>CM039676.1:27732494-28932494 GCA_022496015.1 Hordeum marinum
ACAAAGTATGGACTTTGGTGGACTTGCCTGATGATAAGCGAGCCATTGAATATAAATGGATCTTTAAGAAGAAGACTGACGCGGATGGTAACGTGGCCGTCTATAAGGCTCGGCTTGTCGCTAAGGGTTATCGACAAGTTCAAGGAGTTGACTATGATGAGACTTTCTCACCCGTACCGATGCTGAAGTCTGTCCGAATCATGTTAGCAATTGTCGCATTTTATGATTATGAGATCTGGCAAATGGACGTCAAAACGGCATTCCTTAATGGCTTCCTCAAGGAAGAACTGTATATGATGCAGCTGGAAGGTTTTGTCGATCCTAAAGATGCTAACAAGATATGCAAGCTCCAGCGCTCCATCTATGGGCTGGTGCAAGCATCTCGGAGTTGGAACATTCGCTTTAATGAAGTGATTAAAGCGTTTGGGTTTGTACAGGTTTATGGAGAACCCTGTATTTACAAGAAAGTGAGTGGGAGCTCTGTAGCATTTCTCGTATTATATGTGGATGACATACTGATAATGGGAAATGATATATAACTCTTTGAAAGTGTAAAGGCCTACTTGAATAAGTGTTTTTCAATGAAGGACCTTGGAGAAGCTGCTTACATATTAGGTATTAAGATCTATAGGGATAGATCGAGACGCCTCATAGGTCTTTCACAAAGCACATACCTTGAAAAGATATTGAAGAAGTTCAATATGGATCAGTCCAAGAAGGGGTTCTTGCCTGTGTTACAGGGTGTGAGATTGAGTACGACTCAATGCCGGACCACGGCAAAGGATAGAGAATATATGAGTGTCATCCCCTATGCTTCAGCCATAGGCTCTATTATGTATGCCATGCTGTGTACCAGACCTGATGTGAACCTTGCCATAAGTTTGGTAGGGAGGTACCAAAGTGATCCCAGAGCGGAACACTGGACACCGGTCAAGAATATCCTGAAGTACCTGAAAAGGACAAAGGACATGTTTCTTATATATGGAGGTGCCGAAGAGCTCGTCGTAAAGGGTTACGTCGATTCTAGCTTCGACACAGATCCGGACGACTCCAAGTCGCAAACCGGATACATGTATATTTTGAACGGAGGGGCAGTCAGCTGGTGCAGCCACAAGCAAAGCTTCGTGGCGGCATCTACATGTGAAGCGGAGTACATAGCTGCTTCGGAAGCAGCAAAGGAAGGAGTCTGGATGAAGGAGTTCATCACCGACCTAGGAGTAATTCCAAGTGCGTCGGGCTCGATGACTCTATTTTGTGACAACACTCGAGCTATTACCCTTGCGAAGGAGCCCAGGTTTCACAAGAAGACAAGACACATCAAGCGCCGCTTCAACTCCATCCGTGATTACATTCAGGAGGGAGATATGATATTTGTAAAGTGCATACGGATCTGAATGTCGCAGATCCATTGACTAAACCTCTCTCACGAGCAAAACATGATCAACACCAGAATGCTATGGGTGTTCGATTCATCACAATGTAACTAGATTATTGACTCTAGTGCAAGTGGGAGACTATTGGAAATATGCCCTAGAGGCAATAATAAAATAGTTATTATTCTATTTCCTGGTTCATGATAATTGTCTATTGTTCATGCTAAAATTGTGTTAACCAGAAACCGTAATACATGTGTGAATACATAGACCACAACATGTCCCTAGTCAGCCTCTAGTTGACTAGCTTGTTGATCAATAGATGGTCACGGTTTTATGACCATGGACATTGGACGTTGTTGATAACGGGATCACATCATTAGGAGAATGATGTGATGGACAAGACCCAATCCTAAGCATAGCACAAGATCGTGTAGTTCGTTTGCTAAAGCTTTTCAATGTCAATTATTGTTTCCTTAGACGATGAGATTGAGCAACTCCCGGATACCGTAGGAATTCTTTGGGTGTGCCAAACGTCACAACGTAACTGGGTGGCTATAAAGGTGCACTACGGGTATCTCCGAAAGTGTCTGGTGGGTTGGCACGAATCGAGACTGGGATTTGTCACTCCGTGTGACGGAGAGGTATCTCCGGGCCCACTGTGTAAGACATCATCATAATGAGCTCAATGTGACTAAGGAGTTAGCCACGGGATGATGTATTACGGAATGAGTAAAGAGACTTGCCGGTAACGAGATTGAACAAGGTATAGAGATGCCGACGATCGAATCTCGGGCAAGTATCATACCGATAGACAAAGGGAATTGTATACGGGATTGATTGAATCCCCGATATCGTGGTTCATCCGATGAGATCATCGTGGAGCATGCGGGAGCCAACATGGGTATCGAGATCCCGCTATTGGTTATTGACCGGAGAGGTGTCTCGGTCATGTCTACGTGTCTCACTTCATCCTTTGCTATGCTTCGTCTATTCCGTAGTTCCTGTTTTGAGTTGCAAATGTGAGCAACCGAACCGGTATCAAATACCCAGGAACTATTGTGAGAGCTAGTAAGGTACACATCAATAACATGTATATCATATATACCTTGTTTGTCATTGGCTGCCTTCTTGTCAGCCAGGTACTTGGGGCAGTTCCGCTTCCAGTGACCAGTTCCTTTGCAATGAAAGCACTCAGTTTCTAACTTAGGTCCATGCTTAGGCTTCTTTATAGGAGTAGCAACTGCTTTGCCATCCTTCTTTGTTTTACCCTTCTTGCCCTTGCCCTTGCCATTCTTCTTGCAACTAGTGGTTTTATTGACCATCAACACTTTATGTTCTTTCTGGATTTCAGACTCAGCGACTTTCAGCATCGCAAACAGCTCGGCGACTGACTTGTTCATCCCGTGCATGTTATAGTTCATCACAATGCTCTTGTAACTAGGTGGCAGTGATTGAAGAACTCTGTCAGTGATTGCCTCTGGCGGAAGGGTAATTCCCAACTCTGCTAGACGAGTTGAATACCCAGACATTCTGAGTATATGTTCATTGATAGACCCGTTCTCCTCCATTTTGCAAGCATAGAACTTATCGGAGGTCTCATACCTCTTGATCCGGGCATTCTTCTAAAAGATAAACTTCAACTCCTGGAACATCTCATATGCTCCATCACGTTCAAAACGTCTTTGAAGTCCCGGTTCTAAGCCATACAATATTGCACACTAAACTATTGAGTAGTCTCCAGTACGTGCCTCCCAAGCGTTCTGAACGTCTTCGGAGGTCATGTCTTCTGGTTGGTCACCAAGCGGTGCATCAAGGACATACGGTTTCTTGGAATCCGTGAGGATAATCCTCAGATTACGGGCCCAGTCAACAAAGTTACTTCCATCATCTTTCAACTTAGCTTTCTCTAGGAACGCATTAAAATTCAGGGGTGCTACTGCGCGAGCCATTGATCTAAAACATAAATATGCAAAGGTTACTTAGACTATTGTTCAAGATAATGAGTTTAGTTAATCAAATTACTAAAGCTCCCTCTCAAATTGACATCCCTCAGGTCATCTGAGTGTCACATGATCCAAATTCAGCAACTCAAGTCCGATCATCACATGAGTTGAGGTGGTTTCAATGGTGAACATCATCATGTTGATCATATCTACTATATGATTCATGTTCGACCTTTCAGTCTCTTGTGTTCTGAGGCCATGTCTGTACATGCTAGACTCGTGAAGTTTAACACGAGTGTTTTGCATGTGCAACACTGGCTTGGACCCATTGTATGTGAATGTAGAGTCTATCACACCCGGTCATCACGTGGTGTCTTGACACGACGAACTTTCGCAACGGTGCACACTCGGGGAGAACACAATTCTTCTTGAAGTTTAAGTGATGGATCACCTTATAATGCTACCGTCGTTCTAAGAAAAACAAGGTGCATAAAATCATTAACATCACATGCAAATCATAAATGACATGATATGGCCATGAACTTGTGCTTTTGATCTCCATCTAGAAAGCACCGACATGATCTCCATCGTCACTGGCACGACACCATGATCTGCATCATCATGATACCATCAATGTGTTGCCATTGGGGTTGTCGCGCCCATCATGCTTCTACTACTATTGCTACCGTTTAGTGATAAAGTAAAGCATTACATAGCGCTTAATGATTGACATGCAGGTCATACAATAATTAAAGACAACCCTATGGCTCCTGCCGGTTGCCGTACTCATCGACATGAAAGTCGTGATAATATATACATCACATGATCATCTCATACATCACATATATCACATCATGTAATTGGCCATATCACATCACAACATACCCTGCAAAAACAAGTTAGACGTCCTCTAATTGTTGTTGCATGTTTTACGTGGCTGCTACGGGTATCTAGCAAGAACAATTCTCATCTACACAAAACCACAATGGTGATACACTAGTTGCTTTTCAACCTTATCAAGGACCACCTTAGTCGAATCCGATCCAACTAAAGTAGGAGAAACAGACACCCGCCAACCATCTTTGTGCAACGAAGTTACACGTCAGTCGATGGAACCTGTCTCTCGTAAGCGTACGAGTAAGGTTGGTCCAGGCCGCTTCATCCCACAATATTGCTGAACCAAAACACGACCAAGGGAGGAAGCAATCTAAGCATCAACGCCCACAAACTCTTTGTGTTCTACTCGAGATCTCATCTACACATAGACCTATCTCATGATGCCACCGTTGGGAAATGTTGCATGGGAAACAAAAAATTTCCCACGCACACGTAGATCTATCCATGGTGATGAGCATCTACGAGAGGGGGAGTGGATCTACATACCCTTGTAGATCGCTAAGCGGGAAGCGTTAAGAAACGCGGTTGGTGTAGTCGAACGTCTTCGCGATCCAAATCGCCGAGCTTCCCGCAATCCAATCATGAACCATCCTCACGATCCGTCCCGATCAAGCACCGAACGAATGACACCTCCGCATTCAGGACACGTACAACTTGATGATGATCTCTGCCTTCTTGATCCAGCAATAGGGAGCAGAGAGGACGAAGAGATCTCCGGCAGCGTGACGGCGCTCCGGCGATGGTGGTGGAGGTATTCCGGCAGGGCTTCGCCTAAGCACTGCAGAAATCCGATCTAGAGGAGAAACTATGCATTGGAGGAACGGGTAGCACGTGGCTGAAAATCTTGTGCAAAAACCCTAAAATCCTCTAGTATATATAGGAGGAGAGGAGGATAGGAGGAAGCCTTGGCTTCCAAGCCAAGGTGGCTCGGCCGAACCAGGAGGGAGGAGTCCTCCTCCTCCACTCCTAGTTGGATTAAGACTCCTTCCTAATATTGCCCTTTTTTTTGCCTTTTTCCACCTTTTTTTCCTTTTGGAATTTTCTTCCCAGCTGCATGGGCCTTGTGTGGGAATTCCTCCAGTCCACTAAGGGCTGGTATTCACTCTCCCACAGCCCATGAAGCCTCTTGGGTCGAAATACCCCTCCCGATGGTCTCCCGGCACACTACCGGCACTCCCGGTACACTACCGATGAGCCCAAAACTTTTCCGGCGACCAAAACAGGACTTACTATATATGAATCTTTACCTCTGGGACATTTCGGAGCTCCTTGTGATGTCCAGGATCTCATCCAGGACTCCGAACAATCTTCGGTCACCACCATACAAAACTCTATACTACCGAAACGTCACCAAACCTCAAGTGTGCAGACCCTGCGGGTTCGAGAACTATGTAGACATGACCGAGACACCTCTACGGTCAATAACCAATAGCGGGACCTGGATGCCCATATTAGTTCCGACATATTCTATGAAGATCTTTATCGGGCGAACAACTATGTCAAGGATTTAGTTAATCCCGTATGATGTTCCCTTTGTTCTTCGGTATGTTACTTGCCCGAGATTCGATCGTCGGTCTCTCCATACCTAGTTCAACCTTGTTACCGGCAAGTCTATTTACTCATTCCGTAATACAAGATCTCGTGACTAACACTTAGTCACATTGCTTGCAAGGCTTATTGTGATGTTGTATTACCGAGTGGGCCCTGAGATACCTCTCCGTCACACGGAGTAACAAATCCCAGTCTTGATCCATGCCAACCCAACAGACACCCTCGGAGATACCTGTAGAGCACCTTTATAGTCACCCAGTTACGTTGCAACGTTTGATACACACAAGGCACTCCTCCGGTGTCCGTGAGTTGCATGATCTCATGGTCATAGGAACATATAATTGACATGCAGAAAACAGTATTAATAAACTGACACGATCAAATGCTACGTTTGTAGTTTGGGTCTTGTCCATCAAATCATTCTCCTAATGATGTGATCCCATTATCAAATGACATCACATGTCAATGGCTAGGAAACCTTGACCATCTTTGAGCAACGAGCTAGTTCACTAGAGGCATACTAGGGACAGAGTGTTCTCTATTTACCCACACATGTAATGAGTTTCCAATCAATACAATTATAGCATGGATAATAAACGATTATCATTAACAAGGAAATATAATAATAAAAACTTTATTTATTGCCTCTAGGTTATATTTCCAACAGTGAGTAGATATGGGGGAAGTGATTTCGAGGATTTGTATGCGTGAGTTTGTCCCCTGCATGGGTCGCCCCAAGTGGCGTCGCCTAGCGCCAGCCGGCCGAGGTCTCCTGTACGGCGGGCAGTGCTGTAGCCATGTGGGGGCAGGTAATGGAGTAGGTCGAGGTGTGCCGGTACTGTTGCCCCGCTCGGTCATGGTCAGCCGAGGTCAGCGGTACGACCGACTGGATTGTTGCCATGCGCACCCACGTGTCAGCGGCCACAGTGGTCATGCCGGGGTCCGTCGTGGGGGTCTTGTCTTGTCGATGTACATGCACGCAGAGGGATGGGTGTTGGAAATATGCCCTAGAGGCAATAAATAAAGTGTTTATTATTATATTTCATTGTTCATGATAATCGTTTATTATCCATGCTATAATTGTATTGATTGGAAACACATTACATGTGTGGGTAAATAGACAACACTCTGTCCCTAGTATGCCTCTAGTGAACTAGCTCGTTGCTCAAAGATGGCCAAGGTTTCCTAGCCATTGACATGTTATGTCATTTGATAATGAGATCACATCATTAGGAGAATGATGTGATGGACAAGACCCAAACTACAAACATAGCATATGATCGTGTCAGTTTATTGCTACTATTTTCTGCACGTCAAGTATGTGTTCCTATGACCATGCGATCATGCAACTCACAGACATCGGAGGAGTGCCTTGTGTGTATCAAACGTCGCAACGTAACTGGGTGACTATAAAGGTGCTCTACAGGTATCTCCAAGGGTGTCTGTTGAGTTGGCATGGATCAAGACTGGGATTTGTTACTCCATGTGACGGAGAGGTTTCCCAAGGCCCACTCGGTAATACAAACATCACAATAAACCTTGCAAGCAATGTGAATAAGTGTTAGTTGCAGGATCTTGTATTATGGAACGACTAAAGAGACTTGCCGGTAACAAGGTTGAACTAGGTTTGGAGATACCGACGATCGAATCTTGGGCAAGTAACATACCGAAGAACAAAGGGAATATCATATGGGATTAACTGAATCCTTGACATAGAGGTTCGACCGATAAAAGATCTTCGTAAAACATGTAGGAACCAATATGGGCATCTAGGTCCCGCTATTGGTTATTGACTGTAGAGATGTCTTGGTCACGTCTACATAGTTCTCGAACCTGCAGGGTCTCCACACTTAAGGTTTGGTGATGTTTCGGTAGTATAGAGTTATGCATGGTGGTGACTAAAGGTTGTTCGGAGTCCCGGATGAGATCCCGGACATCACGAGGAGATCCGGAATGGCCCGAAGTTAAAGATTGATATATAGGAAGTCCTGTTTTGGTCACCGGAAAAGTTTCGGGCTCATCGGTAGTGTACCGGGAGACCACCGGGAGGGGATTTCGACCCAAGAGGCTTCTTGGGCTGTGGTAGAGTGAATACCAGCCCTTAGTGGGCTGGTATGAGTCCCACACAAGGCCCATGTGGCTGGGAATAAAAGCCCAAAAGGAAAAAGGTGGAAAAAGGCAAAAAGGGACCAAATAAGGAGTCCTAATCCTACTAGGAGTGGAGGAGGAGGACTCCTCCCTCCTTGTTTCGACCGAACCATAGGGCTGGCCCCTTGAGGGCCAAGCCTCCTCCTCCCCTCCTCCTATATATACTACTAGTTTTGAGGGTTTTGGCATAAGATTTTCAGCCACGTGCAACCCTCCCCTCTAGTCCATAGTTTCTCCTCTAGATCGGATTTCTGCAGCGCTTAGGTGAAGCCCTACCGGAATAGCTCCACCACCATCGCCGGAGCGCCGTCACGCTGCCGGAGAACTATCCTACCTCTCTGCTCCCTCTTGTTGGATCAAGAAGGCGGAGATCGTCATCAAGCTGTACGTGTGCTGAATGCGGAGGTGTCGTTCGTTCGGTGCTTGATCGGGACGGATCGTGAGGACGGTTCGTGATTGGATAGCGGGATGCTCGGCGATTTGGATCGCGAAGACGTCTGACTAAACCAATCGTGTTTCTTAACGCTTCCCGCTTAGCGATCTACAAGGGTACGTAGATCCACTCTCCCTCTCGTAGATGCTCATCTCCATGGATAGATCTGCGTGTGCGTAGGAAAATTTTTGTTTCCCATGCAACATTCCCCAACAATGGGATGGGAGCTTGTCCGTCCAATGGTCAACGAAAGAGCCGGACTGGAGGCAGTCGGCCGTACTCCAGTTGGGGGTCAGACGACTGACTCCTTGACCAGCCGGTCATGAGCCAGTCGGCAATGAGCCTGTCTGCTGTGCGCCAGCCGGCCGCGAGGCAACCGGCAGCACGCCATGGCCCAGCCGGCCAAGGGCGAGCCGGTGGCGTGATTTTTCTTGAAGTGGGGGGAGAACCCCTTAGATTTGGCCTACCTAGGGGTAATAACCCCGTCAGTAGTCCCTGAAGCCAGCGGGGGCCCACGTCTGCCTGATGAGGAGGAGTCGGCGGCTTCCTTCTTGCGATGCCCACCTCTCGCGCTGGGCCGAACAGTCGTTTAAGCCAGCGGTTTGCCCCCAACCCCTCGGGTTCCGTCGCATCACTTCGGGCCCCGTGCCAGATCGCGGTGCACCATATGGGGTGCAATGATGCCATGGGCCCATGCCTGCGGGAAGATGGGACATTGCCCTGGGCCTAGCCCGCTAGACCACGGGTGTAGCCCGCTAGGCCTCGGACCATAGGCCGAGATCCTCTACGCCCAGATCGCAACGGTTGCGGCCCGAGACACCCACGATCTCGCGGGTATCCCGGGGGAGTGGGCGCAATTAATCCCCACCTCCCCCAGGCATCACCCCCTTATTTAAAGGGGAAGGGCGAGGGGCGGAGGCAGTCGCGCTCCTCTTGCCCCCTTTGTCTTCTTCCCTTTCGCCTTCTCTGCACGTCTTATGTTGCCGCTCGTCCACTCGCCACCTCGTTTGCCTACCACCCAGCGCCGCCCCGCCACAACGATGGCCGAAGACCCCTCCGCAAGCTGGGCAGGCTCTGTCGTCACGAAGGACGGCATCACGGAGCTCCGCCGTGCCCGCATGCTGCCGCCGGAGAAGCGCGTGGTTGCTCACGCACCGGGCGACGAGGTGATGCCCGAGCCGCATGCGGGGGAGCACGTCGCCTTCGCCTGCCACTTCTCTCGTGGCTTTGGCTTGCCGGTGAGCCTCTTCTTCCATCTTATGATGGATACTTTTGACCTTCAATCGCACCACCTCGGCCCCAACGCCATTCTCTACCTTCCGAGCTTCGTGACCCTGTGCGAGGGCTGTCTTGGGATGCTTCCCTTCGTGGAGCTCTTCAGGAAACTCTTCTATCTCAAGGCCCTGAAGAACGACGAGGAGCCATACGCCTGCGGGGGCGCAATGGTGTGCTACCGCGGCCTGCAATTTCCCCGTATCAGCCTTATCAACTCCGTAAAAGGGTGGAACCGGACGTTCTTCTACGTGAGGAATGCCAACCCGCTGCTGGATTATATCCGGCTGCCGGCATTCGTCAACGTCTCCTCCACCAGGGTGAACTAGTCGGGACCGCCCCACGTGGGACCGCGCTTGAGGAGCTGGGCCAGCTCTAGGTCATGAGGAGCGGGGAAAGGCTGGTCGCCTCTGACCTGGTGGCCTCCTTCATCACGTGCCGGGTGCTGCCTCTCTACTTGAGGCCGCACTGGATTTGTGACATGTCCGGCCTGCGAGACCCTTGCTGGCTATCAACCATCGAGCTGACACCATCTAGAGTAGCGACGCGGGTGAAAGCCATCACGACCTTCAAGCTGAGGCTGTCAACTTGGTCCTTTGGCAAGGAGCCGTATAGCCGGCACAGCCTGGCACCCCTGGTATGCCCCGTTGACGTGATTTTTTCCGTTCCCTTTGAATCCTTCCAGCCGGCCCCCAATCTCACTTGCTATGTTGACCGCAGCTTTTCGTTCGACAAAACACGCCGGATGGCCTGCACCCCCAAATTTTCGAGGCGGAGCGCGCCAAGTCTGACTCCGAGGACTTCGAGCTGGGAGACGGAGTCGAAGAGGGGTTCGACTCCTCGGGAGAAGCCGAGGCGGTCGGGGCATCAGATGACCTGGTAGCCGGCGGGTCCAGAGTGGCTGGTGAGTTCCCCTCTGGCCCCACGATCAAAGATTGGACCGACGATGATGACAACGACGACGATGATGATGATGATGATGATGATGATGATGATGTGCGGTTCCTGAACGCGCCTCCCCCCGCAGCTCAGCGGGGCTCATGCATGCGGAGCAAGGAGCGGACGATGTGCACCCAGATGGCCGGGACCACCAGCCGGGGGAAGAGGACGGCTCAGGTGGAGCCGGTGGCCCAACCGCCAGCTCGCAAGCAAGCGAAGGCGGTCGCGCCAAAGCCGACGACGCATGCCAAGCGGGCCCTGCCTGTTGTTGCCGGGTAAGTATTTTATTTCATGCGTGTGTTTCTCTCTGTAAGTTGTGTGTCGGCAGGCATTTGAGTATTTGCTTGTTCTAGGGATCCCATCGAGATCCATGATGTGGTGTCCACAGCCGGCCCGGTGAAGGCCGCCAGCCGGCTGGCTCAAGAGCACGCAACCACGTTGCATGAGGAGAAGAGGAGGCTTGCGCAATTGCAAGCCTCGAAGTCAGAAGCCCAGGGCGAACCCTCATGCTTTGGGGCCTCAGGCAGTGGGAGGCGGAGGAGGTCCACAGACCCCGCGCGGGCGTCGGACTCAACGGTAGAGTCGACTCGCGTGTCGAGACCTCTATCGAGCGAGCCGCAAGGGCCGACTACGGAGATGGTCGTGTCTCCGTCCAGGGCGGAAGTGGCCCGGCCGGGAGGAGCCGCCCTCGAGCCGGCCCCGGAAGGACCCCAGCAGGTGGAGCCAGAGGCGACGCCATCCGTCATCGAGCCGACCGTGGTTATCATGCCGGAGGCGGCACCGGAGTTGCCGGCCATGGAGGTGTAGGTGCCGGCTGCACCGACCATCATGTCGAGCCGTCGGGGAGAGAAGGCGGCGGCAGCGCCGGATGTGGTGCTGCCGGGAGCCGATTCCCGGGCCCTTATGGTCGTCAGCCGCCCGCCGGCAGCCGGCGCCGCGAAGGAGACTGGGGCAAGCGGAGAGGCGAGCCGGTCCCGGAGGACGATGCTGGATGTAATCCAGGATTGGAAGGCACTAGCTTGCGTCCTGGCTGTCCTACCTCTGGATCTTTGATGAGGTGGTCACCATCCACAACCGCGACAAGCATGGCTTCTACCAGCTGGGGGAGAAACTGAAGAGGACCCAAGGTACGTTTGATCCAATAGGGGCGCGCTAGCGCACCCAATAGGGGTAGCCCTCGAGAGCCGGGCCGGCTGCTCGACAGCCGGGCTGGGTATTGTGCATTTTTGGTAATCGTTGTTGGTTTTGTCTTGTAGAGGAGTTGAACGCCCTCCAGGAGGAGAAGGATGGGGTGGTCTCCGAGCGAGACCGGCTGGCGCAGAGCATCCAGGTGATCACATCGGAGCGTGACCGGCTGAGCGCCCTGCTGGTAGATGGGCAGGCGGCCCAAGAGCGCCTGAGCACAGACATGGCGCAGGAGGTGGCGGCCAAGGAAAGTGCCTTCAAGTAGGCGGATGATGCCGCCTAATGGATCGCCGCCCTCCAAGGCAAAGTGACCCACCTCGAGAGGGGCCTTGAGGAGCGTGGAACTGCCCTTGCCGGTGCGGAGGCGGCACTAATGAGGGAGAACAATGCGGCGTTGCACTTCGCCATCGAATTGGATGACTCCTTCCAGCGTGAGTCTTGTTTTCCTTCTCAGCTGGCTATGTTTTTCTTGCCCTCGACACGTTTTTCGATTCCCCTTCTTTCTTCAAAGCGGTTCCCGGAAACCGAACGCCGCGTTGAGCGAGCCGTGGAAGACCACCAAGAGTATGTTCGGTAGCGCGGGCATGAGCTTGAGGAGGATGTCGGCTAGGACGTGGCGGAACTTAGGTTGGCCATGGAGAACCGGCTGATCCACCTTCAGCACAACGTGGAGCGGCTGAAGACAGCTGGCAAGGAGGTGATCACCGCCTTGTGGTCGGGTCGTGGGGCCCAGAGAGCCGCATGGCGCTGTGGCTGGAGAACGGAGCGGCCCGTCTCGAGGTCTAGAAGGCGTCGGCAGCTCGAGCTGGTGCGCAGATGGCGCTCCGGTTCCGTATTCAACCCGTCTCAGACATATTCTACGAAGATCTTTTAGGTTTGCCTCGTACGTCAACCCGGACGAACTTCTGCAGGCTCTTGGCGAGGATGGCGAGCCGGTCACTAGGAGTCCTTCGGCAACCCCCAAGGCCCGGAGGATGAGGAGGCCGTCGACGAGAGCACCGCTTCTAGCATCGACGGTGGTGCCGAGGCTACGGGAACCATGGAGGTGGACCCGAAGGCCGTAGCTTCTTCTAGGCGAAGCGTCGAGCCGACAGGCGATGCGCCGGTAGCCTGAGCCACCCCGCGCATTTACTTGTTTCTTCCTTTTGCTGCGACATTGTTTTTAAGACGCATTTCCACCCACTAGGGGTGTATTGTAGTGAACCTATGGCATGTGGCCTTTTATTACCTTTAAAATGTATGTGTGTCGGCTCTTCCTTAGCCTTTTGGCTTTCGACTTGTGTTTCATGCCTGGATTCCTTTCGGCTTCCGCCCTGTCTTGCAGCCTGCCGGGAGCCGGTCTCGGACAGGGACGAGGCATCTTCCTTGGGAAAACAAGCGGGCTTTTAGAGTCGTTCGGCTAGGGCTAGATCGAGCCGGCAGTGGCCGGTTGCTAGAAACAACATGGCCGGTTGTTAGATGGATTTATGTGAAAAGTCCCTTTCTACCCACGGTCCTGCCAGCCGGACAGCCGGGAGCCGGTCAGTGGCTTGTTAGGGGGAGGGGGTAGCAACGGGTTGCTTGCTCACACTACTTGTCCCCCTCGAAGGAGAGCCAGCGAGCCCCGGACCTGGGAGCCGGACCCGGGTACCGTGCTTAAGTAATCGAGAAACGTTTTGAAGGGATTGAAAAGGGGTGTGCCTCAGGTGCTGGCCTGGGGCCCCCATTGCATTCAGAAGCCCGAAAAGGGGAAGATACATACATACACTGGTATTTTTAGCAGTAAAATGGGTGGAGGAGCTCCGCGTTCCATGGGCGCTCTGTCTCTTCGCCAGAGGCGTCTCTCTTGCGCTTCTACGACTTCTAGGCATCTATCAGGTAGTACGCGTTGTTGTGTAATGCCTTGCTGACGATGAACGGGGCCTCACATGGGGAGGACACCTTGTGCTGGCCGGCAGTTTGCCGGATCCACCTGAGCACCAAGTCTCCTTCACGAAAGGAGAGTGGCCGGATCCGCTTGCTATGGTAGTGCCGGAGCTTCTTCTCATCGATGGCCGTCTGGCTCAGAGCTAGCTCGCGTCCTTCTTCGAGTAGGTTGACGCCATCTTCCCTCGCCTCCTTCGCGTCCTTCTCTGTATACAAGGCGACCCGAGGGGAATCAAATTTGATGTGGGTGGTGATGATTGCCTCGGACCCGTATACAAGAAAGAAAGGGGTGTAGCCGGTCGACCGGTTGGGTGTGGTCCTGAGGCTCCAGAGGACAGCCGGCAGCTCTTCGTGTTGGGGAATGTTGCATGGGAAATAAAAAAAAATCCTACGCGTCACCAAGATCAATCTAGGAGATGACCATCTACGAGAGGGGAGAGGGGATCTGCATACCCTTGTAGATCGCTAAGAAGGAAGCGTTAAGAAACGCGGTTGATGTAGTAGAACATCTTAGCGATCCAAATCGCCGAGCGTCCCGCAATCCAATCACGATTCGTCCCGATCTAGCACTGAACGGACGACACCTCCGCGTTCAGCACATGTACGGCTTGATGACAATCTCCGCCTTCTTGATCTAGAAAGATGGTGCGGAGAGGTGGATGACTTCTCCGGCAGCGCGGCGGCGTTGTGGCGATGGTGGTGGAGCTATTCTGGAAGGGCTTTGCCTAAGCACTGCAGAAAACAGATCTAGAGGAGAAACTATGCACTAGAGGAGAGGGTAGCACGTTGCTAAAAATCTTGTGCAAAAAACCCTAAAACCTCTAGTATATATAAGAGGGAGAGAGGAGGAGGCTTCGCCCAAGGGCCAAGCCCTCTAGGCTACGGCTGAACCAGGAGGGAGGAGTCCTCCTCCTCCACTCCTAGTAGGATTAGGACTCCTTCCTTATTTGACCTTTTTGCCTTTTTCCACCATTTTATCTTTGGCCTTTTCTTCCCAGCCGCATCTGAACTTTGTAGGACTTCCACCAGACCACTAAGGGCTGGTATTCATCCTCCCACATCCCACGTAGCCCCTTGGGTCGAAATACCCCTCCCGATGGTCCCCCGATACACTACCGGCACTCCCGGTACACTGCCGATGAGCCCGAAACTTTTCCGGTAACCAAAATAGGACTTCCTATATATCAATCTTTACCTCCAGACCATTACGGAGCTCCTCATGACATCCGTGACCTCATCCGGGACTCCGAACAACCTTCGGTCACCACCATACATAACTCTATACTACCGAAACGTCACCGAACCTTAAGTGTGCAGACCCTGCGGGTTCGAGAACTATGTAGACATGATCGAGACACCTCTACGGTCAATAACCAATAGCGGGACCTGGATGCCCATATTAGTTCCTACATATTCTATGAATATCTTTATCGGTCGAACCTCTATGTCAAGGATTCAGTTAATCCTGTATAATGTTCCCTTTGTTTATCGGTATGTTACCTGCCCGAGATTCGATCGTCGGTATCTGCATACCTAGTTCAACCTCGTTACCGACAAGTCTCTTTACTCGTTCCAT
This sequence comes from Hordeum marinum, assembly GCA_022496015.1. Lineage (NCBI taxonomy): Eukaryota > Viridiplantae > Streptophyta > Magnoliopsida > Poales > Poaceae > Hordeum > Hordeum marinum. Next base: position 27,747,720 of record CM039676.1, read on the forward strand.
AATACATGATCTCGTGACCAACACTTAGTCACATTGCTTGCAAGGCTTATTGTGATGTTGTATTACCGAGTGGGCCCTGAGATACCTCTCCGTCACACGGAGTAACAAATCCCAGTGTTGATCCATGCCAACCCAGCAGACACCCTCGGAGATACCTGTAGAGTACCTTTATTGTCACCCAATTACTTTGCGACGTTTGATACAAACAAGGCACTCCTCCGGTGTGCTTGAGTTGCATGATCTCATGGTCATAGGAACATATACTTGGCATGCAGAAAACTGTAGCAACAAACTGACACGATCGTATGCGTCATTTATAGTTTGGGTCTTGTCCATCCCATCATTCTCCTAATGATGTGATCCCATTATCAAATGACATCTCATGTCAATGTCTAGGAAACCTTGACCATCTTTGGTCAACGAGCTAGTCTACTAGAGGCATACTAGGGACATAGTTATGTCTATGTATCCACACATGCAACGTGTTCCCAATCAATACAATTATAGCATGGATAATAAATGATTATCATGAACAAGGAAATATAATAATAACTATTTTATTATTCCCTCTAGGGTATATTTCCAACAGTCTCCCACTTGCCCTAGAGTCAATAATCTAGCTCACATCACTATGTGATTTACATTGTAATTAATCGAACACCCATACAGTTCTGGTGTTGATCATGTTTAGCCCTTGGAAGAGGTTTATTTAACGGGTCTACAACATTCAGATCCGTGTGCACTTTGCAAATATTTATGTCCTCATCCTTGATATACTCGCGGATGGAATTGAAGCATCGTTTTATGTGTCTAGTCCTCTTGTGAAACCTTGGTTCCTTGGCCAGTGCAATGGCACATGTGTTATCACAGAACAGATCCACTGGGTTTAGTGCACTAGGCACTACTCCAAGATCTGTCATGAACTCCTTCATCCAGACACATTCCTTCGCTGCCTCCGAGGCTGCGATGTACTCCGCTTCGCATGTAGAATCGGCTACCACACTCTGCTTGGAACTGCACCAGCTTACCGCACCCCATTAAAAATAAATATGTATCCAGTTTGCGACTTAGAGTCATCCGGATCAGTGTCAAAGCTTGCATCAACGTAACCCTTTACGACGAGCTCTTGATCACCTCCATAAACAAGAAACATTTCCTTAGTCCTTTTTAGGTACTTAAGGATATTCTTGACCACTGTCTAGTGCTCCATTCCAGGATTACTTTGAAACCTTCCGACCATACTTATGGCAAGGCTGCCATCGGATCTTGTGCATAGCATTGCGTACATGATAGAGCCTATGGCTGAAGCATAGGGGATGACACTCATCGTCTCTCTATCTTTTGTAGTCACTAGGCATTGAGTCTTACTCAACTTCACACCTTGTAACACAGGCAAGAACCCCTTCTTGGGCTGATCCATTTTGAACTTCTTCAAAACTTTATCAAGGTATGTGCTCTGTGAAAGTCCTATTAAGCGTCTTGATCTATCTCTATAGATCTTAATGCCTAATATGAAAGCACCTTCTCCTAGGTCCTTCATTGAAAAACTCTTGTTCAAATATTCTTTCATGCTTTCCAGCATTTCTATATTGTTTCCAATCAGCAATATGTCATCCACATATAATATTAGAAACACTATAGAGCCCCCACTCACTTTCTTGTAAATACAAGCTTCTACGTAAACTTGTATAAACCCGAACACTTTGATCACCTCATCAAAACATAGATTCCAACTCCGAGATGCTTGCACCAGTCCATAAATGGATCCCTGGAGTTTGCAAACTTTGTTAGCACTCTCTGGATCGACAAAACCTTCTGGCTGTATCATATACAACTCTTCCTTAAGAAAACCGTTAAGGAACGCTGTTTTGACATCCATGTGCCAAATTTCATAGTCGAAATATTCAGCTATTGCTAACATGATTTTGATGGACTTAAGCATCGCTACGAGTGAGAAGGTCTCATCATAGTCAATTCCTTGTAGTTGTGAACAACCCTTTGCCACAAGTCGAGCTTTATAGACAGTGACATTACCGTCCGCGTCCGTCTTCCTCTTAAAGATCCATTTGTTCCGAATGGCCTTTCGCCCTTCAAGTAATACTTCCAAAGTCCATACTTTGTTTTCATACATGGATCCCATGTCGGATTTCATGGCCTCTAACCATTTCTCAGAATCCGGGCCCATCATCGCTTCTATATAGCTCGTGGTTCATCGTTGTCTAACAACATGACCTCTAAGACAGGGTTGCCGTACCACTCAGGAGCAGTATGCACCCTTGTCGACCTACGAGGTTTAATAGTAACTTGATACGAAGTTTCATGATCATCATCATTAGCTTCCTCCTCAACTGTCGTAGGCTCCATAGAAACATCTTTCTACGCTGCGCTACTCTCAGACTGAAGTAAAGGTTCAACAACCTCATCAAGTTTTATTTTCCTCCCACTCAATTCTTTCGAGAGAAACTCTTTCTCCAGAAATGTTCCGTTCTTTGCGACAAACACTTTGCCTTCAGATCTGAGATAGAAGGTATACCCAACTGTCTCTTTTGGGTATCCTATGAAGACGCATTTCTTCGCTTTGGGTTCTAGTTTTTCAGGCTGAAGCTTTTTGACATAAGCATCACATCCCCAAACTTTAAGAAACGGCAACTTTGGCTTCTTGCCAAACCACAGTTCATATGACGTCGTCTCAACGGATTTCGATGGTGCCCTATTTAAAGTGAATGCGGCTGTCTCTAATGCATAACCCAAAACGATAGTGGTAGATCGGTAAAATACATCATAAATCACACCATATCTAATAAGGTTCGATTATGACGTTCGGACACACCATTATGCTGTGGTGTTCCAAGCGGTGTCAACTGTGAAAGAATTCCACACTGTCTTAAGTAACTGCCAAACTCATAACTCAGATATTCACCTCCTCGATAGATCGCAGGAATTTAATCTTCTTGTTACGATGATTCTCAACTTCACTCTAAAATTGCTTGAACTTTTCAAACGTTTCAGACTTGTGCTTCATTAAGTAAATATACCCATATCTACTTAGGTCATCAGTGGAGGTGAGAAAATAACAATATCCACCGCACGCCTCAACGCTCATCGGACCACACACATCAGTATGTATGATTTCCAATAAGTTACTCACCCGTTCCATTGTTCCACAGAATGGCGTTTTAGTAATCTTTCCCATGAGGCATGGTTCACGTGTGTCAAGTGATTGAAAATCAAGTGACTCTAAAAGTCCATCAACATGGAGCTTCCTCATGCGTTTTACACCAATATGGCCAAACGGTGTTGGAAATATGCCCTAGAGGCAATAATAAATTGGTTATTATCATATCTCCTTGTTCATGATAATCATTTATTATCCATGCTATAATTGTGTTGATCGAAAACTCAGATACATGTGTGGATACATAGACAACACCATGTCCCTAGTATGCCTCTAATAGACTAGCTCATTGATCAAAGATGTCTATGGTTTCCTAGTCATGGACATGAGATGTCATTTGATAACAGGATCACGTCATTAGGAGAATGATGTGATGGACAAGACCCAAACTACAAATGTAGCATATGATCGTGTCAGTTTATTGCTACTGTTTTCTGCATGTCAAGTATTTGTTCCTATGACCATGAGATCATGCAACTCACTGACACCAGAGGAGTACCTTGTGTGTATCAAATGTCGCAACGTAACTAGGTGACTATAAAGGTGATCTATAGGTATCTTCGAGGGTGTCTGTTGGGTTGGCATGGATCAAGACTAGGAATTGTTACTCTGTGTGACGGAGAGGTATCTCAGGGCCCACTCGGTAATACAACATCACAATAAGCCTTGCAAGCAATGTGACTAAGTGTTAGTCACGGGATCTTGTATTACGAAACGACTAAAGAGACTTGCCGGTAACAAGGTTGAACTAGGTATGAAGATACCGATGATCGAATCTCGGGCAAGTAACATACCGAAGAACAAAGGGAACATCATACGGGATTAACTGAATCCTTGACATAGAGGTTCGACCGATAAAGATCTTCGTAGAATATGTAGGAACCAATATGGGCATCCAGGTCCCGCTATTGGTTATTGACCGTAGAGGTGTCTCGGTCATGTCTACAAAGTTCTCGAACCCGTAGGGTCTGCACACTTAAGGTTCGGTGACGTTTCGGTAGTATAGAGTTATGTATGGTGGTGACCGAAGGTTGTTCAGAGTCCCGGATGAGATCCCGGATGTTACGAGGAGCTTTGGAATGCTCCGGAGGTAAAGATTGATATATAGGAAGTCCTGTTTTGGTCGCTGAAAAAGTTTCGGGCTCATCGGTAGTGTACCGAGAGTGCCGGTAGTGTACCGAGGGACCATCGGGAGAGGTATTTCGAACCTAGAGGCAAAATGGGCTGTGGGAGGAGGTAAACCTGCCCCTGGTGGGCTGGCCTAAGCCTCCTCTAAGGTCCCATGCATCTGGAGTGGTTTGAGAAGGAAAAAATCCAAAGGTGGAAAGGAGGAATCCTACCCCTAATAGGATTGGAGTAGGACTCCTCCACCTCCAATTTCGACCAAACCTTGAGGGTTTGAGGCTACCTCCTCCCCTCCTTCCCTCCTATATATATACTAGAGGATTAAGAGGAAAAAGCTAACCCTAATAACCACGTGCTACCTGTCCTCTAGATCGCAGTTTCTCTTCTAGATCGGTTTTTAGCGGTGCTTAGGCAAAGCCCTGCTGGAATAGCTCCACCACCATCGCCGCAACACCGTCGCGCTGCCGGATAACTCATCTACCTCTCCGCTCCCTCTTGCTGGATCAAGAAGGCGGAGATCATCATCGAGTTGTATGTGTGTTGAACGCGGAGGTGCCGTCCGTTCAGTGCTAGATCGGAAGGACCGTGATCAAGATCGCGAGATGGATCGTGATGAGATCGCGGGACGGATCGTGATGAGTTTATGGGACGGATCGTGATTGGATCACGGGACGGGTCGTGATGAGATCGCGGGATGCTCGGCGATTTGGATCGCGAAGACGTTCGACTACACCAACCGTGTTTCTTAACGCTTCCCGAATAGCGATCTACAAGGGTATGTAGATCCACTCTCCCTCTCGTAGATTCTCATCACCATGGCTAGATCTTGCGTGTGCGTAGGAAAATTTCTTTTTCCCATGCAACGTTTCCCAACAGTGGCATCATGAGCTAGGTTTATGTGTACATGAGATCTCGAGTAGAACACAAAGAGTTTGTGGGCGTTGATGCTTAGATTGCTTCCTCCCTTGGTCGTGTTTTGGTTCAGCGGTATTGTGGGATGAAGTGGCCCGGACCAACCTTACTCATACGCTTACGAGAGACCGGTTGCATCAACTGACATGTAACTTCATTGCACAAAGATGGCTGGCGGGTGTCTGTTTTTCCTACTTTAGTTGGGTCGGATTCGACAAAGGGCGGTCCTTGAGAAGGTTGAAAAGCAACTTAAGTATCACCGTTGTGGTTTTGCATAGGTGAGAATTGTTCTTGCTAGATACCCATAGCAGCCACGTAAAATATGCAACAACAATTAGAGGACATCTAACTTGTTTTTGCAGGGTATGTTGTGATGTGATATGGCCAATTACATGATGAAATATATGTGATGTATGAGATGATCATGTGTTGTATAGAATATCACGACTTGCATGTCGATGAGTATGGCAACCGGCAGGAGCCATAGGGTTGTCTTTAATTATTTTATGACCTGCATGTCAATCATTAAGCGCTATGTAATGGTTTACTTTATCGCTAAACGGTAGCAATAGTGTACAAGCATGATGGGCGCGACAACCCTGACAGCGACACATTGATGGAGATCAAGATGATGGAGATCATGGTGTCATGCCGGTAATGATGGAGATCATGCCGGTGCTTTCATGATGGAGATCAAAAGCACAAGTTCATGGCCATATCATGTCACTTATTATTTGCATGTGATGTTGATCCTTTTATGCACCTTGTTTTTCTTAGGATGACGGTAGCATTATAAGGTGAACCCTCACTTAATTTCAAGATAAATTGTGTTCTCCCTGAGTGTGCACCATTGCGAAGGTTCGTCATGTCAAGACACCACGTGATGATCGGGTGTGATAGACTCTACGTTCACATACGACGGGTGCAAGCCAGTGTTGCACATGCAGAACACTCGGGTTAAACTTGACGAGCCTAGCATGTACAGACATGGCCTCAGAACACAAGAGACCGAAAGGTTGAACATGAGTCATATAGTAGATATGATCAACATGATGATGTTCACCATTGAAACCACCTCAACTCACGTGATGATCGGACTTGAGTTGGTGAATTGAGATCATGTATCACTTGAATGACCGGAGGGATGTCAATTTGAGTGGGAGTTCTTCAGTAATATGATTAATTGAACTCATTATCATGAACATAGTCAGTAGTGTCTTTGCAAATTATGTTGTAGATTACTTGCTCGCGCTGTAGCTCCCTTGAATTTTTATATGTTCCTAGAGAAACAGAGTTTAAAGATGATGGTACAAATATTGCAGACTGGGTCCGTGATCCGAGGATTGTCCTCATTGCTGCACACAAGGCTTATGTCTTTAATGCACCGCTCGGTGCGCCAACCCCTCTAGCGTCATTTGTAGATGTTGTGAACATTGACAGGCACGTTCTGATGACTACTTGATTGATTAGTGCGTCATGCATTACGGCTTCGAATTGAGGCTCCGAAACGTTTTGAACATCACGGAACATATGAGATGTTCTAAGAGCTGAAATTAGGATCTCAGGCTCATGCCCGTGTTGCAAGATACGAGATCTCCAACAAGATTCTTTGCCTGCAAGATGAAAGAGAGCTCAATCGTTGAGCATGTGCTCAGATTATCTGGGTGCTACAATTGCTTGAATCGAGTGGGAGTTGATCTTCCAGATAAGATAGTGATTGATATACTTCTCCAAGTCATTGTCACTAAGCTACTAGAACTTGGTGATGAACTATAAAATGCCAGGGATAGAAATAATGATCCCTGAGCTGTTTGCGATGTTTGACACCGCGAAGGTAGAAATCAAGAAGGAGCGTCAAGTGTTGATGGTTAGTCAAACCACTAGTTTCGAGAAGGGCAAGAGCAAGGAGGGAAACTTCATGGATAGCAAGTCAATTGCTGCTCGAGTGAAGCAACCCAAAGTTGAACCAAAACCCAAGACTAAGTGCTTCGATTATGAGGAGAGCGGTCGCTGAAGCGGAACAACCCTAGATACTTGGTAGATAAGAAGGCTGGCAACGTCGATAGAAGTATATTTGATATACATGTTAATGATGTGTACCTTGCGAGTACTCCTAGTAGCACCTGGATATTTGATACCAGTTCGGTTGCTAAATGATAGTAACTCGAAATAAAATCTACGGAATAAACGGAGAACTAGCTAAGGGTGAGGTGATGATATGTGTTGGAAATGTTTCCAAGGTTGATGTGATCAACATCGCACGCTCTCTCTACCTTTAGGATTAGTGACGAACTTAAATAAATGCTATTTGTTGTTTTGCGTTGAGCATAAACGTTATTAGATCGTGTTTATTGCAACACGGTTATTCATTTAAGTTAGAGAATAATGGTTATTCTGTTTACATGAATGATACCTTCGATGGTCATGCACCCAGAGAATGGGTTTTTAAATCTTGATCGTAGTAATACACATGTTCATAACATTGATGCCAAAAGATACAAAGTTAATAATGATAGTACCACACACTTGTGGCACTGCCGCTAAATGTCATATTGGTATAAAGCACAAGAAGAAACTCCATGCTTATGGATCTTTGGACTCATTCGATTTCGAGTCGGTTGAGACATGCGAACCATGCCTCTTGGGCAAGATGACTAAGGACCCCGTTTTCCAGATGGATGGAGCGGGCAAGTGATTTATTGGAAATGATACATGTTGATGTATGCAATCCAATGAGTCTTGTAGCATGCAGTGGATATCGTTATTTTCCTACCTTCACTGATGATTTCAGTAGATATAGTGTATATTTACTTAATGAAACACAAGTCTGAATCGTTTGAAAGGTTCAGGCAAATTCAGAGTAAAGTTTAAGATCATCGTGACAAGAAGATAAAAATGTCGGCGATATGATCGTGGAGGTGAATATCTGAGTTACGAGTTTGGCATACAACTTTAGCCAATGTGAAAGTTGTTTCACAACTCACGCCACCTGGAACACCATAGTGTGATGGTGTGTCCGAATGTCATAGCCGTGCTCTATTGGATATGGTGCGTGCTATGATGTCTCTTATTGTTTTGTTACTATAATTTTGGGGTTATGCATTAAGACAACTACATTCACTTTAAATAGGGCACCATCAAAATCCGTTGAGATGACACCCTGGGAATTATGGTTTGATAGAAACCTAAGTTGTCATTTCTTAATGTTTGGGGCTATGACGCTTGTGTGGAAAATGTTTTCACCTAATGAGCTCGAACCCAAAGCGGACAAATGCATCTTCATAGAATACCCTAAGAACAGTTGGGTGAACCTTCTATCTCAGATCCAAGCATAAAATGTTTATTGATAAAACTAGGTCCTTTCTCGAGAAAAAGTTTCTCTCGAAAGAATTGAGTGGGAGGAAGATAGAACTTGATGAGGTTATTGAACATTTGTTTCAACGAGAGAGTAGCGCAGCGCAGGAAGATGTTTCTATGAAGCCTACGTTAGTTGAAGAGGAAGTTAATGATGATGATCATGAAGCTTCGGATCAAGTTACTATCAAACCTCGTAGGTTGACAAGGATGCGTATTGCTCCTGAGTGGTACGAAAACCCTGTCTTGGAGGTCATGTTGTTGGACAACCATGAACCTACGAGATATGGAGAAGCGATGATCGGCCCGGATTCCGACAAATGGTTAGAGGCCATGAAATCCGATAAAGGATCCATGTATGAAAACCAAGTGTAGACTTTGGTGGACTTGCATGTTGGACGGCAGGTCATTGAGTACAAATGGATCTTGAAAACGAAGACTGACGTTGATGGTGAATGTAACCATTTATAAAGCTCGACTTGTCACAAAGAAGTTTCCGGCAAGTTCAAGGAGTTGACTACGATGAGACTTTCTCACTCGTAGCGATGCTAAAATCTGTTGGAATTATGTTAGCAGTTGCTGCATTTTTCAATTATGAAATCTGGCAGATGGATGTCAAAACATCATTTCCTTAATGGTTTACTTGAGGAAAGGTTGTATGTGATACAACCAGAAGGTTTTGTTTGTCCTAAAGGATGCTTAAAGGTGACCAAGCTTCAGTGATCCTTCTATGGACTGAAGCAAGCATCTCGGAGTTGGAATATACATTTTGATGAGGTGATCAAAGTTTTTGAGTCTATACAAAGTTTATGAGAAACTTGTATTTACAATAAAGTGAGTGGGAGAACTATAGAGTTTCTGATAAGCATATGTGGTTGACATATTGTTGATCGTAAATGATGTACAATTTCTAGAAATCATAAAGGGTTGTTTGAAAGGAGTTTTTCAAAGGAAGACCTGGATAAAGCTACCTAATTGTTGAGCATCAAGATCTATAGGGATAGATCAAGATGCTTGATGAGACTTTCAATGAGTACATACCTTGACAAGATTTTGAAAGAGTTCAAAATAGATTAGTCAGAGAAAGAGTTCTCGCTTAATTTGTAAGGTGTGAAGTTGAGTGAAACTCAAAGCTCGACAACGGCAGAAGAAAGATAAAGGACAAACTTCGTCCCCTATGCCTTAGCCACAGGCTCTATATTATGCCATGTTGTGTACCGCACCGGGTGTGTGCCTTGCCATGAGTCTGTCAAGGGGTACAAAAGTGATCCAGGAGTGGATCACTGGACAGCGGTCAAGATCAATCTTAGTAACTAAAAGACTAAGGAAATGTTTCTCAATTATGGAGGTAACAAAGAGTTCGTCGTAAAGAGTAACGTCGATGCAAGCTTTGACACCAATCCGGATGACTCTTAGTAGCAATCCGGATACGTACAGTAGAGCGGCCATTTGGAATAGCTCCAAGTGGAGTGTGGTAGCAATGTTTATAGTTTGACATAGAGATTTGCAAAGTACACGCGGATTTAAATGTCGCAGACCCATTGACTATAAGACCTCTCTCACATGCAAAGCATGATCGAGCCCCAGAACTCATTAGGTGTTAGATTCATAACAATGTGAATCACATGGTGATGTGAACTAGATTATTGACTCTAGTGCAAGTGGAAGACTGTTGGAAATATGCCCTAGAGGCAATAATAAATTGGTTATTATCATATCTCCTTATTCATGATAATCGTTTATTATCCATGCTATAATTGTGTTGATCGGAAACTCAGATACATGTGGGATACATAGACAACACCATGTCCCTAGTATGCCTCTAATAGACTAGCTTGTTGATCAAAGATGGCTATGGTTTGCAAGTCATGGACATGAGATGTCATTTGATAACGGGATCACATCATTAGGAGAATGATGTGATGGACAAGACCCAAACTACAAACGTAGAATATGATCGTGTCAGTTTATTGCTACTGTTTTCTGCATGTCAAGTATTTGTTCCTATGACCATAAGATCATGCAACTCACTGACACCGGAGGAGTACCTTGTGTGTATCAAACATCGCAACGTAACTAGGTGACTATAAAGGTGCTCTACAGGTATCTCCAAGGGTGTCTGTTGGGATGGCATGGATCAATACTGGGATTTGTTTCTCCGTGTAACGGAGAGGTATCTCAGGGCCCACTCGGTAATACAACATCACAACAAGCCTTGCAAGCAATGTGACTAAGTGTTAGTCACGGGATCTTGTATTACGGAACGAGTAAAGAGACTTGTCGGTAACGAGGTTGAACTAGGTATGGAGATACTGACGATCGAATCTCGGGCAAGTAACATACCAAAGAACAAAGGGAACATCATACGGGATGAACTGAATCCTTGGCATAGAGGTTCGACCGATAAAGATCTTCATAGAATATTTAGGAACCAATATGGGCATCTAGGTCCCGCTATTGGTTATTGACTGTATCAGTGTCTCGGTCATGTCTACATAGTTCTTGAACCCGCAGGGTCTGCACACTTAAGGTTCGGTGACGTTTCGGTAGTATAGAGTTATGTATGGTGGTGACCGAAGGTTGTTAGGAGTCCTAGATGAGATCTTGGACATCACGAGGAGCTCTAGAATGGTCCGTAGGTAAAGATTGATATATAGGAAGTCCTGTTTTGGTCGCTGGAAAAGTTTCGGGCTCATCGGTAGTGTACCGGGAGTGCTGGTAGTGTACCGAGGGACCATCGGGAGAGGTATTTCGACCCAAGAGGCTATATGGGCTGTGGGAGGAGGTAAACCAGCCCCTGGTGGGCTGGCCAAAGCCTCCTCTAAGGACCCATGCGGCTGGAGTGGTTTGAGAAGGGAAAAATCCAAAGGTGGAGAGGTGGAAAGAGTTTCCAAGTGGAAAGGAGGAATCCTACTCCTAATAGGATTGGAGTAGGACTCCTCCACCTCCAATTTTGACCAAACCTTGAGGGTTCGATGCTGCCTCCTCCCCTCCCTCCCTCCTATATATACTAGAGGATTTAGAGGAAAAAGCTAACCCTAATAGCCACGTACTACCTCTCCTCTAGATCGCAGTTTCTCCTCTAGATCAGTTTTCAGTGGTGCTTAGGCGAAGCCCTAATGGAATAGCTCCACCACCATCGCTGCAACGCCATCGCGCTGCCGGAGAACTCATCTACCTCTCTGCTCCCTCTTGCTGGATCAAGAAGGCGGAGATCGTCATCGAGCTGTATGTGTGCTGAACGCGGAGGTGTCGTCCGTTCGGCGCTAGATCGGAAGGACCGTGATCAAGATCGAGAGACGGATCGTGATGAGATCGCGGGACAGATCGTGATGAGTTTGCGGGACGGATCGTGATTGGATCGCGGGACGTGTCATGATGAGATCGCGGGATGCTCGGCGATTTGAATCGCAAAGACGTTCGACTACACCAACCGCGTTTCTTAACATTTCCCGCTTAGCGATCTACAAGGGTATGTAGATCCACTCTCCCTCTCATAGATGCTCATCACCATGGATAGATCTTGCATGTGTGCAGGAAATTTTTTGTTTCCCATGCAATGTTTCCCAACAAATGGAAGTGCCACAAGATAGTGGTACTATCACTATCAACTCTACATCTTTTGGCGTCAATGTTATGAACATGTATACATTACTATCAAGATTCAACATGAATAAACCCCTCACATTGGGTGCGTGACCATAAAAGATATCACTCATATAAAGAGAACAACCATTATTCTCAGATTTAAATGAGTAACCATCTCGCAATAAACAAGATCCAGATATAATGTTCATGCTTAATGCAGGCACTAAATAACAATTATTCAGGTTCATCACTAATCCCGATGGTAATCGAAGAGAGAGCATGCCGACGGCGATCACATCAACCTTGGAACCATTTCCCACACGCATCGTCACTTCGTCCTTTGCCAGCCTTCGTCTATTCCGCAATTCCTGCTTTGAGTTGCAAGTGTGAGCAATCAAACCAGTATCATATACCGAGGCACTACAACGAGAGTTGGTAAGGTACACATCAATAACATGTATATCATATATACCTTGTTTGTTGTTGGCCGCCTTCTTGTTAGCCAGATACTTGGGGCAGTTCCGCTTCCAGTGACCAGTTCCCTTGCAATGAAAGCACTTAGTTTCTGGCTTGGGTCCATCCTTGGGTTTCTTCACTGGAGTAGCAACTGCTTTGCCACGCTTCTTGGATTTACCCTTCTTGCCCTTGACATTTTTCTTGAAACTAGTGGTTTTATTGACCATCAACACTTGATGTTCTTTCTGGATTTCAGACTCAGCGACTTTCAGCATCGCAAACAGCTCGGCAACTGACTTGTTCATCCCGTGCATGTTACAGTTCATCACAAAGCTCTTGTAGCTAGGTGGCAATGATTGAAGAACTCTATTAGTGATCGCCTCCAACGGAAGGGGCATCCCTAACTCCGCCAGACGGGTCGAATACCCAAACATTCTGAGTATATGTTCACTGACAGACCCGTTCTCCTCCATTTTGCAAGCATATAATTTATCAGAGGTCTCATACCTCTTGATCCGAGCATTCTTCTTAAAGATAAACTCCAACTCTTGGAACATCTCATATGCTCCATGACGTTCAAAACGTCTTTGAAGTCCTGGTTCTAAGCCATACAACATTGCACATTGAACTATCTAGTAATCTCCAGAACGTGTCTCCCAAGCGTTCTTAACGTCTTCGGATGACAGATCAGCAGGTCGGTCACCAAGCGGTACATCAAGTACATATGCCTTCTAGGAAGCCGTGAGGATAATACTCAGATTACGGGCCCAGTCCACAAAGTTACTACCATCATCTTTCAACTTAGCTTTCTCTAGGAACGCATTAACATTCAGGGGTGCTACTGCGCGAGCCATTGATCTACAACATAAATATGCAAAGTTTACTTAGACTATTGTTCAAGATAATGAGTTTAGTAAATCAAATTACTAAAGCTCCCACTCAAATTGACATCCCTCAGGTTATCTGAGTGATACATTATCCAAATTCACCAACTCAAGTCCGATCATCACGTGAGTTGAGGTGGTTTCAATGGTGAACATCATCATGTTGATCATATCTACTATATGACTCATGTTCGACCTTTCGGTCTCTTGTGTTCTGAGGCCATGTCTGTACATGCCAGGCTCATCAAGTTTAATCCGAGTGTTCTTCATGTGCAACACTGGCTTGCACCCGTTGTATGTGAATGTAGAGGCTATCACACCTGATTATCACGTGGTGTCTGAGACGACAGACTTTCGCAACGGTGCACACTTGGGGAGAACACAATTTTATCTTGAAATTTAAGTAAGGGATCACCTTATAATGCTACCGTCGTCCCAAGCAAAACAAGGTGCATAAAAGGATTAACATCACATGCAAATCATAAGTGACATGATATGGCCATGAACTTGTGCTTTTGATCTCCATCTTGAAAGCACCGGCATGATCTCCATCATCACCGACATGACACCATTATCTCCATCATCTTCATCTCCATCAATGTGTCGCCATCGAGGTTGTCGCGCCCTTCATGCTCATACTACTATAGTTATTGTTTAGTGATAAAGTAAAGCATTACATAGCGCTTAATGATTGACACACATGTCATACAATAATTAAAGACAACTCTATGGCTCCTGCCGGTTGCCGTACTCATTGAGATGCAAGTCGTGATATTTTATACAACACATGATCATCTCATACATCACATATATCTCATCTTGTAATTGGCCATATCACATCACAACATACCTTGCAAAAATAAGTTAGACGTCCTCTAACTGTTGTTGCAAGTTTTACGTGGTTGTACGGGTATCTAGCTAGAACGATTCTCACCTACGCAAAACCACAATGGTAATACATAAGGTTCTTTTCAACCTTCTCAAGGACAGCCATTGTCAAATCCGATCCAACTAAAGTAGGAGAGACAGACACCCGCCGGCCATCTTTGTGCAACAAAGTCACACGTTAGTCGATGGAACCGGGCTCTCGTAAACGTACGAGTAAGGTTGGTCCGGGACGTTTCATCCCACAATACCGCTGAACCAAAACATGACCAAGGGAGGACGAAATCTTAGCATCAACGCCCACAAACTATTTGTGTTCTACTCGTGATCTCATCTACAAATAGACCTAGCTCATGATGCCACTGTTGGGGAACGTTGCATGGGAAAGAAAAATTTCCTACGCTTCACCAAGATCAATCTAGGAGATGAGCATCTATGAGAGGGGAGAGTGGATCTACATACCCATGTAGATCGCTAATCGGGAAGCGTTAAGAAACGCGGTTGATGTAGTCGAACGTCTTTTCGATCCAAATCGCCAAGCATCCTGCGATCCAATCACGATCTTTCCCGATCTAGCACCGAACAGACGGCACCTCCGCGTTCAGCACACGTACGGCTTGACAACAATCTTCGCCTTCTTGATCCAGCAAGATGGTGCGGAGAGGTGGACGAGTTCTCCGGCAGCGCGACAACGTTAATGGCGATGGTGGTGGAGCTATTCCGGCAGGGCTTCACCTAAGCACTGCAGAAAACCGATCTAAAGGAGAAACTATGCACTAGAGGAGAGGGTAGCACGTGGCTGAAAATCATGTGCAAAAAACCCTAAAACCTCTAGTATATATAAGAGGAAGAGAGGAGGAGGCTTGGCCCAAGGGCCAAGCCCTCTAGGCATTGGCCGAACCAGGAGGGAGGAGTCCTCCTCCTCCACTCCTAGTAGGATTAGGACTCCTTCCTTATTTGACCTTTTTGCCTTTTTCCACCTTTTTCTCTTTGGGCTTTTCTTCCCAGCCACATGGGACCTTCGTGGGACTTCCACCAGCCCACTAAGGGATGGTATTCATCCTCCCACAGCCCATTTAGCCCCTTGGGTCGAAATACCCCTCCCGATGGTCCCCAGGTACATTAACGGCACTCCCGGTACACTACCGATGAGCCCAAAACTTTTTCGGTGACCAAACTAGGACTTTCTATTTATCAATCTTTACCTCCAGACCATTCCAGAGCTCCTCGTGACGTCCGGGATCTCATCCGGGACTCCAAACAACATTCGGTCACCACCATACATAACTCTATACTACCGAAACGTCACCGAACCTTAAGTGTGCAGACCCTGCTGGTTCGAGAACTATGTAGACATGACCGAGACACCTCTATGGTCAATAACCAATAGCGGGACCTAGATGCCCATATTGTTTCCTAGATATTCTACGAAGATCTTTATCGGTCGAACCTCTATGTCAAGGATTTAGTTAATCCCGTATAATGTTCCCTTTGTTTATCGGTATGTTACTTGCCCGGGATTCGATCTTCGGTATCTGCATACCTAGTTCAACCTCGTTACTGGCAAGTCTCTTTACTCATTCCGTGATACAAGATCCTGTCACCAACACTTAGTTACATTGCTTGCAAGGCTTATTGTGATGTTGTATTACCGAGTGGGCCCTGAGATACCTCTCCGTCACATGGGGTAACAAATCCCAGTGTTGATCCATCCCAACTCAGCAGACACCCTCGGAGATCCCTGTAGAGTACCTTTATAGTCACCCAGTTACATTGTGAATTTTGATGCACACAAGGCACTCCTCCAGTGTCCATGAGTTGCATGATCTCATGGTCATAGGAACATATACGTGACATGTAGAAAACTGTAGCAACAAACTGACACGATCATATGGTACATTTATAGTTTCGGTCTTGTCCATCCCATCATTCTCCTAATGATGTGATCCCATTATAAAATGACATCTCATGTCAATGGCTAGGAAACCTTGACCATATTTGATCAACGAGCTAGTGTACTAGAGGCATACTAGGGACATAGTTGTGTCTATGTATCCACACATGCAACGTGTTTCCAATCAATACAATTATAGCATGGATAATAAACGATTATCATGAACAAGAAAATATAATAATAACTATTTTATTTATTGCCTCTAGGTTATATTTCCAACAGTGAGTAGATATGGGGGAAGTGTTTTCGAGGATTTGTATGCGTGAGTTCGTCCCCTGCATGGGTCGCCCCAAGTGGCGTCGCCTAGCGCCAGCCGGCCGAGGTCTCCTGTATGGCGGGCAGTGCTGTAGCCATGTGGGGGAAGGTAATGGAGTAGGTCAAGGCGTGCCGGTACTGTTGCCATAATAATAACTATTTTATTATTGCCTCTAGGGCATATTTCCAACACTTCGATCCAGCGGTCGGCTGACCTGACCAGCGGCGCCATGAGCCGGGGCTTGATGTCGGCTCGGATCTGGCCGTTCGCCCTTTTGACCTGGTCGTTTGACTGCGGATGAGCAACGGACGCCAGGTCGAGCTGGATACATTTCTTGGTGCAGAAACGCGCTAGCTCGCCCTTGGCGAAGTTCGTGCCATTGTCAGTGATGATACTGTGAGGGAAGCCGTAGCGGACTGTGATGTCCTCGATGAACCTGGCTTTGATCCACTTGGTGAATTTGTCGGCGGCTACCAGCAAATGTGTCATGACGGCTCGTGCCATGTGCTAGGCCTTTCCCGTTTGCTGACACATGGCAAAGATGCTCTTTGTCGTCCGCTGTCACAAAGTAGACGACAAAGAACTGGCACATGGCAAAGGCATTGTTTGCCATGTGCCAGTTCTTTGTCGTCTGCCCCCAGACGGCAAAAAGAGCCAAGGCAGACGACAAAGAGCTAAGGTGGGTCCCACTAGACCTTGGGCTTGGCCAGGTCCAAATGGACGGGATCTTTGTCGTTTGCCCTGGATCTCTTGCTGTCTGGGGACAGACGACAAAGGAGATGCCCTACTAATGGCCGTCCCGCCTCCCACTCCTCTCTCTCTCACTCTCTCCCTCCCTCACTCCACCCTCCCTCCCCTGCGTCCGCCACCGCCAGCCCCCTCGTTGCCGCTAGCCACCTCCCCCGCGCCGCCCCTCCCCCGGCCGCCCCTCCCCCGGTCGGCCCCTCCCCGCGTTGCACCTCCCTCGGCCAGCCCCGCCCCCGGCCGCCCCTCTGCCAGCCGCCCCCCCTCCATCGCCCCTCCCCCGTCCACCCCCGGCCATGCCCCCACTCCGGTGTCGGCCTCCTCCACCTCCACCAACGCCGGCCTCCACCTCCCCCACTCCGGTGAGCCCCCTCCCCCTCTCTGTTTTTTTCATTTTTTTCTTTGTTTTAGTAAATTTTCTGTTTTGTTTTAGTATTAGTTAGTTGTAGTTAGTTAATTAGCTATAGTTAGTTGTAGAAGATGTAAAAAATGTAGTTTAGCTCTAGTTAGTAAGATTTTAGGAATTAGGGTTACTTACCTTATTTAGTTAGGTCTAGCATTAGTTAAATTTTAGTCCTACTATTAGTTAAATTTATTTTAGTGTTAATTTTGTTTAGATTTAGGTTTAGGTTTAGATAATTAGATAATTAGGAGAGGGAAAAAGGGTAAGAGGGGAAAGAAGAGGAAAAAAGAAAATAAGAATAAGAAGAGGAAGAAGAAAGAAGAAAGAAGAAGAAAAATAGGAGAAATAAGAAGAGGATAAGAAGAGGAGAAAGAAGGAGAAAAAGAGGAGAAGAAGAAGAGGAGAAAGAAGTGGAAAAAGAGGAGAAGAAGAAGAGAAGAAGAAGAGGAGAAACAGAAGAAGAGGAGAAAGAAGAAGAAAAAGAGGAGGAGAAGAACAAAAGAAGAAGAAGAAAAATAGGAGAAAGAAGAAGAGGAGAAGAAGATATAGACGAGAAAAGGAACAAAATAGATGCGGAAAAGTAGTAGTTATATATAGATAGATAGATAGATAGATAGATTTTTCTATTGGGATTGAACATTCTTGTTGATCACGTAGATTTAAATGTGCAGTGCTTTCATGGAGGAGAAGGAGAAGACGATGGGTGATCGTGCTTGGATGTACACTAGTCACCCTAGTCATAAAGACATGACCAATGAATGGTTAACAAAAACCAGGGGGGTTGTGAGAGCCGCATTTGCAAATGGCCAGCAAAAAACATGGTGCCCCTGTCCCAAATGCGACAACTTTAAAAAGCGAACATAGTTTGAAATGGGTAAACACCTGTAGAAGTGGGGTTTTACACCTAATTATACGATGTGGACTTTTCATGGTGAGTCTGACCAATGTGCCAGAGCTGAGGTGGTTCGTCATTGCACCGATGAGCATGGTACCAGGATCGAAGACATGGTGCAAGACTTTGATGATGCTCGGGATTCGGGTGATGAGATGGAGGAATCTGCAAAGGCCTTCTATGAAATGTTGGAGTCTTCAAAACGTCCTCTCCACGAGCACACTGAGCTTTGTTAGTTGGATGCCATTGCGCAAGTAATGGCTCTGAAGGCTCAATTCAACCTAGGCAGAGAATGCTAGGATGTGATGATGACGATATTTGGACGCTTTGTACCCAAAGGCCATGTACTGCCTGCAAACTTGTACCAGTCAGACAAAATCCTCTGTGTACTTGAGATGCCCTATGAGAAGATACATTCCTGTGAGAATGGATGTGCCTTATTTAGGCTTGAGTATGCGACCTTGAACTATTGCCTAATTTGCAATTCTTCCAGGTATATTGTGGTAGACAACGGTATGGGTGAGAAGATTCGGACCAAAATCCCCATTGATGTTCTTCGGTATCTGCCAATCGTATCAAGACTTCAACGTATTTTCATGGTCGAAGAGACGGCCAGACAGATGACATGGCACAAATTGGGCAAAAGAACCGAACTAGATGCGGATGGGAACAAGATGTTGGTACACACTTCAGATGCTTATGCGTGGAAGCACTTCGATGCATTACATAAGGATAAATCGGCAAATCCAAGGCATCCTCGAGTTGCCACCAGCTTGGATGGGTTCAATGTGTATGGTATGACGGCAACACAATACATTTGTTGGCCTCTATTTGTCATTCAACTCAATCTCTCCCGCCGGAGAGATTATGAAAAGAAAGAACATTTTCCTGACATTGATAATTCCAGGGCCCAAATATCCGGGGAAGAATATGAATGTGTACATGCAGCCGCTTAAGCATGAATTGCAAGAAGCCTGGGATAATGGGATCAAGACATACGACGCCGCTACCAAAAAAACTGCAAAATGCATGTGTGGTACATGTACTCGACGCATGACTATCCGGCGTATGCGCTATTCGTTGGCTGGTGTTGTGGATTTATCACGGTAGATGTCCGGGTGAATGGACTTAGGTTCGGGGCAAAGACGCAACTATGTGGCGGATTGAAGGGGTTGATCGGAATCGAGAGACACGGAGTTTACCCAGGTTCGGCCCCTCCGATGGAGGTAAAAGCCTACTTCCTGCTAATTGCTACCTCTAATCACGAGAGCCTCTAATCTGTCTATCTCTAATCTCTTGTATTGTCTAAACTTGTGGACTTGTGAATCTTGTCAACTTGTCCTTCCAGGGGTGCTCTACCCCTCCTTATATAAGTGGAGAGGGTAGGTTTACAAATAGAGTCCTACTAGGAGTAGGGTTAGGACTAGTCTCTCTAGAATCCTATTGCGGGTCTTATTTCCTCTAAGGAAATCCTTCTCTCTTTGGGCCTTCTCTTTGAGCCCCATGGCCCCGGCTCACCCGCCGGGTCTTAGGCTTGGTCGTCCTGTGACCCATCTCTCCGGGTCATTAATAAAACGTCATGTCTTTGCCGAGTCTCCTGTGAGTCGCCAGGCCGGGTCATACCGCGGGGTATATCCTCGACAGCTGGTGTGTGCATGGAAGGTTCCCGTGCCCCACATGCAAGGCAGCTCTTCAGTTCCGTTGGCTGTAGGCGAGTCGCAAGTTCCCTTGCTTCGACATGCATAGACAATTCCTGGATCCTGACCATATGTTCAAAAAAGACAAGAAGAATTTCATCAAATGTAGAGTTGTCAAAAACCCTGCACCACCTGCGTTGACAGGCCAACAGATCCTTGATCAGTTAAACGCTCTCGAGCCTGATCCTTTGCATCCAGGGTATTTCAAAGGGTATACTACGGAACATGCCTGGACTCACAAGTCATGCTTATGGGATCTGCCTTACTTCAAAGACCTCATATGCCCACACAACATCGACATGATGCACACTGAAAAGAATATGGCGGAGGCCATTTTTCGTACATTGTTCGGCATATAGGGGAAGTCAAAGGATAATCCTAAGGCTAGACTCGACTAGGAGGCTCTATGTGATAGACCATTACAAAAACTTATGACAACGGAAAGGAAAGCAAAGCGTAGCGAAGCCAAAGGCATGGTTCAATCTTGGAAGGCCAGCTATGAGGGAAATGCTATTGTGGGTGAAAATGCAGTTGATGTTCCCCGATGGGTATGCTACGAATCTAAAGAGGGGAGCGAGTCTTGAAAAATTGAAAATATTTGGTCTCAGGAGTCATGATTGGCACATATGGCTTGAGCGGGTAATGTCGGTGATATTGCGTGGCTTTATCCTTGAGGATGAATTGCTAGTACTGGCAGAGCTGAGCTATTTCTTCTGTTCACTTTGTGCAAAAGAACTATCTCCTGGCGTTCAAGATGAAATGGAAGAGTTGGCTCCAGAGTTGATCCGCAAATTAGAAAGGATATTTCCACCGGGCTTCTTCAATCCGATGCAGCATTTTATTTTGCATCTCCCGACCGAGGCAAGATTAAGGGCGGCGTTCGAAATCGATGGTGCTTCTCAACTAAGAGGATGCAGAAGACGCTTCGAGATAAATGTAAAAATAAACGTAGAATTGAAGCATCGATGGCCGAGGCATTGATTACTGAGGAGGCGGCAAACTTCATGACAGCACACTACGAAGCCAAAAATCATCATTTGTATAACTCAAAGCCTCGATACAATGATGGCAATCCTAAAAAAGGTCGATCCAACCTCAGCCTATTCAAAGGGAAGGTTGCACCAGTCGGTGCTTCGAAAGGAAAAACATTGGATGTCGAAGAATGGCGGACCATTTCATTGTATATCTTCAACAACTTAACAGAAGTGCAGTCGTACATCGAGTAAGTTATCGGTAAATTATTGTTCTGCAACTTCTAATTCCTTTGAACTGCTCTTATTCCTGGATATTTGATATAGTCGATACGTCGCCGAATTCTCGGATGGAGCGGCCATCGAAAAGGATTCCATCGAAGAGTATGAGCTTCTGGCAAAGCATGGAGGCGACTATCCTGATTTCATCTCGGGGTTCAAACAAAGGGTAATTAATTACCATTAATGGACCATTTGATTTCTTGGTCTAATTTGCGGCTAATGCATCCATTCTTCCATATTAAACTTGTAGGCTGACATAGAGTCTATGGACGCCGAGTTGAGACAAGTGCTAATGGTTTTGACTAAAAGGTCCATTCATTTGACAAATACGACATCAACGGGTATCACTTCCGTACCTTTGGCAAAGAGCTATCTATGCCCGACCTAAAGATTACAAATTGTTGTGTCTCTGCTATCGGCGAAGGAGGTACCAAGTATTATGGAAGGGTTGAAGCAATTTATGAACTTCTATTCTATAGTGAAAACCCACCGACCGTCGTAGTCTTCAAATGTTATTGGTTTCAGCTAAAGGAGACTAGAAGGACTCATGAACATATAGGGCTAGTCAAAATCAACCAAAGCACCAATTTAGATGTTCCTGATGTCTATATTACGGCTCAAAAGGTGACACAAGTTTTCTATCTACCGTGGGTCTGCCAAACCGATCAAAATACGAAAGGTTGGGATGTCGTTTATGAAGTGCCGCCAAGTTTAGACCACCTACCTCTATGAAGAGGATTACGAACCTCACATTAACCCTGACACATATGAAGGAGAATTCTTCCGAGAAACAAGTATGTCCAAAAAACGTTTCAAGAACCGCTCTACTTCACCCCAAAACATTGAAGTAGACAGCGATAGTGAATCCGTCTTAACCCCTGAGCCGGAACAGGAAGAGCCGGAAGAAGAAGAGGTTACTACTGCGGATGACTTGTCACTTCTTGACCGATTACATAATGGAGGCCTTCCACATGTTCTTCCTGATAGTGATGATGCTGCTGCATTATTGATGATAGTGATGATCATGATGCATTTATTGATCCCGAAGCATATATAGACGATCAAGATTATTATTAGTTCATGTTGGGTATTCAACTATTATTATATACATATATAAAATTTTAGTTCATGTTAGGTATTCAATTTTTATTACTCATGTTGGTATTTATGATGATGATACACTTAAATTATATACATTTTATTACTCATGTTGGTATTTATGTTGTACTAATTTCATTTACTCTTTGTCATGGTAGGTGTTGAAAGATGGTGGGAAAGGGTCGAGAGCACTCCGAGGCTCCTTCTTCGTCGGTGGGTGGTGGGATGGGTACTCCCATTCCTGCCCCGTCTCTCCGGAGAGCTTTGCTCTCTACTCTACATGGAGTGGCCGCTTCTTCGACGACCACAGCCCCCGTGAGAGGAGGTCGACCCCCGCGAAGAAGAGAGCTACTAAAGGCACAAATGGCTGAGGGAGAGGTAGGGTGGATGCCACACCTTCCTCGCGGCCACCCCCAGCTGATTCACTTGAGCACAGGACTGCTAGGGTGGACCCGTCTGAGGTGGAGGCTACACGGACTCCGGTTCACGAGCCTCAGGTCGGCAAGTCTTCGACCAATGAGACTCATGTCCCAGAGGCTTCGTTCCAGGAGACTCAGGAGCAAAGCAGGGATGAGGGTACGTCCCAAGAGACCCAGTGGGATACCTGGCCTGATCTGGGTCAACCGGAGCCAAGTGGCCATGCTGATAGCGACGAGGAGCAGGGTGAGGGGGCCACCGTCTACCAGCGTGGTAGTACGGGGCTCCCGCCCATGCTGGCGACCCGCGAGTAGAGGTGGTCCATTCAGCCAAATGGGGACAAGTAAGTTCATTTACTCTTATTTAACCTTTGGCCTTCATGTTTCCTCAAATATCTAATGTGTTGGCTTTAATTTGTCATACTACAGGGGTTGGATTGTTGCCAAGGGTGTCCGCCATCCCAATAGCGTCCTTGGTTTGCTTTGCAGGCAAAACTTCCCAGGGTTTGTTACGTTGCCTGGTCGGGGTCGAGAGGTAGGAATGACCTGGGAGCACTACTTGGGTACCCCGGCCCCGCCAGAGGTGGAGATCGACGGTGTTTTGTGCCACACAAGGGCCGGCATGGTGATCAGACAGTTCTGGGTAATTTCTCCTTTACACAATTAAAAATCAACAATAGCTAGTTATTGTACTAATCAGTGTTGTCTCGTTTGTAGACCTTCTACAGGTGTGAGGAGGGATACGAGGAGGCCGCGACAAAGGTTATCGATACTGAATGCCGCCACCTACTTCAAAACTGGCGGCACAAGGCTCGGGCGGAGGCTGTTCGAGACTACTACGCCTCACGGCATATTAGGAAGGAAAAGACGAAGTGCCGCGATTCTAAGATGGAAAAGGAGCAGTACATGAAGGTAATTACATATCATTAAGGCCTTATAGTTAGTTTCCTTGATTTGATTCTTACGCGTAGCCCTCAGATTTCTCTTTATTAACTTAGGTGCCCCCGAGATGGTGTGTGTGGATAAGATGGATTGTTGGGAGGCCTTGGTGGATCAGTGGTGCTCCGAAAAGTGGGAGGCCAGCCATAACAATGCCAAGGAGAGGCGTGGCAAAATGGTTGGTGTGCAAAACCATCAAGGGAGCGTCAACTTAAATCAGTTTGGTGAGAACTGGGTATGTCGTTTGTTTCATGACTCATACAATTTATTCTTAATGCTAGCTTGATCCCTTTACTAATATGTTTTTCCTCTCTCTCTCTCTTTTAGGCGCGTCACAATAAGACGGAGGTGCCAGAGATGTACGACCTCTATGCGATGGCCCATACTGTTGTTGGAAATATGCCCTAGAGGCAATAATAAAATGGTTATTATTATATTTCCTTGTTCATGATAATCATTTATTATCCATGCTATAATTGTATTGATTGGAAACACGTTGCATGTGTGGATAAATAGACACAACTATGTCCCTAGTATGCCTCTAGTAGACTAGCTCGTTCATCAAAGATGGTCAAGGTTTCCTAGCCATTGACATGAGATGTCATTTGATAATGGGATCACATCATTATAAGAATGATGTGATGGACGAGACCCAAACTATAAACGTAGCATAGGATCGTGTCAATTTTTTGCTACAGTTTTTTGCATGTCAAGTATATGTTCCTATGACCATGAAATCATGCAACTCACGGACACCGGAGGAGTGCCTTGTGTGTATCAAATGTCGCAACGTAACTGGGTGACTATAAAGGTGCTCTACAGGTATCTCCAAGGGTGTCTGTTGGGTTGGCATGGATCAACACTGGGATTTGTTACTCCGTGTAACGGAGAGGTATCTCAGGGCCCACTCTGTAATACAACATCTCAATAAGCCTTGCAAGCAATGTGACTAAGTGTTTGCCACGGTATCTTGTATTATGGAACAAGTAAAGAGACTTGCCGACAACGATGTTGAACTTGGTATGGAGATACCGACGATCAAATCTCGGGCAATTAACATACCGAAGAACAAAGAGAACATCATACGGGATTAACTGAATCCTTGACACAGAGGTTCGACCGATAAAGATCTTCGTAGAATATGTAGGAATCAATATGGGCATCCAGGTCCTGCTATTGGCTATTTACCATAGAGGTGTCTCGGTCATGTCTGCATAGTTCTCGAACCTCGGGGTCTGCACACTTAAGGTTCGGTGACGTTTCGATAGTATAGAGTTATGTATGGTGGTGACCGAAGGTTGTTTGGAGTCCCGGATGAGATCTCGGATGTCATGAGGAGCTCCGTAATGGTCCGGAGGTAAAGATTCATATATAGGAAGTCTTGTTTTGGTCACCAGAAAAGTTTGGGCTCATCGGTAGTGTACCGGGAGTGCCAGGAGGGTACCGGGGAACTATCGGGAGGGGTATTTTGACCCAAGAGGCTAAATGGGTTGTGGGAGGATGAATACCAGCCCTTAGTGGGCTATTCAAAGTCCCATATAGGTCCCATGTGGCTGGGACGAAAACTCAAGGTGGAAAAAGGTGGAGAAAGGCTAAAATAAGGAAGGAGTCCTAATCCAACTAGGAGTGGAGGAGGACTCCTCCCTCCACTTCGGCCGAAGCCAAAAGGGCTGGCCCTTGTGGCCAAGCCTCCTGCTCTCCTCCTCCTACATATACTAGAGTTTTTAGGGTTTTTTGGACACAGAAAAACAGCCTCGTGTTGCCTTTACTCTAGATCGTAGTTTCTCCTCTAGATCGGTTTCAGCGGTGCTTAGGCGAAGCCCTGCTGGAATAGCTCCACCACCATCGCCGCAACACTGTCGTGCTGCTAGAGAACACTTCTACATCTCTGCTCCCTCTTGCTATATCAAGAAGGTGGAGATTGTCATCGAGCCGTATGTGTGTTGAACGTGGAGGTGCCACCCGTTCGGTGCTAGATCGGGACGGATCGTAACTGGATTGTGGGATGCTCGGTGATTTGGATCGTGAAGACGTTCGACTATATCAACCGCGTTTCTTAATGCTTCCCGCTTAGCGATCTACAAGTGTATGTAGATCCACTCTCCCTCTCGTAGATGCTCATCACCATGGATAGATCTTGCGTGCGCATAGGATTTTTTTTTGTTTCCCATGCAACGTTCCCCAACAGTGGCATCATGAGCTAGGTCTATGTGTAAATGAGATCTCGAGTAGAACAAAAAGAGTTTGTGGGCATTGATGCTTAGATTGCTTCCTCCCTTGGTCATGTTTTGGTTCAGTGGTATTGTGGGATGAAGCGGCCCGGACCAACCTTACTCGTACGCTTACAAGAGACCAGTTCCATCGACTGACGTGTAATTTTGTTGCACAAAGATGGTTGGCGGGTGTCTGTCTCTCCCACTTTAGTTGGATCGGATTCGACAAAGGTCGTCCTTGAGAAGGTTGAAAAGCAATTTATGTATCACCGTTGTTGGTTTGCATAGGTGAGAATTGTTCTTGCTAGATACCCGTAGCAGCCACGTAAAACGTGCAACAACAATTAGAGGACGCCTAACTTGTTTTTGCTGGGTATGTTGTGATGTGATATGTCCAATTGCATGATGAGATATATGTGATGTATGAGATGATCATGTATTGTATAGAATATAACGACTTGCATGTCGTTTAGTACGGCAACCGACAGGAGCCATAGGGTTGTCTTTAATTATCGTATGACCTGCGTGTCAATCATTAAGCGCTATGTAATGCTTTACTTTATCACTAAGCGGTAGCAATAGTAGTATGAGCATGGTGGGCGCGACAACCTCGATGGCGAGACAATGATGGAGATCATGATGATGGAGATCATGGTGTTATGTCGGTGACGATGGAGATCATGCCGGTGCTTTGGAGATGGAGATGAAAAGCACAAGTTCATGGCCATATCATGTCACTTATGATTTGCATGTGATGTTAATCCTTTTATGCACCTTGTTTTGCTTAGGACGACGGTAGCATTATAAGGTGATCCCTCACTTAAAGTTCAAGATAAATTGTGTTCTCCCCGAGTGTGCACCATTCCGAAAGTTCGTCGTGTCGAGACACTACGTGATGATCGGGTGTGATAGATTCTACGTTCATATACAATGGGTGCAAGCCAGTGTTGCATATGCAGAACACTCGGGTTAAACTTGACGAACCTAGCATGTACAAACATGGCCTCGGAACACAAGAGACCGAAAGGTCGAACATGAGTCATATAGTAGATATGATCAACATGATGATGTTCACCATTGAAACCACCTCAACTCACGTGATGATCGGACTTGTGTTAGTGAATTTGGATCATGAATCACTTAGATGACCTAAGGGATGTCAATTTGAGTGGGAGCTTTAGTAATTTGATTAACTAAACTCATTTTCTTGAACAATAGTCTTAGCACTACTAGAATCAGGAACTTTGTCGTCTGCCATGGCTGACAGCAAAGGCATGCACGACGGACGGCAAAGGTCTTTGTCGTCAGCCAGCAGACGGCACCACATCCAACTAAATAAGCTACGGTAAAGGGCAATTGTCTGTCTACTGGCTGACAGCAAAGATGCAAAGGTCTTTATCGTCTGCTAGCAGACGGCAAATGGCATAGACGGCGCACGTGGCAGCTTAGGTCCATTAAGGGGTTAACGGCGTGCTTTGTCGTCTTCCAGCGGACAGCATAGCGAGCCCCACTTTGTCGTCCGCTAGCATAAGGAAAATAAGCAAAGTTCTTTGCCGTCTGCCAGCAGACCGCAAAGCAACCACATAGGCTAGCCCAGTGCCCCCCAGGTTGCACAGGTAGCTCCCACGTGGCAGCTTTGCCATCTGCTGGCAGACGGCAAAGATGCAAAGTTCTTTGCTATCTGCCAGCAGACAGCAAAGAAACCACATAGGCCAGCCGAGTGCCGCCCAGGTTGCACAGGTAGCTGCCACATGGCAGCTTTGCCGTCTGCTGGCAGACGACAAAGATGCAAAGTTCTTTATCGTTTGCCAGCAAACGACAAAGTGCCTGTACTGCCCCTGTTTTTCTTAAATTCAATCAATTTCATATATATATATATATATATTTGAAAATACTTTCAACAAGCATACATATCCCTACCATATGGATATGATCATCCAACACATATACGTACCAACTCAAAAGTCCATAGCCAACATATATCCAACAACAAGCATACAATGGTTTCATCCATACATACATATATAGGTAGCAAGTTTCACATTGGTCATCCTACAAAATCAAAACAAAAAGGAAGGACAAGGAGAAGATTAGACTCCATCAACGCAAGCTTCCATGATCTAAAGCAAATCTGGAAATTGGGAAAGAAGAAATTTAGAAGAAGAAGAAGAATAAGTAGAAGTAGTAGAAGAAGAATTTTACTTCTCTTTCTTTTTCTCCTCTTCTTTATCTTCTTCTTCTTCTAACGTAGGTAACTTAGGTAATTATGCCATTTTTTAGCTAAGCTAGGTAAAAATGCTAAGTGTAGGTCATTTTAGAGCTAAGCTAGGTAAATATGTCATTTTGGAGGTTAGTAAGGTTATTATGTCATTTTCGAGGAAAATAAGCTAAGTCTATGGCATTTTGGAGGTAACCAAGATTATTATGCCATTTTTTGACCTAAGTATGCTAAGTATGCAATAAATGAATTAAAGAAGCTAAGTATAGGTCATTTTTGAACTAATGATATGACAGTTTGGAGCTAAACCAAGGTTATTATGCCAATTTTTTACCTAAGTAAGCTAATTATGTCATAAATGAACTAGCTAAGCTAAGTATAGATTATTATTGAGCTATCCTAGGTAGTTATGCCATTTTTAGCTAACTAAGCATATTAAGTCATTTTGGAGGGGGGAAATGCTAAGTGTAGGTCATTTTATAGCTATCCTGGGTAAAATATGTCATTTTGGAGCTAAGTAAGGTTATTATGTCATTTTCGAGGAAAATAAGCCAAGTATAGGTCATTTTGGAGACAAATAGGTCATTTATTAAGCTAGGTATGCATTTGTTAAGCAAAACATTTGGGAAAACTTACCATCATCACGGAGGTGAAGAACCGGTCGGGTTTGCGCCAGTGTGAGACGGAGAAGGACCGGTCGGGGTTGCGGCAGACGCAAAATGATCGGTCAATGCTTGTCGGGAGGCATGCTGCACCAAAGATCATTTGTAATGTCTCATTAGCATGATGCAACTCAAATGTGAATACTAGTAACTAATGAGCATTCAAATGAAACTCGTCGTGGGCGCTATACTAATCTAGGGCATCGGCGGAGGGGTCTGACCATTGTTCTGGCACACGGTGTGCACATTTTGTTTTCACGAGTTAGTCATATTAGTTAGTGATGAAACTAACATTACATGCATGATTTGGCTAATATGCAGGAGAAACTTACCATGAGGAGCTCGTATAGGGCCCGGTGAGACGCGTCGTTCCGGTTCCTCTCCTCCTCCAACATCCTAGTCATCCTCTCCTCCATGTCCCTCTCCCTCTCCGCCGCCTGCCTGTTTGCCTCCGCTAGAAGCTCGTGTGCCCTAGCCTCGATGATGAGCTCCATTGGCTGTGGATGAAGCTTTATCTCAGGATCGGAGCTCGTCTGGCGCTTCTTGATCTCCGGGAGAGTTCTAGGACAACGTATCAGTCCATCCCCAATGGCTATCGAGCCATGGGGCCTTCCGCCACTAGATATCATCACGAGCTCTGGATCAAAAGGACTCTGGCTCGGGTTGAAGTCCTCCCCTTTCCTCGTCTTCCCCTCATCTCTGTACCTCATGAGCTTGTTGTGGGAGGAGATGTTGCTGAAGCTCTCTGGATGATCGAGGTAATCCTTAGAGAATGCCTTGGCCTTCTTGTATGGGGCAGTATGGGCCATGGCATAGAGGTCGAACATTGGTGGCACCTCCTTCTTGTTGTGTCGCGCCTAAAAGAGAGGAACAAAATATTAGTTAAGGGATCAAGCTATCATGAAGAATGAAATTGCATGAATCATGAAGCAAACCACATACCAAGTGATCCCCGTACTCAAACAGGTTGGAGCTCCCTTGATGGTGTGGCACACCTTTCATTTGGGCATGCTTATCCTTGGCCTTGTTGTGGATGGCTAGCCATTTGGGAGATCACCACTCATCCACCAACGCCTCCCAACAGTCCATCCTATCCGCACACCATCTTAGGGGCACCTAAGTTAGACAAGAGAAATTTTAGCGCTACGCCTACGAAGGAATATCAAGGGAACTAAATACAAGGCCTTAAGAATAGGTAATTACCTTCATGTACTTCTCCTTACTCAGAAAATTGGCATGACACTTCTTCTTAGCCCTCTTAATGTTAGTCGAGGCATAGTAGTCTCGAACAGCCTGCACCCAAGCCTCGTGCTGTAAGTTCTGAAGTAGGCGCTTGCACTCGGCTATGAGAACAATAGCCGCATCAGCCTCGTGTTCCTCAAGACATCTATAGAAGGTCTGTAATCAAACAAGACAACATTGATTAGTACAATCACTAGGTGTTTTCGATTTTTAATTCTGTAAAGGAGAAATTACCCAAAACCGCTGGATCACAATGTCGGCCACCATCTCGCACAAGACACCATCGACCCTATCCTCCTGCGGGGACGGGGCAGCCACGTACACCTTCCAGCTTAGTGCTACCTGTGGAACCTCACCCTCACCGGGCAACGTGGCCCACCCCGGGAAGTGGTACCGGCAAAGCACACCAAGGACCTGGTTGGGCCTGCTGTTGGGGAATGTTGCATGGGAAACAAAAAAATTCCTACACACATGCAAGATCTATCCATGGTGATGAGCATCTACGATAGGGAGAGCGGATCTACATACCCTTGTAGATCGCTATGCGGGAAGCGTTAAGAAACGTGGTTGGTGTAGTCGAACGTCTTCGCGATCCAAATCGTCGTGCGTCCCGCGATCCAATCACGATCCGTCCCGCGATCCAATCACGATCCATCCCACGATCTATTCATGATCCGTCCCACGAACTTGATCACGATCCTTCCGATCTAGCACCGAACGGACGGCACCTCCGCGTTCAGCACACGTACAACTTGATGACGATCTCCACCATCTTGATCAGCAAGAAGGAGTGGAGAGGAAGAAGAGTTCTCCAGCAGCCTAACGGCGCTCCGGCAATGGTTGTGGAGCAATTCCGGCAGGGCTTCGCCTAAGCACTACAGAAATCTGATCTGGAGGAGAAACTATGCACTGGAGGAATGGGTAGAACAAAAATCTAGTGCAAAAACCCTAAAACCACCAGTATATATAGGAGGAAGAGAGGAGGAGGCTTGGCTCTCAAGGGGCCAGCCCTTTGGTTCATCCGAACTAGGAGGAGAGGAGGATTCCTCCTCCAATCCTAGTAGGACTAGGATTCCTCCCTATTTTTTACCTTTTTGCCTTTTTCCACCTTTTTCTCTTTGGGCTTTTCTTCCCAGCCTCATGGGCCTTGTGTGGGACTTCCACCAGCTCACTAAGGGCTGGTATTAACTCTCCCACATCCCATGTAGCCTCTTGGGTCGAAATACCCCTCCCGATGGTTTCCCGGTACACTATCGGCACTCCCGGTACACTACCGATGAGCCCGAAACTTTTCCGGCAAACAAAATAGGACTTCCTATATATAAATCTTTACCTCCAGACCATTCCGGAGCTCCTCATGTAGCTTTTATTTCGAGTTACTAACATTTAGCAACCGAACCGGTATCCAATACCCAGGTGCTACTAGGAGTACTCGCAAGGTACACATCATTAACACGTATATCAAATATACTTATGTAGATGTTGCCAGCCTTCTTATCTACCAAGTATATAGGGTTGTTCCGCTTCAACGACCGCTCTCGTCATAATCGAAGCACTTAGTCTTGGGTTTGGGTTTAACTTTGGGTTGCTTCATTGGAGCAGCAACTGACTTGCTATCCATGAATTTTCCCTCCTTGCTCTTGCCCTTCTCGAAACTAGTGGTTTCACTAACCATCAACACTTGACGCTCCTTCTTCATTTCTACCTTAGCGGTGTCAAACATCGCGAACAGCACAGGGATCATTATTTCTATCCCTGGCACTTTATAGTTCATCACCAAGTTATAGTAGCTTAGTGACAGTGACTTGGAGAACTATATCAATCACTATCTTATCTAGAAGATCAACTCCCACTCAATTCAAGCGATTGTAGCACCCAGAAAATCTGAGCACATGCTCAATGATTGAGCTATTCTCTTTCATCTTGCAGGCAAAGAATCTTGTTGGAGATCTCATATCTCGCAACACGGGCACGAGCCTGAGATCCTAATTTCAGATCTTTAGAACATCTCATATGTTCTGCGACGTTCAAAACGTTTTAGAGCCTCAATTCTAAGTCGTAATGCATGACGCACTAAACTATCAAGTAGTCATCTGAACGTGCCTGTCAGATGTTCACAATATCTATAGACGATGCTAGAGGGGTTGGCGCACCAAGCGGTGCATTAAGGACATAAGCATTTTGTGCAGCAATGAGGACAATCCTCAGATCACAGACCCAGTCCGCAATACTGCTACCATCATCTTTCAACTCTATTTCTCTAGGAACATATAAAAATACAAGGGAGCTACAGCGTGAGATGGTAATCTACAACATAATTTGCAATGGCACTACTGACTAAGTTCATGATAATGAGTTCAATTAATCATATTACTTAAGAACTCCCACTCAAATTGACATCCCTCCGGTCATTCGAGCGATACATGATCCAAATTCACCAACTCAAGTCCGGTCATCCCGTGAGTTGAGGTGGCTTCAATGGTGAACATCATCATGTAGATCATATCTACTATATGACTAATGTTTGACCTTTCGGTCTCCTGTGTTCCAAGGCCATGTCTGTACATGCTAGGATCGTCAAGTTTAACCCGAGTGTTCTGCATGTGCAACACTGGCTTGCACCCGTTGTATGTGAACGTAGAGTCTATCATACCCGATCATCACGTGGTATCTCGACACGACGAACTTTTGCAACGGTGCACACTCGGGGAGAACAGAATTCATCTTGAAATTTAAGTGAGGGATCATAAGTGACATGATATGGCCATGATCTTGTGCTTTTGATCTCCATCTAGAAAGCATCGGCATGATCTCTATCGTCACCGGCATGACACCATGATCTCCATCAACGTGTCGCCATCGGGGTTGTCGGGCCCAACATGCTTCTACTACTATTGCTACCGTAGCGATAAAGTAAAGCATTACATAGCACTTAATGATTGACACGCAGGTCATACAATAATTAAAGGCAACCCTATGGCTCCTACCGGTTGCCGTATTCATCGACATGCAAGTCATGATAATCTATACATCACATGATCATCTCATACATCACATATATCACATCATGTAATTGGCCATATAACACACAACATACCCTGCAAAAACAAGTTAGATGTCCTCTAATTGTTGTTACATGTTTTACATGGCTGCTACGGGTATCTAGCAATAACAATTCTCATCTATGCAAAAACCACAACGGTGATACACTAGTTGCTTTTCAACCTTCTCAAGGACCGTCTTTGTCAAATCCGATCCAACTAAAGTGAGAGAAACAGGCACCCACAAGCCATCTATGCAACAAGTTGTGGTTTAGGGAACCGGTCTCTCGTAAGCATACGAGTAATGGTGGTCCGGGCCGCTTCATCTCACAATACCGCTGAACCAAAACACGACCAAGGGAGGAAGCAATCTAAGCATCAACGCCCACAAACTCTTTGTGTTCTACTCGAGATCTCATCTACACATAGACCTAGCTCATGATGCCACTGTTGGGGAACGTTGCATGGGAAACAAAAAAATTCCTACGCATACGCAAGATCTATCCATGGTGATGAGCATCTACGAGAGGGAGAGTGGATCTACATACCCTTGTAGATCGCTAAGCGGGAAGCGTTAAGAAACGCGGTTGGCGTAGTCAAACGTCTTCGCGATCCAAATCGCCGAGCGTCCCGTGATCTCATCACGATCCGTCCCGCGATCCAATCACGATCTGTCCCACAAACTTATCATGATCCGTCCCGTGATCCCATCATGATCCGTCTCGCGATCTTGATCACGGTCCTTCCTATCTAGCGCCGAACGGACGGCACCTCCGCGTTCAGCACACGTACAGCTTCATGACAATCTCCGCCTTCTTGATCCAGCAAGAGGGGGCGGAGAGGTAGACGAGTTCTCTAGAAGCGTGACGGTGCTCCGGCGATGGTGGTGGAGCTATTTCGGCAGGGCTTCGCCTAAGCCCTGTAGAAATCCGATCTAGAGGAGAAACTATGCACTTGAGGAATGGGTAGCACATGGCTGAAAAAATCTAGTGCAAAAACCCTAAAAGCACCAGTATATATAGGAGGAAGAGAGGAGGAGGCTTGGCCCTCAAGGGGACAGCCCTTTGGTTCGGCCGAACTAGGAGGAGAGGAGGATTCCTCCTCCAATCCTAGTAGGACTAGGATTCCTCCCTATTTTTGCCTTTTTGCCTTTTTCCACCTTTTTCTCTTTGGGCTTTTCTTCCCAGCCTCATGGGCCTTGTGTGGGACTTCCACCAGCTCACTAAGGGCTGGTATTCACTCTCCCACAGCCCATGTAGCCTCTTTGGTCGAAATACCCCTCCCGATGGTTTCCCGGTACACTATCGGCACTCCCGGTACAATACCGATGAGCCCGAAACTTTTCCGGCAAACAAAATAGGACTTCCTATATATAAATCTTTACCTCCAGACCATTCCGGAGGTCCTCATGACGTCCGGGATCTCATCCAGGACTCCGAACAACCTTCGGTCACCACCATGCATAACTCTATACTACCAAAACGTCAACAAACCTTAAGTGT
Source organism: Hordeum marinum (assembly GCA_022496015.1). Classification (NCBI taxonomy): domain Eukaryota; kingdom Viridiplantae; phylum Streptophyta; class Magnoliopsida; order Poales; family Poaceae; genus Hordeum; species Hordeum marinum. The sequence continues at coordinate 27,782,629 of CM039676.1, forward strand.
GCAGACCCTGCGGGTTCGAGAACTATGTAGACATGAACGAGACACATCCATGGTCAATAACCAATAGCGAGACCTGGATGCCCATATTGGTTCCTACATATTCTACGAAGATCTTTATCGGTCGAACCTCTATGTCAAGGATTCAGTTAATCCCGTATGATGTTCCCTTTGTTCTTCGGTATGTTACTTGCCCGAGATTCGATCATCGGTATCTCCATACCTAGTTCAACCTCGTTACCGGCAAGTCTCTTTACTTGTTCCGTAATTCAAGATCCCATGACTAACACTTAGTCACATTGCTTGCAAGGCTTATTGTGATGTTGTATTATCGAGTGGGCCCTGAGATACCTCTCCGTCACACGGAGTAACAAATCCTAGTCTTGATCAATGCCAACCCAACAGACACCCTCGGAGATACCTGTAGAGCACCTTTATAGTCACCCAGTTACGTTGCGACGTTTGATACACACAAGGCACTCCTCCGGTGTCAGTGAGTTGCATGATCTCATGGTCATAGGAACATATAATTAACATGCAGAAAACAGTAGCAATAAACTGACACGATCATATGCTACGTTTATAGTTTGGGTCTTGTTCATCACATCATTCTCCTAATGATGTGATCCCGTTACCAAATGACATCTCATGTCCATGACTAGGAAACCATATCCATCTTTGATCAATGAGCTAGTCTATTAGAGGCATACTTGGGACATGGTGTTGTCTATGTATCCACACATGCATCTGAGTTTCCGATCAACACAATTATAGCATGGATAATAAATGACTATCATGAACAAGGAAATATGATAATAACTAATTTATTATTGCCTCAGGGCATATTTCCAACACCTACGGACACCATGGTCGTGTTTCCAACCCCTGCAGTATGACAAGGCCAACACATTAGATATTAATTTGAAGAAACATGAAGGCAAAAGGTTAACAAATAGTAAATGCACTTACTTCTCCCCATTAGGCATAATCAACCACCTTTAATCGTGGGTCGCCGGCACGGGCGGGAGCATTATACCACCACGCTGGTAGACCTTCTTGCCCTCCTCAACCTGCTCGCCCTCGCTATAGCTATCCTTAGAAAAGCTGTCCTCGCCACCATCAGCATGGTCACTAGCCTCCGGAGTCACGTGGGATGAAGACTCTGGGACCAGAGTCTCCTGGGACGAAGACTCTGGGACCGGAGACTCCTGGGACGAAGGCTTGGCAACCCGAGGCTTGTCGGTCTGAGGCTCGTGGACTGGAGTCCGAGATGGGTCCAAGTCAGACGGGTCCACCTAAGATGGAGCACTCCTGTGATCGGGAGAATCAATTGGGGGTGGCGGCGAGGAAGGCGCAGCAGCCTTCCTACCTCTAGCACCTCTCTTCGTCTTCCCCTGACCTCTCCCGCCCTAAGAAGAAGTGCATGTCGGTGTCTTAATACTGTGTACCAGCGCTCTCCGGAGGTGCTAGGGTGGAATAATAGCACCCCTCCCAGCATGCGCCGAGGAAGGAGGCTCGGAGCGCTCTCGACCCGCGCCCATCATTTGTCAACACCTGCAATGACAAAGAGTAAACGAAATTAGTTCAACATAAAAAATTAAATACCTAATAACATGCACTAATTAATAATATATATGTACATAATAATAATTGAATACCTGACATTGCTAATATTAATCTTCATCGTCTATATATGCTCCGGGATCAATAAATGCATAATCATCATCACTATCAGTAATGAAGTGCTCATCAGTATCATCAATAAATGCATCAACATGTGGAAGGCCTCCTTTATATGTAATCGGTCAAGCATTCACAGGTCATCCATAGCAGTAACCTCTTCTTCCGTCTCTTCTTGTTCTGGCTCAGGGGTGAAGTCGGATTCACTATCGCTGTCTACCTCAATGTTCTGGGGTGAAGTAGAGCGGTTCTTGAAATGTTTTTTGGAAACACGTGTTTCTCGGAAGAATTCTCCTTCATATGTGTCTGGGTTAATGTGAGGTTCATAATAATCTTCATTAAGGGGAGGTGGTCTAAAATGTGGCGGCACATCATTAACGACATCCCAACCATTCAGATTTGGATCAGTTTGGCAGGCCCACGGTAGATAGAAAACTTGGGTCGCATGTGGAGCCGTAATATAGACATCGAGAACATCTAAATGGGTGCTTTGTTTGATTTTGACTAGCCCTATATGTTCATGAGTCCTTCTAGTCTCCTTCGGCCGAAACCAATAACATTTGAAGACTACGACGTTTGGTGGGTTTTCACCAAAGGATGTAAGTTCATAAATTGCTTCAACTCTTCCATAATACTCGACCCCTCCTTCGCCGACAACGGAAACACAATAATTTGTAGACTTTCGGTCAGCCATAGATAGCTCTTTGCCAAAAGTACAAAAGCGATACCCGTTGATGTCGTATTTGTCAAATGAATGGACCTTATAGTCAAAACCATTAGCGACTTGTCTCAGTTCGGAGTCCATAGACTCTGCATTAGCCTACAAGTTTAATACGAAAGGATTGTTGCATTAGCCGCAAACTAGACGAAGAAATGAAATCGTCTAATGGAAATTACCATTTGTTTGAACCAAGAGATGAAACCAGGATAGACGCCTCCATGCTTTGCCAGAAACTCATACTCTTCGATGGAGTCCTTTTGGATCACCGCTCCATCCCAAAATTTGGCGACATATCGACTGTATCACATATCCGGGAATAAGAGCATTTCAAAGGAATTAGAATTTGCGAAACAATGTATCGAGAACTTACTCGATGTACGGACGCACTTCTGTTAGGTTGTTGAAGATATACAATGAAATGGTCCGCCATTCTTCGACATCTAACGCTATTGCTTTTGAAGCACCGGCTGGTGCAAGCTTCCCTTTGAATAGGATGAGGTTGGATCGACCTTTTTCACAGTCGCCATCATTGTACCAAGGCTTCGGATTATGCAAATGACGATTCTTGGCTTTGTAGTGTGTTGTCATGATGTTTGCCGCCTCCTCAGTAATGAATGCCTCGGCCATCGATGCTTCAACTCTATGTTTATTTTTACATCTTGCTCGAAGCGTCTTCTGCATCCTCTCAGTTGCGTAGCACCAACGATTTTGCACGGGCCCCCCAATCTTGCCTCGGTTGGGAGATGCAAAATCAAATGCTTCATTGGATTAAAGAATCCCGGTGGAAAGATCTTTTCTAACTTGCAGATCAACTCCGGCGCCAACTCTTCCAGTTCGTCTAGCACATCAGGCGATAGTTCTTTCGCACAAAGAGCATGGAAGAAATAGCTCAGCTCTGCCAGTACTAGCCATTCATCCTCAGGGATAAAGCCACACAACATCACCGGCATTACCCGCTCAAGACATATGTGCCAATCATGACTCTTGAGACCAAATATTTTCAATTTTTCAAGACTCGCTCCCCTCTTTAGATTCGCTGCATACCCATCGGGGAAGATCAATTGCATTTTCACCCACAAGATCATTTCCCTCATAGCTGGCCTTCCAAGATTGAACCATGCCTTTGGCTTCCTCCAGTTCTTCTTTCCTTTCGGTTGTCGCATGTTTTGTAACGGTCTATCACATAGAGCCTCCAGATCGACTCTAGCCTTAGGATTATTCTTCGACTTCCCCTCTATGACAAACAATGGACCAAAAAGGGCCTCAGCGATATTCTTTTCAGTGTGCATCACGTCGATGTTGTGTGGGCAAAGGAGGTCTTTAAAGTAAGGCAGATCCCATAAACATATCTTGTGGGTCCAGGCGTGTTTCGAATTATACCCTTTGAAATACCCTGGACGATTTGGATCCGGCTCAAGAGTGTTTATCTGATCCAAGGTCTGTTAGCTTGTCAATGCAGGTGGTGTAGAGTTTTTGGCAACTCTATCTTTCATGAAATTCTTCTTGTCTTTTTTGAACTTATGGCGAGGATCCAGGAACTGTCTATGCAAGTCGAAGCAAGAATACTTGTGACCCGCCTGCAGCCAACGGAACTCAAGAGCTGCCTTGCATGTGGGGCATGGGAACCTTCCATGCACACACTAACCAGCGAATAGCGCATGCGCCGGCAAGTCATGCGACGAGTACATGTACCACACATGCATTTTGAAGTTTGTTTTTGTAGTGGCGTCATATGTCTTGATCCTATTATCCCAAGCTTCTTGCAGTTCATCCTTAAGCAGCTGCATGTACACATTCATATTCTTTGCCGGATAGTTGCAGCCTGGAATTATCAACGTCAAGAAAATGTTCTTTCTTTTCATAATCTCTCCGGGAGGAAGATTGAGTGGAATGAAAAATATAGGCCATCAACTCTATTGGATTGCCGTCGTACCAAACACATTGAACCCATCCGTGTTGATGGCGACTCGAGGATGCCTTGGATCTGCCGCTTTATCATTATGTAATGCATCGAAGTGCTTCCATGCAAAAGCGTTTGAAGTGTGTCCCAACATCGGATTCCAATCTACATATAGTTCTGTTCTTTTGCCCAATTTATGCCACGTCATCTGTCTGGCCGTCTCTTTGACCATGAAAAGACATTGAAGTCTTGGTATGATTGGCTATACCGAAGAACATTAACTGGGATTTTGGTCTGACTCTTCTCACCCATACGGTTGTCTACCACAACATACCAAGAAGACTTGCAAATGGGACAATAGTTGAAGCTCGCATACTCAAGCCTAAATAAGGCACATCCATTCTCACAGGCTTCTCATAGGGCATCTTAAGTGCACGTAGGATTTTGTCCGACTGGTACAGGTTTGCTGGCAATACATGTCCTTTGGGTAGAAAGCGTCCAAATATCGTCATCATCGCGTCGTAGCATTCTCTGCCTAGGTTGAACTGAGCCTTCAGAGCCATTACTTGCGCGATGGCATCCAGCTGACAAAGCTCAGTGTGCTCGTGGAGAGAATGTTTTGAAGACTCCAACATTTCATAGAAGGCCTTTGCATATTCCTCCATCTCATCGTCCGAATCCCGAGCATCATCAAAGTCTTGCACCATGCATTCGATCTTGATACCATTCTCGTCGGTGCGACAACGAACCACCTCAGCTCTGGCATGTTGGGCAGACTGACCATGAAATGTCCAGGCCATATAATTAGGCATAAAACCCCACTTCTGCAGGTGTTTGATCATTTCAAACTCTGACCTCTTATGATAGTTGTCGCAATCGACACAGGGGCACCAGGTTGTTTCCTATCCATTTGCAAATGAGGCTCTCACAAACCCCTTGGTTTTTGTTATCCATTCATGGGTCATGTCTTTCTGACTAGTGTGACCAGTGTACATCCACCCATGATCACTCATCTTGCCTAGCTACTGGACACGCGGAAAATATAACATAATTCAGCAAACCATATTCATCAGTTAATAGAGTTTGCATTTTTATTACGTCGATGCAACCTAGACACTAGTAGGTAAAGATAGGTCCTAATCCCACCCGAGTATGTGTAGATTGGGTTCGTTTTCCCATGCTCTGCTCCGGATCCGACGCAAAATTTCAACAGCACCTGCCCGTTATTCTCCTAATACACGTCTCGACAATAAGCAGAGAGGATGTGTACCCAGAGAACAACAGGGAGGTACTAACGAAATTCTGCATCGGATCTGAAGCAGAGCAGATGGAAAAACGAACCCAATCTACACATACTCGGGCTGTCCATGGATAACGTTGGACAATTCGAAAGAATCACGGTTATAAATATGCTAATGCATGCATATTTATAGATGTAACCTTTCGAATGGGAGACACATAGTGGTCACGCATACTGATGATTGCAGACACCTATAGCTAGCAAGTTTCATTGGCACGAAGACCGGAACAGAGCAAAAAAAATTAAGGGTGCCAGGGGAGAAGATGTCATTTGTGCTCACCAACGAACGCAGCAGGGGAGCTCGTCAAATGCACGGGGAGGTCGTTGAACAACTACACATTGAAATTCACCTGATCAACACAAAATATGATGTTTTTTTATATAAAAAAAGGAAAATATGTGACCTAGCTCATAATTTACAAAACTATGAACTCCTCGGCCTCACGAAGGCCGAAGAGCACTTTTTGGTTAACACGAGGCAGAATAGGTGTCGGGGGTCGGGGGTCAGTGGCATCAGGAGACAGTGGCATCAGGGGTCAGTGGCGTCGGCGGTCGGTGGTGTCGGGAGTCAGGGGTCGATGGCGTCGGGGGTTGGGGGTGGGTGGTGTCGGGGGTCGGGGGTCGATGGTGTCGGTGGTCGGGGTGGGGGTTCTGGGGCGCCGGGGGTCGGTGGCGTCGGGGGGTCGGTGGTGTCGGGGGTCAAGGGTCGGTGGCGTCCAAGGTTGGGGGTTAGTGGCGTCGGGGATCGGGGGCTCTTCTCTTCTTCTTCTTATTCTTCTTCTTCTTCTTCTTCTTCTTCTTCTCCTCCTCCACCTCCTCCTCCTCTTCTCCTCATCCTCTTCTTCATCTTCCTCTTCTTCTTCTTCTTCTTCTTCTTCTTCTTCTTCTTCTTCTTCTTCTTCTTCCTCTTCCTATTCTTCTTCCTCTTCTTCGTCTTCCTCTTCTTCTTCTTCTCTTCTTCTTCTTCTTCTTCCTCTTCTTCTTCTTCTTCCTTATTTTCCTTTTCCTTCTTTTTTTTCATCTGGTTGCTTCTTTTCCTTCTTCATCTTTTCTTCTTTTTTTTCTTCTTTTTCCTTCTTTTCCTTTTTTCTCTACACTTCTATTTTTTCTTATTTTCTTCTTCTTCTTTTTTCATCATAAAACGTACTAACCTAAAATATGACTAACCTAAAATGTACTAACCTAAAATATGACTAAATCAACAAAAATCAAGTAACATAAAATCAACTAACCTAAATAAAAAAAAGCAAGAAAAAAATCAAGAACCTCATCGTCCGGGGCGGCTGCGGCTTGGGCACGGGGGTGAGAGAGGGGAAAGAGAGAGGGCAAAGAAAGTGTTCGTTAGCAGTCTACTAGCTAGGCTCTTTGCCGTCTGCTAGCAGACGGCAAAGCTTCTATGCCGTCAGCTAGCAGATAGCAAAGAGGCGGCTGACGGCAAACATGATCTTTGCCGTCAGCTCATTCTTTGCCATCAGTTTTCTGTAAGTTGATGGCAAAGACACTCTTTGTCGTCAGCTAGCTGACGGCAAAGAGCTGGCTGACGGCAAAGATGCTGATTCTAGTAGTGTAGTAACCTTTGCATATTTATGTTGTAGATCAATGGCTCGCGCAGTAGCACCCCTTAATTTTAATGCGTTCCTAGAGAAAGCTAAGTTGAAAGATGATGGAAGTAACTTTGTGGACTGGGCCCGTAATCTGAGGATTATCCTCACGGCTTCCTAGAAGGCATATGTCCTTGATGAACCTCTTGGTGACCAACCCACTGACCTGTCATCCGAAGACGTTAAGAACGCTTGGGAGACACGTTCTGGATCAATAGTTCAATGTGCAATATTGTATGGCTTGGAACTGGGACTTCAAAGATGTTTTGAACGTCATAGAGCATATGAGATGTTCCAATAGTTGGAGTTTATCTTCAAGAAGAATGCCCGGATCGAGAGGTATGAGACCTCCGATAAATTCTATGCTTGCAAAATGGAGGAGAACGGGTCTATCAGTGAACATATACTTAGAATGTCTGGGTACTCGACCCGTCTAGCAGAGTTAGGGATGCCCCTTGCGCCAGAGGCGATCACTGATAGAGTTCTTCAGTCATTACCACCTAGCTATTAGAGCTTTGTGATGAACTATAACTTGCACGGGATGAACAAGTCAATCGCCGAGCTGTTTGCGATGCTGAAAGTCGCTGAGTCTAAAATACAGAAAGAACATCAAGTGTTGATGGTCAATAAAACCACTAGTTTCAAGAAGAATGACAAGGGCAAGAAGGGTAACTCCAAGAAGGGTGGCAAAGCAGTTGCTCCTCCAGTGAAGAAACCCAAGGCTGGACCCAAGCCAGAAACTAGGTGCTTTCATTGCAAGGGAACTAGTCACTAAGAAGCGGAACTGCCCCAAGTATCTGGCTGGCAAGAAGGTGGCCAACAACAAACAAGGTATATATGATATACATCTTATTGATGTGTACCTTACCAACTCTCGTTGTAGTGCCTGGGTATTTGATACCGGTTCAGTTGCTCACATTTGCAACTCAAAGCAGGAACTAAGGAATAGACGAAGGCCGGCACAAGACGAAGTGACGATGCGCATGGGAAATGGTTCCAAGGTTGATGTGATCGACATTGGCTAACTCTCTCTTCGATTACCATCGGGATTAGTGATGAACCTGAATAATTGTTATTTAGTGCCTGCGTTAAGCATGAACATTATATCTAGATCTTGTGTATTGCGAGACGGTTACTCATTTAAATCTGAGAATAATGGTTATTTTATTTATATGAGTGATATCTTTTATGGTCATGCACCCAATGTGAGGGGTTTATTCATGTTGAATCTTGATAGTGATAATACACATGTTCATAACATTGACGCCAAAAGAAGTAGAGTTGATAGTGATAGTACCACTTTCTTGTGGCACTGCCATTTGGGTCATATTGGTGTAAAACGCATGAGGAAGCACCATGCTGATGGACTTTTAGAGTCACTTGATTTTGAATCACTTGACACATGTGAACCATGCCTCATGGGCAAGATGACTAAAGCGCCGTTCTTTGGAACAATGGAACGGGTGAGTGACTTATTAGAAATCATACATAGTGATGTGTGCGGTTCGATGAGCATTGAGGCGTGTGATGGATATCGTTATTTTCTCATCTTCACTGATGACTTAAGTAGATATGGGTATATTTACTTAATGAAGCACAAGTCTGAAACGTGTGAAAAGTTCAAGCAAATTCAGAGTGAAGTTAAGAATCATCATAACAAGAAGATTAAATTCCTGCGATCTGATCGAGGAGGTGAATATCCGAATTTTGAGTTTTGCAATCACTTAAGACAGTGTGGAATTGTTTCCAAGTTGACACCGCCTGGAACACCACAGCATAATGGTGTGTACGAACGTCATAATCGAACCTTATTAGATATGGTGTGTTCTATGATGTCTCTTACAAATTTGCCGTTATCGTTTTGGGGTTATGCATTAGAGACAGTTGCATTCACTTTAAATAGGGCACCATCAAAATCCATTGAGATGACGCCATATGAACTATGGTTTGGCAAGAAGCCAAAGTTGTTGTTTCTTAAAGTTTGGGGATGTGATGCTTATGTCAAAAAGCTTCAGCCTGAAAAGCTAGAACCCAGAGCGGAGAAATGCGTCTTCATAGGATACCCAAAAGAGACAGTTGGGTGTACCTTCTATCTCGGATCTGAAGGCAAAGTGTTTGTCGCAAAAAACGGAACATTTCTTGAGAAAGAGTTTCTCTCGAAAGAATTGAGTGGGAGGGAAATAGAACTTGATGAGGTTATTGAACCTTTACTTCAGCCTGAGAGTAGTGCAGCACAGAAAGATGTTTCTGTGGAGCCAACGATGGTTGAGGAGGAAGTTAATGATGATGATCATGAGACTTCGGATAAGGTTACTATTGAACCTGGTAGGTCGGCAAGGGCGCGTATTGCTCCTAAGTGGTACGGCAACCCTGTCTTGGAGGTCATGTTGTTAGACAACGATGAACCTACGAGCTATGAGAAGCGATGATGGGCCCGGATTCCGAGAAATGGTTAGAGGCCATGAAATCCGAGATGGGATCCATGTATGAAAACAAAGTATGGACTTTGGAAGTATTACCTGAAGGGCGAAAGGCCATTCAAAACAAATGGATCTTTAAGAGGAAGACGGACATGCACGGTAATGTCACCGTCTATAAATCTCGACTTGTGGCAAAGGGTTTTTCACAAGTTCAAGGAGTTGACTATGATAAGACCTTCTCACCCATAGCGATGCATAAGTCCGTCAGAATCATGTTAGCAATAGCTGCATATTTCGACTATGAAATTTGACAGATGGATGTCAAAACAGCGTTCCTTAACAGTTTCCTTAAAGAAGAGTTGTATATGATACAGCCAGAAGGTTTTGTCAATCTAGATAATGCTGACAAAGTTTGCAAACTCCAGTGATCCATTTATGGACTGGTGCAAGCATCTCGGAGTTGGAATCTGTGTTTTGATGAGGTGACCAAAGCGTTCGGGTTTATACAAGTTTACGGAGAAGCTTGTATTTACAACAAAGTGAGTGGGAGCTCTATAGAGTTTCTAATATTATATGTGGATGACATATTGCTTATTGGAAACAATATAGAAATGCTGGAAAGCGTGAAGGAATATTTGAACAAGACTTCTCAATGAAGGACCTGGGAGAAGCTGATTTCATATTAGGCATTAAGATCTATAGAGATAGATCAAGATGCTTAATAGGACCTTCACAGAGCACATACCTTGATAAAGTTTTGAAGAAGTTCAAAATGGATCAGTCCAAGAAGGGGTTCTTGCCTGTGTTACAAGGTGTGAAGTTGAGTAAGACTCAATGCCCAGTGACTGCAGAAGATAGAGAGAAGATGAGTGTCATCCCCTATGCTTCAGCCATAGGCTCTATCATGTGTGCAATGTTGTGCACAAGACCCGATGTCAGCCTTGCCATAAGTATGGCCGGAAGGTTTCAAAGTGATCCTGGAATGGAGCACTAGACGACGGTCAAGAATATCCTTAAGTACCTGAGCAGGACTAAGGAAATGTTTCTCGTTTATGGAGGTGATCAAGAGCTCATCATAAAGGGTTACGCCGATGCAAGCTTTGACACTAATCTGTATGACTCTAAGTCACAAACCAGATACGTATTTATTCTCAATGGGGGTGCGGTAAGTTGGTGCAGTGTCAAGCAGAGTGTGGTAGCCGATTCTACATGTGAAGCGGAGTACATCGCAGCCTAGAAGGCAGCGAAGGAAGGTGTATGGATAAAGGAGTTCATGACAGATCTTGGAGTAGTGTCTAGTGCATTGAAACCAGTGGATCTGTTTTGTGATAACACTGGAGCCATTGAACTGGCCAAGGAACCAAGGTTTCACAAGAGGACCAGAAACATAAAGCGACGCTTCAATTCCATCCGCGAGTACATCAAGGAGGAGGACATAAATATTAGCAAAGTGCACATGGATCTGAATGTTGCAGACCCATTGACTAAACCTCTTCCAAGGGCTAAACATGATCAACACAAGAACTATATGGGTGTTCGATTCATTACAATGTAAATCACATAGTGATGTGAGCTAGATTATTGACTCTAGTGCAAGTGGGAGACTGTTGGAAATATGCCCTAGAGGCAATAATAAAATGGTTATTATTATATTTCCTTGTTCATGATAATCGTTTATTAGCCATGCTATAATTGAATTGATTGGAAACACGTTGCATGTGTGGATACATAGACACAACTATGTCCCTAGTATGCCTCTAGTAGACTAGCTCGTTGATCAAAGATGGTCAAGGTTTCCTAGCCATTGACATGAGATGTCATTTGATAATGGGATAACATCATTAGAAGAATGATGTGATGGACGAGACCCAAACTATAAACGAAGCATATGATCGTGTCAGTTTATTGGTATAGTTTTCTGCATGTCAAGTATATGTTCCTATGACCATGAGATCATGCAACTCACAGACACCGGAGGAGTGCCTTGTGTGTATCAAACATTGCAACGTAATTGCATGACTATAAAGGTGCTCTACAGGTATCTTTGAGGGCGTCTGCTGGGTTAGCATGGATCAACACTGGGATTTGTTACTCCGCGTGACGGAGAGGTATCTCAGGGTCCACTCAGTAATGCAACATCACAATAAGCCTTGAAAGCAATGTGACTAAGTGTTAGCCATGGGATCTTGTATTACGGTACGAGTGAAGACACTTGTCGGCAATAAGATTCAACTAGGTATGGAGATACCGACGATCGAATCTCGGGCAAGTAACATACCGAAGAACAAAGGGAACATCATACGGGATTAACTGAATCCTTGACATAGAGGGTCGATCGATAAAGATCTTCGTAGAATATGTAGGAATCAATATGGGAATCTAGGTCCCGCTATTGGTTATTCACCATAGAGGTGTCTCGGTCATGTCTGCATAGTTCTCGAACCCGCAGGGTCTGCACACTTAAGGTTCGGTGATGTTTCGGTAGTATATAGTTATGTATGGTGGTGACCGAAGGTTTTTCGGAGTCCCGGATGAGATCCTGGACGTCATGAGGAGCTCCGAAATGGTCCGGAGGTAAAGATTGATAAATAGGAAGTCCTGTTTTGGTCACCAGAAAAGTTTTGGGCTCATCGATAGTGTACCGGGAGTGCCGGGAAGGTACCGGGGAACCATCGGGAGGGGTATTTCGACCCAAGTGGCTACATGGGATGTTGGAGGATGAATACCATCCCTTAGTGGGCTGGTCGAAGTCCCACATAGGGTCCATGCGTCTGGGAAGAAAACCCAAGGTGGAAAAAGGTGGGAAAAAGCTAATATAAGGAAGGCGTCCTAATCCGACTAGGATTGGAGGAGGAGGACTCCTCCCCCCACTTCGGCCGAAGCCAAAGGGCTGGACCTTGTGTCCAAGCATCCTCCTCTCCTCCTCCTATATATACTAGAGGTTTGAGGGTTTTTTGGACACAGAAAAACAGCCTCGTGTTGCCTCTACTCTGGATCGTAGTTTCTCCTCTAGATCGTTTTAGCGGTGCGTAGGCGAAGCACTGCTGGAATAGCTCCACCACCATAGCCGCAACGCCATCGCGGTGCTGAAGAACTCTTCTACCTCTCCGCTCCCTCTTGTTGTATCAAGAAGGCGGAGATCGTCATCGAGCCGTACGTGTGCTGAACGCGGAGGTGTCGTTCGTTCGGTGCTAGATCGGGATAGATCGTGATTGGATCGCGGGATGCTCGGTGATTTGGATCGTGAAGACGTTCGACTACATCAACCGCGTTTCTTAATGCTTCCCGCTTAGCGATCTACAAGGGTATGTAGATCCACTCTCCCTCTCATAGATGCTCATCACCATGGATAGATCTTGCGGGCGCGTAGGAAATTTTTTTGTTTCCCATTCAACATTCCCCAACAACTGCCTCGTACAAGAAGGTCAAGGCATTCTCTAAGTCTGACCTTGATCATCCCGAAAAATTCACCAACATCTCCTCCCACCACAAGCTTGTGAAGTACAGAGATCACGGGAAGGCAAGGAAAGGGGAGGGCTTTAACCCGAGCTAGGGGCCTATTTATCTAGAGTTGGTGATGATAGCTGGCAATGGGAGGCCCCATGGCTCGATCGCCATTGCAGACGGACTTATACGTTGTCCTAGCACTCTCCGGCAGACAAAGGCACGCCAAACGAGCTCCTGTCCTGAGATAACACCTCGTCCACGGCTAGTCGAGCTCGCCATCGAGGTTAGTTTAATGGACTCAACTATCTTTCCGCATTACGTTGTGCGTGCGAACCAATATGATTACAATGCTAACAATGAGTTGTGTTGCAGTCTGCTATTCTGGAAGAGAGAGAGGCAACGCAGGCGCTTTTAGCGGCAAGGATAAGGAGATGGAGGAGAGGACGGCTGCGTTGTTGGAGGCGGAGAGGGCACGGAACGATGCGTCTAACAGGGCCATGTACGAGCTCTTCATGGTAAGTTTCTTCATCATACTTGTCAAATCTTGCATTTTAATGTTCGTTTCATTAATAACTAAAAAGCTTGACTTGTTGAAACCAAATGTACAGTCTATGTGCGAGAAGACCAGCCACGTCCCTCCGGCGATGCCAGTCATTAACATGGCGGGGACGGTGAGTTTCATTTCAATGCAGTGACCTTTTGAGTGTCATCAAGCTAACGACACATTGCAAATGATGTTTGGTGCAGAATATCTCCCCGAATGCATCGCACGACCCTTCTATAGGGCAGCCTTCTCCAGGTGAAACAAGCCAGAGCCACCGAGCTTCCCCTCCGTGCTGACGAGAATGGTATGTTTTTTCTAGTGTTTTGCTTAACAACCACATAATGATGGTTACTTCCCTTACCTTAGCTCCAAAATGACATATTTTACCCAAGTTAGCTCTAGAATGACCTATACTTAGCTTAGTTTCCTCCTAAATGACATAATAAGCTTAGGTAGCTCCAAACTTGCATCATAAGCTTAGTTAGCTTCAAAATGACCTATTTTACCCAAGTTACCTATAAAATGATCTATAATTAGCTTAGTTAGCTCCAAAATGGCATAATAAGCTTAGCTACCTCCAAAATGGCCTATTTTACCAAAGTTAGCTATTAAATGACCTATAATTAGCTTAGTTAGCTTCGAAATGGCATAATAAGCATAGTTAGCTCCTAAATGACCTATTTTTACCTAAGTTAGCTCTAAAATGACATATATTTAGCTTAGATTCCTCCTAAATGACATAGTAAGCTAAATTAGCTCCAAAATGGCCTATTTTATCAAAAATGACACATGCTTAGCTTAGTTTCCTCCTAAATGACATAGTATGCTAAATTAGCTCCAAAATGTCCTATTTTATCGAAAATGACCTATACTTAGCTTAGTTCTCTCCTAAATGACATAATAAGCTTACCTAGATCCAAAATGACCTATTGTACCTAGCTTAGCTATTAAATGACCTATACTTAGCTTAGTTAGCTCCAAAATGGCATAATAAGCATAGTTAGCTCCTAAATTACCTATTTTTACCTAATTTAGCTCTAAAATGACATATAGTTAGCTTAGTTTCCTCCTAAATGACGTAGTAAGCTAAATTAGCTCCAAAATGGCCTATTTTATAAAAAATGACCTATACTTCGCTTAGTTAGCTCCAAAATGGCATAATAAGCTTAGCTAGCTCCAAAATGACCTATTTTACCAAAGTTAGCTATCAAATGACCTATAATTAGCTTAGTTAGCTTCAAAATGGCATAATAAGTATAGTTAGCTCCTAAATGACCTATTTTTACCTAAGTTAACTCTAAAATGACATATATTTAGCTTAGTTTCCTCCTAAATGACATAGTAAGCTAAATTAGCTCCAAAATGGCCTATTTTATCAAAAATGTCCTATACTTAGCTTAGTTCTCTCCTAAATGACATAATAAGCTTACCTAGCTCCAAAATGACATATTTTACCCAACTTAGATATTAAATGACCTATAATTAGCTTAGTTAGCTCCAAAATGGCATAACAAACATAGTTAACTCCAAAATGGCCTATTTTTACTGAAGTTTGCTCTAAAATGACATATAGTTAGCTTAGTTTACTCCTAAATGACGTAGTAAGCTAAATTAGCTCCAAAATGGCCTATTTTATCAAAAATGACCTATACTTAGCTAAGTTCTTTCTTAAATGACATAATAAGCTTACTTAGTTCTGTTCTTCATCTAGTCTTCTTGTTCTAATTTTCTTATTTCCCATTTTGCAGATTACATTCACTTCATGGAAGTTCGCATTGATTGAGTGCTTGGGTTACTTGTAGTTTTTTATTTTGTATCGATGAACAGTGTGACACTTTCTACATATGGATATGAAACTATGTATGTATGGATGAAACTATTGTAATATGGTTTGGTACGGATGAAACTTGCATAATATGTATGTATGGATGGATGAAACTTATTTTAATATGGTTATCAGTATGGCAACAACATTATTTCTGTGAAAATTGTTATCATAAAAAAAGAGACATTTTGGTTACTCTTTGTCGTCTGCCCACGAACGACAAAGGGGGCCTAAGGCAGACGGCAAAGGGGGGACCCAAGGCGGCAAAGGGCCTTAAACCCCTTCTCCCTACGGCTTCTTTGTCGTTAGCCCACGGACGACAAAGGGGGGCCTAAGGCAGACGGCAAAGGGTGGACCCCAGGCGGACGGAAAAGATTGCCGTTAACACTTGACGGCCCTAACCCCGTGGGTCTGCCATCCATGATCTTTGCCGTGTGCTCCCCCACGGCAAAGATTCTTTGTCGTCCGTGGGCACAAGGCGGATGGCAAAGGACCTCTTTACCGGATTTTTCTTTGTCGTAATGTTTTCCGTCTGCTGACGGACGGCAAAGGCCTTTGTCGTCCGGGGTCCTGCCCTTTGTCGCCAGCCATGGCAGACTGCAAAGTCCCTGATTCCTATAATGGTAGCCATGGCAGAAGGCATGCGGTCTTGAAGGGGCACACCATGTCCAGCCCCCAGATGGCGAAAGGTCGCCAGAGGGGGATGGTTTGGAGGGCCATAGCCGGCAGGTGGCTCTGCGTGCTGAATCACTGGCAGCCCTTGCATTTGTCAACCAATCACTTGGCCTCCTCCAAGGCAGTCGGCCAGTAGAAGCCGTGGTTGAATGCCTTGGCCACCAGGGTTCTAGAGGCGGCATGGTGCCCGCACTCGCCCTGGTGGATGTTGAGGAGGATATCTTGTCCTTTCTCCGGCTCGACGCAGCGTTGGAAGACGCCGGTGGTGCTGTGATGAACCAACTTGTGGTTGATGATGTTGGAGGCCAGGGCTTGGCGTTGGATCTGTCTTGTCGTGGCCTCGTCAAGAGGGAGTTCGCCACATAGGAGGAACGCCAGGATGGGCTGGGCCCATAAGGGAGCCGAGACGGGGGCCGGCTCGGGCTCAAGTGCGGCGTAGGTGGCAGCGGGAGCCCTCGGGCCTAGAAGACCTCCCCGGGACCGGCTCGTCAGCCCACGGGATCGAGGTAGCAGGAGGGGTGTCGATCGCCATCATGATGGTTGCGGGTTCGGAGCCGGCCGCTTCAGACACGGCCGGCTTGGCGGTTGGAGACGGTGCCGGCGGGGCAGTCGGCGCTGATGGTGTCGGCCGGGCCACCGGGGTTGGTGGAACCGGTGGTGCAGCCAGTCCTGATGGTGCCGGTGGGGCAACCAGCACGAAGATGGACTCCGAATCGAGGGAGGGCCTGATCGACGGCTTGAGTAGCCGCTCGAGGGAGACGCCGGCTGGGATGGCCTGCCGGGTGGAGCCGATCTTTGCAAGCGCATCGGTCGCCTTGTTGTCCGCCCGGGGGACGTGGTGGAACTCACAGCCCTCGGAAGAGCCGGTGAGCTATTGGATGAGGAAGCGATAGCTGGCCATGGTGGCATCTCTGGCGTTCCACTCGCTAGAGACCTGCTGCACCACGAGGTCGGAGTCGTCGAAGCATAGGATGCGCCTAATGCCAATCTCCTTGGCGAGCCAAAGGCCATGGACGAGCGCCTCGTATTCGGCCACATTGTTGGAGGCAGCGAAGTGGATCTGAAGAGCGTACTTGAGTTGGTCTCCCTTAGGGGAAGAGAGGACTATGCCGGCTCCCAGGCCGGTCCTGATCTTCGAGCCGTCGAAGTGCATGTGCCAATGTGTGGAGTCTGGGGGAGGCGGTACGAACTCGGTCTCCGCCCAGTCGGCGAGGAAGTCGGCCATCGCCTACGACTTGATGGCGCTGCGCGGTTCATACCTGATCTCGTGGTTGGTGAAGGCGATGACCCATTTGGCGATCCGGCCAGTGGAGTCCCGGACGCTCATGATTTCGCCGAGCGGGGCCATGCTTACCGCGGTGATGGTGTGCTCTTAGAAGTACTGCTTGACCTTCTTGGCGGCAAAGTATATGTCATAGCACGTCTTCTAGTAGTGGGCGTAGTTTTTCTTGGAGGCGGAGAGGACCTCACTGAGGTAGTAGACGGGGCATTGGACCAGCAGCGTGTTGCCCTCCTCTGGTCGCTCAACCACCAAGACGATGCTGATGACGCGTGTGGTCGCTGCGATGTAGGCGAGCAAGGGTTCCTTCTCAGCCGGCGTGGCCAGGATGGGCGCGCTGGTGAGAGCTCATTTGAGGCCGTGGAAGGCCTCGTCCACCTCGTCGGGCCAGACGAACATGGCCAGCTTCTTCGTGGGGTCGCGGCCTGGCTCGACCAACGACGTCTTTCGCAGGAGCCCGTAGAGGGGCAGGGCCCTCACTCCCAGCCGGCTGATGAACCGTCTGAGCGAGGCGAGGCAGTCGGTGAATTTCTGAACGTCGCAGAGCCGGGTCGGCTTGGGCATGCGCTCGATCGCCCTGATCTTCTCTAGGTTAGCCTCGATGCTGCGAGTGGACACGAAGAAACCCAGGAGTTGGCCGGCTGGAACGTTGAAGGCGCACTTCTCCGGGTTGAGCTTGATCTTGTATTCGTGCAAATTCATGAACGTCTCCTGGAGATCGTCAAGGAGGCTGAAGTCCTTCTTGGTTTTGAAGATGATATCGTCGACGTTCCTGCCTATCTGGGGCAAGAGACACTTCTGCATGCAGCGCTGAAAGGTAGCGCCTGTATTTTTCAGGCTGAAGGAGATGATGATGTAGCAGTAGGCCCCGAAAGGGGTGATGAAGGAGGTCTTCAGCCGGTCGTTTGGGTCCAGCTTGATCTGGTGGTAGCCGGAATAGGCGTCTGGGAAGGACAACAAATCGCAGCCGGCTGTGGAGTCGATGACTTGATCGATCCGCGGCAAGGATAAAGGGTCCTTGGGACTTGCCTTGTTCAGGCTGCTGTAATCGATGCACATGCGCCAGGTCTTGTTCTTCTTCAGCACCAGGACTGGGTTGGCAAGCCAGTCCGGCTGGAAAACTTCCATGATGAAGCCGGCTGCGAGCAGCCGGGCGATCTCTTCTCCTATAGTGTGCCACTTCTCCTCGAAGAAACGGCACAGGGGTTAATTGACTGGTTTTGTGTTCGGCCATACATGAAGCTTGTGCTCGGCGAACTTCCTCGAAACACCCGGCATGTGCTTGGGGGACCATGCAAAGATGTCCTGATTCTCATGGGGGAAGTTGATGAGCTCGCTTTCCTATTTGTTTTTGAGGCGGTTGCCGATGGTGACGCACTGCTTGGGGTTGGCCGGGGAGCGGCACCTGCCTGGTGTCCTTGGATGGTTGGAACAAAGCTTCTCCGACCAACTGGGATGGAGGCACCGGCGCGGTCGGCTGGTTAGCGGCAAGGGCTACGAGCCGGTCGAGCTGCCGTTTCTCCTCCACTATCTCCAGGGCTTCGGCCAGTCGGTTGTCGTCTCGCGCGCACTTGATAGACATTTTGTAGTCGCCGGCGATGGTGGTGATACCCTTGAGGCCTGGCATCTTGATCTTGAGGTAAGCGTAGTGGGGAATGGCCATGAACTTGAAGAGAGCCGGGTGACCCAGCAGCGCGTGGTAGGGACTGGCGAGGTCCACCACCTCAAACCATATCGGTTCACGGCGAAAGTGGTTGTGGTTGCTGAAGAGAACATCGAGCTTGATCTTGCTGATGAGGGGGCAGGACTTTCCCGACATGATGTCATGGAAAACTGTCTGGCTCGCCTGCAGATCTTCTGCCTTGAGCCCCAGCTTTAGCATCATGTCGAGGTAGAAGATGGTGATGTTGCTGCCGCCATCGATTAACACCCGCAAGAAATGGTAGGTGCGCCTCTCAGAGGAGGTGGTGGGGTCGAGGACGAGGGCATAGCTGCCAAGATTTGGCATTACGGCTGGGTGGTCAGCCCGGCTCCAGGTAACCAGCTTCTCGGACCAGTGCATGAACTGGGGAGTGGTGGGCATGGTGGCATTCACCTCGCGGTGGAGCCGGCGTTGAGCGTGCTTGTCCGTCTCTTCACTCGTGAAGACGGTGTAGGAACCGTCTCAGTTGGGGAACTGGTCAAGCAGGCGACCATAATTTTGGGCCAGAGCCGGGGCCGACACCGGAGTGGGAGCCAAAGCCGGCACCGAAGCTCGGGCAGGCGGCATGGGAGGAGCCAGGAGGCCGTCCCCTCGGGCCAGTCGCTGTGAGAAGCTGCACTGCCGGAGCGTGTGTGTGGAGGTCTTGTCTCCAGAATGATTCTTCCAGGAGAGGTCAAGCATTTGCTCGAACGTGAGCTTGGCCTGCCAAGCAGCCTTGCCGGTGCACTGACGCTGGCTAGAAGGCTAGGCAGCCGGCTCCTCTTCCTCAATGTGGCGACCTGCCAGCTCCCATAGCGGGGATCGGGCTGGTCGGCTTTGCGCTTGTTGTTCTACGGCTGCTGGTTGTCGGCAAGCATCCGTGATGCAGTTGGTGGCAGAGCTGTTTTGGCGGCTGTGGTTCCCTTGAATCGGATCGCGGAGTCGGCCATGGCGTACTTGTCTACCTTGGCCATGAGGTCTACCAGCATAGCCGGCTCGAAGCACAGGAGCTTGTGCTTGAGGTAGGTACTGTTGGGGAACGTTGCATCGGAAAAAAAAATTCCTACGCACACGAAGATCTATCCATGGTGATGAGCATCTATGAGAGGGAGAGTGGATCTACATACCCTTGTAGATCGCTAAGCGGGAAGCGTTAAGAAACGCGGTTGGTGTAGTCGAACGTCTTCACGATCCAAATCATCGTGCGTCCCGTGATCCAATCACGATCTGTCCCGTGATCCAATCACGATCCGTCCCGCGATCCGTTCATGATCAGTCCCACGAACCTGATCACGATCCGTCTCACGAACTTGATCACGATCCTTCCGATCTAGCACCGAACGGACGGCACCTCCGCGTTCAGCACACGTACAGCTTGATGACGATCTCCACCGTCTTGATCCAGCAACAAGGAGTGGAGAGGAAGAAGAGTTCTCCGGCAGCCTAACAGCGCTCCGGCAATGTTGGTGGAGCAATTCTGGCAGGGCTTCACCGAAGCACTACAGAAAACCGATCTAGAGGAGAAACTATGCACTGAGGAACGGGTAGCACGTGGCTGAAAATCTAGTGCAAAAACCCTCAATACCACCAGTATATATAGGAGGAGAGGAGGATAGGAGGCAGCTTGGCCTCCAAGCCTCCTAGGCTTTGGCCGAACTAGGAGAGGAGGAGTCCACCTCCTCCACTCCTAGTAGGATTAGGATTCATCCTTTTTTTTTCCTTTTTTGCCTTTTTCTACCTTTTTCCTTTTGGGTTTTCTTCTCCAGCCACATGGGCCTTGTGTGGGAGTTTCCACCAGCCCACTAAGGGCTGATATTCACTATCCCACAGCCCATGAAGCCTCTTGGGTCGAAATCCCCCCTCCCGGAGGTTTCCCGGTACACTACCGGCACTCCCGGTACACTACCGATAAGCCCGGAACTTTTCCGGCGACCAAAACAGGACTTCCTATATATGAATCTTTAACTCCGGACCATTCCAGAGCTCCTCGTGACGTCCAAGATCTCATCCGGGACTCCAAACAAACTTCGGTTACCACCATACATAACTCTATACTACCGAAACGTCACCAAACCTTAAGTGTGCAGACCCTGCGGGTTCAAGAACTATGTAGTTATGACCGAGACACCTCTATGGTCAATAACCAATGGCGGGACCTAGATGTCCACATTGTTCCTACATATTCTACGAAGATCTTTATTGGTCGAACCTCTACGTCAAGGATTCAGTTAATCCCGTATGATGTTCCCTTTGTTCTTCGGTATGTTACTTGCCCGAGATTCGATCGTCGGTATCTCCATACCTAGTTCAACCTCGTTACTGGCAAGTCTCTTTACTCGTTCCGTAATACAAGATCCCATGACCAACACTTAGTCACACTGCTTGCAAGGCTTTATTGTGATGTTTTATTATCGAGTGGGCCCTGAGATACCTCTCTGTCACACGAAGTAACAAATCCCAATCTTGATTCATGCCAACTCAACAGACACCCTCGAAGACACCTGTAGAGCACCTTTATAGTCACCCAGTTACGTTGCGACGTTTGATACACACAAGGTACTCCTACAATATCTGTAAGTTGCATGATCTCATGGTCATAGGAACATATACTTGACATGCAGAAAACAGTAGCAGTAAACTGACGCGATCATAAGCTACGTTTGTAGTTTGGGTCTTGTCCATCACATCATTCTCCTAATGATGTGATCCCGTTATCAAATGACATCTCATGTCCATGGCTAGGAAACCTTAACCATGTTTCAATCAACGAGCTAGTTCACTAGAGGCATACTAGGGACATTGTGTTTGTCTATGTATCCATACATGTATCCATGTTTCCAATTAATACAATTATAGCATGGATAATAAACGATTATCATGAACAAGGAAATACAATAATAAACACATTATTTATTGCCTCTAGGGCATATTTCCAACAGGTACCGTCTCAACAGCCCTCGATGAAGTACTGGATGGCTTGTACCTCGTGCACGCCTTCACAGGAGTTGCGGAGCTCGGTCCACCCGGTGAGGTAGTCACGGAGAGGCTCGTGAGGGCCCTGAACGCACATGGCTAGTTCACGGGGGCGGCCAGGCCGCTTGTAGGTGCCGGTGAAGTTGTGAACGAATGCTTCTTCGAAGTCAGTCCAGGTGTTGATGTTGTCGGCTGCCATGCTGTGAAGCCAGGTGCGGGCCGAGCCCATCAATATGAGGGGAGCGTAGCGGACGGCTACGTGCTTGTTCCCCCTGGCAATGCCCACTGCGGTGGTGTAGTACTTCGGGGTGTCCCGGGGCAGAGTGAAACCGGTCGGCAACGACTCGTTACAAATCCGAGGGTCGAAGCATGTCGGATCGATCGAGCCCTCCTCCTCGAGGAGGGCTGACTATGCCAGCCGTTCGAGGCCGAGGCGTGCGTAGTTCTCGCCGTGGGGGACCCGAGGTCCGAGCCGGGCCACGAGCTCCGGGCGGACGGCCGACGGGACCGACTGTGCCGGCTCGCGTCGCGGGAGCAGAGTGTGCCCGTGGTTGCACCAGCCGGTCGAGTCAGATTGTTGTTATGACGGTTGTTCATAGCCGGCTGCTCATTTTCGGGCAGTTGGGAGCGCCAGGGGTTGCTTGCCTCGGCCCGTCGACCGAAGACGCGAGGGGAGCAGGAGTGTTGAGCCGGCTGATGGCATGCAGCCACAATACCCCCACCCTCGGGGCGGGGACCCTCGGAGGCGGCTCCGCCGGGGGTGAGAAGGAATTGCTGCTCGTTGGCGGTGTCTCTGAGATCTTTGATGTGTCGCTCGCATGAGGCACGCTCTTTGCCTACCAAGGTAGACAGGTCCTTGTAGGCTACCTTGGCGGCCCGTAGGTTGGCTGCGGGGGTGTCGTAGATGGGTAAGTTGCCGCCGAGGATTTCCGCGACCATGCGGTCATGGTCACGCATGGCCCCACGCCAGCAGGGCTCGGTGCCATCCGGGGTGAGACCGTAAGCGGAGAAGTACTCCCGCTGAGCGGCCTCCATCCGGCGCCGCTCAGCCATGAGGGCACTGGCGTTCTCGAACAGCAGGTGGCGGGCTGCCTCCAACTCGGCTGCAACGGCGTCTGGGTTCACCATAGGAGCAATGGGAGTGCTCAGACCCCTGAGGGTAGCGTCGAGCGGGTCCGAGGTGCCGGCACGGGCAGTGGCTGCATGGGCCTTGAACCGCGCTCGGCCAGAGGAAGTGGATGATGCGGTGACCATCACTCCCACACGGATGTGGGAGCCACAGGCCCCGCCCGTAGCGAGTGCACCCACGGGTGTGGGTGGGTCGGCGCAGTTGAGCACCTGGCAAGGGTACTCATCGGCCGTTGGATCATTGGCGAGACTCAGCTTGGCGAAGCGCCCAGTGAGTGCGACAACGTCAAGCGTGAGGTCGCCGCTGAGGCGCTTGTCGGGGAAGCTGACATCGTTGCCCGCAAGGCCTGCCGGAGCAAGCAACATGTGCCTGCAGTTCCATCCGGACGTGGAGCGGCCGGAGGAGGTGGTGAAGGGACCCGCCCGGAGCGTGACTCCGGCTGGCGCCGCGTACGACCCCACGGTGGGTGCCAATTGTCGTCGTTTTCTCATGACAGATGCCATAGGTAGGCTTATCGAAGGTGGTTGGGGATTGAGCACAAGAAGTGTTGGACACATGATGTACCCAGGTTCAGGGCCCTCCGAGGGAGGTAATACCCCTAGTCCTGCTTGGTCTAGGTTGATAGATGGATATGGTTACAATGGTGCTCCTTCAGCTGTTGTCTAGATGTGGAAGAAGGAGCAGCCGGTTGTTGGGGAATGTTGCATGGGAAACAAAAAAATTCCTACGCGCATGCAAGATCTATCCATGGTGATGAGCATCTATAAGAAGGAAAGTGGATCTACATACCCTTGTAGATCGCTAGCGGGAAGCGTTAAGAAACACGGTTAATGTAGTCGAACGTCTTCGCGATCCAAATCGTCGAGCGTCCTGCGATCCCATCACGATCCATCCCGCGATCCAATCACGATCTGTCCCGTCATCTCATCACGATCTGTCCCGCGATCTCATCACGAATCATCTCGCGATCTTGATCACGGTCATTCCGATCTAGCACTGAACGGACGGCACCTCCGTGTTCAGCACACGTACAGATCGATGACGATCTCCGCCTTCTTGATCCAGCAAGAGGGAGCGGAGAGGTAGATGAGTTCTCCGTCAGAGCGATGACATTGTGGCGATGGTGGTGGAGCTATTCCAGCAGGGCTTCGCCTAAGCACCGCTAAAACCAATCTAGAGGAGAAACTACGATCTAGAGAAGAGGGCAGCACGTGGCTGTTTTTCTGTGTCTCAAAACCCTCAAAACCTCTAGTATATATAGGAGGAGAGAGGGAGGAGGCTGGTGCAAAAGGGCCAGCCCTTTGCCCTTTGGCGCAAGGAGGAGAGGAGGAGTCGTCCTCCAATCCTAGTAGTACTAGGACTCCTCCTTCCCACTTCCACTCCTAGATCACTCTTGTACCCCTTGACAGACTCATGGCAAGGCACACATCAGGTGCGGTACACAGCATGGCATAATATAGAGCCTATGGCTAAGGCATAGGGGACGACCTTTGTCCTTTCTCTTTCTTCTGCCATGGTCGAGCTTTGAGTCTCACTCAACTTCACACCTTACAAATCAGGTAAGAACTCTTTCTTCAACTGATCCATTTTGAACTCTTCCAAAATCTTGTCAAGGTATGTACTCATTAAAAGTCTTATCAGACATCTTGATCTATCTCTATAGATCTCGGTGCCCAACAATTAAGTAGCTTTATCCAGGTCTTCCTTTGATAAACTCTTTTCAAACAACCCTTTATGCTTTCCAGAAATTCTACATCATTTCCGATCAACAATATGTCATCCACATATGCTTATCAGAAACTCTATAGTGCTCCCACTCACTTTATTGTAAATACAAGTTTCTCATAAACTTTGCATAGACTCAAAAACTTTGATCACCTCATCAAAACGTGCATTCCAACTCTGAGATGCTCGCTTCAGTCCATAGAAGGATCACCAAAGCTTGCACACCTTTTAGCATCCTTAGGACTGACAAAACCTTCTGGTTGTATCTCATACAACCTTTCCTCAAGGAAGGAAAAGATGTTTTGACATCCATCTGCCAGATTTCATAATTAAAAAACGCAGCAATTGCTAACATAATTCCAACAGACTTTAGCATTGCCAAGAGTGAGAAAGTCTCATCATAGCCAACTCCTTGAACTTGTCGGAAACTTCTTTGCGATAAGTCGAGCTTTATAAATGGTGACATTTACCATCAGCATCAGTCTTCATCTTAACGGTCCATTTGTACTCAACGACCTGCCGTCTAACTAGCAAGTCTACCAAAGTCTATACTTGGTTTTCATACATGGATCCTTTCTCGGATTTCATGGCATCTAACCATTTGTCACAATTTGGGCCCATCATTGCTTCTCCATAGTTCGTAGGTTCATCATTGTCCAACAACATGACCTCTAAGACAAGGTTGTCGTACCACTCAGCAGTAGTACGCATCCTTGTCGACCTACGAGGTTTGATAGTAACTTGATCCGAAGCTTCATGATCATCATCATTAACTTCCTGTTGAACTGACGTAGGCTCCATAGAAACATCTTTCTACGTTGTGCTACTCTCTGGTTGAAACAAAGGTTCAACAACCTCATCAAGTTCTATCTTCCTCCCACTCACTTCTTTCGAGAGAAACTCTTTCTCGAGAAAGGACCCGTTTTAGCAACAAACATTTTGTGCTCAGATCTGAGATAGAAGGTATACCCAACTGTTCTCAGTGTATTCTATGAAGATGCATTTGTCCGCTTTGGGTTCGAGCTCTTTAGGTGAAAACCTTTTTCACATAAGCATCACAGCCCCAAACATTATGAAATGATAGCTTAGGTTTCCGTCAAACCATATGGTGTCATATCAACGGATTTAGATGGTGCCCTATTTAAAGTGAATGTAGTTGTCTCTAATGCATAACCCAAATAAATAGTGGCAAAACGATAAGAGACATCATAGTTCGCACCGTATCCAATAGAGCATGACTATGACATTCGAACACACCATCACACTATGGTGTTCCAAGTGGTATGAGTTGTGAAACAATTTTCTAAAGTTGTATGCCAAACTCGTAACTCAGATATTCACCTCCACGATCATATCGTAGACATTTTATCTTCTCGTCACAATGATCTCAAACTTCACTCTGAATTTGTTTGAACTTTTCAAATGATTCACACTTGTGTTTCATTAAGTAAATATACACTATATCTACTCAAATCATCAGTGAAGGTTAGAAAATAACGATATCCACCGCACGCTACAACACTCATTGGACCGTATACATCAACATGTATCATTTCCAATAACTTACTTTCCCCGCTCTATCATATTGAAAATGGGGTTTTAGTCATCTTGCCCATGAGGCATGGTCCGCATGTCTCAACCGATTCGAAATCGAATGTGGTACTATCATTATTAACTTTGTATGTTTGGGCATCTATGTTATGAACATGTGTATTACTATGATCAAGATTCAACAAACCATTCATTGGGTGCATGACCATTGAAGGTATTATTCATGTAAACAGAATAACCATTATTCTCCGACTTAAATGAATAACCGTATTGCAATAAACATGATCTAATCGTGTTCATGCTCAACGCAAACACCAAATAACATTTATTTAGGTTCGTAACTAATCCTGAAGGTAGAGAGAGCGTGCGATGTTGATCACATCAACCTTGAAAACATTTCCAACACACATTGTCACCTCACACTTAGCCAGTCTCCGTTTATTCCGTAGCTTTTATTTTGAGTTACTAACATTTAGTAATCGAACCGGTATCCAATACTCGGGTGCTACTAGGAGTACTAGCAAGGTACACATCAATAACACGTATATCAAATATACTTCTATCGATGTTGCCAGCCTTCTTATCTACCAAGTATCTAGGGTTGTTCCGCTTTAGTGACCTCTCTCCTCATAATAGAAGCGCTTAGTCCCGGGTTTGGGTTCAACTTTGGGTTGCTTCACTGGAGCAGCAACTGGCTTGCCGTCCATGAAGTTTCCCTCCTTTCCCTTGCCCATCTCGAAACTAGTGGTTTTACTAACCATCAACACTTGATGCTCCTTCTTGATTTCAACCTTTGCGGTGTCAAACATCGCGAATAACTCAGGGATCATCATTTCTATCCCTAGCATTTCATAGTTCATCACGAAGCTTCAGTACCTTAGTGACAGTGACTTGGAGAACTATATCAATCACTATCTTATCTGGAATATCAACTCCCACTCGATTCAAGCGATTGTAGTACCCATACAATCTGAGCACATGCTCAACGATTGAGCTATTCTCATTCATCTTGCAGGCAAAGAATCTTGTTGGAGATCTCATATCTCACAACACGGACATGAGCCTGAGATCACAATTTCAGCTCTTAGAACATCTCATATGTTTCGTGACATTCAAAATGTTTTGGAGCCTCAATTCTAAGCCGTGATGCATGACGCACTACACTATATAGTAGTCATCGGAACGCGCCTGTCAAATGTTTACAACATCTACAAATGATGCTAGAGGGTGTGGCGCACCGAGCGATGCATTAAGGACATAAGCCTTCTGTGCAGCAATGAGGACAATCCTCAGATCACGGACCCAGTCCACAATATTGCTACCATCATCTTTCAACTCTATTTCTCTAGGAACATATAAAAATTCAAGGGAGCTATAGCGTGAGCTAGTAATCTACAACATAATTTGCAAAGACACTACTAACTATGTTCATGATAATGAGTTCAATTAATCATATTACTTAAGAACTCCCACTCAAATTGACATCCCTCTAGTCATTTGAGTGATACATGATCCAAATTCACCAACTCAAGTCCGATCATCACGTGAGTTGAGGTGGTTTCAGTGGTGAACATCATCATGTTCATCATATCTAATATATGACTCATGTTTGACCTTTCAGTCTCTTGTGTTCTGATGCCATGTCTGCACATGCTAGGCTCGTCAAGTTTAACCCGAGTGTTCTACATGTGCAACACTGGCTTGCACCCGTTGTATGTGAACGTAGAGTCTATCACACCCGATCATCACGTGGTGTCTCGACAGGACGAACTTTCGCAACGGTGCACACTCGGGGAGAACACAATTTATCTTGAAATTTAAGTGAGGGATCACCTTATAATGCTACCATTGTCCTAAGCAAAACAAGGTGCATAAAAGGATTAACATCACATGCAAATCATAAGTGACGTGATATGGCCATGAACTTGTGCTTTTGATCTCCATCCATAAAGCACCGGCATGATCTCCATCGTCACCGGCATGACACCATGATCTCCATCAATGTGTCGTCATCGGGGTTGCCGCGCCCACCATGCTTCTACTACTATTTCTACTGCTTAGCGATAAAGTAAAGCATTACATAGCGCTTAATGATTGACATGCGGGTCATACAATAATTAAAGACAACCCTATGGCTCCTACCGGTTGCCGTACTCAACGACATGCAAGTCATGATATTCTATACAATACATGATCATCTCATACATCACATATATCTCATCATGTAATTGGCCATATCACATCACAACATACCCTGCAAAAACAAGTTAGACGTCCTCTAATTGATGTTGCAAGTTTTACGTGGCTGCTACGGGTATCTAGCAAGAGCGATTCTCACCTACGCAAAACCACAACGGTGATACATAAGTTGCTTTTCAACCTTCTCAAGGACTGCCTTTGTCGAATACGATCCAACTAAAGTAGGAGAGACAAACACCCGCCAGCCATCTTTGTGCAATGAAGTTACACGTCAGTCGATGGAACCGGTCTCTCGTAAGCGTACGAGTAAGGTTGGTCTGGGCCGCTTCATCCCACAATTCCGCTGAACCAAAACACGACCAAGGGAGGAAACAATCTAAGCATCAACGCCCACAAACTCTGTGTTCTATTCGAGATCTCATCTACACATAGACCTAGCTCATGATGCCACTGTTGGGGAACGTTGCAGGGGAAACAAAAAATTTCCTACACGCACGCAAGATCTATCCATGGTGATGAGCATCTACGAGAGGGAGAGAGGATCTACATACCCTTGTAGATCGCTAAGAGGGAGGCGTTAAGAAACGCGGCAGATGTAGTCAAACGTCTTCGCGGTCCAAATCGCCGAGCGTCCTGCGATCCCATCACGATCCGTCCCGCGATCAAATCACGATCCGTCTCGCGATCTCATCACGATCTGTCCCGCGATCACATCATGAATCGTCTCGCGATCTTGATCACGATCCTTCCGATCTAGCACCGAACGGACGGCACCGTCGCGTTCAGCACATGTATAGCTCGATGACGATCTCCGCCTTCTTGATCCAACAAGAGGGAGTGGAGAGGTAGATGAGTTCTCCGGCAGCGCGACGGCATTGCAGCGATGGTGGTGGGGCTATTCCATCCGGGCTTCGCCTAAGCACCGCTAAAACCAATCTAGAGGAGAAACCACGATCTAGAGAAGAGGACAGCACGTGGCTGTTTTTCTGTGTCTCAAAACCATCAAAACCTCTAGTTAATATAGGAGGAGAGAGGGAGGAGGCTGGTGCAAAAGGGACAGCCTTTTGTCCTTTGGCGCAAGGAGGAGAGGAGGAGTCCTCCTCCAATCCTAGTAGGACTAGGACTCCTCCTTCCCACTTGGAAACTCTTTCCACCTTGGCTTTTTTTCTTTCTCCTTCCACTCTAGCCGCATAGGCCTCTTGTGGGACTTATGACAGCCCACTAAGGGCTGGTATACCTCTTCCCACGGCCCATGTAGCCTCTTGGGTCGAAATACCCCTCCCAATGGTCCCCCGGCACCCTCCCGGCACTCCCGGTACACTACCGATGAGCCCGAAACTTTTTCGGTGACCAAAATAGGACTTCCTATATATCAATCTTTACCTCTATACCATTCCGGATCTTCTCATGATGTCCAGGATCTCATCCGGGACTTCGAACAACCTTCGGTCACCACCATTCATAACTCTATACTACCGAAACGTCACCGAACCTTAAGTGTGCAGACCCTGCGGGTTCGAGAACTATGTAGACATGACCGAGACACCTCTACGGTCAATAACCAATAGCGGGACCTGGATGCCCATATTGATTCTCATATATTCTATGAAGATCTTTATCGGTCGAACCTCTATGCCAAGGATTCAGTTAATCTCGTATGATGTTCCCTTTGTTCTTCCGTATGTTACTTGCCCGAGATTCGATTGTCCGTATCTGTATACCTAGTTCAACCTCGTTACCGGCAAGTCTCTTTACTCATTCCGTAATACAAGATCCCGTGGCTAACACTTAGTAACATTGCTTGCCAGGCTTATTGTGATGTTGTATTACCGAGTGGGCCCTGAGATACCTCTCCGTCACACGGAGTAACAAATCCCAGTCTTGATCCATGCCAACCCAACAGACACCCTCGGAGATACCTATAGAGCACCTTTATAGTCACCCAGTTATGTCGTGACGTTTGATACACACAAGGTACACCCCCGGTGTCAGTGAGTTGCATGATCTCATGGTCATAGGAACAGATACTTGACATGCAGAAAACAGTAGCAATAAACTGACACGATCATATGCTACGTTTATAGTTTGGGTCTTGTCCATCACATCATTCTCCTAATGATGTGACTCCGTTATCAAATGACATCTCATGTCCATGGCTAGGAAACCTTAACCATCCTTGATCAACGAGCTAGTCTATTAGAGGCATACTAGGGACATGGTGTTGTCTATGTATCCACACATGTATCTGAGTTTCCGATCAATACAATTCTAGCATGGATAATAAACTATTATCATGAACAAGGAAATATGATAATAACTAATTTATTATTGCCTCTAGGTCATATTTCCAACACCGGCTCCCCTTCCTTTGCTACGTGAGTGGATATGGGGGAAGTTTTCGTAGAGATGTGTATGCGTGAGTTCGTCCCCTGCATGGGGGTGGCTCGGGGGGGTTATAGGCCAACCCCCGGGCTTACAATATCTCTAAAGTACTGATTAGGGGACCCGGCTGGCAGCCTCTCCGGCAGGCCGGGGGACCCCTTGCTGAGCCGTCTCGTCGTTGGTAGGGCCCGCCGGCTGCGTTGTCCCATCGCCTGCTAGGGCCAGCCGGCTGGCTCCGCTATTGGCCCGAGCTCACCTGCCGCGGCACGGGCCGCCCTAAGTGGCGTTGCCTAGCACGAGCCGGCCGAGGTCTCCGGAACGGCTGGCATCATTGTAGCCACGTGGGGGCAGGTGATGGAGTAGCTCGAGGCGTGCCGGTACTGTTGCCCCGCTCAGTCGCGGTCAGCCGAGGTCAGCGATACGACCGGCTAGACTATTGCCATGTGCACCCGCGTGTCAGCGACCACTCTGGCCACGCCGAGGGTCCGTCATGGGGGTCTTGTCTTGTCATCGTACATGCATGCAGAGGGATGGGATGGGAGCTTGTCCGTCTGAGGGTCAACGGAAGAGCCGGCCTGGAGGCAGCCGGCCGTATTCCGGCCGGGGGTCGAACGGTCGGCTCCTTGAGCATCCGGTCATGAGCCAGCCGGCAACGAGCCTGCCGGCCGTGCACCAGCCGGCCGCGAGGCAGCCGGCCGTGAGGCAGCCGGCAGCATGCCAGCCGGCCAAGGGCGAGCCAGTGGCATGATTTTTCTTGAAGTGGGAGGAGAATCCCTTAGCTTTGGCCTACTTAGCGGTAATAACCCCGTCACTTAGAACATATAATAATTGCTATACATGTTAACTAGGCTTGTCAGCTTAATTTCTTTCTGAATAAGTTAACAATAAACATGATAGTAATAAGAAACTCAATTTGTGATGAACCCAGTTTCTCTTCCACTGATATGATCTCTTTCAGAGACTAACCATAATCCCTAACACCTGGTGCTTCTGCTAAGCATGATTAGATTTGCACTAGCACAAAGTGTTTTGGAGGAAAAAAGTGGTAGCTGCATTTGAAACCACATCAGTGGATGCATCAAGAAATTTTAACATGATCCATCGAAAACCGTAACAAAGTAGCAGTGCATACAATCCATATAAATCTGAACAAGAAAATATTGGGGGAAATTATCAGTATGAACGTCGATCCGACAAGTCACAAATTTGATATTTCAAGAGGAAAAACACAAATCTTGGTCTCCAAAGTTGTTGCGTTGCTACCGTGAAGCTGCTAGTCACTTGCTCGGCCGTCTGTGCACTTTACGAAAAGATAGACAGTCTTGAAGCTGCTAGTCGCCGGCAGGAGGGTGAAAGAGACGGAGAGGGGGTACAACCGTCAAGCTCGAGCCGACGGCAGCGGCTATTGTGTTAATCGCGTTGCTAGGGACTTGGTTATTTTTTGTTGTGGGCTAGATTAGGGTCAGGTCCACATGTGCTTGAGTTACCCACATGTGTTTGAGTCCCAGGATTAGAATAGTCATTTGGATCATAACTCACCCTATATAGGTGACGACGAGATGCTCCTGAACTCTCTCTTCTGAAAACAAAAACAAAAAGCACCCCCCCTGAAAGCACCCCCAACCTTATCTCCCTACGCCCTCACGTTTCTCTATAACCATCGAAGCCATGACCAATCTCCTCGCACCGCTGCCTGCGCACCACCGCCGCCACGACCCACCTCCCCGCGCCATCGCATGTGCACCTCCGCTGCCGCGACCCACCTCCCCGTGCCGCCGCCTGCGCACCTCCACCACCGTGACCGACCTCCCCCGCCGTCACCTACGCGCCACTGCCGCCATGCGCCGCCTGGCTGGCGTCCCTCGCGCGACAGCATCCCGCCGCTGCGCTTCCACCATGGCCGCCGGTAACCACCAAACGGTCGGCGTCGCCTGCAACACTGCGCTTGCCGCCGCCGGACCACCACCACTCCCTGGATCAAGGCCGGTCCTCCCCTTGATCGCGGCCGAGCGCCTCCCCTCTCTGCATTCCACCTCCTACCTCGCCAAGGTCAACCGTCATCCTCCACCATGCCCCAGTCCTCCATTATGTGTAGTCCGACCTCGTACACCTGCACCGTTCAACTCCTTCCTCGAGTACGTCGGTGACGAAAGGCCTCACTAGCCCATGTGCGCACAGGGAGAGGCTCATAGCAGCACCGCTGATGGGGATTAGGTGCTACCTGCAACTGAGAGGAGCATTGACCTACAACTGTAGGGAGCATCGACCTACAGCTGAAGGTGGCATCGACCTGCAACTCATCGCGCGTGCCACTGTGGCCCAACCATCCATCATGCGCAAGCAGTTCAACACATCGCGCGTGAGCAGTCCATCCAGGTGCTCGTTATGGGTCTCCAACAGCACCCTCAGCGACCTGCCTAAGGCTGAAGCGGCGACTTGCCTGAATACTACAATGTGACCTTCATGTCTGTATCTTCAGCTCAGGAGGATGTTCAGCACTATTGAATTTTATTCCGCCGACGCCCGTTTCATAGGTGCTTGTTGTGATCCAAAATCCATTGAAAACATAGTTTAAAAAAGAACAAAAAGGCAAAGTTTAAAATTTTTTTGCTAGAAGTTCAGGTGCTCAGCGTGGGAAAGTTTAACAATTTGTTGCTTGATGTTTATAAAAAACTTAGATTTTCCCCGATACTAAAGATACACAATGAAGTTCAAATAAAAAAGGTAGAGCGGTTCGATGTCTATAAAAAACTCAGATTTTTTCATTACTAATGTGAAAAGAGAGAAGTTCAAATTCCTAACTGCCAGAAGCTCACGTACTGCATGGTGTGTGTTTTCACAAAAGAAAATAGAAATAAAAAGTTAAAGTATAAAAAATTAGTTGCAAGAAGTTCAAGTGCTCGGCACGGGAAAGTTCAAAACTTGTTGTGAGAGTGGTAATTGACATGGTATACCATTTGTGCAACTCCGATGAATGGGTGAGAAATTACGAACAAAAATACGTGGTAGAAGTTCAAAGTGAAGACACCGGGAAGTTCAACTACTACACAGAATGCATTTCAAATGAGAATAAAATGAATAAAAAAACTAATAGCCTAAAAGATTTGTTGGAAGAAGTTCATGTGCTCCTCCTGGTGCAGTTCAATATCTCTAGTGTGAGTATGCTAAAAGACAAATGGGTGAGAAATTACAAACAAAAATACGCGACAGAAGTTTAACGTGAAAACAGCAGGAAGTTCAACTACTACGTTAAATGAATTTTGAATGGAAATCTTTTAAACTGTCGCGAGTATGAAAAAATGATCAAGACGGAAAAGTTGTGTGTTTACAGCAACTTTCCATCGGTATAACACTTGCTCAGTTCCGGTGAGTTGACGGAGAGCCACGAGCAAAAAAACAGTACGTGAAGAGACAGAGTGAAGTTCAGGTAGACGTGCCGATGAAGTTCAAGTTCTTCACGCGGTGCATTTTCGAAGACCCTGTTTCGCGATAAAAGGCAGAATGCATCATCTCGTCGTTTTCGAAATTACATGAAAATGGCTAGGAATTAGAGAAAACCATCTACATGAAAATGTCGCGCATTTTCCGTAGCTTTTCAATGGTATATTATGTACCCCATTTCGATAAAATTTCTAGAAATTACGGCCAAAATATGTTTTCGGTCATTTTTGAAATTGACTTAAAACCGTAAAGAAGTGGAAAAAACAATCTACATATAGAAGTTTCGCATTTCTTCAAGCTTACCAACGCCATATCATTTGACTCATTCCGACGAACCGTTGAGAAAATAACGTAAAAATACGCACTCGGTACATATTCGGCCATTTTCTAAATTACTTTTGAACCGTTCATAATTAGAACAAACTTTTTATATGAAAAGATGCACATTTTCCTAATCTTTCCAATGCCATATCATATGCATCGATAGGACTAGCCGCTTTCAAACTAACCCCGAATTACAAACCCGGCTGTTTAGTTTCAGAAATTCCGCCATTTTTGAAATTCCTCTTTAACCATAGAGAATTTGGGAAAACGTTCAACATGTGAAATGAGAGGATTTGCAGCAGCTATCCAACGCCATCTCATTTGCCTCATTTCGATGAACGGTTTAGAAATAGCGTCGAAAATACGATTCACGTTTTTTTGTATGAAGAAAAACGGTTTTCAAAACTGCTCTTAAACCGCGTACATTTTGCCAAAAATTCAACCAAGGCTGTTATACTGGTGTCCATAGCTTTCAAACGGTATATTGCAAGACCCATTTGGGCAACTGGCCGGAAGTTCAACCTAGCACTCGAGGAAGTTTAGGTCGAACTACTCAGGCAGTAAAATTAGAGCAGAAGCAAGTTCATCACATCCCCGAGAGCAAATCCGCCAACGAGCGCGATTCCTATTTAAAATGGTCATTTAGTTGCTAAAAACCGTTTTCAGATTACACTTCCATCACATAGAACACGACTGGCCAGAAAAATTCGCGCGGGAAGACACGGTTGCAAAGATTGCCCGAAGGTTGGGTTCTTACGGAGGGAAGTTCAGGGTTGTGTAACTCAGGAAGTTCAACCCGTAATCGGAATAATATTCTGATCCCATGATCAGGATAGTGCTTATATATATGTTTGATCAATCATATACATAAAAATACGAAGATAAACAATATCAAATTAATATCAATATTGACTATGGGATATGTTTTCATAATTATTTATTCAATATTGCAGTTGTCCATGATTTTTTTTATCTATTTGATCAAACTAAAAATAGTTAATTTTTTAACTGAATTTATAGGCATCTATTTTGGGATCGAGGGAGTAGTCACAAGTGTATGATGTTCAGGTTGCGGAGGGATTTGCGAGGGTTTAGTTGAGGCAACACCGAGTGGATGGTACGATGATGTCGTGTCAAGGCATCTATAATAGTTGATAAGACAATTTTATCTTCAACATAGTTGTGCATACTATTCATTGTCTTTCATAGAGTTGATCGCATGTGTGCGTGTTGCAGGGTTTGAGGCAACAAGTGGCATTAGAGCTTTCAGTGAGGTCCTACACTCATGCTAGAAAGTGATTTCGGACGAAAAGGCCCGTGCTCGAAGACGTCGATGAAGTCACACCGTGCGTTACATGTGCCTTCAACTTTGAGTCCTTTCTCGTTAATTAAAGACACTGAAAGAGCATCTTAGATCTTCTTAATATCAAGAAAAACAACCGGCACAATGGATAGAGAACTGGATATAACAACTAGGAAAAGATAGAGTTACATTAAAAATCATAAGTGTATAAATTCCAGTGAACCAACAGTAAAGGAAATGGACAACTGCAAACATCCTTGCCATACCAGGTTTTGAACACTGCAATAACCACTCGTCTCTTTAGACAAAATCTATAACTCTTTGAAGCAACATTGGCTAGAGTGTTGAAGCATCATTCCACGCAGAATAGACGTCACCACCAGCTCAAAGGGTTGGAGAAGCAGGACTGTGGCATAGGACAACACGGAAGATGTTGAAGTATGTCACACCAATAGTCGGCCAATAGCTCTCCTGAAAGAGATAAACTAACTGACAAGATATGCAGGGAACCAACAAATTTAGACACGAATTCACATGGGCCCTTTCGTTAATGTCTGATGGGGGAGGACTTATTCCAATATGACATCATTGCCGTGTAAAAAGACAAATTCATGGACTTTTGGAATGAATAGTATCATGTGTTGAAAACCCACAAATTTGTCTTTTTTGCACAACCCTCATTTTCACACACCAATAGTCGGCCAATAGCTCTCCTTAAGAGATAAACTAACTGACAAGATATGAAGGGAACCAACAAATTTGGACACGAATTCACACGGGCCCTTTCGTTAATGTCTGATGGGGGAGGACTTATGCCAATATGACATCATTGCCGTGTAAAAAGACAAATTCATGGACTTTTGGGATGAATAGTATCATGTGTTGAAAACCCACAAATTTGTTTTTTTTTGCACAACCCTCATTTTAACACACCAATAGTCGGCCAATAGCTCTCCTTAAGAGATAAACTAACTCACGAGATATGAAGGGAATCAACAAATTTGGACACAAATTCACACGGGCCCTTTCGTTAATGTCTGATGGGGGAGGACTTATTCCAATATGACATCATTGCCGTGTAAAAAGACAAATTCATGGACTTTGGGGATGAATAGTATCATGTGTTGAAAACCCACAAATTTGTCTTTTTTGCACAACCCTCATTTTAACATATTTCGTCCTAAAAATTCAGGTGTGTTATGCCTTCATGTATATATGTACCTTGAAAAAAAATTGAAATGTAAATATATGAATTTTGATGAGTTTTGTGTTTTCTCAAAAAAGGCATCCATGAAGGCCGAGCTTTAAAAGGCATTTTCGTAAAAAAAAACGTATCATCATTGGATGTGGTGGGCATCTAGTTCTATGACAAAAAATTGTGATAGAAAATGGGCTTCGCGTCCTGAACAGGTCAAAGACGTACCTGCATGACATTTTTTGGATCATCCGTGACGTAAATAAATCATGGTAAAAGTGAGGGCGAGAATTTTCCAGTCTACTACTGAACCCGAGCAATCAATCTCTCGCGCCACATTCTGAACCCGATCAATCTCTCGCACTACTAATGAATCCGAGCGATCGATGTGATCAAGACTCGTGCACGTACATAGTCCACAGATCACTGCGTTGCATCGAGCACCCACGCGAGACGTGAGTTGACCTAGCCAGTGTTGACAAATTACAGCGACTGGTCGCTGCTCGTGAAGGCTGTGCTGAGGCCATGGCGTTGGAGGGCACCCTGAGAGCGAGCAGTGCTGCCCGAGATGTTGGGCACGCTCCCCTCTGTCAAACCAACTGCCAAGGTAACTTGGACGCCATGGATGGTGAAAACAACGGCCTAGGTAACTTGGACGCCATGGATGGTGAACGTGTGCAGGCGCCCGACACAGTCGCTTGCCATGGACCAATCTAAACCCCTCGGCGCTGATGCCTCCGAGGAAAAGGCCGTGTGCATATACAACCATTCATAGGTGCGTGCGCTCTGGCACAAGCACAACTGCCGCCATTTACTAGCGAGTCCCAACAACGACGACAAAATTGCACTGAGGTTGCAGATGTATATAAATTCTTTCTCGAGCCAAATATTAGCAGCAGGATTTCACAGTGCATCTTCAGAAACAACTGAGGGAACAACAGCGGTATTTTCAAACGCGCACGACACGCACGGTAACCATAATACAAGCCAACAGCCAACCTGCATGCCTGTTCAGTTATCAGCTTCTCCTCCGCCTTCAAGTCAGGGTGTAGGAAAGAATCACCGCCGCGGCTTCCCTTCCATCTCGGCTCCTTTCGATTGCATCCGCGCAACAAAATGTCAGTCGATGCCGCTGAGGTCATTTGTCCTCAATGTATCTTTCTTGGCAGCACAATTGTCCCCCAGGCCCCAATTAACCAATCAGCTATACAATGTCCAGGCTCACAAGTCACCCGCTGCCGCTACATCTGATGTTGTACAATCAGTAGACTCTATTGTTGTTGTTTCTGTATCTACTAAGTTAGTATCACCATGTACCCGCCTATAAAAAAGAACATAAGCTGCCGACGTCTTTATGCTATCCTCGTTCTCCAGACCTGAGACACAACGGTCATCAAAATCATACCACTTCTTCTTCCCATCATTCTGCAACAGGAAAAGGTAACTCGTGTGAGAAGCTGACTCAGCACATGCAGAGTTACACATATGGAGTGTTTGCTTAGCGGGCTAAGCACATGCAGAGAATAACAAACAGGTCAGCAGGGAAAAGAACACTTGCATAAACATAGGCAGTGTAGTGTCCTCCTCCCATGCTCCCATAGTGGTTACTGACAGCATACAGTTGATAGTGGTTAGACATCTGCCCACTTCTGTCGCGGATGTAACTCGACAAGTCAAGATCATGAATCGGGAAGTCCACATATGTATCCAGCTTGTTCTTTGTGTACCGGCTGTATGAAAATCTTTTTAGGTGTATTATGAGGATCTCCGGTAACCTCCAAAGGTCTAGTTTCTTACTAGCTTGTCGATGTTCTTTACAACCTGGGCAATACCTGTGAAAAGCAAATGAAATAAACATGAATAAGCCTTACGTTGTGCATGCTTCTATGTTTTTCCTCCACCAGTTTTTCTACTTCTTGGGGGAGGTTACTCAAAGCAAGAAATTATTAAACAGTGATACATGACAATATCGATGAAGAATGATTACCACATGTCCTCTGGGCCCAATGGTTCCTCCTTTATAAATGCTTCAAGACATGCATACAGGGAACAGGTTTCCTGTGGTCTCCTTGTAAATAGCACGGTCTTGTAAACCTCTGGAAGCGAATCCAAAGAATCTAGGTTGTATTGCTTGAGACCATTATCCTGCCAACTCACAGACACAATCAAACGCTTCTGCAAATTGGAAAGTGTAATAGTTTGTTCCATTTCTATCTTCAAACGCTGGTTCGGAAACCTCTCAGTATTCAAGGAAAACAGCATGCCACCTTCAGTCGGCATGTCATCCTCACCAGCATTACTGTTAATGCTGGAGCACTCTGCAGCATCGGAGTTCATATCGACGTCTGAAGTTTCATTCACAGGGCTGTTTTTGTCAGTTATTTGATCAGCATCCAAAGCATCATCTTTTGATGCTCGGAATGGAGTCAGAGCTTTTAGGAGAAGATTGTAGATAGTACGCCCATCAATTGTGTCAGGGAGATTTGAGACAAGAGGAGTGCCAAAATTCTTCCAAGACTTCCTACCAAAACTAGAGATGGAAGACCTGTACATAAAAGGAAGATTTTATCGTAAGAAGGCTCTATCTGTACTTCTTAAGCAGATAAAACAAAAGATAACAGACGATGAAGGTGAACAAAAGATAACAGACGACGAAGGTGTTGATATCCAACTTCTCTTTTCTTTCAGAAAAACTGAGATCCAACTTTGGCAGTACAACATAACAGACGAGGCGATTATACTTACTCCATACGTTCGCTTTTGAACACCACCACAGGTGCACCTTCACTGTCTTTCGGAAGTCGATA
Organism: Hordeum marinum; assembly: GCA_022496015.1. Lineage (NCBI taxonomy): Eukaryota > Viridiplantae > Streptophyta > Magnoliopsida > Poales > Poaceae > Hordeum > Hordeum marinum. The sequence goes on from CM039676.1 coordinate 27,822,728, forward strand.
TGCAACCAATTTATCTCCATCTCTGATCAAGGAGATGTCATCAGAGGGATCCTCCAAGTAGCGGATAAGAGAACTATTGTAAACCTACATGTAATAAATATCATAAAAATATATTAAGGAAGCATGCAGGGGATATATAGTAACTTTTGGCACAAGAATGATATGCGGAAATGAGTAATACCTCAGCAACCAGGAGGCGTTCGTCGTCTCTAAGCGAACAAGCATTGCTTAACGCATTGATGAGTGTCTTAAAGTCTCCAGATTTTGGTATACTCACAGTGTAAGGAGATGGCCCAATAGAGCCGTCGGTACTAAAGACTGTTACGGTCATTGTTCTCATTGTCGTTGAAGGCAGGGGCAAAGATAAATACATAAACGGGTCAAACGTTATGGACACTTTCTTGCAAAGTGGGCAAACTAACGTAGACTTGTATTGGCCCTGTCAATGAAGCACCAAAGATGATCAAAAGTTTGACAAAGCATACGAGTTAAAGCAAACAGAATAAAAAAATCAACCATTACCCACATTCAGTCCACCCACAAATAGTGTATTGATATACCAGTTTGATCACACGAAATACATGGGTTTGAAAAGGGATTCTACGTGATATTTCAATCAATATACGTATCCGCCAGAATAAGGTATAAAGATGCATTGCCTTCCACAAATTAAATGGATAAGTATGGGCAAAAGGCAGTCCAACGGAATTGCCTGGGCACTGGTATCAAAGCTGTTTAGGTGTTGATGATTTGACTTTCCGATAACCAGCTCCTTACTGACACCCTAACGGATCAGAAGGGCTAGGAAATGGCTTCCATAAGTATGGGAGGAATCTAACAGCAGATAACCAGCAATTTTTGAACTCATCCACAGGAAATAGAAGATAAAGAAAGGATTCGATTGAGAGTGGTGACTACTTTAAACAAGATAAGAGATGGCATATCTTACAAAAATCAAGAAAATGCATGTGCATAAAACTAACCTGGCATGTATCAACTATAATGGAATCATTTCGGGCTAAATGGTTGCCCCAGTACTCATCTGCAACCTCTTCATCAGGACGACCATCTGAATCTTTTGCTTCAGCATAGGGTTTACATTTGACACGATTCAAATCTTCATGTAGTCCATCCAATAAGAAAGCAAGAAGCTCCTACAAAAGGCACAGGAAAGTCGTCTGTCAACCAATCTATTGGCACTCATAAAACATTCCAGGTAAATACTAAATATTATGTGAGTTTGTTAAAATACGACTACATGACTGGGAAGTGTGAAAAAATACAAAGAAAAGAACCAACACCCTCAAGAAATATAAGCAACTAAACAGGGCTAGTTTGGTTGCTGCCCTGGGCTGCATGCCTGGGCAGAAGTGTTGCCTGGCTTGGGCCTAGGATTTCGAGTTTTCTAGCCTGGTGAGGCAGCCCGGACTAGCACCTGTTCGAAACATGGCCTGGGCCTGGTAGGTAATATACAAATAACTGACGCCTCAGCCAACAACCCACCTGCAAATGGATTGATTAGCGCCAGGCAGCCACTGGCCATGGTTCAGGCAACTAGAACCTGACACCTAACAGGCTAACTATTTGCCTGAGCTATCCAGGCAAGGCTAGCTCTATATTTTTAGGGGTTCCAACCAAACAAATAGCAGGCAGATCCCAGGGAGGCTCCAGGCCAGGCCCTCATAGCGAGGATGCAAACCAAACTAGACCACAAACTCACAGGATTATGGCATTGCAAATTATCAACAGGAGCAAGTAACATGACTCATAAACTTAGGGTAATTGATTCTGAAAGTGAAAATGGAAGTAGGATGAAGTGGCTTAACACATTGCCAACCATGCTAAAAACATTCATGTCTTTCAGAAAACAAGAAATTTACTAACCTGTGAATCATGTTGGTTAAAGCCACTGAATTGGGGGGCAAAGCGTGCAAGTCTTGCCTTAAACTGGCGAGGAGAAAATGAGGTTCCGTCAATAGCCCACAACTTCCTCACCAGATCTCCAAATGAATAAGCAAGCTCCCCCTATTTAAGAAACATTGTCTAGATGAGCAACGGAATAAAAATAAGAATAAATGAAATGTGTTTATGGTAAAAGAAATTTCAACATGCCTTCATTCCTAGTGGGTTATGGGTGTTTATTTCCTTCTGGTAATCTCCAAGAAAATAGTCAACCAGCTTTGAAGTATGAGCCAAACACTGGACTGCACTGTTCATGAAACATGTGTTTCCAAGATTGTCTAATCCTATTAAACCAGAGCCAACTTGCTTACAGATTCCACCTGATGAATCCAGATCCATGTCCATGATGCCACCGTTGCCAAAAGCTGAGCTACCCATGGTCAATGATAACTCATCTTTTCTCCCAGCAGCACCATTAGCTGGAGGTTCTGATATATCATAGAATTGTATTTCTAGAGGCATCTGAAGATGTGAACAAAACCATATAAGCACAATATACTACATTCCATTACTCATCTAAAGATATGAATAAAAGGCCGTCGAAGATCTTATTTCAGAACTTAACTGCTACTCCCTCGGTCTCAAGATGAAGACGTATTTTTACAGTGTCAAAAACATCTTACATTTTGAGACAGAGGAAGTAACTAGGAAGGACAACCTGGTGTATACTTTGTTTAGTCAGGCCAGGTGAGTCTGGATTAACCTAGAAGAAGCCAACTCATATATTTTGGCTCAATCCAGATTGGTCATGCAATGGCTGACATGCTTATAACTTGCTAAAACCAATATACAATGACTAAACATGCTTATAACTTGCCAGATATAACTAGAACTTCAGGCATCAGCCGAATTTAGTTGCAAATAAACAGGTCAGCACTCTAGCAATGAGGAGATGGGTTAGATTTCAAAAGCTCGGAGAAGATGAGGGCTATAAGCGTACTTACAATTTCAACCCGTTTAAACGCAACTATTAGTTACTTACTACCCATGTGCACATGAAAATTCAAGTCGCTAAAGTAAATATAAATATATATATATATATATATATGACAGTGAATATTTTGTCAAGAAACAAGCACTATAACATCCCAGTGCTCCACATTCAAATAAAATTACAATGTTGCAGGAGGAAATAACAGTAATGGGGATTAATTTGGCTAAATAATAGTAATGTGGTAGAAAAGGCTTAAGATGTAGCTAGGAGATAAAGACTTTGAGCAACACATGTGTACAATTAATTTATAACAATCTTATGCAAGGACTTAAGCATAGGCAATAGAATGGCAAATTTGATCGAGAAGATAATGACCTCCTGGTCAGAAGACCGAGGATCTTGGGGCATACGGTTCCATTCATTCATCAATATGAAGGTTGTTCGCCCAGAGAAATCCCATATGTGAACCTAAATATAATAGACATGTGATCAAGGAAAAGAAACACAAAACTTTACACATTCAAGGGAAAATAATCAGAAATTACCGGCTCAGACTCTGAAGCCAGAATCTTGTTTGCTTTTTTAAAGTTCTCGGCTGAGTTGTCCTGATATGTTAAAAGTAAAAGTTAGAACATCACCGTAACTGAAGTGAAATTCAAGCATGAAAACATATAGATCCTTTACAAAACAAACACTGCTGAGAAACCTTTCTTCAAAACAAGGAGGGGAAGCAGATAGTGTGGAAAATAACACATACCTTTCTACTGATCTTCACCGTTAGTGCATTTGTACCTCGAGTGACCGAAACTCTAAGCATTATCGGATAAATGTTTACTGATGCCTCCTCAGTAAGCAATGAACTTTTGCCATTAGACTTGAGAGGATCGGAATGCCTAGGTGAGAAAATCAAGAAAACAATTAAGTTATGAGGCAGATAATATAAACAATCAGGGCAAGCCAAGAATTAGAGCATAGCTAAACCAGCCACCTATGCATATATTAAATGATTGGTAGGCCTAATTTTTAGGTGCATCATTGCATTCAAATATTACTTCTATGGAATCTCACTTCCCATCCATCCACCAGCTCAAGGAATAAATGCAACAGGCTAAATGCAATACCAGATCTCTTGGTCTGAACTTGCTGCATGGCGTAACGCATTCCCCTCAGAATAGTTTAAAGTGGGTTACACCCAAACTTCATCTAAAGAGTAAAGACTCAAGCAAATTTGGGTTTGTAACTTCGTACTATTACGGCTTACAACACAAAACAATAAAGTGAACCAGTAAATGTCTTCTTGTTGCCATCTGCTATGGTAGACAAGCTAGAGATGAAACGACAAGCCCTATAGTAGATCTCCGGTAGACCATCATGTTTTTCTTTCTCCTACAAAACTATTCTAGACATGCTGGAGACAGAACATCAACAGTTGCAGCCTCGGCAGAGCCAGTATGACAAATTTCAGTTATAACCTTCATGGAAAATTGACGCCAAAGAACTCTTCGGCTTGGTCGCACATTGCTTCAATAAGAAGGAATACTATGTACAATTGTAATTAATAATGCATCACTGACCATTAGTAAGCGTGTCACTAATAAACCTTTCATGTAATGCAAATGAGTCCAACTGCACATTTTATAGCATGCTTATACAAAGTTAATATTCCTTATAGATATAAGGAGGAGAACAAACTACTGGATGCACAAGACGACACAACAATATCAACGATTTAATCCATCCGCCTAGGTGCATTCATTCTACCAGCAGGCAGCTCAGTGGTGCGCATGCAAGTGGGCAACAGACAGTTACCCTATATAGCCCACCTGAGACTACCGGTGCCATTTTAGAAACATAGGGCACAAGCTTGGTTCTCTAACTCCCTTCAGCCCCAACAGCAAGGATAAACCCAATCTAGATTCTAGCACATACCCATTGACCAAACCACATATGCATTAATCGACAGCGCAATGCGTATGATACCTATAAAGCTTCACAGTGCACCAACCATCAGATTTGATCCAATACTAATACCATGCATCATCGCTTACATAATAACCCGCTCACGGCATGATCAGAATCTAGGCATTACAAATGCATCTATCTATCCTAGTTGTATGTGAAAGACATCTATTGCTGCAAATCCAATCCATGATCCGGTAGCGTCCCAACGAGCAAGTAAGGGGCAGATCCGTATGTGCTCACCAGGTGCGTGCCTTCCCGAAGAGGTCGGCCGCGACGAGCGCGTAGCTCCTGGCCCCGGCCTTGGCGGAGGCGTCGGGCTGGAGGAGGTCGTCAGCGCGGCGGAGGGTGAAGGCGGCGTTGTCGCTCATGAGCATGCTGATCACCCCGCGGATCCCGTAGGATGGGGGCCCCGACGGCGCCGCCGCGTAGGGCACCCCCTTCGCGTCGATCTCGGCGCCCTCCTGCGCCTCCCTCCACCACCTGCATTGCTCGGGCAAGCGATGCCGTCAGAGACGCCGTCCGCGGAGGACCCCAGATCGGGGGGCTAGGGTTAGGGTTCGTCGGGGCGCTTACCGGTGCTGGACGAGGAAGACGCGGTCGTCGTCATCGGCGGGCGCGGCGGGGCCGGAGGTGGACGGGGCATCGCCGGCGGCGAGCGGGGAGGAGGGCATTGGGGCGGGATCCGAGGGAGCTCGGCGGCGACGCGGACGGCGGACTCGGGGACGCGGGCGGCGGGGAGGAGATCGATTTGGATTTGGATTTGGATTTGGATTGAATCGAAGCGGAAGGCGAGGACGGGGTGGAGAAGACGATGCCCCGAAGGAGAAGGCTGCTATTTACGCGGACGACAATGAGTCACTTGACCAGAGATCGAATCGGACCGCGCCGCGGCCACAGCGAGTAGTAGCGCTTTCTAGAGCCGGGCCCACCCATCAGCCTCGCCTGCTGTTTTCCTTACCAGTTTCTTTTTTTTTTTTGGCCAAAGTCTTTTCTTACCAATTTTGCTATGTTGGGAGTATATATCTCGGTAATTTTCTCCGAAAAGGAATATTGCTTATCGAGGGCCGAGGCGACCGGGGCGGAAACGGCGGAGGAAGAGCATCGTCCGGCGGTAATGGCACTCGACACGGCTTAGATCTCTTGTCAATGAAAACCGATGCATATCTTGCATGCTAAATGTTTGCTTATACACGCCATGTAGTGCATTGTTTTGCTTTTACACTGTCTTACATAGTACGTTAGTTGCATTCGAGGGACTTTCATGTCTTGACAAAAAAGGAGCAGCCTTCATTGATGCCCTCCCGACAAAAAAGAGCTACTTTTGCGTGCTTCCCGTGGTGTCCTTGTGCCTGGTACCCAAGATGTCACTACCGCACAACACTTGTGCTACCGCGTGACTGTCATCGTGTAGCAGGCTTCCACACGACATCGGCGCATGCTTATCCAACTACCACAACCATCCATCGTGACACATAGCCAAGTCGAACGGTAGCAGTGATGGTCACTCCTAAAATGGGAATGTGTGCTAGGATTATGAGCAGGCAATCATGGAACCAAGGAGCAGATAGATTACCAATGTTTTACCTCCATATTTTTCATGTGCCCCAAAAATATGGGCAATGTTTATGTGGAAGCAACACATGAGAAGTTGGACACGGCCATGGACTATTTTTTCCTTGAGAATTCCGAGTCAAGAAACGAACGTGATCACGGATCACACGCTAGGGCGTACACTACTGCACCGGGCCGTGAGATATCTAGCGCACGTCCGGCCGGGCCGGGCGATGGGCGATGGCAACGAGGAGAGGGCCGGGATCGTACCGGACGCCGTCGCCGGCCCATGTGCAGCGGGAGCGCGGCATCCGCGGGCGGATATTCCTTGGAGCTTCGGGATCACTCGGCAGCAGAAGCGAATCTACAGCGTGCGAGAACCAACGCGAGGAAGGGAAGAGAGCAGCAACGGGGGGAGGTGGCTTGCGGGGGGGGATGCCGCCGTGGCGCGGCGTGACTGGGCGGGTGATGCCGCCGGCGCGGAAGACGTGCCGTCGCGTACGCGAACTGTCGAACATGGTCAATCCCGTGCGTTGCGTGTACTGGTACGAGTTTATCCGCGGGCGGAAAAGGTGGGTACTCCACGTTGCGGTTAGTGGTTGGGCGAGAGGTGTCGCTCTTGACGCGGTCGGAGGAAAACGAGAGGAGGCGTCATCAGTAATAGAATGACTGTGTGTAGTTTCGGTCGGGATAAGCCTTTAATATTGGTACTAAAGGGTCAGGACTAAAGGTCCAGACCTTTAGTCCCGACCCTTTAGTACCGATTGACCTACGAATCGATACTAAAGGCCCACCACGTGACTGCCTGCGTGGGCTGGTGGTGAAGGACCTTTAGTACCGGTTGATATCACCAACCGGTACTAAGTATTTTGTTTTTTTTAGCTTTTAGGTTTTAATTTTTCTCTCTATTTTTTGTGTTTTTCAGGATGGGCGGTGGCCGGGAACGCTATTTTGTGTTCTATATTTTGTGTTTTCCGTCAAACAGTGGCCGGGATGAGCGGAGCGGCGCGCGGTGGGGGCCGGTGAGCTCTGGCGAGCGTGCAGAGGTCGGGGCGGCGGGCAAGGGGGAGGGGAGAGGCTCGCGAGGGTGTAGCCGTGCAAAGTTGCTCGAGGGAGGCGCGGCGGGGTCGGGGCGGCGGGTTCGGGGTGGCGCGCGGCGGTGACGGCTAATTTCGGCAGCCTGAGGGGAGAGGCTCGCGAGGGTGTAGCCGTGCAAAGTTGCTCGAGGGAGGCGCGGCGGGGTCGGGGCGGCGGGTTCGGGGTGGCGCGCGGCGGTGACGGCTAATTTCGGCAGCCTGAGGGGAGAGGCTCGCGAGGGTGTAGCCGTGCAAAGTTGCTCGAGGGAGGCGCGGCGGGGTCGGGGCGGCGGGTTCGGGGTGGCGCGCGGCGGTGACGGCTAATTTCGGCAGCCTGGCGGCGCAAAATGGAGGATGAGCTTCGAGCAAGAAGAAGAACAGGGGAGAAAACAGAGAAATGAAAGCCCCTTCGATCGGCTGCGGACGAAGCATATATATAGGAAGTCTTTAGTAGCGGTTGGTGTCACCAACCGGTACTAAAGGGCAACCTTTAGTACCTGCTCGTGCCACGAACCGGTACTAAAGAGGCACGCGGGGCCCAAGTCTAACCAAAAGCCTGCCACGCCCCTTTAGTACCGGTTCGTGCCATGAACCGGTACTAAAGAGGCACGTGGACCCAAGTCTGACCAAAAGCTTGTCACGCCCCTTTTAGTACCGGTTCGTGACACGAACCGGTACTAAAGGTCCCTTACGAGCCGGTACTAAAGATCACCCTGCTCCTAGCCGTTGGAGCCGACACGAACCGGAACTAATAGCCTCTTTAGAACCGGCTCGTAACCAGACCGGGACTAATGCGTAGGACGAAAGGTCTGTTTTCTACTAGTGCGTGCGTAGCGTACGCATACGCGGGGTCTCGTGCGCGAGTGTATCCGTGCGTGCGTGTGCGTATGACTGCGTCTTCTTGCCATGGCTTTGTAGGTCAAGCTTCGATTCAGAGCAGTGCTACACTTGAAGTCATTTAGAGCATCTATATCTGGACATAGTAAATAGTATAGCTTTTTAAACGTGTACCTTATTTGTTCATCCGTGTTGTCATATTCTTTATTTCTTCCTCATATGTTCGGTCATTTGGACGTGATTGGTGAAAGGAAAGAGGGAGAAAGAAAAGAATAAATAAAGAAAAATAAAAGGTGGTCCGGAGTAAGGTCACGTCCTACATGGCAAACTGACCGAGCGCGTCCGCGAGCCCTCATATCCTCCCTGTTTTTGTCCCTAATATTAGAGTTCGCGGACAACCCGAACGTATAGGGATGATACGAGAAATCCGGTTAGGTCATTTTTTTCCTTCTCCCTCATGTCTAGTCACTGATAGGCGCCTCCGCGAGCGCATGAGAGGTCGTTTGAGGAGTCCGCGATTGTAAAAGCTCTTACAACCACCCCATGTACGTTCAGATGACCCACCCCATGTCACTTGGAGCCATTTAGAACATCTATAGCTTTTTTTTGAAAAGGGGGATATACCCCTGGCCTTTGCATCTCGATGATACATGTAACCATTTTATTAATTATTCACAAAGACCATATAAGGTAATACATCAGTTAGCCTGAAGCCGCCATCGAGGCAACACCTGTTGCTACTCCTATCCGCTTGATGAAGGTGTGTCGAATATCCAGACCTAATACCAAACAGACATCGCATCAAACCCTAACATCTATAGCTGGATGCCCCAGCCCAGCCACATACCGGAACTGGGTCCCACACCGGTCCAGCACACTCTCACTGCCGCTGCCATCTTCCACCAGTCCATCTCTAGAGTAGGAACTAAAGCATCGACCTTGACTGGCCTGCCGTCGATGCCACCACGGCACCAGACAATGCCACCATCATGCACGTGTCCATCCACACGCGCCCGTCGCCGAAACTCCGCAGCGCCATGCCGCCGTGATCCGCCGTCGGCCCTGCGGTAGATGCAACGCCGCTCCTCCTGTTGTCCCCTCCAGCCATCACTTGCTCCAAAACGATGCCCCCAAGAGGAAAAGCGATATTGCGATCACCATCATCATCCGATCCGGGAGACCCATATATAGGGTTTCCCCCGGAGCAACCCAAGCCTGATGACGCAAACTGCAACGACAAGACGCTACCATCGTCCGCCATGACCGTAGTCGGCGCGATTTTCATTTGCAGTTGCGCCACCAGGAATGCGCAGCCGGCGTCGTTCGTCCCTTCAACTGGAGAAAACTCCAAAACGATGCCCTGAAGAGGGGCTACGACGCAAAAGCACCGCCATCGCTCGATCTCAAGGAGATCTAGGGTTTCCCCTGGAGTTGCTCGCGCTGTCATGGACCAAACAAGGGTAGAATCCCGACGGATTCACCCAGCTACCGACGTGTCGCTGTTGGAAATATGTCCTAGAGGCAATAATAATTTGGTTATTATTATATTTCCTTGTTCGTGATAATCGTTTATTATCCGTGCTATAATTGTATTGATTGGAAACTAAATACATGTGTGGGTATATAGACAACATTATGTCCCTAGTATGCCTCTAGTAGACTAGCTCGTTGATCAAAGATGGTCAAGGTTTCCTAGCCATGGACATGAGATGTCATTTGATAACCGGGTCACATCATTAGGAGAATGATGTGATGGACAAGACCCAATCTATAAACGTAGCATATGATCATGTCAGCTTATTGTGATAGTTTTCTACATGTCAAGTATTTGTTCCTATGACCATGAGATCATGCAACTCACTGACACCGGACGAGTGCCTTGTGTGTATCAAACATCGCAACGTAACTGGGTGACTATAAAGGTGCTCTACAGGTATCTCCGAGGGTGTCTGTTGGGTTGGCATGGATCAAGACTGGGATTTGTTACTCCGTGTGACCGAGAGGTATCTCGGGGCCCACTCGGTAATACAACATCACAATAAGCCTTGCAAGCAATGTGACTAAGTGTTAGCCACGGGATCTTGTATTACAGAACGAGTAAAGAGACTTGTCGGTAACGAGATTGAACTAGGTATAGAGATACCGACGATCGAATCTCGGGCAATTAACATACCGAAGAACAAAGGGAACAACATACGGGATTAACTGAATCCTTGACATAGAGGTTCAATCGATAAAGATCTCCGTAGAATATGTAGGAACCAATATGGGCATCCAGGTCCCGCTATTGGTTATTGACCGTAGAGGTGTCTCGGTCATGTCTACATAGTTCTCGAACCCGCAAGGTCTACACACTTAACGTTTGGTGACGATATAAGTATAGTTGAGGTGTTATGTTGGTGATCGAAAGTTGTTCGGAGTCCCGGATGAGATCCCGGACATGACGAGGATCTCCGGAATAGTCTGGAGGTAAAGATTGATATGTGGGATAATAGTGTTTGGTCTCGGGAAGGGTTCCAGAATTCACCGGAAATAGTTTCAGATGTTTCCCGGAATGTTCGGGGTACAAGGACACTTTATTTGGGCCAAGGGGTAAAGCCCATGAGGCTTTAGGAAGGTGCAAAAGGTGTTTTGCAGAGGCCAGGGGCCAAACGCCAGGGACCCTGGCGTCTGGGGCCAGATGTCGAGGACCTTGGCGTCTGGTCCTAGAGTCCGAGGAGGACTCTTGCCTTGCGGGCAAACCGACCTTGAGGAGGATTTTTCTCCAATTTTTGACCCCAGGGCTCAGCATATAAATAAAGGGGTGAGGCTAGCACTTGGAACACATCAAGAAACCCTAAGCCGTGTGCCGGCAACCCCGTCCCTCTAGTTTATCCTCCGTCATAGTTTCCGTTGTGCTTGGCGAAGCCCTTTGGAGATTGTTCTTCACCACCACCGTCACCATGTCGTTGTGCTGCCGGAACTCATATACTACTTCACCATCGCTCGCTGGATCGAGGAGGTGAAGGCGTCATCAAGCCGCACGTGTGTTGAACGCGGAGGTGCCGTCCGTTCGGCGCTAGATCAGAAGGATCGTGATCAAGATCGCGAGACGGATCGTGATGGGATCGCGGAATGGATCGTGATTGGATCGTGGGATGGATCATGATGGGATCGCGGGACGCTCGGCGATTTGGATCGCGAAGACGTTCGACTACATCAACCGCGTTTCTTAACGCTTACGCTTAGCGATCTACAAGGGTATGTAGATCCACTCTCCCTCTCGTAGATGCTCATAACCATGGATAGATTTTGCATGTGCGTAGGAAATTTTTTGTTTCCCATGCAACGTTCCCCAACAGTCACACCCGCCACCGTGCCGACCACAATCCAAGGAACCAGATATGGCCACGCCGCCATCGACCGATATGATCACGCCGCCGCCGTTCCTGGTGACCGTGACGCACCAGTACCCGAAGCCGCGTGCCATGGAGGAAAGGATTCGTCAGAGCACTGCCACCACCCGCCATGACGTCCGGCCGAACGCCATGCTTCGGCCCATGAGCGCCGGCCCGCGTCGACCCCACACGAGCGGGAGGACCCCGAATCCTTGCCGCTGCCAGCAACGGCAAGGCTTCGACTAGCCACGCCCTTGGACATCGACGAGGGAGGAGGAGGAGGAGAGGTCCGGCTAATTGGATCTGGAGGCCTACCGGCCACCTCACGGGAGGCGACTCGGGAGGAGGAGCGATCTGGAGATAGTTAATATAACTTTTTAAACGTGTCCCCTATTTGTTCATCCGCGCAATCATATTCTTTATCTCTTCCTCATATGTCCGGTCATTTGGACGTGATTGGTGGAGGGAAAGAGAGAGAAAGAAAAGAATAAATGAAGAAAAATAAAAGGTGGTCCGGGGTAGGGTCACGTCCTACATGGCAGACTGACCGGGCACGTCCGCGAGCCCTCCTATCCTCCTTGTGTTTGTCCTTAATATTAGAGTTCGCGTACAAACCGAGAATATAGGGTTGATACAAGGAATCCGATTAGGTCACTTTTTTCCTTCTCCCTCCTTTTCGGTTACTGACTAGGCGCGTCTGCGAGCGCATGAGAGGTCGTTTGAGGCGTTCAGTTGTAGAAGCTCTTACACCCACTCCATGTATATTCAGATGACCCACCCATGTCACTTGGAGCCATTTAGAACATCTATAGCTGGACATAGTAAATATAACTTTTAAAACATGTCCCCTATTTGTTTGTCTGCGCAGTCATATTCTTTATTTCTTCCTCATATGTCTGCTCATTTGGACATGATTGGTGGAGGGAAAGAGAGAGAAAGAAAAGAATAAATGAAGAAAAATATGTTGGGGAACGTTGCATGGGAAACAAAATTTTCTTACGCACACGCAAGATCTATCTGTTGGAAATATGCCCTAGAGGCAATAATAAATTAGTTATTATCATATTTCCTTATTCATGATAATAATTTATTATCCATGCTATAATTGTATTGATCGGAGACTTAAATGCATGTGTGGATACATAGACAAAACCATGTCCCTAGTATGCCTCTAATGGACTAGCTTGTTGATCAAAGATGGTCAAGGTTTCCTAGCCATGGACATGAGATGTCATTTGATAACGGGATCACATCATTAGGAGAATGATGTGATGGATAAGACCCAAACTACAAACATAGCATATGATCGTGTCAGTTTATTGCTACTGTTTTCTGCATGTCAAGTATATATTCCTATGACCATGAGATCATGCAACTCACGGATATCGGAGGAGTGCCTTGTGTGTATCAAACGTCGCAACGTAACTGGGTGACTATAAAGGTGCTCTACAGGTATCTCCGATGGTGTCTGTTGAGTTGGCATGGATCGAGACTGGGATTTGTTACTCCGTGTGACGGAGAGGTATCTCAGGGCCCACTCGGTAATACAACATCACAACAAGACTTGCAAGCAATGTGGCTAAGTGTTAGTCACGGGATCTTGTATTACGGAATGAGTAAAGAGACTTGCCAGTAACAAGGTTGAACTAGGTATGGAGATACCGACGATCGAATCTCGGGCAAGTAATATACCGAAGAACAAAGGGAACGTTATACGGGATTAACTGAATCCTTGACATAGAGGTTCGACCAATAAAGATCTTCGTAGAATATGTAGGAACCAATGTGGACGTCCAGGTCCCACCATTGGTTATTGACCGTAGAGGTGTCTCGGTCATGTCTACATAGTTCTCGAACCCGCAGGGTCTGCGCACTTAAGGTTCGGTGACGTTTCGGTAGTGTAGAGTTATGTATGGTGGTGACCGAAGTTTGTTCGGAGTCCCGGATGAGATCCCGGACATCATGAGGAGCTCCGGAATGGTCCGGAGGTAAAGATTCATATATAGGAAGTCCCAGTTTGGTTTCCGGAAAAGTTTCGGGCTCATCGGTAGTGTACCGGGAGTGCCGGTAGTGTACCGGGAGGCCTCCGGGAGGGGTATTTCGACCCCAAGAGGTCCATGGGCTGTGGGAGAATAATAACCAGCCCTTAGTGGGCTGGGAAAACAGCCACAAAGGCCCATGGCGCAGGAGAGAAAGTCCTAAAGCAAAAAGTGGAAAATCAGCCAATAGGAGGCAATCCTACTCCAACTAGGATTGGAGGTGAAGTAGGATTGCTTCCCACCTCCTATTTCGGCCGACCCAAAGGCCTTGGCTGCCTCTCCTCTCCTATCCTCCTATATATACTAGTGGATTGGGTGGTTTTTGGACAGAATTTCCAGCCACGTGCTACCCGTTACACCGGTGCATAGTTTCTCCTCTAGATCGGTTTTCTGCAGCGCTTAGGCGAAGCCCTGCCGGAATTGCTCCACCACCATCACCGGAGCGCCGTCACGCTGCCGGTGAACTCTCTCTCCTCTCCACCTCCTCTCGCTGGGTCGAGACGGTGGAGATCGTCATCAAGCTGCATGTGTGCTGAACGCGGAGGTGCCGTCCGTTCGGCGCTAGATCGGAAGGACCGTGATCAAGATCGCGAGACGGTTCGTGATGTGATCACAGAATGGACCGTGATGAGTTCACGGGACATATCGTGATCAATATCGTGAGACGGATCGTGATGAGTTCACGGGACGGATCATGATGTGTTCACGGGATGGTTCGTGATTGGATCGCGGGACGCTCGGCGATTTGGATCGCGAAGAAGTTCGACTACACCAACCGCGTTTCTTAACGCTTCCTGCTTAGCGATCTACAAGGGTACGTAGATCCACTCTCCCTCTCGTAGATGCTCATCACCATGGATAGGTTTGTGTGTGCGTAGGAATTTTTTTGTTTCCCATGCGACGTTCCCCAACAGTGGCATCATGAGCTAGGTTGATGGTTCGATGAGATCTCGAGTAGAACACAAAAAGTTTGTGGGCGTTGATGCTTAGATTGCTTCCTCCCTTGGTCGGATTTTGGTTCAGCGGGATTGTGAGATGAAGCGGCCCGGACCAACATTACTCGTACGCTTACGAGAGACCGGTTCCCTCGACGCAACTTGTTGCTTAGATGGCTTGCGGGTGACAGTTTCTCTCACTTTAGTTGGATCGGATCCGACAAAGGCGGTCCTTGAGAAGGTTGAAAAGCAATCTATGTATCACCATTGTGGTTTATGCGTAGGTGAGAATCGTTCTTGCTAGATACCCGTAGCAGCCACGTAAAACATGCAACAACAATTAGAGGACGTCTAACTTGTTTTTGCAGGGTATGTTGTGATGTGATATGGCCAATTACATGATGAGATATATGTGATGTATGAGATGATCATGTGATGTATAGAATTTCACGACTTGCATGTCGTTGAGTACGGCAACCGGCAGGAGCCATAGGGTTGTCTTTAATTATTGTATGACCTGCGTGTCAATCATTAAGCGCTATGTAATGCTTTACTTTATCGCTAAGTGGTAGCAATAGAAGTAGAAGCAGGGCTGGCGCCACAACCCCAATGGTTGAGCATGTGCTCAGACTGTCTGGGTACTACAATCGCTTGAATCGAGTGGGAGTTGATCTTCCAGATAAGATAGTGATTGATGTAGTTCTCCAAGTCACTGTCACTAAGCTACTAGAACTTGGTGATGAACTATAAAATGCCAGGGAAAGAAATGTTGATCCCTGAGCTGTTCGCGAAGTTTGACACCGCGAAGGTAGAAATCAAGAAGGAGCGTCAAGTGTTGATGGTTAATCAAACCACTAGTTTCGAAAAGGGCAAGAGCAAGGAGGGAAACTTCATGGATAGCAAGTCAGTTGCTGCTCCAGTGAAGCAACCCCAAGTTGAACTCAAACCCAAGACTAAGTGCTTCTATTATGAGGTGAGAGGTCGCTGAAGCGGAACAACCCTAGATACTTGGTAGATAAGAAGGCTGGCAACATCGACAGAAGTATATTTGATATACGAGTTATTGATGTGTACCTTGCTAGTACTCCTAGTAGTACCTGGGTATTGGATACCGGTTCGGTTGCTAAATGTTAGTAACTCAAAATAAAAGCTATGGAATAAACGGAGAACTAGATAAGGGTGAGGTGACGATGTGTGTTGGAAATGTTTCCAAGGTTGATGTGATCAACATCGCACGCTCTCTCTACCTTCAGGATTAGTGACGAACCTAAATAAATGTTATTTGGTGTTTTGCGTTGAGCATGAACATGATTAGATCATGTTTGTTGCAATACGGTTATTCATTTAAGTCAGAGAATAATAGTTATTCTGTTTACATGAATAATACCTTCAATGGTCATGCACCCAGTGAGAATGGTTTGTTGAAATCTTGATCGTAGTAATACACATGTTCATAACATTGATGTCAAAAGATACAAAGTTAAATAATGATAGTACCACATACTTGTGACACTGCCGCAAAATGTCATATTGGTATAAAGCGCATGAAGAAACTCCATGGTGATGGATATTTGGACTCATTCGATTTCGAATCGGTTGAGACATGCGAACCATGCCTCTTGGGCAAGATGACTAAAGGACCCCGTTGGATGGAGTGGGCAAGTGATTCAATGGAAACGATACATGTTGATGTATGCAATCTAGTGAGTCTTGTAGCGTGCAGTGGATATCGTTATTTTCTTACCTTCACTGATGATTTGAGTAGATATAGTGTATATTTACTTAATGAAACACAAGTATGAATCGTTTGAAAGGTTCAAGCAAATTCAGAGTGAAGTTTAAAGATCATCGTGACAAGAAGATAAAAATGACTGCGATATGATCGTGGAGGTAAATATCTGAGTCACAAGTTTGGCATACAACTTAAGACAATGTGAAAGTTGTTTCACAACTAAACGCCACCTGGAACACCATAGTGTGATGGTGTGTCCGAACATCATAGTTATGCTCTATTGGACATGGTGCGTGCTATGATGTCTCTTGTCGTTTTACTACTATAATTTTGGGGTTATGCATTAGAGACAACTACATTCACTTTAAATAGGGCACCATCTAAATCCGTTGAGATGACACCATATGAATTATGGTTTGATAGAAACCTAAGCTGTCATTTCTTAATACTTGGGGCTGCGACACTTGTGTGAAAAATGTTTTCACCTAATGAGGTCGAACCCAAGGCGGACAAATGCATCTTCATAGAATACCCTAAGATCAGTTGGGTGAACCTTCTATCTCAGATCCAAGTGCAAAGTGTTTGTTACTAAAACGGATCCTTTCTCGAGGAAAGGTTTCTCTCGAAAGAATTGAGTGGGAGGAAGATATAACTTGATGAGGTTGTTAAACCTTTGCTCAACCAGAGAGTAGCGCAGCGCAGAAAGATGTTTCTGTGAAGCCTACGTTAGTTGAAGAGGAAGTTAATGATGATGATCATGAAGCTTCAGGATCAAGTTACTATCGAACTTTGTAGGTCGACAAGGATGTGTACTGCTCCTAAGCGGTACGACAACCCTATCTTCGAGGTCATGTTGTTGGACAGCGATGAACCTACGAGCTGTGGAGAAGCGATGATGGGCCCGGATTCCGACAAATGGTTGGAGGCCATGAAATCCGAGATAGGATCCATGTATGAAAAACCAAGTATAGACTTTGGTAGACTTGCTCGTTGGACGGCAAGTCATTGAGTACAAATGGATCTTTAAAATGAAGACAGACACTGATGGTAAATGTCACTATTTGTAAAGCTCGACTTGTTGCAAAGTTGTTTGTGACAAGTTCAAAGAGTTGACTGCGATGAGACTTTCTCACTCGTAGTGATGCTAAAGTCTGTTGGAATTATGTTAGCAGTTTCTGCGTTTTCAATTATGAAATATGACAGATGGATGTCAAAACATCATTTCCTTAACGGTTTACTTGAGGAAAAGTTGTATGTGATACAACCAGAAGGTTTTGTCAGTCCTAAGGATGCTAAAAGGTGTGCAAGCTTCGGTGATCCTTCCATGGACTGAGGCAAGCATCTCGGAGTTGGAATATACACTTTGATGAGGTGATCAAAGTTTTTGATGTTTATACAAAGTTTACGAGAAACTTGTATTTGCAATAAAGTGAGTGGGAGCACTATAGAATTTCTGATAAGTATATGTGGATGACATATTGTTGATCAGAAATAATGTAGAGTTTCTGGAAAGCATAAAACGGTCATTTGGAAAGTGATTTTCGAAGGAAGACTTGGATGAAGCTACCTAATTGTTGAGCATCAAAATCTATGGAGATAGATCGAGATGCTCGATGAGACTTTCAATGAATGCATACCTTGACAAGATTTTGAAAGAGTTCAAAATGGATCAGTCAGAGAAAGAGTTCTCGCCTGATTTGTAAGGTGTGACAGTTGAGTGAGACTCAAAGCTCGACAATGGCAGAAGAAAGAGAAAGGACGAACGTCGTCCCCTATGCCTTAGCCATAGGCTCTATATTATGCCATGTTGTGTACCGCACGTGTGTGTGCCTTGCCATGAGTCCGTCAGAGGGTACAAGAGTGAACCAGGAGTGGATCACTGGACAGCGGTCAAGATTATCCTCAGTAACTAAGAGACTGAGGAGATGTTTCTCGATTATGGAGGTGATAAAGAGTTCGTCGTAAGGAGTTACATCGATACAAGCTTTAACACTAATCCGGATGACTCATAGTAGCAATCTGGATACGTATAGTGGAGCAACCATTTGGAAATAGTACCAAGTGGAGTGTGGTAGCAGTGTTTACGGTTTGACATAGAGATTTGCAAAGTACACACGGATCTGAATATCGCAGACCCGTTGACTATAAGACCTCTGTCACATGCAAAGCATGATCGAGCCCTAGAACTCATTGGGTGTTAGATTCATAACAATGCGAATCACATGGTGATGTGAACTAGATTATTGACTCTAGTGCAAGTGGGAGACTGTTGGAAATATGCCCTAGAGGCAATAATAAATTAGTTATTATCATATTTCCTTATTCATGATAATCGTTTATTATCCATGCTATAATTGTATTGATCGGAGACTTAAATGCATGTGTGGATACATCGACAAAACCATGTCCCTAGTATGCCTCTAATGGACTAGCTTGTTGATCAAAGGATGGTTAAGGTTTCCTAGCCATGGACATGAGATGTCATTTGATAACGGGATCACATCATTAGGAGAATGATGTGATGGATAAGACCCAAACTACAAACATAGCATATGATCGTGTCAGTTTATTGCTACTGTTTTCTACATGTCAAGTATATGTTCCTATGACCATGAGATCATGCAACTCACGGATATCGGAGGAGTGCCTTGTGTGTATCAAACGTCGCAACGTAACTGGGTGACTATAAAGGTGCTCTACAGGTATCTCCGATGGTGTCTCTTGAGTTGGCATGGATCGAGACTGGGATTTGTTACTCCGTGTGACGGAGAGGTATCTCAGGGCCCACTCGGTAATACAACATCACAACAAGCCTTGCAAGCAATGTGGCTAAGTGTTAGTCACGGGATCTTGTATTACGGAACGAGTAAAGAGACTTGCCAGTAACGAGGTTGAACTAGGTATGGAGATACCGACGATCGAATCTCGGGCAAGTAATATACCGAAGAACAAAGGGAACGTTATACGGGATTAACTGAATCCTTGACATAGAGGTTTGACCGATAAAGATCTTCGTAGAATATGTAGGAACCAATGTGGACGTCCAGGTCCCGCCATTGGTTATTGACCATAGAGGTGTCTCGGTCATGTCTACATAGTTCTCGAACCCGCAGGGTCTGCACACTTAAGGTTCGGTGACGTTTCGGTAGTGTAGAGTTATGTATGGTGGTGACCGAAGTTTGTTCGGAGTCCCGGATGAGATCCCGTACATCACGAGGAGCTCCGGAATGGTCCGGAGGTAAAGATTCATATATAGGAAGTCCCAGTTTGGTTTCCGGAAAAGTTTCGGGCTCATCGGTAGTGTACCGGGAGTGCCGGTAGTGTACCGGGAGGCCTCCGGGAGGGGTATTTCGACCCCAAGAGGTCCATGGGCTGTGGGAGAATAATAACCAGCCCTTAGTGGGCTGGGAAAACAGCCACAAAGGCCCATGGCGCAGGAGAGAAAGTCCTAAAGCAAAAAGTGGAAAATCAGCCAATAGGAGGCAATCCTACTCCAACTAGGATTGGAGGTGAAGTAGGATTGCTTCCCACCTCCTATTTCTGCCGACCCAAAGGCCTTGGCTGCCTCTCCTCTCCTCTCCTCCTATATATACTAGTGGATTGGGTGGTTTTTGGACAGAATTTCCGGCCACGTGCTACCCGTTACACCGGTGCATAGTTTCTCCTCTAGATCGGTTTTCTGCAGTGCTTAGGCGAAGCCCTGCCGGAATTGCTCCACCACCATCACCGGAGCGCCGTCACGCTGCCGGTGAACTCTCTCTCCTCTCCACCTCCTCTCACTGGATCGAGACGGTGGAGATCATCATCAAGCTGCATGTGTGCTGAATGCGGAGGTGCCGTCCGTTCGGCGCTAGATCGGAAGGACCGTGATCAAGATCGCGAGACGGTTCGTGATGTGATCACGGAACGGATCGTGATGAGTTCACGGGACAGATCGTGATCAAGATCGTGAGACGGATCATGATGAGTTCACGGGACGGATCATGATGTGTTCACGGGACGGTTCGTGATTGGATCGCGGGACGCTCGGCGATTTGGATCGCGAAGAAGTTCGACTACACCAACCGCGTTTCTTAACGCTTCCCGCTTAGCGATCTACAAGGGTACGTAGATCCACTCTCCCTCTCGTAGATGCTCATCACCATGGATAGGTTTGCGTGTGCGTAGGAAAATTTTTGTTTCCCATGCGACGTTCCCCAACACTATCTATGGGGATGAGCATCTACGAGAGGGAGAGTGGATCTACATACCCTTGTAGATCGCTAAGCGGGAAGCGTTAAGAAATGGGGTTGATGTAGTCGAACATCTTCGCGATCCAAATTGCCGAGCGTCCCACGATCTCATCATGATCCGTCCCGCGACCCAATCATGATCCGTCCCGCGAACTCATCACGATCCGTCCCGCGATCTCATCATGATCCGTCTCGCGATCTTGATCACGGTTCTTCCGATGTAGCGCCGAACGGACGGCACCTCCGCGTTCAACACACGTACAGCTCGATGACGATCTCCGCCTTCTTGATCCAGCAAGAGGCAGCAGAGAGGTAGAAGATTTCTCCGGCAGGGCGATGGCGTTGCGGTGATGGTGGTGGAGCTATTCCGACAGGGCTTCTCCTAAACACTACAAAAAGGCGATCTAGAGGAGAAACAATGATCTAGAGGAGAGGTAGCACGTGGCTATTAGTGTTAGCTCTTTCCTCTAAACCCTCTAGTATATATAGGAGGGAGGGAGGGGTGGATGCAACATCAAACCCTCAAGATCTGGACGAAATTGGAGGTGGAGGAGTCCTACTCCAATCCTATTAGGAGTAGGATTCCTCCTTTCCACTTGGAAACTCTTTCCACCTCTCCACCTTTGGATTTTTCCTTCTCAAACCACTCAAGCCACATGGGCCCTTAGAGGAGGCTTCAGCCAGCCCACCAGGGGCTGGTTTACCTCCTCCCACAGCCCATGTAGCCTCTTGGGTCGAGATACCTCTCCCGATGGTCCCCCGGTACACTACTGGCACTCCCAGTACAGTACCTATGAGCTCGAAACTTTTCCGGCGACCAAAACAGGACTTCCTATATATCAATCTTTACCTCTGGACCATTCCGTAGCTCCTCGTGATGTCTGGGATCTCATCTGGGACTCCGAACAACCTTCGGTCACCACCATGCATAACTCTATACTACCGAAATGTCACCAAACCTTAAGTGTGCAGACCTAGCGGGTTCAAGAACTATGTAGACATGATCGAGACACCTCTACGGTCAATAACCAATAGCGGGACCTGGATGCCCATATTGGTTCCTACATATTCTACGAAGATCTTTATCGATCGAACCTCTATGTCAAGGATTCAGTTAATCCCGTATGATGTTCCCTTTGCTCTTCGGTATATTACTTGCCCGAGATTCGATCGTTGGTATCTCCATACCTAGTTCAACCTCATTACCGGCAAGTCTCTTTACTCGTTCTGTAATACAAGATCCCGTGACTAACACTTAGTCACATTGCTTGTAAGGCTTATTGTGATGTTGTATTACCGAAGTGGGCCCTGAGATACCTCTCCGTCACACGTTGTAACAAATCCCAGTCTTGATCCATGCCAACCCAACAGACACCCTCGAAGATACCTGTAGAGTACCTTTATAGTCACCCAATTACGTTGCGATGTTTGATACACACAAGGCACTCCTCCGGTGTCCGTGAGTTGCATGATCTCATGGTCATAGGAACATATACTTGACATGTAGAAAACAGTAGCAATAAACTGACACGATCATATGCTACGTTTGTAGTTTGGGTCTTGTCCATCACATCATTCTCCTAATGATGTGATCCCGTTATCAAATGACATCTCATGTCCATGGCTAGGAAACTTTAACCATCTTTTGATCAACGAGCTAGTATATTAGAGGCATACTAGGGACATGGTTTTGTCTATGTATCCACACATGCATCTAAGTCTCCGATCAATACAATTATAGCATGGATAATAAACGATTATCATGAATAAGGAAATATGATAATAACTAATTTATTATTGCCTCTAGGGCATATTTCCAACAGTCTCCCACTTGCACTAGAGTCAATAATCTAGTTCACATCACCATGTGATTCGCATTGTTATGAATCTAACACCCAATGAGTTCTGGGGATCAATCATGCTTTGCATGTGAGAGAGGTCTCATAGTCAACGGGTCTGCGACATTCAGATCCGTGTGTACTTTGCAAATCTCTATGTTAAACTGTAAATACCGCTACCAAACTCCACTTTGAGCTATTCCAAACGGCTGCTCCACTATACGTATCTGGATTGCTACTAAGAGTCATCCGGATTAGTGTTAAAGCTTGTATCGACGTAACTCTTTACGATGAACCCTTTATCACCTCCATAATTGAGAAACATTTCCTTAGTATTTTAGTCACTAAGGATAATATTGACCGTTGTCCAGTGATCCACTCCTGGATCACTCTTGTACCCCTTGATGGACTCATTGCAAGGCATACACAGGTGCGGTACACAGCATGGCATACTATACAGAGCCTATGGCTAAGTCATAGGGGACGACGTTCACCCTTTCTCTTTCTTCTACCGTGGCCGAGCTTTGAGTCTCACTCACCTTCACACCTTACAAATCAGGCGAGAACTTTTTCTCTGACTGATCCATTTTGAACTCTTTCAAAATCTTGTCATGGTATGTACTCATTGAAAGTCTCATCAAACATCTTGATCTACCTCTATAGATCTTGATGCTCGACAATTAGGTAGCTTTATCCAGGTCTTCCTTTGAAAAACTCTTTTCAAACAACCATTTATGCTTTCCAGAAATTCTACATCATTTCCGATCAACAATATGTCAACCACATATGCTTACTAGAAACTCTATAGTGCTCGCACTCACTTTATTGTAAATACAAGTTTCTCATAAACTTTGTATGGACTCAAAAACTTTTATCACCTCATCAAAGTTTATATTCCAACTCCGAGATGCTTGCTTCAGTCCATAGAAGGATCACTAATGCTTGCACACCTTTTAGCATCCTTAGGATTGACAAAACCTTCTGGTTGTATCACATACAACCTTTCCTCAAGTAAACCGTTAAGGAAACGATGTTTTGACATCCATCTGCCAGATTTCATAATTGAAAAGTGCAGCAACTCCTAACATAATTCCAACAGACGTTAGCATCGCTACGAGTGAGAAAGTCTCATCGCAGTCAACTCCTTGAACTTGTCACAAACATATTTGCAACAAGTCGAGCTTTACAAATGCTGATATTTACCATCAGCGTCTGTCTTAATTTTAAAGATCCATTTGTACTCAACGACCTGCCATCCAACGAGCAAGTCTACCAAAGTCTATACTTGGTTTTCATACATGGATCCTATCTCAGATTTCATGGCCTCTAACCATTTGTCGGAATCCGGGCCCATCATCGCTTCTCCATATCTCGTAGGTTCATCGTTGTCCAACAACATGACCTCCAAGACAGGGTTGTCGTACCATTCAGGAGCAGTACGCATCCTTGTCGACCTACGAGGTTTTGATAGTAACTTGATCCGAAGCTTCATGATCATCATCATTTACTTCCTCTTCAACTGACGTAGATACCAGAGAAACATCTTTCTGCGTTGCGCTACTCTCTGGTTGAAACAAAGGTTCAACACCCTCATCAAGTTCTATCTTCCTCCCACTCAATTCTTTCGAGAGAAACTTTTTCTCGAGAAAGGACCCAGTTTTAGCAACAAACATTTTGTGCTTGGATCTGAGATAGAAGGTTCACCTAACTGTTCTTAGGTTATTCTATGAAGATGCATTTGTCCACTTTGGGTTCGAGCTCATTAGGTGAAAACATTTTCCACACAAGCGTCACAGCCCCAAACATCAAGAAATGACCGCTTAGGTTTCTATCAAACCATAATTCACACGGTGTCATCTCAACGGATTTAGATGGTGCCCTATTTAAAGTGAATGTAGTTGTCTCTAATGCATAACCCCAAAATTATAGTAACAAAACGATAAGAGACATCATAGCACGCACCATATCCAATAGAGCACGACTATGACGTTCGGACACACCATCACACTATGATGTTCCAGGTGGCGTGAGTTGTGAAACAACTTTCACATTGTCTAAAGTTGCATGCCAAACTCGTAACTCAGATATTCACCTCCACGATCATATCGCAGACATTTTTATCTTCTTGTCACGATGATCTCAAACTTCACTCTGAATTTGCTTGAACTTTTGAAACGATTCAGACTTGTGTTTTATTAAGTAAATATACACTATATCTACTCAAATCATCAGTGAAGGTAAGAAAATAATGATATCCACCGCACGCTACAAGACTCATTGGATTGCACACATCAACATGTATCATTTCCAATAAACCACTTGTCCGCTCCATCTATCCAGAAAATGGGGTCCTTAGTCATCTTGCCCAAGAGGCATGGTTCGCATGTCTCAACCGATTCAAAATCGAGTGAGTCCAAAGATCCATAAGTATGGAGTTTCTTCATGCGCTTTATACCAATATGACATTTAACGGCAGTGCCACAAAGTATGTGGTACTATCATTATTAACTTTGTATCTTTTGGCATCAATGTCATGAACATGTGTATTACTACGATCAAGATTCAACAAACCATTCTCACTGGGTGCATGACCATTGAAGGTATTATTCATGTAAACAGAATAACCATTATTCTCTAACTTAAATGAATAACCATGTTGCAATAAACACAATCTAATCACGTTCATGCTCAACGCAAAACACCAAATAACATTTATTTAGGTTCGTCACTAATCCCGAAGGTAGAGAGAGCGTCCGATGTTGATCACATCAACCTTGGAAACATTTCCAACACACATCATCACCTCACCCTTAGCTAGTTCTCCATTTGTTCCATAGCTTTTATTTCGAGTTACTAGCATTTAGCAACCGAACCGGTATCCAATACCCAGGTGCTATTAGGAGTACTAGCAAGGTACACATCAATAACACGTATACCAAATATACTTATATCGATGTTGCCAGCCTTCTTATTTACCAAGTATCCAGGGTTGTTCCGCTTCAGCGACCGCTCTCCTCATAATCGAAGCACTTAGTCTCGGGTTTGGGTTCAACTTTGGGTTGCTTCACTGGAGCAACAACTGACTTGCCATCCATGAAGTTTCCCTTCTTGCCCTTGCCCTTCTCGAAACTAGTGGTTTTACTAACCATCAACACTTGACGCTCCTTCTTGATTTCTACCTTCGCGGTGTCAAACATCGCGAACAGCTCAGGGATTATATCCCTGGCATTTTATAGTTCATCACCAAGTTCTAGTAGCTTAGTGACAGTGACTTGGAGAATTATATCAATCACTATCTTATCTGGAAGATCAATTCCCACTCGATTCAAGCGATTGTAGCACCCAGACAATCTGAGCACATGCTCAACGATTGAGCTTTTCTCTTTCATCTTGCAGGCAAAGAATCTTGTTGGAGATCTCATATCTCGCAACACGGACAAGAGCCTGGGATCCTAATTTCAGCTCTTGGAACATCTCATATGTTCCGTGACTTTCAAAATGTTTCGGAGCCTCAATTCTAAGCCGTAATGCATGACACACTAAACTATCAAGTAATCATGAGAACGTGCCTGTTAGATGTTCACAACATCTACAGACGACGCTAGAGGGGTTGGCGCACCGAGCGGTGCATTAAGGACATAAGCCTTCTATGCAGCAATGAGGACAATTCTCAGATCACGGACCCAGTCTGCAATATTGCTACCATCATCTTTCAACTCTATTTATCTAGGAACGTATAAAAATACAAGGGAGCTACAGCGCGAGCTAGTAATCTACAACATAATTTGCAAAGGCACTACTGACTGAGTTCATGATAATGAGTTCAATTAATCATATTACTTAAGAACTCCCACTCAAATTGACATCCCTCCGGTCATTCGAGTGATACATGATCCAAATTCACCAACTCAAGTCTGATCATCACGTGAGTTTAGGTGGTTTCAATGGTGAACATCATCATGTTGATCATATCTGCTATATGACTCATGTTCGACCTTTCGGTCTCTTGTGTTCCGAGCCATGTCTGTACATGCTAGGCTCGTCAAGTTTAACCCGAGTGTTCTGCATGTGCAACACTGGCTTGCACCCGTTGTATGTGAACATAGAGTCTATCAACCTGATCATCACGTGGTGTCTCGACACGACGAACTTTCGCAAAAGTGCACACTCATAAGTGAGGGATCAACTTATAATGCTACCATCATCCTAAGCAAAACAAGGTGCATAAAAGGATTAACATCACATGCACATCATAAGTGACATGATATGGCCATGAACTTGTGCTTTTGATCTCCATCTTGAAATCACCGGCATGATCTCCATCGTCACCGGCATGACACCATGATCTCCATCATCTTGATCTCCATCAATGTGTCGCCATCGGGGTTGTCACGCCCATCATGCTTCTACTACTACTGCTACCATTTAGCGATAAAGTAAAGCATTACATAACGCTTAATGATTGACACGCAGGTCATACAATAATTAAAGACAACCCTATGGCTCCTGCCGGTTGCCGTACTCATCGACATGCAAGTCATGATATTCTATACAACACATGATCATCTCATACATCACATATATCACATCATGTAATTGGCCATATCACATCACAACATACCCTGCAAAAACAAGTTAGACGTCCTCTAATTGTTGTTACATGTTTTACGTGGCTGCTATAGGTATCTAGCAAGAACAATTCTCACCTACGCATAAACCACAATGGTGATACATTAGTTGCTTTTCAACCTTCTCAAGGACCGCCTTTGTCGAATCCGATCCAACTAAAGTAGGAGAAACTGGCACCCGCCAGCCATCTATGCAACAAGTTGTAGTTGAGGGAACCGGTCTCTCGTAAGCGTATGAGTAATGTTGGTCCAGGCCGCTTCATCCCACACTACCGCTGAACCAAAACACGACCAAGGGAGGAAGAAATCTAAGCATCAACGCCCACAAACTCTTTGTGTTCTACTCGAGATCTCATCTACACATAGACCTAGCTCATGATGCCACTGTTGGGGAACGTCGCATGGGAAACAAAAAATTTCCTACGCACACACAAACCTATCCATGGTGATGAGCATCTACGAGAGGGAGAGTGGATCTACATACCCTTGTAGATCGCTAAGCGGGAAGCGTTAAGAAACGCGGTTGGTGTAGTCAAACGTCTTTGCGATCCAAATCGCCGAGCGTCCCGCGATCTCATCATGATCCGTCCTGCGATCCAATCATGATCCGTCCACGAACTCATCACGATCCGTACTGCGATCTCATCACGATACGTCTCGCGATCTTGATCACGGTCCTTCCGATCTAGCGCCGAACGGACGACACCTCCGCGTTCAACACACGTACAGCTCGACGACGATCTCCGCCTTCTTGATCCAGCAAGAGGGAGTGGAGAGGTAGAAGATTTCTCCGGCAGCGCGATGGCGTTGCGATGATGGTGGTGGAGCTATTCCGATAGGGCTTCGCCTAAGCACTACAGAAAACCGATCTAGAGGAGAAACTATGATCTAGAGGAGAGGTAGCACGTGGCTATTAGGGTTAGCTTTTTCCTCTAAATCCTCTAGTATATATAGGAGGGAGGGGGGGTGGAGGCAGCATCAAACCCTCAAGATCTGGCCGAAATTGGAGGTGGAGGAGTCCTACTCCAATCCTATTAGGAGTAGGATTCCTCCTTTCCACTTGGAAACTTTTTCCACCTCTCCACCTTTGGATTTTTTCCTTCTCAAACCACTTCAGCCACATGGGCCCTTAGAGGAGGCTTCGGCCAGCCCACCAGGAGCTGGTTTACCTCCTCCCACAGCCCATGTAGCCTCTTGGGTCGAAATATCTCTCCCGATGGTCCCCCAGTACACTACCGGCACTCCCGGTACACTACCAAGGAGCCCGAAACTTTTCCGGTGACCAAAACAGGACTTCCTATATATCAATCTTTACATCTAAACCATTCCAAAGATCCTCGTGATGTCTGGGATCTCATCCGGGACTCCGAACAACCTTCGGTCACCACCATGCATAACTCTATACTACCCAAACGTCACCAAACCTTAAGTGTGCAGACCCCGCGGGTTCGAGAACTATGTAGACATGACCGAGACACCTCTACGGTCAATAACCAATAGCAGGACCTAGATGCCCATATTGGTTCCTACATATTCTACGAAGATCTTTATCGGTCGAACCTCTGTGTCAAGGATTCAGTTAATCCCGTATGATGTTCCCTTTGTTCTTCGGTATGTTACTTGCCCGAGATTCGATCGTCGGTATCTCCATACCTAGTTCAACCTCATTACCGGCAAGTCTCTTTACTCGTTCTGTAAGACAAGATCCCGTGACTAACATTTAGTCACATTGCTTGCAAGGCTTATTGTGATGTTGTATTACCGAGTGGGCCCTGAGATACCTCTCCGTCACACGGAGTAACAAATCCCTGTCTTGATCCATGCCAACCCAACAGACACCCTCGGAGATACCTGTAGAGTACCTTTATAGTCACCCAGTTACGTCACGACGTTTGATACATACAAGGCACTCCTCTAGTGTCAGTGAGTTGCATGATCTCATGGTCATAGGAACATATACTTGACATGTAGAAAACAGTAGCAATAAACTGACACGATCATATGCTATGTTTGTTGTTTGGGTCTTGTCCATCACATCATTCTCCTAATGATGTGATCCCGTTATCAAATGACATCTCATGTCCATAGCTAGGAAACCTTAACCATCTTTTGATCAACGAGCTAGTCTATTAGAGGCATACTAGGGACATGGTTTTGTCTATGTATCCACATATGCATCCAAGTCTCCGATCAATACAATTATAGGATGGATAATAAACGATTATCATGAACAAGGAAATCTGATAATAACTAATTTATTATTGGCTCTAGGGCATATTTCCAACAAAATAAAAGATGGTGCGAGGTAGGGTCACGTTCTACATGGCAAACTGTCCGGGCGTATCCGCGAGCCCTCATATCCTCTTTGTATTTGTCCTTAATATTAGAGTTCACGGACAACTCGAGCGTATATGGATGATATGAGGAATCCGGCTGGGTCACTTTTTTCCTTATCCCTCCTGTTCGTTCACTTACCAGGCGCATCCGCGAGCGCATGAGAGGTCGTTTGAGGCAAGCTCTTACACCCACACCATATATGTTCAGATGAACTATTTGATGACCGGTCACAAAATTGTGACCCAACCGAGCTTCGCAAACCAGTTTTATACATCTAGGCTGATACCCCAGTATACAGCTCATATTGGGGCATATATGAGAAGGACCAAACACTTTCGGGTGTGTCAATCATGTCTAACTGACATGTGGGATCCACACGGACAATCTCAAAGCTCATTGGCCCTCCGAGAACGCCACTCGAGCACGTCATGGATACACATGAGACTAACAATCTAATCATAGTAGTTTGCTAGTTTTTATGATGTCCTCTTATATCATTTTTGTTGGATTGAAAAAGGGCTATATCCAGAGCCAGAATTGCTTGACAGGGAGTCAAAGACAAGAAAAAATAACATCATGTTAAATGGTTTGAGGTTTGCCAACATAAAAATAGTCAGATTTAGGCATTATCAAATTAGAAGCCTTGCTAGATAAATGGTTGTGGAAACTTGAAATAGAGGAGGGTCTTTAGCGATCCATGTTGACCAGTAAATATATTTAACAAGGATGCATGTCCCGGATTTAGCATAAACAAGGATGCATGTCCCGGATCCATATTTCTGCTTTTAGGCCAACCTTGTGGGGAGATACCTTGTTGGAGCGGAATGAAATAAAAAATGATTGCTATGAGATTGAACTGGATAAACATGTTGTGATTTGGAATTTACTACTGATGGTATACCTTCGGTAAAGTCGCTCTATAATCGAATAATTTGGTTGAATTAAAACATTCCTTTAATTTTTGTGGAAAGTTGAGGTTCCACCGAAAATTAAGGTGTTTTTGTTGCTTGCTAAGCGTAAATAACATTCTCACAAAAGACAACTTATTGAAAAGTGGTTGGACCGGGTGCGACATTTTTTTCTTTGGGGTCTAGATAAACATGTTGTCCTGGACGTGCAACTTTGCATCCGGATCAGAGGAGGGGCGACTTTATGCTACTATACCTGAACTACAAAAAGAGGGATCACATGGTGAAAAGCGACGTGAATAGTGGGATACAAAGACATCGCGTTGGTGCAGAAAACACATGTGGGTGTGCGTTTAACATGGGGGTAACAGAGACACAAGTGAGGCATCAATGGAGGTGTTATATCATGGCGGGCCCAACATAGGCCATGGCACACAATTCACTTATTGCCCCTGATCGAATAGTATGTCGTGCTTGTTGTGCACCGGTCGTAATAATTGGGAAAACGGGAGAAGAATTGTCGAGACTGCATTGGAGGAGGGAGCAATTAGAGGTAAAATGATACATGCGACCTTCCCAAATGTTCGGGTGAAAGCGGATCTGCCTATGGAGTTCCCACTGGAATTGGTGGTCAGGTGATGAGTGTGTGATTCTAAACTTTTTTCAGTAAGAGCCATCACGCTTCCATGCAGATTTTGAGTTGGATTTGCTTTGGGTTACCAAGACTGTCCGTCTTCAAAGATTGTGAAGCAAGTGGTACAGACGGATCTGCGCAACGGGAACGCTGGCAGCTCGCAATCGAGGATTGGTTTGGATCCAGCCTCGTCCCCAGAGCCTTTACACCCAAGTGTGAGGTTAGAGGTGGCACCAGATCTCGACCATGGAGCGGACAATGAGGAACTCGGGGTATTGCGACTGGGTTGCGAGGGGACATGGGAGGAGTAGCTGGAGGTGATACAATACCAAGAAGACATTGAAACTTTTGGTTCAGACAACATGAAAGGTGAACCTCTAGCCAGGTGGACCAAAAGGTCAAGAGCCACATAGCAGCAATCACTTATCATTAAGTTGCACAATTACATGTAAGCAGCTGGTGGAAATTTGTTTTGTCTATCATAATTACATGGTGACATCTTGCTGTTGGCTTGTTTTTTAGGACTATGTCATAGTATCATTTCCTATAATTAGTTTGGTGTTGTAGTTTTGAAAGTTATATCAACCAGAGGGGGTGATTGGGTGATTTTTTCAAATTCATCACTAAGAACTACTAGTTGAGGAATTATCATAGTGACGAAATACAGGCAGCGGATAAAGTAATTAAGTGCACGCGAAACGTGGGAGTAGTAAAGTCATCATGCTAAAATAATGCATATACAAAGTACAAGTAGTGAGTAATCAGGATAAGCATGCGGAAGAAAAGGTGACTGAAGAATTTGGATTGAGGAAATGGAGAAAGTCTACAGTCAAAGTCTTTAAACAGTAAGGATCAATTTCATCAACAAGTAAATGAGCAAATGAAAGGGTTGAGGAAATAGAACCAGTTGCTCGGTGAAGAAAATGATTTGGTCTACCAGTTCCAACTGTTGTGAAAGTAATACGTATGGTTTGGAGAAGCTTCATATTTAAACCAAAGGACACACAATCCGAGGACACACATTCCTTACCGTGTTCTCCTTGAGCTAGATTCACACACCGCCCAATCACTCGGGGTAAGTCTTCAAGATAGACTTCCAAACCTTCACAAACTCGGTCATCCAGTGATCCACAATCACTCTTGGGTGCTCTAGACCATGACGCCTAACCACATGAAAGATGCACAGTCTTTAGAGGTAACAAACTAAACCAAAGATTCGGAGAAGAAATACAAGACTATAAGTAATCATGCAAATAAGAGGTCAAAGAAGACTCAAATCATATTCATGGATAGAAATTCAAAGAAGACTCAAATCATATTCATGGATAGAAATTGATCATGAATTCAAAATTCATCGGATCCCAACAAACACACCACAAAAGTCATTACATCAAATAGATATTCAAGAGACCATTTTATTGGGAAATATATAGAGAGAGGAAGCAATCTAGCTACTGCCTACAGATCCATAGGTCTATGGTGGACTACTCACTCATCATCGGTGAGGCACCTATGAAGAAGATGAACCCCTCTATGATGGTGTTAGATTGGATCTCGAGATTTTGGAACTTGCGGCGTCTGGAATCGTGTTTCATTGACTCCCCTAGGGTTTTTTGGATTTCCAGGGAATTTATAGGCTCGATAGTCCGTTGAGGGGGTGCTCGAGGTTCCCACCCTCCACCAGGCTGTGCTAGGGGCCTCTAGCGTGCCCTGGTGGAGGGTGGCCACCCTAGGTCCCCTCTTCTAGTGTTGTTTGGCCCATCTGCTTCCTTCTGGTCCAGAAAAAATCCACAAAAATCCCCGCAACGTTTGGGCTCCGTTTGGTACTGATTTTCCGCGAAGTAAAAAAAAAGCAAAAAACAACAACTGGCACTTTGGCACTATGTCAATAGGTCAGTCAAAAAAATTGATATAAAGTTGCTAGAAATTGATTGTAAAACATCGAAGATTGATAATATAAAGCATGGAACAAGCAAAAATTATAGATACGTTGGAGACGTATCAGCATCCCCAAGCTTAATTCCTACTCGTCCTCGAGTAGGTAAATGATAAAAACAGAATTTTTGATGTGGAATGGTGCCTATCATGTTCATCACATGTTCTTTTCTTTATGGCATGGATGTTTGGACTTTTCATATGGTTCAAAGCAATAGTCTAGTATTTACATGAAAACTTTAATACTCAAGCATATCAACAAGCAACCATGTCTTTCAAAATATCAACGCTAAAGCAAGTTATCCCTAGCCCATCATGCTCAATTATTGATCCCTTCACAATACACACTAAAATATTAGCTACACCTAATGCTCAAGTATGATCATAGTGACCCCTAGTTGGTGCTTTATCAGAGAGGATGGAGACTCAAGTTGAAAAATAAAAATTGCGTAAAGTAAATATATAGGCCCTTCGTAGAGGGAAGTAGGGATTTGTAGAGGTGCCAGAGCTCAAGTGTTTAAATTGGTAGAGAAAAATATTTTGAGTGGCATGCCTTTTCTGTCAACGAAAACGACCGAGAGATTCAATATCTTTCCACACTAGATGCATCATAGGCAGTTCCCCAATAGAAAATAAAGTTCATTCCTTTTTCCACCATACTTTCACTTTCCATGGCTAGCCGAATACACGGTTGCCTTCCATACCAACACTTTCCAAGAAATTTATTATTTGACAACATAAAGTAAATTTCTTTTCTTTTTTATTTTGGGACTGGGCATCTGTCATGGTTTTGTCATGACAAGATGTTCCTGTGAGAGAACTTAGGAGTGAGGCTATCGCTAAGGTGGTGAGCTCGAAGGGGTTGGTCGGAATCGAGAGCCGCGAGTTTACCCAGGTTCGGCCACTCATATGGAGGTAAAAGCCTACGTCTTGCTTTTGTGTGTATTGATGATGATGATGATCTCGATTACAAAGGTGTGGAATCGCTACCTCTAATCTCGAGGGTTTCTAATCCATCTATCTCTAACGACTTCAACTTGTCCCTCTAGGGGCGCCTTACCCCTCCTTATATGGGTGGAAGGGGTAGGTTTACATATAGAGTCCTACTGGGAGTAGGATTAGGACTAGTTTCTCTTGAATCCTAATTCAGGTCTTGTTTCCTTTATGAGGGAATCCTTCCTCATCATGGGCCTTCTCTCTGAGCTGGCTCTTGGGCCGTTGGGTCTTGTTGCTTGCCTGACCTGCCTGCCGGGTCACCAATGAACCGCCAAGCTCGACCGGGTCACCAATGAGTCGCCAAGTCCCGGCCGGGTTATACCACGGGGTAATATCCCGGACATTAACCCCAAGGTTAGCTTGAATGTATTCATGGTAACCTCCTGAAATAAAAATATCAAAGATGTTAAGGTACCGGCTTACTCCACTGGCCGACTTAATGGAGTAGCTCCTTGAAAATCCGGGTTTCCTCTTCATAATAACGAGTCATCTTCACAAACATCTTGCAAGCCATTGAGTCGTCCTCCAATGCTTTGGCTTCGATGAAAATATCGGAGATAAGAAAATCATATGAAGTTGATCCACCTTTCCATTCCTTTGATTGGGAATAGAAAATCGTCCATTGTTAAACCACTTTCAACTTGTGAAACTGGGTTGCTTATATAGATGTGCCGGGTTATGGTCTTTTGATAATGTCGGGTCATGATTGTTGGTGACACTAGGTGAGGGAGTCCTGGACTAAGGGGTCCTTGGCCCGTCGGCCTATCTCTTAAAAGTCCGGCTTGGTGGGCCATTTTCTGATTATTGCAAGAAGGGCCGGATACATTGAGGGCCCACATTCTAGAAGGAAGTCCCGAAGGCGCGTCGTGCACTCCAAGTCAAGATGAGGAAATCGACATCTCCATCCTCGGCAGGAGACCTACCATGTGTAAACCCTAGTACCCCTCAGGTGTCTATATAAACCGAGAGGGTTTTAGATCGTAGGGCAAAAGAAAACCCATCTAGGGTTTAGCTATTCGATCTTGAGGTAGATCAACTCTATAACCTTCATACCATCAATATAATCAAGCAGGATGTAGGGTTTAACCTCCATAGGAGGGCCAGAACCTGGGTAAACATAGTCTCCTTCGTCCCCTGTTACCATCGATCCTAGTCTTACACAATCGATCCTAGTCTCATAGCTCGGGACCCCCTACCCGAGATCTGCCGGTTTTGACATCGACATTGGTGCTTTCATTGAGAGTTCCGCTGTGATCACCAAATGAGTCGATGGCTCTCGTTGTCATCAACGAAGAAGTCCGCAGCATGGACACCTTTGTCCCCGGATAGATCTTTGCTTTCGGCAGTATTGTGTTGCATGCTGACCCAATCGACCGTCTTGGCTGGGTCGGGAGTTTCGCCCCTTATCAAGAGGTTAGATTCGGGAACCTAGAGTTCTCTATAGACTCTCAGGGTGATCTTTCGCTAACCGGGCTAGCAGTCTCGCCTGCCGTGCCTGAAGACTCCGAGGCTTTAACCTCGGACTCCGATTTCAGTCCCGTCCATGGGATCCACCCCGATTATGACCTGGCTTTGAGTCTGGATCCGGCCATAGCGCCAAACATACGGAGACCAGTTCGTGCCGAACACTCCCCTCGTGTGGACACATCGGAGGTTAACTCCGAAAGCTGTGAGCAGGTTGACCCGATCGAGTTCTCGACACTTAACAAGGCCCTATATCGGATCTTGTCCATGAAAATTACTGACGACCCAACCCCGGTCCATGCTCAGATCGGTCTTAAGGCGGGTCAAGAAGAATTTTTTATCCCACCCACCACCCACTTGATATCCATTGTCGAAGACTTAACCGACATGTTAGTCTACGCCTCCGAGGAGGCAGAAGACATGGATGAGGAAGATTGCGCTCCCACCCTCGTTAACACCGGGCGATGGGTCGCGACCTCTGCCTACGACGTCTAAATGGTGGACACTCCAGCCGATAATGGCGAACGCACACCCAAAAATTAAGGCGACAAATTGGGTGAAGCGCCGTCAAGGCGCCGAAAGCCGATAAATGATCAAAGGCAAAAAAGGGAAGAAAAGCTATCGCTGACATCGGGGACGGAGATACCCCGAAAGACCTCGGTGATCTTGATATCCCCGAATACCCGCTAGAGGATCAGGAGAGGCCGGAAGATCAGCACAACCCCGATGATTTAAACGATTTCGAGGACGACAACTACTTCTCCCCTGTCGAGGCGGAGGACATCCCGGAAGCCGATGACTTTGCCATCCCCGAAAACCTTGAAGATTAGGAACATTTCAGGCAACAACTTATAGCCACGGCCCGCAGCCTGAAGGCAAAAGAACGAGAACTTAAGGCCAAACAGGACAACCTCAACGATATATGGACGAGGGTCCTATCAGCTGAGGAAGTATACGGTACTGGTCTATTGGACCAACCCAAAAGCTATCCACGCCGAAGGCTGCTGCCACAATTCGATGACGAGTTTACCGATACCCCGTATCCAAAACATACTCCATACGACAAGCCAGACCGCCCTCCTCGAGGACGAGACAGGACGGCCGACGACACTGGTCATAGGCCGATGATACCCCGAAGATGGGGAAAAGATCTTGATGCCAGGTTTGACCTACGACATGACCTAGACTATAGAGCACGTCGTACAAGATCTATCTACGGATCCGGAGGGTACTCACCCGATAGACGGGAGGGGTACCGGCCTTGGCTCGACCGCAATAATAGAGGTCGGGAAAGAAACCGAGCCAGAACAGACGCCGATTACCGGCGTGACATAGCTCGGGTCAGAGGCGTTGCCCACCCACCGTGCTTCACTGACGAGGTAATGCAGCATCAATTCCCGGAGGGGTTCAAACCCGTGAACATAGAGCAATATGATGGGACAACTGACCCAACAGTATGGATTGAGGATTTCCTCCTCCACATCCACATGGCACGAGGAGATGATCTGCACGCCATCAAGTATCTACCCCTAGAACTTAAGGGGCCAGCTCGACA
The DNA here is from genome assembly GCA_022496015.1 of Hordeum marinum. Taxonomy (NCBI): domain Eukaryota; kingdom Viridiplantae; phylum Streptophyta; class Magnoliopsida; order Poales; family Poaceae; genus Hordeum; species Hordeum marinum. Next base: position 27,859,660 of record CM039676.1, read on the forward strand.
CTAGTTAAACAGCCTCCCCAAAAATTCCATCGGGTGCCGGGAGGATCTAGAGGATGCATTCCGATCTAACTTCCTAGGAACCTATGTTCGGCTGCCGGACTCCTCCGACCTGAGCAACGTCATCCAGAAGGCAGGAGAGTCCGCTCGGTAATTATGGAATCGGTTCTTGACCAAGAAAAACCAGATCGTTGATTGCCCGAATGCCGAGGCCAATGGCCTCCTTCAGACACAATATTCGGGATGAATGGCTAGCTCGCCAGCTCGGCCAGGATAAACCTAGGACAATGTTCGTCCTTACATCACTCATGACTCGCTTTTGTGTGGGCGAGGATAACTGGCTAAGAAGATGGAGCCACAACCCCGAAGACCCTGGAACCTCCAAAGTTAGGGACGGAAATGGGAAACCAAAACACAACAAGAATAAGCACAGGCACAACAATAGTCATGCCGATGACAAGGTCGTTAACACCGGCTTCCGCAATTCCTGACCCGGGCAGCGGAAGAAGCCTCCCAAAGGCAATCGTGATGGACCCACCCCGCTGGGCAAAATCATGGAGAGGCCTTGCCAGATCCATGGCACTCAAGAGAAGCCCCCCAACCACAACAACCGTAATTGCTGGGTGTTCAAACAGGTCGACAAACTCACAGCCGAGGATCAAGGCAAGGGCCCACGCAGCGAGGATGAGGATGAGCCCCGCGATCCGATTGGTGGCGGACAAAAGCAGTTCCCTCCAAAGGTAAAAACTACGAATATGATATACGTCACTCATATACCCAAAAAGGAGAGGAATCACGTGCTTTGAGAGGTCTACGCCGTAGAGCATGTAGCCCCGAAGTATAACCCATGGTCAGCATATGCGATCAACTTCGATCAACGTGACCACCCGACCAATATCCGTCATGGGGGTTCAGCCGCCCTCGTCCTAGACCCCATCATAGATGGGTATCACCTCACTAAAGTCCTAATGGATGGAGGAAGTAGCCTTAATCTGATTTACTCAGACACGGTGAAAAAGATGGGTATAGATCCGTCAAGGATCAAACCGAGCAACACTACCTTTAAAGGAGTGATCCCAGGCGTCGAAGCCCGACGCACGGGCTCTATAAGCCTGGAAGTAGTGTTCGGTTCGCTCGATAACTTTTGAAGAGAAGACTTGATCTTCGACATTGTACCTTTCCGCAGCGGCTATCACACCCTACTAGATCATACAACGTTCTCTCGCTTTAACGCCGTCCCACACTACGCATACCTCAAGCTCAAGATGCCCGTGCCCAAGGGGGTCATTACTGTCAACGACAACACAGAGCGCTCCCTCCGAACTGAGGAACATGCGTTGGCCCTGGTGGCCGAATTCCATTACAACGATGATCGGCAAACGCCAACATCTGCCGTAAAGGCACGTAAGGATGACAAGCAAGCTCGGTTTCAGCCCAAACTCACAGAACCTTCCCCTCCCTAGAAATAGGGACTCGCTCCCCATTGCACAACCCTAATGCCAGCAAAACACGTGCCAAGAAGGCACAACTTTGCACTTAAGATTCCATGGGCAGTAGTGGGGAACAACTATCAAAGGACAAGTGTTCGGCTGAACCGAACTACCAGCAATATAAGTCTTGAGACATACAACATGTACCATCAAGGACCTGCTAAAGCGTAAAATCCATCAATAGTTTGGTGACTTCTCAAGATCCTCTTTCCAAGGTCCACTTGCCGACATCATTACCCATAATAGAATGCAACCCCCTAGGAGGCACAGGAGTGGACAGGCGACATGGCATATCGAGGACGTCAGGCCACCCATTGAAGACCCCTGGTACAACCCCTCCTGCAAACTTTATATTTCATCTTCAAATACCTGTAAATAGTTGCTTCAACAATTTGAGCTATAAGAGTTATTGAGAAAAATATAAGACCATTATGCATGGCCGCTTCGCTATCTTTTTTGGCACTTACTCTATTTCCTCCCTCCTCAACACTTCTTGCAAAACTGTTTGGCACACATTACAACGCAACCGGCTAATAAACCAAGGGCTCGAATTTAAAATATCGCCCTAAGCACAATCGATCAAGTGTTTGGCGTCTCGGAGTTCACTTTATATGAATTGGTTCCGAACTATGTCTTGGGTCAATAGTTGGGTTACTCGGCTCCTGTGCTTTCCCCTTTACGTTTCGCTCGTTCGGCTACAAGGGCAAAGGGAGAACCACTACGATTGTGTTTCCAGCTAGCCTGGTCAAGCACCTCAGGGGAGAAAGCCGAAAACTGACTGTCACAGTATGCGAGAACCGGTCTGCGAATCTAAGCATAAGTGTTATACTAAAAACTTCGTTAGAGGTTATTCCGTATCATACGATGGGTTTGGTATTCATACAAACTAGGTGATGCCGGCTTTAGCCGCGGTTCATCCAAACATCACAAACCACTGGGGGCTAGTCATCAGCCCCTGCATTCCTTTTTCATGCTCCCATGGCTAAGTGAAAGCAATAAAGCATTATAGTCTGATTGCCTTGTCCACCCCACACTGCCGCCTTTGGGTACTGATTGCTCGGCTAAGGGTCATGATGCAGAGGTAGAGACACCTCGCGTAGTATCTACAAGGGGGCTGAAGCCGACGACTCGCAACTTTCAGTTTAAACGGCCACACGGGAGTTATAGCGAATGCAAAACATAAAAGACATGATAAATCATGCATCATAACCATAAAAGCGTTAAAAGGTCTTCGGACATATTACAACGCGTTTACTCATAAAAGTTATCTTTTGAGCACTGAGCCTCTATCGCCCGAGCACCCTCCATCACTACGGAGAAGTATCGCTCAAGGGACCTATGCTCCTTTCTAGAGGGCGGAAGAGCGGTGGCTATCTTCATCGGATCAAGCCCCGGCCAGTTCACAATGGCACTGGCAAAGGTCATCCGAGCTCCCACGATGCAGGAAGAACACCTTAGCGCGTCAATCTAAGGCGAGGCATCGGTCAGCTTGCACACCAGGCTGAAGTAACTGCCCGACAATGGCTCATCAGGCCATAGGCGGATGCAGGGATCCTTCATGGCTGGCTCTGCCATTCGGTGTAGCTCCATCAACTGCTTCATTTGCTCGATGAGGATAGGAGAGCGCTCAGAGGCTTCAATTTGTGCCTAAAAGACCCGAGCCTCATCCCCCTCTTCTCGCGAAGCATAGAATTGGTTCGTGTCCGCTACACTCTTCAAGAGGTCCGAGCTAGCGCCTGAGGAACGCCACACCCGAGTGAGCAATGCGAACTTGCTATCACCGAAGGCACACTCTAGTAAATACGGCTTACCATCCGTGATAGTCTTTACTTGGCGAATATGTTCTTCACAGAACCGCCTATCCACCCTCTCCTTCTGGAGGTCGGCTTTCAGTGCAGATAGCTCGACAGCTTGTTCCTTGCTCTTCTGCTCAAGGTCCTCACATTTTTGGTTGGCATCCTTAAGCTCCTGCTGAACCTGCCCCACCCGAGCCTCATGCTTTTCGCTTGCGGTTTTAAGCCAGAGAGCACGTCTGCTCCCTATTTGGCTGCTGCCTTCTCTTCCGCGGCCTCTTACTTCATTTGACGCAGCTCGGCCTTGAGCTTCTCGACTTCCTTCGCCAAGGCTGTGCAAGCAATAAAACATATAATTATACTAAGCCAACAGTGTGAATCACTAATGCTTAATAGCTCGGATATTCCAAGATGGCTTACCTTGCGCCTCGTCGAACCTCTTGTTTAGAGCGTCAAGCTCCTCTTCAATTGAGCTTCCAATTTAGATCGTCAAGCTCTACGGCATTAACGGCCGCCGCTGATGACGAAGCCTGAAAATAGCACATATTTATCAGTTTATATGAGTGCAAACACCGAAACTGTCAAGACCATGACCCTATGTTTGGTCCTCTTAAGGATTGTTAGAACATTATAGGATGAATAATGTCTCATACATTGTTAGTCATTTCTTTGTATCTGACCCCCAGGTGAGTTATTTCTAAACTCACCCAGGGCTTGGGGGCTGCTATATATAAAGATAACAAAAACCTAATGAATTAAAATTTCAGGAAAAGAACATTACGTGGCTCACCTGGAAGCCCGTCAGGAGACCGTTGAAGGCCTCCTTCAGTCCGCTATCAATGGAATGAATGCTTTGCAAAACCGCACCCATAAGGCCACCCATCCTTGGAGATATAGGCGCTTGAAAGAGCCTCCTCCATGACCGACCACCCAGTCCTTGGTGGCACCGGTGGTGATCAGTTAGTCCATCTCCAACAGGGGATTGAACCGGTGGCTCCGGAGGCATGATGCACTCCGAAGATGACCTTGGAGGGGACTGGACATCCCTTTGTCCAGTCTCCTCAGTGTCCGGAAGGGGCTCCTCCTCCCGGTCTTCAGCGGCCGAGGCATTAACCTTGGCCATGACATCGTCACCCCCACCGCCTGTGTTCGGATCTAAAGGATCCTGGTGGGATGACACCTCCATGACATCCTTCGCGGTCCCTGGAGGTGTGGGATGCGGCGCGGTCCTGCTCTCCGCTAGCTCGGTGGGTGGAGTCTCCCCATCCGAAACTTGGTCGGTGGGGAGAACGTGTGGTGGGCTGCGGACCAAAAGGCGCTCACACGTTAATAACATTAAAAACTTGGCATGAATTTCTTAGGGAATCTTCAGATTCTTACCTTCGAGCTGAGGGCTTGACCCTTAGGTTCCGTTGAGGAACCTTTTCGAAGTCCTCGGACTCGGTATCCGAGTCCGAACTGTCGTCGGGTAGGACCAACATCGCCCAACATGCCCTTTTTGGAGCACGAGGAGGTACCTCCTCTGCGGTGTCCGATGACACTGCCATCTTTCTTGTGAGGGGGGAATCCCCCTCCTCCTCATCCTCATGATCCTCCTCATGGTTGGAGGAGGCATGGGTTTCCTCGGATACAACATCCGGCTGGTCCTTTATGCGGAGACCTCCTCGACCCTTCTTCTTCTCTTTCTTTCCTAGCGCCTTGTAAGGCGCCACAACGAGCATCTCCGACAACAGCTTTGATGCCTTTGGCTTTGCTCAACCATTTCTGCAAAGATGTTGGGAAAGGTGTTTAGATGTTCTATCAGAAAACAGAGCCGATCATTTGAAATTATGTTATACTTGAGTAGGAGGGTTATCGGCGTGTAGGCCCCGATCCTCCTCCTCGGCTGGCCAACTTTTCGGAGCCTTGAATAGCTCCTTCCACGGTTTCACCAAAGTGGTGCGAAAGAGCTGACGAACGGTAGGCTCATCGTCAAGCTGATAGGCCCACATGAGGGAGTCCTAGCGCTGGCAGGGAAGGATGCGGCGTCGAAGCATGATCTGGACCACGTTAGCCAGCTCGATCTTGGCCTTGATCATTGAGGTGATGCGCTTCTGCAGCGTGTCCACCTCCGCATCCGACCCCCAATCAAGGCCCTTTCGGATCCATGAGGTCAATCTTGTGGGGGGTCCGGATCTAAACTTGGCCGGAGCAACCCGACCTTGTTCCCTTGGCTTGGTGATGTAAAACCACTCTTTTTGCCAGATCTTGATGGTGTTGATGAAGGTGCGGGTCGGCCATCCGAGGCGAGGGGGCTTGATGATGACCGCCCCTCTGCAGTCCTTGTGCTCACTCGCGACGGTCTTCGGCTTGACGTTGAAGACCTTGAGCCACAGGCCGAAGTGCGGTTCGACTCGCAGAAAGGCCTCACAGACGATGATAAAAGCCGATATGTGCATAAAGGAGTTCAGGGGGAGGTCATGGAAGTCTAGTCCATAGAAGAACACGAGACCCCGGACAAAGGGATGGAGTGGAAAGCTTAGTCCCTGGATAAAGTGGGGGACGAATACCACCCTCTTGCCTGGCTTGGGGGTGGGAACCACCTGGTTCTTCTCCTGGTTCTTCTCTAGGGCAACACGAGACCCCGGACAAAGGGATGGAGTGGAAAGCTTAGTCCCCGGATAAAGTGGGGGACAAATACCACCCTCTTGCCTGGCTTGGGGGTGGGAACCACCTGGTTCTTCTCCGGGGCATGGTGGAAGACGTTGGCGGGGAGGTAACCGGCTTCCTTTAGGTCCCGGATGTCTTGGTCGGTGACCGTGGAGGCCTCCCACTTTCCGTTGGAGCCTGAACCCACCATGGCTAAAGCTCGGAGGAGAAGTTGAGGAAGTACTGGATCTGGGCTCTCGGAGCTTAGGGAGATTGAGGAAGCAGAGGATGCGGATGGGGAGCATGAATAGGCCTTGAGGTTTTTCCCCTTTATGAGGCGTGATGTCGATTAGCCTCCCTTCACGCGCCGCAAATCCCTCCGCTTCCCAAGACGTGCGTGCCATTATACACGCATAAAGAAACTTGATATGATTAATCATATGCCGTATGAAACGGAGCACGATTTATGCATTGCTGAATCGTGTTAAGGTAAAAACAGCCTCGAACCGTGAATCCACTTTTCATAAGTGGTTCAGTGGTTGTGGTGGGCTGCGACCCTTTGTCAGAAAGTTTTTTAGTATACAATGTTTACACTTTGACGTTTGTCCTTCGGGACTAAACAACTCACGGTGTACGGACGATCATATGATCAGAAACATTACGCGTCATCGAAAGCCAAACTAATCTCGGCCAATCATTAAATGGGAAGAAGAACTCACACTGCAAGCCAAAGACTCTAGTCACATGGAGAAGCCAAAATCTAAGACCCTTGACGTTGGGGGCTAGTTAGGGGGCTACTGAGGGAGTCTTGGACTAAGGGGTCCTCGGGCCGTCGGCCTATCTCTTAATAGGCTGGCTTGGTGGGCCATTTTCTGATTATCGCAGGAAGGGCCGGATGCATTAAGGGCCCACATTCTAGAAGGAAGTCCCGAAGGCGCTTCGTGCACATCAAGTCAAGCTGAGGAAATTTGCATCTCCATCCTCGGCAGGAGACCTACAATGTGTAAACCCTAGTACCCCTCCGGTGTCTATATAAACCGGGAGGGTTTTAGATCGTAGGGTAGAAGAAAAATCGTCTAGGGTTTAGCTATTCGATCTTGAGGTAGATCAACTTTGTAACCATCATACCATCAATATAATCAAGCAGTACGTAGGGTTTTACCTCCATAGGAGGGCCCGAACCTGGGTAAACATCGTCTCCTTCGTCCCCTGTTACCATCGATCCTAGTCTCACAGCTCGGGACCCCTACCCGAGATCCACCAGTTTTGACACCGACACAGGGTTAAACAAGTGGACTCCAACTGACTTGACAAAATTATTGGGAATAAAGAAATCCATGTGATGTTGGGCTGGTCTTCCAACACTTAAGCTCCATGAAGAAATGAGACCTGTCTCGCTCACAATTGACATCTTGAAAGTGTTCTTCTATAGCCCCCAAGCTCCGAGTTATCCATGATGACTTGGTGCTTTTAAAAAAAAACTTGATTGTAGCCCCCAAGTGTTGGGTTGTCTTGCCTGCAACAACCTGGGACTTATAAATGGATTATGCTCATAAAACCTCAGCCAGTGTAGCCCGTAAGGAGCGGATCATTATGCAATAATGAGCAAGAACTTTTTGCAGATCTGATCATATGGACTTGAGGAGCAATATGTAGCCCCCAAGGGCCGGCTCAGTAAGACAATACTGGGCTGGGACTTAGAAAAAGATAGAAGCCCGACTCATCTCCTTGAGATAACAAGGTATGTTGACAATGTAATGATTTGAAAAACAACTTGCATTAGCCCCCAAGTGTCGTGGTGCATGCTTGCAGTGACATGGGACTTACATATTTGATATAAACTGGACTTGAATAATGTAGCCCCCAAGTGTCGGGTCATATGCCTACAACGACTTGTGGCCGTGTGAGAGTAATATAACCCATCATAATGCACTTCAGACGTTCCCTTGAACCGATATTGTTCCGATTTGAATGAATCCTTGACCGTGGTTGTAATGTAACCCGGTACGAATATCCTGGAATAATGCCTTTGTCTTTCAAATTAAATCCCTTCTCCTGGTTGCGGTGCAACCCAACAAATATATGTTTGAGAAATCCATACGTATTGTAGATTACTATAGATCACAAGTTGGAAAAAAAATCCAAGAACCGGCCAATTAAATGACCCGATATTATATCTGATAGGGTGGCTCTTCGAAAATAATCAATTCTTATGAGGTAGCTTAGAAAACCCCAATCATTTAATACTGGTTATGATAAACCAAGATGAAGTTCCAGCCATTTTGGCCATTAAAGATCTATTTGCTCCTGCAGAAGTTTATGCTTCGACCCGGTTTTAAAGACCGACATGACATGTATGTATGTGTTGGAAATATGCCCTAGAGGCAATAAATAAAGTGTTTATTATTGTATTTCCTTGTTCATGATAATCGTTTATTATCCATGCTATAATTGTATTAATTGGAAACATGGATACATGTGTGGATACATAGAAAAACACAATGTCCCTAGTATGCCTCTAGTGAACTAGCTCGTTGATCGAAAGATGGTTAAGGTTTCCTAGCCATGGACATGAGATGTCATTTGACAACGGGATCACATCATTAGGAGAATGATGTGATGGACAAGACCCAAACTACAAATGTAGCTTATGATCATGTCAGCTTGTTGCTACTGTTTTCTGCATGTCAAGTATATGTTCCTATGACCATGAGATCATGCAACTCACAGATATCGGAGGAGTACCTTGTGTGTATCAAACATCACAACATAACTGGGTGACTATAAAGGTGCTCTACAGGTGTCTTCGAGGGTGTCTGTTGAGTTGGCATGGATCAAGACTGGGATTTGTTACTCCGTGTGACGGAGAGGTATCTTAGGGCCCACTCGGTAATACAACATCACGATAAGCCTTGCAAGCAATGTGACTAAGTGTTAGTTACGGGATCTTGTATTACGGAATGAGTAAAAGAGACTTGCCAGTAACGAGGTTGAACTAGGTATGGAGATACCGGCGATCGAATCTCGGGCAAGTAACATACCGAAGAACAAAGGGAACATCATACGGGATTAACTGAATCCTTGACATAGAGGTTCGACCGATAAAGATCTTTGTAGAATATGTAGGAACCAATGTGGACATCCAAGTCCCGCCATTGGTTATTGACCGTAGAGGTGTCTCGATCATGTCTACATAGTTCTCGAACCCGAGGGTCTGCACACTTAAGGTTTGGTGACGTTTCAGTAGTATAGAGTTATGTATGGTGGTGACCGAAGTTTGTTCAGAGTCCCGGATGAGATCCCGGACGTCACGAGGAGCTCCAGAATGGTCTGGAGGTAAAGATTCATATATAGGAAGTCCTGTTTTGGTCGCCGGAAAAGTTTCGGGCTCATCGGTAGTGTACCGGGAGTGCCGGTAGTGTACCGGGAGGGGTATTTCGACCCAAGAGGCTACATGGGCTGTAGGAGGGTGTAAACCAGCCCTTAGTGGGCTTGTGGAACATCCACAAGAGGCCCATGCGGCTGGAGGAGAAAAGGCCTAAGAGAAAAAGTGAACAAAGGCAAAATAGGGTGAATCCTAGTCCTACTAGGATTGGAGGTGGACTTCACCTCTCTCTCTCCTTCGGCCGAAGCAAGGAGGCCTTGGACCTTGTGCCAAGGCTTCTCCTCCTCTCCTCTTATATATACTGGAGGTTTTAGGGTTTTTGCACAAGATTTTCAGCCATGTGCTACCCGTTCCTCCAATGCATAGTTTCTCCTGTAGATCGGTTTTCTACAGTGCTTAGGCGAACCCCTGCCAGAATTTCTCCACCACCATTGGCGAAGCGCCGTCAGGATGCTGGAGAACTCTTCTTCCTCTCCACTCTTTCTTGCTGGATCAAGACGGTGGAGATCGTCATCAAGCTGTACGTGTGCTGAACGCGGAGGTGTCGTCCGTTCGGTGCTAGATCGGAAGGATCGTGATCAAGTTCGTGGGATGGATCGTGATCATGTTCGTGGGACGGATCGTGATCCAGTCAGTGGGACGGATCGTGATTGGATCGCGGGACGGATCATGATTGGATTGCGGGACGCACGACGATTTGGATCGTGAAGACGTTCGACTACACCCACCGCGTTTCTTAACGCTTCCCGCTTAGCGATCTACAAGGGTATGTAGATCCACTCTCCCTCTCATAGTGCTCATCACCATGGATAGATCTGTGTGTGTGTAGGAATTTTTTTGTTTTCCATGCAATGTTCCCCAACAGTATGATGCATGATGCAAATGCATGATGATGTATGCATATGATAAGAACAATTAACAGAGAAAATTCAAGTTTTTTTGCTTTGAAAAGCTAGGCCTAAAACCTTTTAACACTTATAGCCGAGTCTCACATGGTGTAGATCTGCCGTTTTAACCTTACCAAGTTCAAGGTCTTATTGCAATATTGACTTTCAAAAGACAAGTTCAGGGTCTCCTTACAAGTTTGACTGTCAACAGACAAGTTCAAGGTCTTATTGTGAGATTGACTGTCAAGAGACAAGTTTAGGCTCTCTTTGCAAGATTGACTGGTAAGAGTATGAACGGGCCACATAGCGGAGGGGTTACGACGTACAAGTGAGTTTATCCCATAGCGGGTCTCACGTAGCATAAATCCGCCGTTTTAACCTTAACAACTTCAGGGTCTTAAAAAGATTGACATGAAAAGAGTATGAACTGGCCACATAGCAGAGGTGTTACGGCGTACATGTGAGTTTATCCTTAGCTTACTGTAAGCCGACTCTCTCATGACAAAGCCTCGTTTTAACCTCGACAAGTTCAGGGTCTTTATTGCGAGATTGACTTCCATAAGTTTAGGGTCTCTTTGCAAGATTGACTGTCAAGAGTTTTGGCAGGTCTTATTGCGGAGTAGCAAGTTGCAAACATGCAGGTTTAACTCATATGTAGCTTGGAAGCCGATCAAGAGGGTATGAAAGCTAAACTCAATGAGTTGGAAATCCCCCAAGTGACCATATGATGATCCAATATATCAGGGTGCCCATGTTTGAACGACGCATCATGGCGGCTCGTCCTCTTGGGCAATTTTCATATTTTCTCCAATAAAGCAGGGCACCCATGTTTGAACGATCGCATCATGGCGGCTTGTCCTCCTGGGTGACTTTTATTTTTTTTGCTAATAAGGCAGCAGCCCTCGGGACCGGGTTATCTTCCCTGCAATGACCCGAGGTTTCATGATATTTGACCCCGGTTGAATCTGCCTAGTCATATCTGTGCAACCCCGGAGTTTTAAGATGACTCGAGGAGTTGGTTTGAGATTTTTCACCCTTTGCCGTGGCATAAGCCGACATATGGTTGACGACTGATAACTGAAATTTACTAAAGCCAAAAGCGTGTGACAGGGTTGATGATCTCCACGACACTCATTGTATGTCCTTGGCGTTGATAACGCAACATGAACCCACAGAAGGTTGAGATGGCGGGTTATAAATGATCCCATATGGTTCGACCCATCTGGTTGTTAAAGTTAACCAAACCACAGCCGCGACGACTTGTGCGCCTGTCCATTAAGCCATCAAATGCGAGCAGAAGCTGATAATATATTGTTATTTGCTCCAGAGTTCTTTGTAGTAGACTGTCTACTGCTACCTCTTGAGCTTGCGTTGGTTTTCCCTTGAAAAGGAAAGGGTCATGCAGTGATGTAGATAAGTATTTCCCTCAGTTTTTGAGAACCAAGGTATCAATCTAGTAGGAGGAACAAGCAAGTCACCAATGGATGCACCTACACAAAGAATCAAACTCTTGCACCCAACGCTATAAAGGGGTTGTCAATCCCTTCACGGTTATTTGCAAGGATTAGATCTGAAAGAGATAGATGTAAACGAGTGCGGAAAGTAAAAGGTAAATAAATTGCAGCAAGATATTTCTGGGTTTTTTAGTTGATAGATCTGAAAGTATATGATGGAAAATAGCCCCGGGGGCCATAGGTTTCACTAGAGGCTTCTCTCTTGAAGGCAAATATCATGGTGGGTAAACAAGTTACTATCAAGCATTAATAGAAAAGTGAATAATCATGTAGTTATCAAAGGCAATGATCATGCATATAGGCATCATGTCCGTGACAAGTAGACAAAAACGATTCTGCATCTACTCTCCACAGATCGACTGGCTCCTGCCTGCATCTAGAGTATTAAGTTCATGAAGAACAGAGTAACGCATTAAGAAAGATGACATGATGTAGAGCGATAAACTCAAGCAATATGATGAAAACCCCATCTTGTTACCCTTGATGGAAACAATACAATACGTGTCTCTCTACCCCTACTATGTCACTGGGTGAGGACACCGCAACATTGAACCCAAAACCAAGCACTTCTCCTATTGCAAGAATTACCAATCTAGTTGGCCAAACCAAACCAATAACTCGAAGAGACTTGCAAGGATATGAAATCATGCAAATAAGAATTCAGAGGAGATTCAAATAAGATTCATGGATAATCTTAACATAAACTCACAATTCATCGGATCTTGACAAATACACCATGAAAGAGGATTACATCAGATAGATCTCCATGAAGATCATGAAGAACATGGTATTGAAGATCAAAGAGAGAGAAGAAGACATCTAGCTACTAGCTATGGAACGGTAGGTCTGTGGTGGACTACTCACGCATCATTGGAGGGGCAATGGAGTTGATGTAGATGCCCTCCATGATCGAAACCCCCTCCGACAGATTACGAAAAAGGCTCCAAGATTGGATCTCTTGGGACTGGCCGCTTTCGGCGGCGGAAAAGTATTTGCATGACTCTTTTTGATGTTGTGGAAATATTTGGGTATTTATAGGCCAAGAATTAGGGTTAGGAGACCTGCCACAGAGCGACAAGGCTGCTAGGCACGACCAAGGGGGGCATGCGCCTAGCAGGCTTGTGGCGCATTGGCACCTCCCCTGACGTGCACTCCAAGCTTGATCGACTTGTTTCCTTCCAAAAAAATCCTTCCGAAGGTTTTATTCCGTTTGGAATCCCTTTAATATTCCATATCTGCAAAACTCAAAAACAAGGAAACAACAGAAACTGGCACTTGGCTCTAGATTAATAACTTAGTCCCAAAAATAACATAAAATAGCATATTAATGCATATAAAACATCCAAAACAGGTAATATAATAGCATGACATCATCAAAAATTATAGATATGTTGGAGACGTATCATCTTCAAGGGCGGCGACTTGCGCGCGCCCACTGAGCAGTTTGTACGGATAGCTACGGGTATTGATGTAGATATATAAGTCAGTTGCGGCGTTGTTAGCCGGTGCGGTCGCGAGAGACGGCCGTTGTCGGTGTCAAAACCGGTGGATGTCGGGTAGGGGGTCCCGAGCTGTGAGACTAGAATCGATGGTAATAGGAGATAGGGTGGACGATGTTTACCCAGGTTTGGGCCCTCCTATGGAGGTAATACCCGACATCCTGCTTGATTGTATTGATGATATGTGGGTTACAGAGTTGATCTACCTCGAGATTGAATAGCTAAACCCTAGATGAGTTGTTCTCCGTCTACAACCTGAAACCCTTCGACTTATATAGACGCTGAGGGTACCTAGGGTTTACACATAGTCGGTTACACGTCGAAGGGATAAACATGCCTAGTTACTACTCTGAACGTGGATGATACGCCACGATTCCCCAAGCTTCCTTCCTGGAGACATGACTTTCGATCGATCCAATGCTCGGCAAGTGGACCATACGGTCCGGCCCATAAAAGATAGGTCGGCCTCCCGAGGACCCCTTAAACCAGGACTCCCTCAGCCGCGACGTTGTAAGCCGGTGCGGGCGCGAGAGACGGCCATGGCGTTGTAAGACGATGCGGTCGTGAGAGACGGCCGTGACATTGTAAGCCGATGCGGTCACAAGAAATGGCCGTGACATTGTAAGCCGGTCAGGATGCGCGAGATGGCCGCGACATGTTAACGTAGACTGGATCACAAGGATGGCGGGACGTGCTTCTGTTCGTCGGGCAACACGGCTCGAACATCGTCGTAGGATGACACTGATGCAAGATGATCCGTATGCAACATCCGTTGGGATGATGTCTTGCGTGCGTGTCCACCGGGCGACCCGATGCGGTTTGTGAATACATTTTTACTTCTGCCAAATCTGCGCACATCAAGTAGTACATCCGGTAGAAAAAATGATAGTAGAATTGAAATTACCTAGAGGAATAAATAAATAAAACAATAGCACCTGGTAGTTTTGGGTGGATGTAGCAATTGAAAAAATAATCTCGTAGCCTCCATGTGATGAGCTGAAGTATTAATTAAAAGTAGTGCTTCTCTCACCGGCGACCGTGGCGAATGCCATCATCCTGTCTTCGACAAAACTTGGGTGTGGATCAAAACCAGCCATGGAGCGGGAGCGATGACAGTCGAGGCGAGTTGCTAGCTTTGGAGCCAGGGCGGCTCGGAGGCGGCAACCCACGGCAGAGGCGGAGGCGCGCGCAGACAGCAAGCCAAAGCGGCTCAACGCGGGACGTCCTCGAGCGAGGTGGAGCAGAGCAACATCAGCGATGGTTGTGGCCGCAGCAGTCTGACTCGGCGTGCGCTGGTGAATCGAGGTGCTGTAGAGGCAAAGGCGTATTCGGGATGACTTCGATGTGTCGGGACCCTGATCCTAAGTCATATGATTTCAGACTGTAACATATCTCATCACTTTGCGGCCTCACGCACGGTAAGCTCCACGGCTGCAGCCTTACCTTACCCGGGACCGTTTGCGTCTTTTGGCTCACGTATGTGAACATGTCGTCGGCAATCAAACGACAGAGAACCCGGGCCGACATGACTACTCATAGAACCCAAGCAGCACATCCGTACGGAAACAAACATATGTAACCTAGCAATGCAGGTGTCGGCCTCAAGCATGTGTAGACAAGTCATAACAAGCTACAAGGACTCCATTACGCCATGGGACATAAATGTCATCACTGCACGTAGACGAGTTGTAGCAGGCTATAGGGACTCCATTACACTACGAGAAATTTCCCCGAGGGACAGACACATCAGCAAACAAGGATACGTGCCGGTCAATCAATGTGTCCGGAGCAGTAGCAAGCTACCAGGGCTCGGTGGAAGCACAAAGAGGCAGTTTCCCGTAAAGAGAACTACTAAGGGCACACGACTAGGTGTTGGATCCCATACATACCGTTGCACGTAACACATACGCACGCCATGCCCGATATGCATAGATACAACTATGGCATCACAACATAACCATACATCAACACAACTTCTATTTAAGAGGCTCAGAAGAGCCTTGCATAATATGTTCTTACAGGTAGGGGTCACATGACCCGACACTCAAGTCATACAAGCAAGTTCATACAAACCAAGCGAAAGCATAAAGCTGTCTGAGTACAGATAGATGAAAGGGTAAAAGAATCACATGGCCTGACTATCTACAGCCTGCCACAGGGCATAAGGTCGTAGCTGGGACACCAGCTATTCGGCATCATCAACATCTAGATAGAACCCACCTGATGGGTCCTAAGTCTCATCTGCAACATTTATTAAGCAAACGTGAGTACAAACGTACTCAGCAAGTCTTTAAAACAGACCTAGACTATTCATGCTCATGTATCAATAAGGGGAGTGGTGGAGTTTATACAGCAATGCCAACTTTGACTCATGGCTAACCTGTACTACACAATTTTAACTCTTTGGTTAAATTTTAGATATCGCACACGAGTCCACTAACTCCACAAGAATACACCACCATGGATTCGCTTCCATCTCCTACGAGAGTGCCATCCATCGTACTCACACTTGTCTTGATATATTTATGAGTGTCCATTAAATTATCTATGAACAACATAAGTTCTCCAAGTATTCCATATCCGAGGACGCAGCTATACGAATAGTTTCATACCCTGCAGGGGTGTACTACTTCACACACGCTCTCGCCACTTATCGCTGTGTGCTCATAAAACCATGCACCTCGGCAACCTTCAAGCGGAAGCCAGTGAGGGAGTCGGCCACGACCGTCAATCACATAAGACCTCTAGTCCATGCTATTGCCTATTTGAGACTAAACCCACATGGAAGTCCAGCCAAAGTTTCCGCTACGGCCCCAAACGATGAGCGCAGGGTTCCCAAGCCCACCATTCGGGTGACCCTTGGTACATCGTGCCACTACCTACCGCGTCATAACCCACCCCTAGGGTCAGCGCTACGCACGGCCTCCAGCAAACTATAAACACCAGAAACTACTTGCAACTCCTGGACCAAGGACTAAGCGATCAATAAGTCGAGAGGGTCAATTAAGTATCCCAACGTGTGGTAGTAACTAGTCTTGGATCACAAACACGGAACTCAGTTCCTAAGAACGGTCCCAATGAGACAACCCACTATGTACTCCTACATAGCCTCTCATTGCTACCTTTACCAAATCAGGTTCATCATAAGCTTGTCACAACAGAACAACATTGTTTCACTCCAGTTCATCACCTAGATGAATCAGACCTGACACAACTCTAAGCATAGCATGCAAAGTAAGCAAAGTACATCATGGCACAAGCATCTACCAGGTATGCTAGGTTGCAAGGTTTCGCTATTTACTGTGACAATGACAGGTCATGCAAAGGAATAGGTTCATCTACCGTGTATGACAGACAAGTGTACGTTTGTCCTAATGCAATAAACAAGAACAGGAGCGAGAGAGTGGGATGTTATCGGAATGATCAAAGGGGTTGCTTGCCTTGCTAGGTAGCAGAAAGGTTTTCTCCTTCATTGGAATACTCGGAGGTATCCTAAGAAGCAGGGCCTATCACAATGCAGATAAATAGCAATCAATACACGCAATTGCAACAATATGATGCATGATCATGACATGGCAGCATGTACGGATGAGCTAATGCAACTATTGTCCAAGTTAAATGAAGTGAGTTTGAATATAGGTTTAAAGTCATTCTCCATTTCATATTTCATATATTAACCTATTAGTAAATGTCAATGATCAACTACATAGGTTGCTCTAACATGCATGAGAATAGCACCATCGGATTCATTGGATTTCTCTGATAAATTTTAATATATAAATTATTTTCATCCGATTTACAGATTAATTTGTATGAATTTTAGAAGTTTTAAACATTATCTGGAATTTCCCGATTTATTTTAATTCTAAGAATTCAATTAATATGTCAGCCTGACGTCACCATGACGTCAGCAGGTCAACAGACCCGGCCAGGTCAAACCTGACAGGGTGGGGCCCTCATGTTAGCGTTAGGGGCTAATTCCCTGCGCTGGCTAGAGGTTTGACCCTCTTTAGGTCCCACTAGTCAGTGGCTAATGACTTAATTAGCCGGGCTGATTAGCGCTAATCAGCCGGCCACGTTGGCGCCCACCGGGGCGGGGCCGGCGACGACCAAACCCGTGGCGGAGGACCGCCAGAGTTGGCCGAAAACGTGCCATAGGGCACGGTTTCACGCGCCGGAAGCAGCTACAGGACGCCCACGCTCGTCCGCGTCGAGTGGGGCTGGTCTGGGGGCTCGGGGTGGTCTGTAGAGACAGCGGCGACGACATGGGCGGCCGCCGGAGCTCGGGTGAAGGCGGCAGCAGCGGTACAGGCTGCGGGAGGAGGAGCTAGGGCAGCTACGGGCTCTTGAGAGCGCCCTGAGCACGAGCCCGTGGTTAGGCACGAGCTGTGGCCGCTGCGGCGGCGAGCTCCTCTCTGTTGTGACGACTAGCAGGTCTAGTGGAGGAGAACGACTACGGGGCTAGGGGAAAAGCACCGAGGCCTCACCGGAGGGGCTTCTGGCGACGTGGCATGGTCGGGGACGCCTGGAGGACGGCGAATCGGCGGCGGCTTTGGTCCGGTGAGGAGGGAGCAGAGGAGAGGGGGAAAGCGAGAGAGAGAGAGATGGCGGGGAGGAGATGGCCCAAGCGGCAGCTCGGGTCTATCCCCTCGCCAGCGCGACGAGGAGGAGGCCAGGTAGGCAGGAGGCGTGGCGCCCTGTCCATGCTCGCCGTGCCTCCCTTCGCCTCTGCCTACTGGCAGAGGTAGGGGACGACTGGCACGGGCCAGGTGGGCCGGTTGGGCTGCCAGGCCTCAGGTGCCCCCCTTTTCCTTTTAGATTTTTTTGTTTTCTATTTACTTTTGTTCTAACATTTGTTTATTTTATTTTCAGGCACAATTTCTAAGTAATAAATATCCTAATATTTTATAGCATTAAGTTTGAAAATTTCAAACTTCTCTAAAAAGTTTCAGGATATTTTGAAGTCTAAAATAATGATAATGCTTTATTTGGCATTTTCATAAGCTTTCTTATTTATTTTTGAAATGCTATAATTGTTCAAATTTTTAGAATGGCCCCTTTTATAATCATGTCCACATTTATCAGACATAGGGAACATTTTAGATGGGCATTTTGGATTTGTTGATTTTTCACTATCATTAAGTTGATTTCATTCAAATGAATTGTTTGGGGTTTCTTTGGATCCCCATTTCAAGTTGATGCAAAAATTGAAATATGATGCACACACATGCTGTCCTAAGACAATTAGCTAGGGATGTGACAACTCACCCCCCCCACTCAAAAGAATCTCGTCCCGAGATTTTTGAAGTCGTCGGGAAGAGCGCGGGGTACTCTAGTTGAAGACGATCTTCTCTTTCCCATGTGGCCTCCTTCTCTAAATGGTGTGACCACTGTACCTTGATAAACTTGATATTCTGATGCCGAGTGGTACACTCAGCTTGATCAAGAATACGAACAGGGTATTCTCGATATGTAAGGTTATCTTGGAGATCAAGCGCTTCGTGGTCTACTTCATGGGCAGGGTCCGAGAAGCAACGCCTGAGTTGTGAGACGTGGAAGACATCATGAACCTTGGAAAGATGTGGCGGAAGTTCCAATTGGTAGGCAACCTCTCCTCGTTTAGCAAGAATGCAAAAAGGTCCAATGTAACGAGGAGCCAACTTGCCCTTGATACCGAATCGATGGGTACCCTTCAGACGTGTAACCCGAAGATAATCCTTCTTGTCAACTTCATAGGTCACAGCCTTATGATGACGATCATATTGGCTCTTTTGACGAGATTGGGCTGTTTTTAGCTTTTCACGAATAATGCAAACTTGCTCCTCTGCATCCTGGATCATATCGGGGCCAAAGAGTTGCCTCTCTCCGGTTTCTGACCAGTTAAGAGGTGTTTGGCACCTTCGTCCATAGAGAACTTCAAAATGGGCTTTGCCCAAGCTTGATTGATAACTGTTGTTATAGGCAAATTCGGCAAATGGAAGACATTTCTCCCAATTCATACCGAAGGATATAACACAAGCTCGAAGCATGTCTTCGAGGATTTGATTGACTCGCTCAACTTGACCACTTGATTGCGGGTGGAAAGCAGTGCTAAAGGATAGATGAGTCCCCATAGCAGTTTGAAAACTTTCCCAAAATCGGGAAGTAAAGACACTTCTGCGGTCTGAGTTAATCTCCAATGGAACACCATGAAGAGAAACTATTCGAGAAACATATAACTCCGCTAGCTGGCTAGCAGTTATACTCTCTCGAACAGGAAGAAAATGAGCCACTTTGGAAAGGCGGTCGATGACCACAAAGATAGCATTATTCCCTTTTTTAGTCCTAGGAAATCCGGTAATGAAATCCATACCGACTTTATCCCATTTCCATTCAGGAATAGCTAAAGGTTGAAGGGTGCCAGCAGGCCTTTGATGTTCTGCTTTCACGCGACGACAAACTTCGCAGTTAGCAACGAACTAAGCAATTTCTCTCTTCATCCTAATCCACCAGAACCTTTGGCGTAGGTCCTGATACATCTTGGTAATACCCGGAAAGAATCGTGAGAGGGGAATCATGAGCCTCCTTAAGGATCAGCTATCTTAAGCGTGTACTCTTGGGAACCACCAACCAGTTCTGAAAGAACACAACACCCTCATCGTCCTTGGAGAAATCTTTAGCATTTCCGCTAGCAATATTATCCTTGATCCGAGATATACCCTTATCATACCTCTGGACAACTACTATTTTATCCTTAAGAGTAGGTTTTGCCACCAGGTTGGAAAGGAATCCTTGAGGAACAATGTGGAGGTTCAACTTCCTAACTTCCTCATAGAGAAGTGGTTGACCTTGTTGTAACATCAGGTTGTTACAATAAGACTTACGACTTAGTGCATCAGCCATGACATTAGCTTTCCCTAGGGTGTAAGTTATCCCTAAGTCGTAATCTTTAATCAACTCAACCCACCGTCTTTGCCCGAGATTCAAATCCGGCTGGGTGAAAATATATTTCGGACTTTGGTGATCGGTGTAAATTTCGCAATGATTACCTAGAAGGTAGTGTCGCCAAGTTTTCAGTGCATGGACCATAGCTGCAAGCTCAAGATCATGTGTTGGATAATTATCCTCATGTGGACACAACCGTCAAGATGTGTATGCAATCACATGATGATCATGCGTGAGAATGCAACCTAATCCTTGTCGCGAGGCGTTGCAATAGATAAGAAGTCCTTAGAGAAGTTTGGTGGTACCAGAACGGGAGCAGAGGTCAGTCGTCTGTTCAACTCCTGAAAACTGTGCTTGCATTGTGGAGTCCACTCGAACTTTTTATCTTTCTTGAGGAGTTCAGTAAGAGGTTTTGCAACTTTGGAGAAGTTTTCGACAAAGCGGCGACAATAGCTCGCTAAGCCAAGGAAACTCCAAACTTGCTTAACCGATTCAGGTTGAGTCCAATCAAGGACGGCCTAAACTCGCTCGGGATTGACAGCAATACCTTTACTAGAGATTACGTGGCCTAGATAGGTCACTTCTGGCAACCCAAATTCACACTTGGAGAATTTGGCGTACAGACGATGCTCTCGAAGTTTCATCAATACCAGCGTTAGATGCTCGGCATGTTCCTGTTCGTTCTTCGAGTAGATGAGTATATCGTCGAGGTAAACCACGACGAATTCATCCAAATACTCCATGAAGATCGAATTCATCAAGCGAGAGAAGGTGGCTGGGGCATTGGTTAAACCGAAGGACATGACGGTGTACTCGTATTGGCCATAACGAGTAACAAAAGCCGTTTTTGGAATGTCCCGGTTTCTAATTCTGATTTGATGGTATCCCAACCTCAAATCCATTTTGGAAAAGACAGAGGATCCAGCGAGTTGATCATACACGTCGTTGATCCTGGGAAGAGGATACTTGTTCTTTATGGTGCCCAGATTCATTGGCCGATAATCCACAACCATTCGATCCGATCCATCCTTCTTCTTAACAAAGAGGACGGGGCAAGCCCAAGGAGAAGAACTAGGACAGATGAAACCTTTCTTCAAAGCCTCATCCAATTGAATCTTAAGTTCGGCTAGTTCTAAGGGTGCCATCTTATAGGGTCTTCTGGCTATTGGGATGGTCCCTGGGATGAGCTCTATCACAAACTCAACATCTCTGACAGGTGGAATTCCTCGCAGTTCTTCTGGAAAGACATCCGGAAAGTCACGGACTACCAGAATATCTTCAAATTCTGGAAGAGGGCTAGCATTAAGAGAATAGAGTTGGCGCTTGGCTGCTCGAGTGGAGACATTAACTATCTCACCCGAGGGATGTGTAAGTTGAACATTCCTAGTATGAGTATCAATCTTAGCATAGTGGGCTTTCATCCAGTCCATGCCTAAGATGATATTGATGTCCGAAGACTTGAGGGCTATCAAAGATGCTAAGAATACTAGCCTATCCACAAGAATCTCATTGTCATGGCTCACTATAGAAGTTTGCCATTTTGAACCAGGAGTCTGAACTACTAAATGAGTAGGCATATCACAAAAAGATACGTTATGCAACTGTGCATAACTTTCTGAGATGAAAGAATGAGATGCCCCAGTATCAACTAGAACAGATGCTGGATGGCTATTGACAATGATCGTACCTAGGATAACATCAGGATCCTCAAGGGCTTCCTTAGTAGAAACATAGTTCACTCGTCCACGAGCAGGAGCTGGCTTCACATAGAAGGCTTTTTCTGGCTTCCCATGTCCAGCCGGCTTAGCATTATTTTGAGGACACTCACGGGAGTAGTGTCCTGGTTCCCCACATTTGTAGCAGACAACGATGGCACGGGAAGTAGCATTGGTAGGAGGACCTCCAAATGTCCTGGCCGGAGGATTGGGCTGAGCTGGGCGAGGCGCCTGGAAGGATGGCCTTGCGGTGTATCTTGGCGACAGAGCTGCATTGGGCACCCACACCCGACGTTTGTTGGAGACCGAGCCAGATGCGGGGTTGCAGTCACGGTTGTGCTTCCTGGTTGCCTCGTAGTCAGTCTGTCCAGTCTCGGCATTGATAGCCTTGTTGACGAGAGCATGGAAGGTTGTGCACTCATGCAGGCATAGATCTCGACGGAGTTCAGGACTAAGTCCCTTGTAGAGCCTAGCCTATTTCTTGGCATCAGTTGAAACTTCCTCCGGAGCATAGCGAGCAAGATTGCCGAACTCACGGCTATAGGCATCCACTGTCAATATTCCCTAGGTGAAAACACAAAACTCCTCTCTCTTGCGATCCATCAGCCCTTTCAGGATGTGATGGGTATGAAATGATGTGCTGAATTCTGCCCAAGTTGGTGTGGGGCCTACGGGACGCATGGCTTCATAATTTTCCCACCATAGATTGGCGGGTCCTTCCAGAAAGTAAGTACCAAAGGCCACCTTGTTGGCCTCGGATACATTGGTAGCCCGGATTTTGCGGGACATGCTGGTTAGCCAGTCATCCGCGTCGAGCGGGTCGACCGAATGATGATACTTAGGTGGGCACAGCTTGACGAAATCACCAAGAGACACGCCATCATTGTGATCATTGTGGGGAGCACGCACTCTGTTCTGCTCAATACGTTCCAACAGTCTGTTGGTCTCCCTTTTGTTCCGTTCAGCCTCAAGCATCACTTCTGCCAAAGAGGGCACTGCGGCAGGTTCTCTTGCCTTGGCTGGCTTCCTTCGCCCTGCTCGGGGGCAGGCATGGGGTTATTCCTAGTTGCCACCATCCTAGGAAAACAAACCCACATCTTAGACATAGTGGACATCAACTCTACGACATGAGATAAGGAATGTACTGGACAACATGGCATGCATGGGTAAACACCCAATCAACATGGTAAAAACAACTGTCATATGAACACCATGATTCATACACACCATGACATAGTTCAGTACAAGCCCAAGCTGAAATACAAACTACGGAGAGATGACACAACTCATTGGAGGCATTACAAGCTTCCTATACATTATCTATCTACACCTCCGGAACTCAACTCTCAACCTTACTCATATCCCACAAGACGCGCAAGACTGTGGCAATACGACTACTACCATACTAGTACTAACATCCACATACTCAAGCATCACCGTAGAATGCCTCATATAGGTTACCCCCATGGCCCGGTAGCTGAACCTGAGGATCTGGAAACACTCTAGCCTGTGATCCCCGGAAACCGTAAGGACACATATGTGGCCTTGGTCCCCTTGTTGGTGGCAACAACGGTCCTCGAAGAGGAGTGATGCCTCCAACATCGGGCTAGTCTATGTGTGTTGGCAGATGAGTCCGCAATGGGTTCAACATTTCCAAATCTCCATAGCCTGTCTGCATGACAGGTGCCAATTGCGTTAGGGATGTCCAAAGACGTGCACGGGTAGCATATAGCTCCATGCGAAGGGCACGCGCATCACGATCCCTGTTCTCCAACATCTGAGTGGTCACCTGCAGCCTAGGGTCCTCATGAGAATGATCATAGTAGGCTGCACTAAGATAACTATCCTCTCCTCCCAAAGAAGCAGGAACATAACATAACTCTGTGTTCTGAAGCAGACCATGGTGAAACCTCATGATAGTCAGCATGGTGTAGGCGGCCTCCTAAACTGCCATGTCTATGGTGACACCTAATCCATAAGTCCAGTGAAGCGGCTCTGCAGCTCCAAGATATGAAGGATATATCTTAAAAGTACACAGATACTGACTCTGGTTGAAATCTCAATACTGTTCCTCCACTATGTACTCTGGGTACCAACGGTAACCAGCCTCCATCATAACTCTAACCAACATGGCCGTGTGACCCGGTACATCGATGCACCTGGTCAGACAGACCACCTGATGGGAAGGACGAGGGGGCATCTGAAACAGAGAATGATGCAAAGACATTAGAGACTGTAGTAGAAATTGGACATCATAACGACTGTAATTGCTCAAAAAGGATTTTGAGACAACTGCAAAAGATTGGAAAAGCATAACCACTCGACTTTCTAGACTCAAATCTCTACTCCAACGGTTTGTCACACCAACAATACTTGAGTACCGAATTCACTTGCAAACAAGCTAACTAGTAGTCCATGGTTAGTAACTCGTCATCCTAAGCAATAGCTGAGAAGCCTAGCTCTTAACCCCGTAGAAAAGATGAGGATGACTCAGAATAGAATAACTTGGGAAGATGAGTAAAAAGAGCCTTACGTTCCCTTCCACAATCAATTCCCTGACTTTTCTATAGTGTATCTAGACTCAACTTCGACCGGTTTGGCTTGGTAGTCCTACAGTCAGTCACGCTCTGATACCAACACCGTCGGCCCCCTGATCCTAAGTCATATGATTCCAGACTGTAACATATCACATCACTTTGCGGCCTCACACACGGTAAGCTCCACGGCTGCAGCCTTACCTTAGCCGGGACCGTTTGCGTCTTTTGACTCACGTATGTGAACATGTCGCTGGCAATCAAATGATAGAGAACCCAGGCCGACATGACTAGTCATAGAACCCAAGCGGCACATCCGTACGGAAATAGGCATACGTAACCCAGCAATGCAGGTGTCGGCCTCAAGCGTGTGTAGACGAGTCATAGCAAGCTACAAGGACTCCATTACGCCGTGGGACATAAATGTCATCATTGCACGTAGACGAGTCGTAGCAGGCTACAGGGACTCCATTACAGTGCGAGACATTTCCCCGAAGGGACAGACACAGCAACAAAGAAGGATACATGCCGGTCAATCAGTGTGTCCGGAGCAGTAGCAAGCTACCAGGGCTCGGTGGAAGCACAAAGAGGCAGTTTCCCGTAAAGAGTACTACTAAGATCACACGACTAGGTGTCAGATCCCATACATACCGTTGCACGTCACATGTATGCACGACATACCCGATATGCATAGATACAACTATGGCATCACAACATAACCATACATCAACACAACTTTTATTTAAGAGGCTCAGAAGAGCCTTGCATAATATGTTCTTACAGGTAGGGGTCACATGACCCGACACTCAAGTCATACAAGCAAGTTCATACAAACCAAGTGGAAGCATAAAGCTGTCTGAGTACAGATAGATGAAAGGGTAAAAAAATCACATGGCCTGACTATCTACAGTCCGCCATAGGGCATAAGGTCGTAGCTGAGACACCAACTATTCGACATCGTTGACATCTGGATAGAACGCACCTAATGGGTCATGAGTCTCATCTGCAACATTTATTAAGCACACGTGAGTACAAATGTACTCAGCAAGTCTTTAAAACAGACCTAGACTATTCATGCTCATGTATCAACAAGGGGACTGGTGGAGTTTATGCAGCAATGCCAGCTTTGACTCATGGCTAACCTATACTACACAATTTTAACTCTTTGGTTAAATTTTAGATATCGCACACGAGTCCACTAACTCCACAACAACACACCACCATGGATTCACTTCCGTCTCCTACGAGAGTGCCATCCACGGTACTCACACTTGTCTTGATATATTTATGAGTGTCCATTAAATTATCTATGAACATCATAAGTTCTCCAAGTAGTCCATATCCGAGGACGCGGCTATTCGAATAGTTTCATACCCTATAGGGGTGTACTTCTTCACACACGCTCTCGCCACTTATCGCTGTGTGCTCATAAAACCATGCACCTCAGCAACCTTCAAGCGGAAGCCCAACGAGGGAGTCGGCCACGACAGTCAATCACATAAGACCTCTAGTTCAGGCTATCGCCTATTTGAGACTGAACCCGCACGGAAGTCCAGCCGAAGTTTCCGCTACGGCCCCAAACGATGTGCATAGGGTTCCCAAGCCCACCATTCGGGTGACCCTTGGTACACCGTGCCACTGCCTACCGCGTCGTAACCCACCCCTAGGGTCAGCGCTACGCACGGCCTCCGGCAAACTATAAACACCAGAAACTACTTGCAACACCTAGACCAAGGACTAAGCGATCGATAAGTCGAGAGGGTCAATTAAGTATCCCAACGTGTGGTAGTAACTAGTCTTGGATCACAAACACGGAACGCAGTTCCTAAGAACAGTCCCAATGGGACAACCCGCTATGTACTCCTACATAGCCTCTAATCGCTACCTTTACCAAATTGGGTTCATCATAGGCTTGTGACAACGGAACAACATTGTTTCACTCCAGTTCATGACCTAGATGAATCAGACCTAACACAACTCTAAGCATAACAAGCATAGCAGGCAAAGTAAGCAAGTACATCATGGCACAAGCATCTACGAGGTATGCTAGGTTGCAATGTTTAGCCATTTACTTTGACAATGTTAGGTCATGCAAAGGAATAGGTTCATCTACCGTGTATGACGGACAAGTGAACGTTTGTCCTAATGCAATAAACAAGAGTAGGAGTGAGAGAGTGGGATGTTATCGGAATGATCAAAGGGGTTGCTTGCCTTGCTGGGTAGTGGAAAAGTTTTCTCCTTCGTTGGAATACTCGGAGGTATCCTCAGAAGCAGGGCCTACCGCAGTGCAGATAAATAGCAATCAATACACGCAATTACAACAATATGATGCATGATCATGACATGGCAGCATGTATGGATGAGCTAATGCAACTATTGTCCAAGTTAAATGAAGTGAGTTTGAATATAGGTTCAAAGTCATTCTCCATTTCATATTTCATATATTAACCTATTAGTAAATGTCAGTGATCAACTACATAGGTTGCTCTAACATGCATGAGAATAGCACCATTGGATTCATTGGATTTTTCTGATAAATTTTCATACATCAATTATTTTCATCTGATTCACAGATTAATTTATATGAATTTTAGAAGTTTTAAACATTTTCTGGAATTTCCTAATTTATTTTAATACTAAGAATTCAATTAATACGTCAGCTTGACGTCACCATGATGTTAGCAGGTCAACAGACCCGGCCAGGTCAAACCTGACAGGGTGGGGCCCTCATGTTAGCGTCAGGGGCTAATTCCCCGCGCTGACCAGAGGTTTGACCCTCTTTAGGGCCCACTGGTCAGTGTCAAACGGCTTAATTAGCCGGGATGATTAGCGCTAATCAGCCGGCCACGCCGGCGCCCACCGGAGTGGGGCCGACGGCGACAAAACCCGCGACGGAGGACCGCCGGAGTTGGCCGGAAACGTGCCACAGGTCACGGCTTCGCGCGCCGGAAGCAACTACAGGACGCCCACGCTTGTCCGCGTCGAGTGGGGCTGGTCTAGGGGCTCGGGGTGGTCTGCAGAGACGGCGGTGATGACATGGGCGGCTGTCAGAGCTCGGGCGAAGGCGGCAACGGCGCTACAGGCTGAGGGAGGAGGAGCTAGGGCGGCTACGGGCTCTTGAGAGCGCCCTGAGCACGAGCCCATGGTCAGGCGCGAGCTGTTGTCGCTATGGCCGTGGCTACGCCATGGCTGGCGGCGAGCTGCTCTCTGTTCCGGCGACTAGTGGGGCTAGAGGAGGAGAACGGCGATAGGGCTTGGGGAAAAGCATCGGGGCCTCACTGGAGGGGCTTCTGGCGTCGTGGCGTGGTCAGGGACGCGCGGAGGACGGCGAATCGGCGGTGGCTTCGGTCCGGCGAGGAGGGAGCAAAGGAGAGGGGGAAAGCGAGAGAGAGATGGCGGGGAGGAGAGGGCCCAGGCGGCAGCTGGGGTCTATCCCCTCGCCAGCGCGATGAGGAGGAGGCCAGTTAGGCAGGAGGCGTGGTGCCCTGGCCATGCTCGACGTGCCTCCCTTCTCCTCTGCCTACTGGCAGAGGTAGGGGACGACTGGCACGGGCCAGGTGGGCCGGCTGGGCTGCCAGGCCTCAGGTGCCCCCCTTTTCCTTTTAGATTTTTTTGTTTTCTATTTACTTTTGTTCTGACGTTTGTTTATTTTATTTCCAGGCACAATTGCTAAGTAATAAATACCCTAATATTTTATAGCATTAAGTTTGAATATTTCAAACTTCTGTAAAAAGTTTCAGGATATTTTGAAGTCTAAAATAATGATAATGCTTTATTTGGCATTTTCAGAAGCTTTCTTATTTATTTTTGAAATGCTATAACTGTTCAAATTTTTAGAATGGCCCCTTGTATAATCATGTCCACATTTATCAGACATAGGGAACATTTTAGATGGGCATTTTGGATTTGTTGATTTTTCACTATCATTAAGTTGATTTGATTCAAATGAATTGTTTGGGGTTTCTTTGGATCCCCATTTCAAGTCGATGCAAAAATTGAAATATGATGCACACACATGCTGTCCTAAGACAATTAGCTAGGGATGTGACATGATGCGTGTAGCGGCGAGTCCGTATTGGGGGCCGGGGTGGCTCGGCGTGGAGTGGTGCTGGAGGTGTGCCGGCCAAAGGCAAGTGAGGTGAGCAGGTGCAGCGGCAAGCCGTCCAGGCGGCCTGAGGCGGCGGAGGTGGATGTCGTGGGAATGAGCCTGATAGTAGAAAGTAGGGGTATGAAGGGAGAGGGCAGAGTCCTAGCTACGGCGAGGGTGTAGACACGGATGTATGAGTTCAGGCCCCTCTCGTGGAGGTAACAACCCTACATCTCGGTGCTCGGGAGCTCTTGTTGCGTGGAAAGTATGAGTTACAGAAGGTGCGAACCCTTGTTCCAGAGGGGAGGGGCATCTTATATAGAGTACACTGCCCCTCATAAGTGCCATGCATCCAAGGGTTCGATCATGGGAATAAATACGAGCGTTACTGGTAACGTACATCATAATTGCTACTAATGACGACTGGCCTAATGCCTGCCTGTGGGCCTCCCTAGGGTGGCTTCTAGTCTTCTGGTGTCAAATGGAAGCGAGGTCTTCCGAGTGACAGGTTACTATCGAGTGGATGGAGTGGACACCGGGTGGATAAGATGTCGAGTGACTTGAGCACCATGGTGAATCCAGTAGGAATCTCTCCTGTAATCTTTAAGTCCTCCAATACAGTGTCCTTAGGTAGGGTATATAGGTAAGGCCCAGGACCCTACCCTAGGTACCTATCCTCGTCATTAGCCCCCGAATGGATCGGGGTTCAAGTGATAAAGGGGATCGATGCCAGTTCTTCTAAGGCACCAAACTTCCGAATGTACTTCGGGGCTTCGATAAAATCTGCGTTGATAGAACTCTTTGTCATTCGCCCAGATCGATTCTACCTTGAAAGTGTCTGAATGAATTCTTAGCATCAATTACGTTTCGAGTGACTTGAAGGGATCTTTAGACGTGATGGGTCGCTCTGTCAGGCCTGGATTTCACGGGATTCGAAAATTTTGGAAGTGTGCGCCTCGCGAAGATGACGCCACGACTGGGACAAGTGGGAGCATGATGCCTCGATTCATGCGCCGCCTATTTCGCTACGTACCACATGACATCTGCAGTCGAGATATGCTGGGATCCAGCAGGCCCACAAGTCTGTGAGACACTCGACGGAGTATAAAATCTCGCCGCACCGTGGTCCGCACAATCTTCTTCCCCCAAATCTTCTCTTTTCCTCTGCCTCCCTGGTCCCAACGCAGTGCTCTGCTCCGCCTCAATGACCGCCGACGCCGCGATGACAAAGGGGAAGATCGAGAAGCTGTAGCGCGCCAAGAAGGGGATCATGAAGGGCAAGGCCAAGAAGCCGATAAGCACATGGTTCACCATGCCGAGCACCAAGGTGAAGAGTTCTGCATCGACGAAGGGGAAGAGTTCTGCATCGATGGAGGACGAAGATGACACCTTCATGCTGAGTACAAAGGCCAAGACGACCTCATCGTCGAAGGGCAAGAGTTCTGCATCGACAAAGGGCAAGATATCTGCATCGACGGAGGATGATGATGATGCATTCATGTAGTACGTTTTTCATTCAGTGCTGTTTAATTAAGTTGTACTATTTAATTCAGTTGTAATGTTTAATTTAGTTGTACTGTCTAATTCATTTGGATGCATTTAGTTTGCACTACTAGTGTTGTCTAAACCAAATGACCATTGAAATAGAACATGAATATGTCTCATACATGAATATGTCGCATACATAAAATAGACATATGTCTCATACATAAATAGATAGTCATGTCTGATACATAGATAACCATATCACTGATGGGGATGACGACGAATCTTGGGCTTCCTCGGACGTGGACAGGAAGGTGAGAAGTGCTGAGGCGGTGGACGAGTGTCACGATGACCACGACCATAGACCACCTTGTCTGTCGGTGTCTGTGTCTCCTGTGTCGATGGTGGTGGTGGACTGGCAAGAATTGTCTCCGAGATATCGTAGGTGCATGCACCACGGTCATTGTCCTCGCCATCGCCGGGTCTGTACGAACCAGGACTAGTAAACACAGGTGACTGAACTGAAGTCATGAACGGTTGCGACTGGCTGCCGCCTGCGGTAAAGTTAAACATGTAAAGAATGATTTTCGAGGCTACAATTTTTTAAAAGAATGTACAAAGTTAAGTTACCTAGGTCCATATGATGAAGCCAAGAGGAGTCCCCAGGTAGTGAAGGAGGTGGCTGCTAGTAGAAATAGCCCCCGGGTTGTGAAGGAGGTGCTTGCTGCCAGGAAGAGATACCTGGCTGCAAAGGAGGTGCCTGCTGCCAGGAAGAGATACCTGGCTGCAAAGGAGGTGCCTGCTGCCAGGAAGAGATACCTATCTGCAAAGGAGGTGCCTGCTTCCAGGAGGAGCTCCATGGTTGTGAAGGTCGTGGTTCCGAACACTGTAGAGAGGGGCGTGGCGGACGATGTGCTGCACGAGTGTTAACAACATCCGAAGATCGTCTACATGTAACTGCTACGTAGATCCCGCGTATTTTTGCTTGAAGACTCTTCAACCTTGTTGCTTGCTCTTGCAGTGGGATATTTTCTCCTCTGTCAATGCAGTCCACTAAAGCGGTAACCTCCTCAAGTGCCTGAGAAGACAATTCACCTTGTACACAGAAAGGTAACCAATTGTACATGTTTAGGTTAAGGGCAAACATAGCATGTGAGAAAAACTGAGGACATACCGTGTGGTGTCTGGTACCCACAACAGAGGTAGTTGGGAACAGATCGCTGGCGAGAGGAACTGGAATATGATCCGGAGCAGATGATGGAACCAAGTAGATCCTCGTGCTCTGCCTGTAATGCTGTAGATACAACTCGAACTTGTCCCAGTCGAAGGCACGAACTTCCTCCCAGATATTTGTCAACGCAGTAGTCCATTCGTCGAGGTAAGGCCTGATGTCGTGAAACCAAGAATCCTGGGACTTGTTTCCTCCTACGCGACTATACCTACGATTGAAATGCACGTTACATTATTACCTATAAGCCGAATGCAGAGCTGAGAACTAAAGTAGTATTACTTACCTGTGCATGTGATCTGGTAAGTGTGAAATAACATGAATGTCAGGCTCTTAGCATAGACCGAACTGTCTCATCACCCTATTAATAACCATCTCCTCAATCGTCACGTCGAACACCAACTTGGCCTTGGTCATCCAATAATGACGATCTCTAGTGCACAATCTAGAAATCCTACCTGGGTACCTTTCTGAAATAGCCTTATGGGTGTATGGCTCCCATATAACTTGATCATCGTGCAAACTATCAAACTGCACCGTGAAGGAGGGGTAGCAGCCCCTCACCTGGCTAGGTGCAAACTGTCTCTATGCATGACAACAAACATTAATACATAATATTGAATAGTGAGAAATAAACATTAGTAATTCATATTGTTACTAATTATGAAAATACCTCTCTCTATGACCAAACAGATCCCATAGTAGGCAAGTCGCCGATAGAAGGCACGTAATGTCCAGCCATGTCCTCATTACCAAAAGGTTTGTCAACGCTGACGTAGGGTCGACCAATAGGGAATCTCTCATATGACCAAAGCTGCAACAATAGTGGACATCCGACAAGACCAGATTTTCTAGACTTCAACTGGCAAGCTTTGCATAGGCCTCTATACGTAGCCGCTAACACAGCAGAACCAAAACTCCTCTGCACAATGTTCTCTGGGTAACATGCGTTAGCTATCTCTCGTGCAACACCGATGAGTCATGCATCGTCAGTGGTCACGTGGTTCTCGGTGAACATCGTCTTGCCAAACAACCACATAATATATGACTCTAGGGACCGGTCAATCTGTGCTTCTGACAACTGAACAGTGGGATATCCTAAGGCAACAATCTAAAACTAACACAACCACGTGAAAAGAGGCCCGTGACGATCATTGTCTAGTGCCATCGTAGTTGGTACCGCAACCAGAAAACGGGCATGCATAGATGCTAGCCAACCAGTTTCTACCTCTAAAGGTCCTATGGCAGCACTGGCCAGAGGTAATCCCAACAAGTAAGACATCCTGTAAAGTAGGCACCATCTCTCCCCAGGGAAAGTGAAACGTATGTGTCTCTGGTCTCCATCTATCTACTAAGCAGGTAAGGAGTGACCTGTCATAAGAGAAACGTGATACTTGCCTCTTGTGCAACTGCATTGGTTCACCTGCCTCATCCAAGTCCGGGTGATCAACCCACTCATCCAATGTACCCTCAACCAGTCATGCCAAGGGTAGAAGTCCAGCCCAACTTAACCTACAAAATAAATAGAATGTAGCATACAATTAGCGTCTATAAAAACTTTGTCAAACATAGTAAGTGATTATACCGACACATACCTATCAACCCATGAAGGGTGTATCATCCAGTTAGACTTTGGGGTGCGAGTGATCAACACGTCTAAGTTCCTGCCCGATACCGTAAGTGTGCCTTGGTGCCCTCTATCGATAGTATCATTAAGCAACGAAAACGAAGCCATATCTGCATTTAGAGCATAGTCCAGACATATTAAAGAATAAAACATGGTCCATCATATTATAGGTTATAACATAGTCCAAACTTATTACAAATAAAAACATTGTCTCACATGTTACAAATTAAAACATAGTGCACACATAGTACAAATAAAAACATAGTCCGACATATTACAAATTAAAACATAGTCCCACACATTATGTAGCATCTGAGTTATTCATTCCTCATCCGCCCCTTCGGCCGCGATTGCCACGTCCACCACGACTGCCAGGATCTCCTCTAGCAACCGTTGTTGCAGTCGTCGATGTGGAAGCACTCGTCGATGTGGAAGCACCGTCTTTCTTTAGGTCGGGGCAATATTTCATCCTATGCCCATAAGCCACGTAGAGCAAACATTGTCTGGTTGCTCCAGCAGCTTCAGATTGCTCCATATCATTTCGGATGCGCTTTACCTTATGCCTGCCCTGTTGGGGAACGTTTCATGGGAAACAAAAAATTTCCTACGCACACGCAGATCTATCCATGGTGATGAGCATCTACGAGAGGGAGAGTGGATCTATGTACCCTTGTAGATCGCTAAGCAGGAAGCGTTAAGAAACGTGGTTGGTGTAGTCCAACATCTTTGCGATCCAAATCGCCGAGCGTCCCGCGATCCAATCACGATCCGTCCCACGAACTTGATCATGATCCGTCCCATTAACTTGATCACGATCCGTCCCACAAACTTGATCACGATCCGTCCGACGAACTTGATCACGATCCTTCCGATCTAGCGCCGAACGGACAGCACCTCCGCGTTCAGCACACGTACGGCTTGATGACGATCTCCACCGTCTTGATCCAGTAAGAGGGAGCGGAGAGGAGAGAAGATTTCTATGGCAGCGTGACGGTGCTCCGGCAATGGTGGTGGAGCTATTCCGGCAGGGCTTCGCCTAAGCGCTGCAGAAAACCGATCTAGAGGAGAAACTATGCACCAGAGGAACGGGTAGCACGTGGCTGAAAAATCTTGTGCAAAAACCCAAAAACCACCAGTATATATAGGAGGAGAGGAGGAGAGGAGGCAGCCTTGGCTTCCCAAGCCAAGGCCGTCGGCCTAACCTACTAGGAGAGAAGGAATCCACCTCCAATCCTAGTAGGACTAGGATTGCTCCTTTTTTTCTCCTTTTTCCACCTTTTTCTTATTGGGTTTTCTTCTCCAGCCACATGGACCTTGTGTGGTAGTTTCCACCAGCCCACTAAGGGCTGATATTCACTCTCCCACAGCCCATGAAGCCTCTTGGGTCGAAATACCCCTCCTGGAGGCCTCCCGGTACACTATCGATGAGCTCGAAACTTTTCCGGCAACCAAAATAGGACTTCCTATATATGAATCTTTACCTCCGGACCATTTCGGAGATCCTCGTGATGTCCGGGATCTCATCCGGGACTCTGAACAACCTTCGGTCACCACCATACATAACTCTATACTACCGAAGCGTCACCAAACCTTAAGTGTGCAGACCCTATGGGTTCGAGAACTATGTAGACATGACCGAGACACCTCTACAGTCAATAACCAATAGCGGGACCTGGATGCCCATGTTGGTTCCTACATATTCTATGAAGATCTTTATCGGTCGAACCTCTATGTCAAGGATTCACTTAATCCCATATGATGTTCCCTTTGTTCTTCGATATGTTACTTGCCCGAGATTCGATCGTTGGTATCTCCATACCTAGTTCAACCTCGTTACCAGAAAGTCTCTTTACTCGTTCTATAATACAAGATCCCGTGGCTAACACTTAGTCACATTGCTTGCAAGGCTTATTGTGATGTTGCATTATCGAGTGGGCCTTGAGATACCTCTCCGTCACACGGAGTAACAAATCCCAGTCTTGATCCATGCCAACCCAACAGACACCTTCGGAGATACCTGTAATGCACCTTTATAGTCACCCAGTTACGTTGCGACGTTTGATACACACAAGGCACTCCTCCGGTGTCCGTGAGTTGCATGATCTCATGGTCAAAGGAACATATACTTGACATGCAGAAAATAGTAGCAATAAACTGACACGATCATATGCTACATTTGTAGTTTGGGTCTTGTCCATCCCATCATTCTCCTAATGATGTGATCTCGTTATCAAATGACATGTCATGTCCATGGCTAGGAAACCTTAACCATCTTTGATCAACGAGCTAGTCTATTAGAGGCATACTAGGGGCATGGTTTTGTCTATGTATCCACACATGCATCTAAGTCTCCGATCAATGCAATTATAGCATGGATAATAAACGATTATCATGAACAAGGAAATATGATAATAACTAATTTATTATTGCCTCTAGGGCATATTTCCAACAGTCTCCCACTTGCACTAGAGTCAATAATCTAGTTCACATTACCATCTGATTCGCATTGTTATGAATCTAACACCCAATGAGTTCTGGGGCTTGATCATGCTTTGCATGTGAGAGAGGTCTTTATAGTCAATGGGTCTGTGACATTCCGATCCGTGTGTACTTTGCAAATTTCTATATCAAACCGTAAACACTACTACCACACTCCACTTGGTACTATTCCAATGTGCTGCTCCACTATACATATCCAGATTGCTACTACGAGTCATCCGGATTGGTGTTAAAGCTTGCATCAACGTAACTCTTTACGGCGAACTCTTTATGACCTCCATAATCGCGAAACATCTTCTTAGTCTTTTAGTTACTAAGGATAATCTTGACGGCTGTCTAGTGCTCCATTCCAGGATGATTTTGAAACCTTCCGGCCATACTTACGGCAAGCTGACATCGGGTTTTGTGCACAACATTGCATACATGATAGAGCCTATGGCTGAAGCATAGGGGATGACACTCTTCTTTTCTCTATCTTCTGCAGTCACTGGGCATTAAGTCTTACTCAACTTCACACCTTACAAATCAGGCGAGAACTCTTTCTCTCACTGATCCATTTTGAACTCTTTCAAAAACTTGTCAAGGTATGCACTCATTGAAAGTCTCATCAAGCATCTTGATCTATCTCTATAGATCTTGATGCTCAACAATTAGGTAGCTTTATACAGGTCTTCCTTTGAAAAACTCTTTTCAAACAACCATTCATGCTTTCCAGAAATTCTACATTATTTCCGATCAGCAATATGTCATCCACATATACATATCAGAGATTCTATAGTGCTCCCACTCACTTTATTGTAAGTACAAGTTCCTCGTAAACTTTGTATAAACAACAAAAACTTTGATCACCTCATCAAAGTTTATATACCAACTCCGAAATGCTTGCTTCAGTTCATAGAATGATCACTGACGCTTGCACACCTTTTAGCATCCTTAGGACTGACAAAACCGTTTGGTTGTATCTCATACAACCTTTCCTTGAGGAAGGAAACGATGTTTTGACATCCATCTGCCAGATTTCATAATCGAAAAATGCAGCAACTGCTAACATAACTCCAACAGACTTTAGCATCGCTACGAGTGAGAAAGTCTCATCGCAGTTAACTCCTTGAACTTGGCGGAAAGCTTCATGATCATCATCATTTACTTCCTCTTCAATTGACGTAGGTTCTACAGAAACATCTTTCTGCGCTGCGCTACTCTCTGGTTGAAACAAAGGTTCAACAACCTCATCAAGTTCTATCTTCCACCCACTCAATTCTTTCAAGAGAAGCTTTTTCTCGAGAAAGGACCCGTTTTAGCAACAAACACTTTGCACTTGGATCTGAGATAGAAGGTATACCCAACTGTTCTTAGGGTATTCTATGAAGATGCATTGTCCTCTTTGGGTTCTAGCTCATTAGGTGAAAAAGATTTTTCCACACAAGCGTCGCAGCCCCAAACATTAAGAAATGACAACTTAGGTTTCTATCAAACCATAATTCACACGGTGTCATCTCAACGGATTTAGGTGGTGCCCTATATAAAGTGAATGTAGTTGTCTCTAATGCATAACCCCAAAATTATAGTAGCAAAACGATAAGAGACATCATAGCACGCACCATATCCAATAGAGCACGACTATGACATTCAGACACACCATCACGCTATGGTGTTCTAGGTGGCGTGTGTTGTGAAACAACTTTCACATTGTCTAAAGTTATATGCCAAACTCGTAACTCAGATATTCACCTCCACGTTCATATTGCAGACATTTCTTCTTGTCACAATGATCTTAAACTTCACTCTGAATTTGCTTGAACCTTTCAAACGATTCAGACTTGTGTTTCATTAAGTAAATATACACTATATCTACTCAAATCATCAGTGAAGGTAAGAAAATAATGATATCCACCGCATGCTACAAGACTCATTGGATTGCATACATCAACATGTATCATTTCCAATAAATCACTTGCCCACTCCATCCATCTGGAAACGGGGTCCTTAGTCATCTTGCCCAAGAGGCATGGTTCACATGTCTCAACCGATTCGAAATCGAATGAGTCCAAAGATCCATCAGCATGGAGTTTCTTCATGCGCTTTATACCAATATGACATTTAGCGGCAGTGCCACAAGTATGTGGTACTATCATTAATAACTTTGTATCTTTTGGCATCAATGTTATGAACATGTGTATTACTACGATTAAGATTCAACAAACCATTCTCACTTGGTGCATGAACATTGAAGGTATTATTCATGTAAACAGAATAACCATTATTCTCTAACTTAAATGAATAACCGTGTTGCAATAAACACGATCTAATAACGTTCATGCTCAACGCAAAACACCAAATAACATTTATTTAGGTTTGTCACTAATCCCGAAGGTAGAGAGAGCATGCGAGGTTGATCACATCAACCTTGGAAACATTCCAACGCACATCGTCACCTCACCCTTAGCTAGTGCTCCGTTTGTAGCTTTTATTTCGAGTTACTAACATTTAGCAATCAAACCGGTATCCAATACCCAGGTGCTACAAGGAGTACTTGCAAGGTACACATCATTAAAACGTATATCAAATATACTTCTGTCGAAGTTGCCAGCCTTTCTTATCTACCAAGTATCTAGGGTTGTTCCGCTTCACGACTGCTCTCCTCATTATCGAAGCACTTAGTCTCGGGTTTGGGTTCAACTTTGGGTTGCTTTACTGGAGCAGAAAGTGACTTGCTATCCATGAATTTTCCCTCCTTGCTCTTGCCCTTCTCAAAACTAGTGGTTTGACTAACCATCAACACTTGACCCTCCTTCTTGATTTCTACCTTCGTGGTGTCAAACATCATGAACAGCTCAGGGATCATTATTTCTATCCCTGGCATTTTATAGTTCATCACCAAGTTCTAGTAGCTTAGTGATCGTGACTTGGAGAACTATATCAATCACTATCTTATCTGGAAGATCAACTCCCACTCGATTCAAGCGATTGTAGCACCCAGACAATCTGAGCACATGCTCAATGATTGAGCTATTCTCCTTCATCTTGTAGGCAAAGAATCTTATTGGAGATCTCATAACTAGCAACATGGGCACGAGCCTGAGATCCTAATTTCAGCTCTTAGAACATCTCATATGTTCTGTGACGATCAAAACGTTTCGGAGCCTCAATTCTAAGCCGCAATGCATGACACACTAAACTATCAAGTAGTCATCAGCATGTGCCTGTCATATGTTCACAACATCTACAAACGACGTTAGAGGGGTTGGCGCACCGAGCGGTGCATTAAGGACATAAGCCTTCTGTGCAGCAATGAGGACAATCCTCAGATCACGGAGCCAGTCCGCAATTTTGCTACCATCACCTTTCAACTCTATTTATCTAGGAACATATAAAAATTCAAGGGAGCTACAACGTGAGCTAGTAATCTACAACATAATTTTGCAAAGACACTACTGAGTATGTTCATGATAATGAGTTCAATTAATCATATTACTTAAGAACTCCCACTCAAATTGACATCCCTCCGGTCATCTGAGTGATACATGATCCAAATTCACCAACTCAAGTCCTATCATCACGTGAGTTGAGGTGGTTACAATGGTGAACATCATCATGTTGATCATATCGACTATATGACTCATGTTCGACCTTTCGGTCTCTTGTGTTCCGAGGCCATGTCTGTACATGCTAGGCTCGTCAAGTTGAACCCGAGTCTTATGCGTGTGCAATACTGGCTTGCACCCGTTGTATGTGAACGCAGAGTCTATCACATCCGATCATCACGTGGTGTCTCAACACGACGAACTTCCGCAATGGTGCACACTCGGGGAGAACACAATTTATCTTGAAATTATGTGAGGAATCACCTTATAATGCTACCATCATCCTAAGCAAAACAAGGTGCATAAAAGGATTAACATCACATGCAAATCATAAGTGACATGATATGGCCATGAACTTGTGCTTTTGACCTCCATCATGAAAGCACCGGCATGATCTCCATCGTCACCGGCACGACACCATGATCTCCATCATCTTGATCTCCATTAACGTGTCGCCATCGGCGTTGTCGCGCCCAACATGCTTCTACTACTATTGCTACCGTAGAGATAAAGTAAAGCATTACATAGCACTTAATGATTGACACGCAGGTCATACAATAATTAAAGACAACCCTGTGGCTCCTTCCGGTTGCCGTACTCACCGACATGCAAGTCGTGATAATCTATACGTCACTTGATCATCTCATACATCACATATACCACATCAT
Organism: Hordeum marinum; assembly: GCA_022496015.1. Taxonomy (NCBI): domain Eukaryota; kingdom Viridiplantae; phylum Streptophyta; class Magnoliopsida; order Poales; family Poaceae; genus Hordeum; species Hordeum marinum. The sequence goes on from CM039676.1 coordinate 27,899,204, forward strand.
GTAATTAGCCATATCACATCACAACATACCCTGCAAAAACAAGTTAGACGTCCTCTAATTGTTGTTGCATGTTTTACATGGCTGCTACGGGTATCTAGCAAGAACAATTCTCATCTTGTAGCGACCCGACCTGAAAGGTCAAGTCTCCGGTGTTTCCGTACCATCCCAAGATCATGCTGGTACACACACGGTACATCAATGTATATATCAAAGGGAAATCACACATCATTATATTAATCGGAATCTCATATCGAGTCCTTTATTACGATAAAGATTACAATAAAGTGGCTAAAAGCCAACTCATGAGAATATCTAAATCTTGCGGAAGCGTCGAAGGTAGGTGAGTCCATCTGACTCCAAGGGCATCTCACTGAGCATAGAACGTGTCCTCACTCCTGGTCGGAAAAGTACTCTGCAACATGATACGTTGCAGCCATGTAGGTCAGCATATGGAATATGCTGGCAAAGTCACAAGGGAGGGGTGAAAAAGATAAACATCTAGTCTATATGCGTATATGGCAGGTGGTGGTGGTAAGTTTTTGCGTAAAGCCAAGTTTTTCCTACATCAAGAGGGGGCAAAGCAAAATATTACTAAGTTGGTTGATTAATGAGATGGTTCCACCAACCAATTCTCATACCCAAAATGATTAAATACCCACATCATCATATTAATTGTGTTGAGGTTTCTGGAAAATCCCAAATCCTTTGGCTCAAGTCATCCATGACCGTGGACACGGCTAATCGATTAGGTTTAGTACACTCTGTAGAATTTTGCACACGTTCCCCACAAGATTTGGTCGCCTCCGTTTGATTTCTCGCACTTCAGGGTGTTTGAGAAACGGATGACCAAAACATGGTCTTCCAAAGGGTTTCCTTGCGACTCTGACGGTGCCCATCCTTTCCTACCGTTCTTCTACCTCTCGTAGCACCGCCTGTCCAGGGTCACCACGATATCCAACCAAGCCAGAGCCCATAATGACTTGTGGCTGTGCAGGTAAGCCTTGGGTTTTGAAGCATCCATCCATCTCTTTGTGCCTGGGTGGATCTTTCCGCATGAATACTGGCCATCTCCAGCATCACCTAGGCTAACCACTGGTTTCTCCAGGGCGCCGTTCAACCATCATCCACCCAGAGGTATGTTGAAAACTTGGAGTCTTGAAATCTTGATCATTAAGTAGGTCTTGAAATAATTAACTCTCTCAACTCCCATGAATCACACAACCATCCCCGTCTACTAATAGCATAGCAAAAGTAAAACAACGTTTCCCGGGGCCAAAGTTGTCAAAGAGGGTTGAGAGGGGTACTTTCCACATGATACTACTACAATGTAACCAAGTTTCCAACTAACCTATCTTGCATGCAATTGGGGAGATGGTAGAACTAATGCATATAAAATATGGGTAAAACATGATCAAGGTGACTTGCCTGATTGATGATCTTCGTACGTGAGTGACTCTAAGTAACAAGCTTCGCACTCTGGATAATCTAACGAAACAAACAATGCACTCAAATAAGCATACAACAGAATATTGTAACTCACAAACATCAACCAAGAACTAGTAAACAATCAAGACAAAACAATGCAAAAATCTCAAGTAAGAAAACACACAAAGTTTTGTTTTCAAAAGGTGAGGGATGAAAACACTACTGACATAATAAAACTATTTTGAAATAACAAGACAATTATTGTCAGCAAAGAAACAATAGAATATTTTATTAATAAACAGAATATAATCAATTTAAGTTTGTTGGGAAAACTTTAGTAGAGTTTACACAAGTTTGTGATAAACACTATATGAATCAACTATAGTTATATTAACAAAAGAATGAAAACTAAACTTATTATTTATTAGCAAAACATGTTCTTGGCAGGAAATAATTTACAAATAAACTTGTTTTAGGAAAAACATAATTAAACTATATAAAACTTTGTTGAAAACAAAACTATTACTAGTTGTTTTAAAATCAAATGATGCCTATTTGAAAAGAAGTTGTGAGTCCTATGTTAAATTAAATTAAACTAGGCAAATTTATATTTTTATTAACAGTGAGTAAAAACACTAAATGTTTTCTAACAGAATCTAATAAACAAATAAAACCTAATTCTAAATCAAATTAATTAAAATTAAGTTCATAAAACTATGTTATAATAATAAGCAGATTCTGTTTTTGGTTAAAACATTAATCAAATATATCATGAAAATCCTCAAACTAAACATGAAGATAGTCCTAACTAATACCAAACAGTAGCAAAAAGAATCATATCAAAATCTATTTTCAAACTCTAGTTATTCAGATTTGAAGATTTTGAGCAAATTTGATTACATTCAAATTTTATAGTTCAAATTTGAAATTTAAAAGTACAGGGTGAAACTAAATGAAAAATGTGAGCTATTGCAAAAAGAATCAACTCAAAACACTAAATAGATTAAAAGATATAAGCAAAACAAAATTGGAAAACATTCTGTTAATTAAAACAAAACAGAAAATGAAAAAAAATTTGCGTCGGTCAGGGGGCTACGTGGCATGATCCGATTGATTAAGGAGGGCGTGCGGTAGGTGAATTAGAGCGGGAGACCGATCGATAGAAGAAAACGGTTCGGTCTTAAGTCTGTTCTAATCTTAGCCGTTGGTTCGGGATCCGACGGTCGAGGGGGCTTACGGAGGGAGATTGCCAGCGTCGGGGTACTCCGGCGAGTCCGGTAGCGGTGATTGCGACGGCGAGGTGCTCCGGTGGTCGGGGAGGACGGGGAAGTGGTCCGGGCGACGGGGACGGTTCTCCGGAGTCGATTGGTGGCGACGGCGAGGCGAATGGTGGTTGGAGGCGGTGGCTACGCTCGACGGGAGGTCCGGTGGTGGTGGCTACTCCGGCGAGCAATCGACGGCGCCTCGGCGAGAGAGAGAAGGGGGCTCGGGGTGAACGGACGCGGGGGAGTGGTCCGGTTCTTATAGGGCGCTCGAGGGGTGAGGGGGAGTAATGGGGAGAGAGATCCGGTGAGGGGTGGTAACGGCCGACGTCGGATCCGGCGAGCGCGGGGGAGGAGACGATGACCGTTTCGGGCAACGGTCGGTCGGCGTGGGACCCGGATGTCAGCGAGTGGGCGCGTGACCGTTACGCGCGGTCGGCCGACCGATAATGAATGCGCGATTTAACTGCCGTGGGCCGGCCTGGTTTAAATGCAAACCGTTACCGATTTTCTTTAATATTTTTACAGAGACATTCAAAAGCTTTTAAAGCATTCAAATCTTCTCCAAAAATAGGGGTATTATATATCAAAATTAACAGAATAATAAATTCTATTTAAAGAACATTTCTATTATGTCATTTGAACACTTTGAAAAAAAATAATATTTTCAGAAATTGCCTAATTGTTTTTAAATCCTTTTTGCAAATATTTTCAAAATAACTCCTGGTTATCATTGTTCAAATATATCACCAATTAGTCCCTGGTGTGGAGTGTCATGTTCCTCCTCTCTTATTTGAACTTTTAACCAAAATTTCAAATAGGTGAAAGCAACTTAGGGAAAAGTAAAAAGAGCTTTCTGAAATTTTAGAAAAGGCATTTCAACAAACACATACATTCAAGCAATGATGATGATAGATGCATAGCTATATCATAACATTCCAAAATGAAATTTTGGGATGTTACAAACCTACCCACCTTAAGATGAATCTCGCCCTCGAGATTCGGGTTGGCTAAAAAATAGGTGCGGATGGTCTCTACGAAGGTCTTCTTCGCGTTCCCAGGTGGCTTCTTCCTCAGTGTGGTGACTCCACAAAACCTTACAGAACTTGATGATCTTACTACGGGTAACTCTGTTGGATGTCTCGAGGATCTTGACAGGCTTCTCCTCGTAAGTCAGATCACTGTCAAGCTGTATGGCCTCTAGGGGCACTGTATCTCTCAAAGGGATATCAGCCATCTCTGTATGACATTTCTTCAGCTGGGACACATGGAACACATCATGAACTTCGGATAATCCTTCTGGCAATTCCAGTTTGTATGCAACTTCGCCTCTGCGTTCAAGAATTTTGTAGGGGCCTATGAATCTGGGTGCTAATTTTCCTTTAACACCAAACCTCTTGATTCCACGAAGCGGGGACACACGAAGATATGCTCTGTCTCCCACTTCATATGTCACTTCTTTACGTTTGCTGTCAGCATAACTCTTCTGTCGAGATTGAGCAATCTTGAGTCTGTCACGGATCAACCTGACTTTCTCTTCAGAATCTCGGATAAGGTCGGGACCAAAAAGTTTTCGGTCTCCAACACCATCCCATGTCAGTGGTGTCCTACACCTCCTTCCGTATAGAGCTTCGAAAGGGGCCATCTTTAGACTGGTCTGATAACTGTTGTTGTATGAGAATTCTGCGTAAGGCAAGTTATCGTCCCAACTAGATCCATAGTCTAGTGCACAAGCTCTCAACATGTCCTCCAGAATCTGATTGACTCTCTCAGTCTGTCCATCTGTCTGCGGATGAAAGGCTGTACTGAACTCTAGCCTTGCACCCAAAGTTTCATGTAACTGATGCCAAAACTTTGAGGTAAATTGTGTTCCTCTATCTGACACGATACTCCTCGGAACTCCATGCAGACATACGATCCTGGTCATATATATCTTGGCTAGCTTAGCACTGGTATAGGTGGTCTTTACTGGAATGAAGTGAGCTACCTTAGTCAAGCGATCTACCACTACCCAGATGGAATCATAACCTGAACGGGTCCTGGGTAATCCTGTGATGAAGTCCATACCAAGCTTTTCCCATTTCCACTCGGGTATCGGCAAAGGTTGGAGTAACCCTGCTGGTTTCTGATGTTCTGCCTTTACTCGCTGACAAACATCACATATTGCAACATGCTCTGCAATATCTTTCTTCATACCTGTCCACCAATAACTTTCCTTCAAATCCAGATACATCTTGGTGTTGCCTGGGTGTATCGAGTAGGGTGAATCGTGGGCTTCCTGAAGTATCAACTTCCTGAGCTCTGGGTCATTGGGCACATAGATTCGGTTCTCAAACCACAAAGTTCCGTGTTCATCCTCACGAAAACCTTTAGCTTTACCATCTTCCATTCTCTGTTTAATCCCAGCTATCTCCTTGTCCAATTTCTGGGCTTCACGAATTCTTTCGGTCAAGGTGGACTGAATTTCCAGTGTACCAACATATCCTCTTGGAACTATCTCTAGCTTGAGCTCTCTGAGATCATCGACTAACTCTTGAGGTAATCCTCCCGCTGTGAGTGTGTTCACATAAGTTTTCCGACTCAAGGCATCGGCTACAACATTAGCCTTACCTGGATGGTAGTGTAATCTCATGTCATAGTCCTTGATTAACTCTAACCATCTCCTCTGTCTGAGGTTCAACTCTTTCTGCGTGAAGATATACTTCAGGCTCTTATGGTCGGTGTAAACATCACAACTATTTCCGATAAGGAAATGTCTCCAAGTCTTGAGTGCGTGCACTACGACTGCTAATTCCAAGTCGTGAGTGGCATAATTTAACTCATGAGGTCGTAGCTGTCTGGAAGCATAGGCTACAACTTTTCCATCTTGCATAAGTACTCCTCCAAGTCCTTGACGTGAGGCATCACAATAAACCTGGAAATCCTTCCGAATATCGGGCAAGATCAATACTGGAGCTGTGACCAAACGTTCCTTCAACTCCTGGAAACTGGCTTCACATTCCTCAGTCCAAATATACTTGGATTGTTTCTTCAACAACTCTGTCATGGGCTTGGCAATCTTTGAGAAATTCTCAATGAACCTCCGGTAATAACCGGCAAGTCCGAGGAAACTGCGGATCTCCTTAACTGAGGTAGGGGACTTCCACTCAGTGACGGCTTCAACCTTAGCAGGGTCCACTGCTATTCCATGTCCGGAAATAACGTGTCCAAGGAATCCGACTTCTGTCAACCAAAATTCACATTTGCTGAACTTGGCATATAACTGATGCTCTCTTAGCTTCTCCAGAACTAAACGCAAATGTTCCTTATGCTCTTCCTCGTTCTTGGAGAATATCAGAATGTCATCGATGAACACCACGACAAACTTGTCCAAATATTCCATGAACACTTTGTTCATCAAATTCATGAAGTATGCAGGAGCATTGGTCAATCCAAAAGACATGACCGTATACTCATACAAGCCGTACCTCGTGGTGAAAGCTGTTTTGGGTATATCCTGTTCACAAATCTTAAGTTGATGATACCCTGATCGAAGATCGATCTTGGAGAATACTTTGGCTCCTACGAGCTGATCAAACAAATCATTAATCATCGGCAGAGGATACTTGTTCTTGATAGTCACCTCGTTCAAGGCACGATAATCGACTACCATTCTCAAGGTTTTATCCTTCTTCTCCACCAAAAGTACTGGGGCTCCCCAAGGTGATGAACTTGGGCGAATATACCCCTTGTCCAATAACTCCTTAATTTGCTTCTTGATTTCCAACAGATCATTTGCGGGCATCCGATAGGGTCTCTTGGAAATTGGGGTTGTCCCTGGCTGTAGCTCTATTAAGAACTCAATCTCCCTATTTGGTGGCATTCCTGGTAGTTCTTTCGGAAATACATCCGGAAAGTCTTTTACCACAGGTACTTCCTCCTGAACAACTCCCGTGAGGGCATTTAACCTAGCACTCATACGTGTGCGTCGGGATACATACTTAATCCTCTTGTTCTCCGGGGTGGTGAGTGAAACAGACTTGCTAGGGCAACAGATTTCCTTCATACTTGGTCATCCAATCCATGCCTAGGATTACATCCAATCCTTGTGACTCTAAGATGATGAGATCGGTGGGAAAAACATGGTTGCCTATATTGAGTTTCAAGGCATGGCATCCTATCCCTGCCATCATCATACCTCCTGGGGAACTGACCTTAATGGGCTGACTAAGAGTTTTGGTGGGCAAACCATACTTATCCACAACTACCCTTGATATGAATGAATGAGTTGCGCCGGAATCAAAAAGTACTGTAACAGGATGTGAATGCAATAAAAACTTACCAACCACAGTCTCGGGTTGATCATAGACTTCTTCCACGTCGATGTGATTCACTTGAGCACGGGGAAACGGATTGGGCTTCTTAACTGCTGCATTGCCGTTGTTATTGCCGTTTCCATTGCCTTGCTTGCTCTGGGGACACTCAGTAGCATAGTGCCCTGTCTTCTGACACTTGAAACAGGTAATGTGACTCAGATCCTTCTGAGCAGGAGCGTGACGGTGCTGGTTGTTGTTCCCATTCCCATTGTCAGTCTTGAAGTTACCATGGCTGGGACGGTTGTTCCCATTTCCTCCATGATAGTGGCCTCCATGGTTATGCACAGCATGAGTGTGCTTTCCAAACTTACTGTTTCCTGATCCGGTATTCCCGGAGTACGGGGAGTAGCGGGGCTTCTGATGAGTTCCAGAGTTGAACTTCCCCTGAGTGTACTTCCGCTTGCGGTTTTCAATCTGCTGTTGTTTACCTTCCAAAATAAGAGCCTTATCCACAAGCTCTTGGTAGTTGTTGAAAGTAGCCACTACCAGCTGTATGCTCAACTCATCGTTGAGTCCTTCCAGAAACTTTTCTTGCTTGGACGCATCATCGGCCACATCTCCTGGTGCATAACGGGCCAACATGTTGAATTCTTCCACATATTGGGCCACAGAGCGATTACCCTGGCGCAAGTTGCGAAACTCGCGCTTCTTCAGACTCATGGCTCCAGCTGTAACATGAGCGGTGCGAAAAGCAAGCTTGAATTGCTCCCAAGTCACATCTGTAATAGGATAAGTGGTGGTGTAATTCTCCCACCATGATGCCGCTGGTCCTTCCAGTTGATGTGCGGCAAATCGCACTTTCTCAGCGTCAGTGCATCCCGCGGTGACAAGTTCTCTCTCCATCTTACGGAGCCAGTCATCTGCCACAATGGGCTTAGTGCTGCTGGAGAAAGTTGGAGGGTTCAACCTCAGAAAACGGGTGAGATTGTCAGTCTGGGGTGGATGGTGGTTGTGGTTGTTCTGGTTGTTGTTGGTTTGATTCTGAATCAATAACTGCATCAGTGCATTCTGTTGCTGAAGGAGTTGAGTGAGTTCCGGTGGGAAAGTGAAGTCGGTCTCACGTCGTGGAGGCATCTTGCTGTTTTCAGAGGGATGAGAATTAGAATAGAACAAGGGTCTAGAAGAAATTCACTACCCATATGCAATGCACAAACATACCACACCAAACACTCATTCATTTATTCAATCAATGTCAAACATCGGGAATACAATCTCAGACAACTAAACTTCGACCTACGCTTTAACGACTAAAATAAAAGATACATGGAGGGCATAACTAATGTTCTCCTCAAAAGTGCATAGTCGTAGGTCCTCCGGTGGTACTTTCCTCATAGTCTTCATCGTCGCTGATGAAGGGTGCCATGTCTCCTTCGGGGTGAAGGTTTTCCCCCATGTCTAGCTGCTCCTCCAGAGTTGCAATGCGTGCATTCTGCTCATCAATCCTCTCTAGGAAGTCCTTCACTTCATGCTCGTGTTCATAGTTGGCTTCTCGCAGATCAGCTTCAAGGTCCAGCTCGCGGTTCATCAGATTCTTGATTGTCCTTGTATCAGCACGAACTCGAAGCTCCAGAGTCCTGATGTGAGTCTCCAGGGTCTGGATATATGATATGGTAGAGTCTCCAGTGGGGTTGGTGATGATGTTGCCATGGGCATCTCTGCGGCAAACCATGCTGAGTCCTGGTGAAATGGTTCCACCTCTGTATTCCTCCTGAATACGTCCAAGGGCACGATGAATGGCCATGTCTCTCCCAAGTATCCAACTGGGTGCCACGAACTTGAGGTCGATGGGTTCCTTCCGGTTCCCAAAAGTCTTCCCTGGGATATGCACCTCGATCCTGTAGCGTCCATCTTGGGGAAATGACATGATAGGAATCCCGGTGATGCTCGGCAAAGCAATCCTTACGTCCTTGACGATCCTCATCAGCTCCTTACCAAAGGGCATCGTTGCGTCAGGCTGGCAAAACTCCGTGATCAACACTGGGATGAAGGTGGCCATCTATATATTTTGAAATAATCGGAGAGAAATCAGAAACGAATAGATGAGAGTATAAGAATTTTAAAGACAAGAGAAAAAAAATCCTAGGGCTTTCCAATCCTAGAGGTTACGTCCTACGGTCAACGTGTGCTCTGATACCATTTCTGTAGCGACCCGACCTGAAAGGTCAAGTCTCCGGTGTTTCCGTACCATCCCAAGATCATGCTGGTACACACATGGTACATCAATGTATATATCAAAGGGAAATCACACAGCATTATATTAATCGGAATCTCATATCGAGTCCTTTATTACGATAAAGATTACAATAAAGTGGCTAAAAGCCAACTCATGAGAATATCTAAATCTTGCGGAAGCGTCGAAGGTAGGTGAGTCCATCTGACTCCAAGGGCATCTCACTGAGCATAGAACGTGTCCTCACTCCTGGTCGGAAAAGTACTCTGCAACATGATACATTGCAGCCATGTAGGTCAGCATATGGAATATGCTGGCAAAGTCACAAGGGAGGGGTGAAAAAGATAAACATCTAGTCTATATGCGTATATGGCAGGTGGTGGTGGTAAGTTTTTGCGTAAAGCCAAGTTTTTCCTACATCAAGAGGGGGCAAAGCAAAATATTACTAAGTTGGTTGATTAATGAGATGGTTCCACCAACCAATTCTCATACCCAAAATGATTAAATACCCACATCATCATATTAATTGTGTTGAGGTTTCTGGAAAATCCCAAATCCTTTGGCTCAAGTCGTCCATGACCGTGGACACGGCTAATCGATTAGGTTTAGTACACTCTGTAGAGTTTTGCACACGTTCCCCACAAGATTTGGTCGCCTCCGTTTGATTTCTCGCACTTCAGGGTGTTTGAGAAACGGATGACCAAAACATGGTCTTCCAAAGGGTTTCCCTGCGACTCTGACGGTGCCCATCCTTTCCTACCGTTCTTCTACCTCTCGTAGCACCGCCTGTCCAGGGTCACCACGATATCCAACCAAGCCAGAGCCCATAATGACTTGTGGCTGTGCAGGTAAGCCTTGGGTTTTGAAGCATCCATCCATCTCTTTGTGCCTGGGTGGATCTTTCCGCATGAATACTGGCCATCTCCAGCATCACCTAGGCTAACCACTGGTTTCTCCAGGGCGCCGTTCAACCATCATCCACCTAGAGGTATGTTGAAAACTTGGAGTCTTGAAATCTTGATCATTAAGTAGGTCTTGAAATAATTAACTCTCTCAACTCCCATGAATCACACAACCATCCCCGTCTACTAATAGCATAGCAAAAGTAAAACAACGTTTCCCGGGGCCAAAGTTGTCAAAGAGGGTTGAGAGGGGTACTTTCCACATGATACTACTACAATGTAACCAAGTTTCCAACTAACCTATCTTGCATGCAATTGGGGAGATGGTAGAACTAATGCATATAAAATATGGGTAAAACATGATCAAGGTGACTTGCCTGATTGATGATCTTCGTACGTGAGTGACTCTAAGTAACAAGCTTCGCACTCTGGATAATCTAACGAAACAAACAATGCACTCAAATAAGCATACAACAGAATATTGTAACTCACAAACATCAACCAAGAACTAGTAAACAATCAAGACAAAACAATGCAAAAATCTCAAGTAAGAAAACACACAAAGTTTTGTTTTCAAAAGGTGAGGGATGAAAACACTACTGACATAATAAAACTATTTTGAAATAACAAGACAATTATTGTCAGCAAAGAAACAATAGAATATTTTATTAATAAACAGAATATAATCAATTTAAGTTTGTTGGGAAAACTTTAGTAGAGTTTACACAAGTTTGTGATAAACACTATATGAATCAACTATAGTTATATTAACAAAAGAATGAAAACTAAACTTATTATTTATTAGCAAAACATGTTCTTGGCAGGAAATAATTTACAAATAAACTTGTTTTAGGAAAAACAGAATTAAACTATATAAAACTTTGTTGAAAACAAAACTATTACTAGTTGTTTTAAAATCAAATGATGCCTATTTGAAAAGAAGTTGTGAGTCCTATGTTAAATTAAATTAAACTAGGCAAATTTATATTTTTATTAACAGTGAGTAAAAACACTAAATGTTTTCTAACAGAATCTAATAAACAAATAAAACCTAATTCTAAATCAAATTAATTAAAATTAAGTTCATAAAACTATGTTATAATAATAAGCAGATTCTGTTTTTGGTTAAAACATTAATCAAATATATCATGAAAATCCTCAAGCTAAACATGAAGATAGTCCTAACTAATACCAAACAGTAGCAAAAAGAATCATATCAAAATCTATTTTCAAACTCTAGTTATTCAGATTTGAAGATTTTGAGCAAATTTGATTACATTCAAATTTTATAGTTCAAATTTGAAATTTGAAAGTACAGGGTGAAACTAAATGAAAAATGTGAGCTATTGCAAAAAGAATCAACTCAAAACACTAAATAGATTAAAAGATATAAGCAAAACAAAATTGGAAAACATTCTGTTAATTAAAACAAAACAGAAAATGAAAAAAAAATTGCGTCGGTCAGGGGGCTACGTGGCGTGATCCGATTGATTAAGGAGGGCGTGCGGTAGGTGAATTAGAGCGGGCGACCGATCGATAGAAGAAAACGGTTCGGTCTTAAGTCTGTTCTAATCTTAGCCGTTGGTTCGGGATCCGACGGTCGAGGGGGCTTACGGAGGGAGGTTGCCGGCGTCGGGGTACTCCGGCGAGTCCGGTAGCGGTGATTGCGACGGCGAGGTGCTCCGGTGGTCGGGGAGGACGGGGAAGTGGTCCGGGCGACGGGGACGGTTCTCCGGAGTCGATTGGTGGCGACGGCGAGGCGAATGGTGGTCGGAGGCGGTGGCTACGCTCGACGGGAGGTCCGGTGGTGGTGGCTACTCCGGCGAGCAATCGACGGCGCCTCGGCGAGAGAGAGAAGGGGGCTCGGGGTGAACGAACGCGGGGGAGTGGTCCGGTTCTTATAGGGCGCTCGAGGGGTGAGGGGGAGTAATGGGGAGAGAGATCCGGCGAGGGGTGGTAACGGCCGGCGTCGGATCCGGCGAGCGCGGGGGAGGAGACGATGACCGTTTCGGGCAACGGTCGGTCCGCGTGGGACCCGGATGTCAGCGAGTGGGCGTGTGACCGTTACGCGCGGTCGGCCGACCGGTAATGAATGCGTGATTTAACTGCCGTGGGCCGGCCTGGTTTAAATGCAAACCGTTACCGATTTTCTTTAATATTTTTACAGAGACATTCAAAAGCTTTTAAAGCATTCAAATCGTCGCCAAAAATAGGGGTATTATATATCAAAATTAACAGAATAATAAATTCTATTTAATGAACATTTCTATTATGTCATTTGAACACTTTGAAAAAATAATATTTTCAGAAATTGCCTAATTGTTTTTAAATCCTTTTTGCAAATATTTTCAAAATAACTCCTGGTTATCATTGTTCAAATATATCACCAATTAGTCCTTGGTGTGGAGTGTCATGTTCCTCCTCTCTTATTTGAACTTTTAACCAAAATTTCAAATAGTTGAAAGCAACTTAGGGAAAAGTAAAAAGAGCTTTCTGAAATTTTAGAAAAGGCATTTCAACAAACACATACATTCAAGCAATGATGATGATAGATGCATAGCTATATCATAACATTCCAAAATGAAATTTTGGGATGTTACACATCTACACAAAAACCACAACGGTGATACACTAGTTGCTTTTCAACCTTCTCAAGGACCACCTTTGTCGAATCCGATCCAACTAAAGTGAGAGAAACTGGCACCCGCAAGCCATCTATGCAACAAGTTTCGATCAAGGGAACCAGTCTCTCGTAGGCGTACGAGTAATGTTGGTTCGGGCCGCTTCATCTCATAATACCGCCGAACCAAAATCCGACCAAGGGAGGAAGCAATCTAAGCATCAACGCCCACAAGCCTTTTGTGTTTGACTCGAGATCTCATCTACACATAGACCTAGCTCATGATGCCACTGTTGGGGAACGTTGCATGGCAGACAAAAATTCTCCTACGCACATGCAGATCTATCCATGGTGATGAGCATCTACGAGAGGGAGAGTGGATCTACGTACCCTTGTAGATCGCTAAGCGGGAAGCGTTAAGAAATGTGGTTGGTGTAGTTGAACGTCTTCGCTATCCAAATCACCGAGCGTCCTGCGATCAAATCACGATCCGTCCCACGAACTTGATCACAATCCATCCCATGAACTTGATCACTATCCGTCCCACGAACTTGATCACGATCCGTCCCACGAACTTGATCACGATCCGTCCCACGAACTTGATCACGATCCTTCCGATCTAGCGGCGAACGGACGACACCTCCGCGTTCAACACACGTACGGCTTGATGACGATCTCCGCCGTCTTGATCCAGCAAGAGGGAGTGGAAAGGAGAGAAGAGTTCCCTGGCAGCATGACGGCGCTCCGGTGATGGTGGTGGAGCTATTCCGGCAGGGCTTCGCCTAAGCGCTGCAGAAAACCGATCTAGAGGAGAAACTATGCACTGGAGGAACGGGTAGCACGTGGCTGAAAAAACTTGTGCAAAAACCATAAAACCACTAGTATATATAGGAGGAGAGGAGGCATCCTTGGATTCCCAAGCCAAGGCCGTCGGCCGAACCTACTAGGAGACGAGGAACCCTCCTCCAATCCTAGTAGGACTAGGATTGCTCCTTTTTTTTTTCCTTTTTTCCACCTTTTTCTTATTGGGTTTTCTTCTCCAGCCACATGGGCCTTGTGTGGGAGTTTCCACCAGCCACTAAGGGCTGATATTCACTCTCCCACAGCCCATGAAGCCTTTTGGGTCGAAATACCCCTCCCGGAGGCCTCCCGGTACACTACCGGCACTCCCGGTACACTACCGATGAGCCCGAAACTTTTTCGGCGACCAAAACATGACTTACTATATATGAATCTTTACCTCCGGACCATTCCGGAGCTCCTCGTGACATGCGGGTCTCATCCGGGACTCCGAACAACCTTCGGTCACCATCATACATAACTCTATACTATCGAAGCGTCACCAAACCTTAAGTATGCAGACCCTGCGGGTTCGAGAACTATGTAGACATGACCGGGACACCTCTATGGTCAATAACCAATAGCGGGACCTGGATGTCCATATTGGTTCCGACATATTCTACGAAGATCTTTATCGGTCGAACCTCTATGTCAAGGATTCAGTTAATCCCGTATGATGTTCCCTTTGTTCTTCGGTATGTTACTTGCCCGAGATTCAATCGTCGGTATCTCCATACCTAGTTCAACCTCGTTACCGGCAAGTCTCTTTACTCGTTCTGTAATACAAGATCTCGTGGCTAACACTTAGTCACATTGCTTGCAAGGCTTATTGTGATGTTGTATTACCGAGTGGGCCCTGAGATACCTCTCCGTCACACGGAGTAACAAATCCCAGTCTTGATCCATGCCAACCCAACAGACACCTTCGGAGATACCTGTAATGCACCTTTATAGTCACCCAGTTATGTTGCGACATTTGATACACACATGGCACTCCTCCGGTGTCCGTGAGTTGCATGATCTCATGGTCAAAGGAACATATACTTGACATGCAGAAAGCAGTAGCAATAAACTGACACGATCATATGCTACGTTTGTAGTTTGGGTCTTGTCCATGCCATCATTATCCTAATGATGTGATCCCATTATCAAATGACATCTCATGTCCATGGCTAGGAAACTTTAACCATCTTTGATCAACGAGCTAGTCTATTAGAGGCATACTAGGGACATGGTTTTGTCTATGTATCCACACATGCATCTAAGTCTCCGATCAATGCAATTATAGCATGGATAATAAACGATTATCATGAACAAGGAAATATGATAATAACGAATTTATTATTGCCTCTAGGGCATATTTCCAACATGCCCCTGCTAGTTTGCTGAAGTCGAGGATCCGAGATGTATATTGTGTCACCATCGTTAACCTTGTTGAAATTGCTGACGACTCTAAATCCTGTCATCTCACCTGTCGAGACATTTAGTACTGCCTCTTTTGAATAGTATGGAGACACGAAGGAGATAGCGTCCAACTGAGTCTTGCCACAGGCAGCCAACACATGTGAGCAATGCAGGTGTAATAACTACGGTTTGTTGCATGTACACTCACAAGTTGGATAAAATTCATTTCCAATTTTAACCTCATGCGTGTTCACCTCATTTGCAGAACCAAAACCATCAGTAGGAAGCTGAATCTCATACCTCCTTTCCTGAATACCTATGAGTGTGACAATGTGCTTTTTTGCTTTCTTTATCTTCTCAGCCATGTACTCCATGACACGGCTACAATAAGGAGTGTTCTGATTATCTGCAATATGCTTCCTTGCTAACTCGTGCCTTTCTCTAAAATATCTCAAAGTGCCATAGAATACACCCTCCACAATAGCTGTCAGTGGCAATGCTCGATTCCCTCTGAGTACAAAGTTATAGATCTCTGCAAGATTGGTTGTCATGTGGTCATACCTAGCTCCATGGGTGTCATGCAGCAAAGACCAATTCACTGGAGGCTCTTTCTCTATCCACTCAGAAAAATTCTTTATTGCCCTGCCCTTCTTTCTCTTTGTATTAGGAGGGTCAATTGCTGGCAAGTCACAAAGACCAACTGGCTCCTCAAGCTTCGCGATGAGTGCTGTTAATTTAACCTGGTCTTTTTCCATTTTCTTCCTAGCAATCAACCTGCTTTTTAGTGAACTCATCTAGTTTAGACCAAATAAATTCGTACTTGCACCGCTAGTTCTGCTTGCATAGCTTTTTGAACAAGTTCATCAACCGTTTGTTCTTGAATTGTGGAAAATTTTTGCACCCAGATGGCGCATGCACCACCGGCTTTGCAAGTCCTTCCAAGGTGTTGGCTCGTCAGCAGTTGGATTACTCAATGTCTTCACGGCCTTCAATATACCAGGATGTCTGTCATGAATGAGACACACATTTGTTCGGTCCTTCACGATCGCAATTTTAACTTGCCGGAAGAACCATACCCAGCTCGAAAAGTTCTCACCCTCCACAAATGCCATGGCTAGTGGGATGATTTGGTTGTTCCCGTCCACACCTATAGCAGTTAGGATTTGCCCTTTGTACTGACCAGTCTGGAATGTACCATCCACAAATATCACAGGAGGACCATGCCGGAAAGCTTCGATGCACATACCGAAAGAGAAGAATACTCGTTTCAACACCTTGTAATCTGGTATACTATCCAACCTCGTGTGTTGTATGTTAACATAAGTGCCGGGATTCCTCTCCTTCAGTATGTCAAGGAGAGGGACAACATTATTATATGAGTCGAAGAACGTCCGAAACCTTTCCTCCATAGCCTTCTGCTTAGCCCTCCAAGCCTTCCCATATGGACGTCCCCGAGCTCGTGCCCGTCGCCACACTCACCCCCAGCCCCCTCCAATGCCACCAATCAACGCCGGAGCCTCGTCACCGCCGTTTGAAGCCTTCGGACGCTGCCCCCGACCACCGCACCATCATCCTAGAGCACATCCGACCACCGCCTGCCGTCAACCTCGCTAGAGACCTCGACCCCACCGTTGTAAGTCACCGCACCTCACCGTAGCCATCCGATCCCAATCCAACGCGCGAGATTAGATCTATTTAATAAACGAACTGGTACGCGCTAAGTCTCGGCCAACCGCTCGCTAGCCCCCGCACGCACACCATCGCGGCCAATCACAGCATGCCACGTCACCCTGTTCGTTAGTTAGGTTAGTTTTTCTTTTTCTTTTCTGTTTTAGAAAACAGAATGTATTCTATTTTTGTTTTTATCATATCTTTTAAAATATTTGGTGTTTTTAGTTGATTCTTTTTGCATTAGTTCACAAATTTGTTGTAGTTTATATCTGTATGCTTAGATTTCAAAATTGAAATTTAAATTTTGAATCTAATCAAATTTGTTTAGATTACTAAAATCTGTATAACTAGAGTTTAAAAATATTTTTTTGAGTGAATCTTTTTGCCACGGTTTTGTATTAGTTAGACCTATCATCCTACATAGTTTGAGAATTTTTAGGATGAATTTGCTTACTTTTTTCAACAAAAACAGAATCTGTTTAGTTCTTAATAGATTTTAATTAAATTGATTTTAATTTAATTTGAACCTGAATTAGTTTAACTTTTGTTTTTAGATTTCATTAGGTTCTGTTGATTCAACATTAGGTGTATTATTTTCTGTTAATAAGTTTTTTTTCAAATTGTTTTGTGCTCTAGTTTGAATAGGTACATCTTGTTTTCACCATTTATATTGTCTAGAAAAAAGTTTTGTAGTAACTCTTTTTGCAGAAAATTTTATAATGAAAATACTTTCTGTTTTCAAATAAAATTTTGTATTTACTTTTCTGTTATCTAAATGCCTAGTTGTTCCAAACAAATTTTGACTTGTTATGTCTTAGTAGAGATTTTGACACCAAATTTTTTAGAGTTTTATACTTTAAGTGATTCTTCTTTTTGATTGTGCTATTGTTTGTTGAAGCATTTGTTTACCTTGCTGTTGAATGAATTGTATTGTGTTTATGCTTATGGTGTGCTCTTGTTTGATTCGTTAGATCATTCGGAGTGCGAAGCTTGTTATCTAGAGTCACTTGAATTCCGAGGATCGTCAGCAAGGCAAGTCACATTGACCATGTATACCTATGTTTTTATTGCATTAGTTCTACCATCTCCCCAATTGCATGCAAAGTAGGTAAATTGGAAACTTGGTTACTTGATGTAGTATCATGTGGTAGGCACCCCTCAACCCTTTGACACATTGGCCCCGGGAAACGTTGATTTAAATTTTGCTATGCTATTAGTAGACGGGGTTGGTTGTGTGATTCATGAGAGTTGTGAGTTAATAATTTCAAGACCTACAAGATGATCAAGTCTTCAAGACTCCGAGTTTTCAACATACCTCTGGGTGGATGATGATTGAACGGCGCCCTGGAGAAACCAATGGTTAGACTAGATGATGCTGGAGGAGTGCCAGTATTCATGCGAAAAGGTCCACCCAGGCACAAAGAGATGGATGGATGCTTCAAGACCCAAGGCTTACCTGCACAGCCACAAGCCATTATGGGCTCTGGCTTGGTTGGATATCGTGGTGACCCTGGACAGGCGGTGCTACGAGATGTAGAAGAACGGTAGGAAAGGATGGGCACCGACAGAGTCTCGGGGAAACCCTTTAGAAGACCATGTTTTGGTCATCCGTTTCTCAAATACCCTGAAGTGCGAGAAATCCAACGGAGGCGATCAAATCTTGTGGGGAACGTGTGCACAACTCTGCAGAGTACCCAAACCTAATCGATTAGCCGTGTCCACGGTCATGGACAGTTTGAGCCGAAGGAACTGAAACTATCTGGAACTCTCAACACAATTAATTACATTGATGTGGGTATTAAATGTCAACTTGGGTATGAGAATTGGTTGGTGGAACCATGTCATTAATCAACCAACATTGTAGTAATTATGCTTTTGCCCTCTCTTGTTGTAGGAAAAATTTGGTTTTATGCAAAAACTTACTACCCCACCTGCCAAATATGCATATAGAATAGATGATTACTTTACACCCCCTCTTTTGTGACATTGCTGGCATATTCAATATGCTGACCTATACGGCTACAACGTATCATGTTGTAGAGTACTTTTTTGACTAGGAGTGAGGATACGCTCTACGCTCGGTGAGATGCCCTTGGAGTCACATGGACTCAACTACCTTTGAAGCTTCCGCAAGATTAGTTATTCTCATGAGTTGGCCTTCAGCCACTTTATTGTAATTCTTATTGTAATAAAGAACTCGATATGATATTTCGATTAATTAATGCTGTGTGATTTCCCTTTGATATATACATTGATGTACCGTGTGTGTACCAGCATGATCTTGGGATGGAACAGAAACACCGGAGATTCGACCTTTTAGGTCGGGTCGCTACACTAGGGTTTTGCACTAGAATTTCAGCCACGTGCTACCCATTCCTCCAGTGCATAGTTTCTCCTCTAGATTGGATTTCTGTAGTGCTTAGGCAAAGCCTTGCTGGAATTGCTCCACCACCATCGCCGGAGCGCCGTCAGGCTACAGGTGAACTCTTCTTCCTCTCCACTCCTTCTTGCTGGATCAAGACGGTGGAGATCGTCATCAAGCTGTACATGTGCTGAACGCGGAGGTGTCGTCCGTTCGGTGCTAGATCAGAAGGATCGTGATCAAGTTCGTGGGACGGATCGTGATAAAGTTCATGGGACGGATCGTGATCGGATCGCGGGACGGATCGTGATTGGATCGCGGGACGCACGGCGATTTGGATCGCGAAGAAATTCGACTACACCAACCGCGTTTCTTAACGCTTCCCGCTTACCGATCTACAAGGGTATGTAGATCCGCTCTCCCTCTCATAGATGCTCATCACCATGGATAGATCTGCGTGTGCATAGGAAATTTTTTGTTTCCCATGCAATGTTCCCCAACAGTGGTATCAGAGCTAGGTCTATGTGTAGATGAGATCTCGAGTAGAACACAAAAGGTTTGCGGGTGTTGATGCTTAGATTGCTTCCTCCCTTGGTCGGATTTTGGTTCAGTGGTATTGTGAGATGAAGCGGCCCGGACCAGCATTACTCGTACGCTTACGAGTGACCAGTTCCCTCGACGCAACTTGTTGCCTAGATGGCTTGCAGGTGGCAGTTTCTCTCACTTTAGTTGGATCGGATTCGACAAAGGCGGTCCTTGAGAAGGTTGAAAAGCAAATTATGTATCACCGTTGTGGTTTATGCATAGGTGAGAATCGTTCTTGCTAGAAACCCGTATCAGCCACGTAAAACATGCAACAACAATTAGAGGACGTCTAACTTGTTTTTACAGGGTATGTTGTGATGTGATATGGCCAATTACATGATGTGATATATGTGATGTATGAGATGATCATGTGATGTATAGAATTTCACGACTTGCATGTCGCTGAGTACGGCAACCGCCAGGAGCCATAGGGTTGTCTTTAATTATTGTATGACCTGCGTGTCAATCATTAAGCGCTATGTAATGCTTTACTTTATCGCTAAACGGTAGCAATAATAGTAGAAGAATGTTGGGCGCGACAACCCCGATGGCGACACGTTGATGGAGATCAAGATGATGGAGATCATGGTCTCTTGTCGGTGACGATGGAGATCATGCCGGTGATTTCAAGATGGAGATCTAAAGCACAAGTTCATGGCCATATCATGTCACTTATGAATTGCATGTGATGTTAGTCCTTTTATGCACCTTGTATTGCTTAGTATGACGGTAGCATTATAAGGTGATCCCTCACTTAAATTTCAAGATAAATTGTGTTCTCCCCGAGTGTGCACCGTTGCGAAAGTTCGTCGTGTTGAGACACCACGTGATGATCGGGTGTGATAGACTCTACGTTCACATACAACGGGTGCAAGCCAGTGTTGCACGCGCAGAACACTCGGGTTAAACTTGACGAGCCTAGCATGTACAGACATGGCCTCGGAACATAAGAGACCGAAAGGTCGAACATGAGTCATATAGTAGATATGATCAATATAATGATGTTCGCCATTGAAGCCACCTCAACTCACGTGATGATCTAACTTGAGATGGTGGATTTGGATCATGTGACACCCAGATGACCTGAGGGATGTCAATTTGAGTGGGAGATTTAGTAATTTGATTAACTTAACTCATTATCTTGAACTATAGTCTAAGTGAACTTTGCATATTTATGTTGTAGATCAATGGCTCGCGCAGTAGCACGCCTTAATTTCAATGCGTTCCTAGAGAAAGCTAAACTGAAAGATGATGGAAGTAACTTTGTTGACTGGGCCCGTAATCTGAGGATTATCCGCATGGCTTCCCAGAAATCATATGTCCTTGATGTAACGCTTGGTGACCAACCAGAAGACATGACCTCCGAAGACGTTAAGAACGCTTGGGAGGCACGTACTTCAGATTACTCAATAGTTCAGTGTGCAATATTGTATGGCTTAGAACCGGGACTTCAAAGACATTTTGAATGTCATGGAGCATATGAGATGTTCCATGAGTTGAAGGTTATCTTTCAGAAGAATGCCCGGATCGAGAGGTATGAAACATCCGATAAGTTCTATGCTTGCAAGATGGAGGAGAACGGGTCTATCAGTGTACATATACTCAGAATGTCTGGGTATTCAACTCGTCTAGCGGAGTTGGGAATTGCCCTTCTGCCAGAGGCGATCACTGACAGAGTTCTTCAATCACTGCCACCTAGTTACAAGAGCTTTGTGATGAACTATAACATGCACATGATGAACAAGTCAGTTGTCGAGCTATTTGCAATGCTAAAAGTCGCTGAGTCTGAAATCCGGAAAGAACATCAAGTGTTGATGGTCAATAAAACCACTAGTTTCAAGAAAAATGGCAAAGTCAAGGGCAAGGGCAAGAAGGGTAAAACCAAGAAGGATGGCAAAGCAGTTGCTACTCCTGTATAGAAGCCCAAGCATGGAACCAAGCCAGAAACTGAGTGCTTTCATTGCAAGGGAACTGGTCACTGGAAGTGGAACTGCCCCAAGTACCTGGCTGACAAGAAGGCGGCCAACGACAAACAAGGTATATATGATATACATGTTATTGATGTGTACCTTACCAACTCTTGTAGTAGTGCCTGGGTATGTGATACTAGTTTGGTTGCTCACATTTGCAACTCAAAGCAGGAACTACAGAATAAATGAAGGCTGGCAAAGGATGAAGTGACAATGCGCGTGGGAAATGGTTCCAAGGTTGATGTGATCGCCGTCGGCATGCTCTCTCTTCGATTACCACCGAGATTAGTGATGAACCTGAATAATTGTTATTTAGTGCCTTCGTTAAGCATGAACATTATATCTGGATCTTGTTTATTGCGAGACGGTTACTCATTTAAATCAGAGAATAAAGGTTGTTCTATTTATATGAGTAATATCTTTTATGGTCATGCACCCAATGTTAGGGGTTTATTCATATTGAATCTTGATAGTGATGACACACATGTTCATAACATTGATGCCAAAAGATGTAGAGTTGATAATGATAGTACCACTTTCTTGTGGCACTGCCGTTTAGGTCATATTGGTGTAAAACACATGAGGAAGCTCCATGCTGATGGACTTTTGGAGTCACTTGATTTTGATTCACTTGACACATGTGAACCATGCCTCATGGGCAAGATGCCTAAAATGCCGTTCTCTAGAACAATGGAACAGGCGAGTGACTTATTGGAAATCATACATACTGATGTGTGTGGTCCAATGAATGTTACAGCGCATGGTGGATATCGTTATTTTCTCACCTTCACTGATGACTTAAGTAGAATTTACTTAATGAAACACAAGTCTGAAACGTTTGAAAAGTTCAAGCAATTTCAGAGTGAAGTTGAGAATCATCGTAACAAGAAGATTAAGTTCCTGCGATCTGATCGAGGAGGTGAATATCTGAGTTATGAGTTTGCTAGTCACTTAAGACAGTGTGGAATTGTTTTGCAGTTGACACCGCCTGGAACACCACGGTGTAATGGTGTGTCCGAATGTCGTAATCGAACCTTATTAGATATGGTGCGTTCTATGATGTCTCTTGCTGATTTGCCACTATCGTTTTGGGGTTATGCATTAGAGACAGCTGCATTCACTTTAAATAGGGCACCATCTAAATCCGTTGAGACGATGCCATATGAACTGTGGTTTGGCAAGAATCCAAAGTTGTCGTTTCTTAAAGTTTGGGGATGTGATGCTTATGTCAAAAAGCTTCAGCCTGAAAAGCTTGAACCCAAAGCGGAGAAATGCGTCTTCATAGGATACCCGAAAGAGACAGTCGGGTACACCTTCTATATCAGATCCGAAGGCAAAGTGTTTTTCGCTAAGAATGGAACATTTCTTGAGAAAGATTTTCTTTTGAAAGAATTGAGTGGGAGGAAAATAGAGCTTGATGAGGTTATTGAACCTTTACTTCAACCAGAAAGTAGCGCAGCGAGAAAGATGTTTCTGTGGAACCTATGACGGTAGAAGAGGAAGTTAATGATGATGATCATGAAGCTTCAGATCAAGCTGCTATTGAACCTCGTAGGTCGACAAGGCCATGTACTACACGTGAGTGGTACGGCAACCCTGTCTTGGAGGTCATGTTGTTGGACAACAATGAACCTACAAGCTATGGAGGAGCTGTGATGGGCCTAGATTCCGAGAAATGGTTAGAGGCCATGAAATCCGAGATGGGATCCATGTATGAAAACAAAGTATGGACTTTGGAAGTATTACCTAAAGGGAGAAAGGCCATTCAGAACAAATGGATCTTTAAGAAGAAGACAGACGCAGACGGTAATGTGCACAAGACTCGATGTTAGCCTTGCCATAAGTATGGCCAGTAGGTTTCAAAGTGATCCTGGAATGGAGCACTGGACGGCGGTCAAGATTGTCCTTAGTAACTAAAATACTAAGGAGATGTTTCTCGATTATGGAGGTGATAAAGAGTTTGTCATAAAGAGTTACGTCGATGCAAGCTTTAAAAACCAATCCGGATGACTCGTAGTAGCAATCTGGATATGTATAGCGGAGCAGCCATTTGGAATAGTGCCAAGTGGAGTGTGGTAGCAGTGTTTACAATTTGACATAGAGATTTGCAAAGTACACATGGATCTGAATGTCGCAGACCTTTTGACTATAAGACCTCTCTCACATGCAAAGCATGATCGAGACCCAGCACTCATTGGGTGTTAGATTCATAACAATGCGACTCACATGGTGATGTGAACTAGATTATTGACTCTAGTGCAAGTGGGAGACTGTTGGAAATATGCCCTAGAGGCAATTAATAAAGTGTTTATTATTGTATTTCCTTGTTCATGATAATTGTTTATTATCCATGCTATAATTGTATTAATTGGAAACATGGATACATGTGTGGATACATAGACAAAACACATTATCCCTAGTATACCTATAGTGAACTAGCTCGTTGATCGAAAGATGGTTAAGGTTTCCTAGCCATGGGCATGAGATGTCATTTGATAACGGGATCACATCATTAGGAGAAGGATGTGACGGATAAGACCCAAACTACAAATGTAGCATATGATTGTGTCAGTTTATTGCTATTGTTTTCTGCATGTCAAGTATATGCTCCTATGACCATGAGATCATGCAACTCACGGACACCAGAGGAGTGCCTTGTGTGTATCATACGTCGCAACATAACTGGTGACTATAAAGGTGCTCTACAGGTATCTCCGAGGGTGTCTGTTGAGTTGGCATGGATCAAGACTGGGATTTGTTACAACGTGTGACGGAGAGGTATCTCCGGGCCCACTCGGTAATACAACATCACAATAAGGCTTGCAAGCAATGTGTCTAAGTGTTAGTCATGGGATCTTGTATTACGGAATGAGAAAAGAGACTTGCCGGTAACGAGGTTGAACTAGGTATGGAAATACCGACGATCGAATCTCGGGCAAGTAACATACCGAAGAACAAAGGGAACATCGTACGGGATTAACTGAATCCTTGACATAGAGGTTCAACCGATAAAGATCTTCGTAGAATATGTAGGAACCAATGTGGACATCCAAGTCCCGCAATTGGTTATTGACCGTAGAGGTGTCTCGGTCATGTCTACATAGTTCTCGAACCCGTAGAGTCTGCACACTTAAGGTTTGGTGACGTTTCGGTAGTATAGAGTTATGTATGGTGGTGACCAAAGTTTGTTCAGAGTCCCGGATGAGATCACGGAAGTCACAAGGAGCTCCGGAATGGTCCGGAGGTAAAGATTCATATATAGGAAGTCCTGTTTTGGTCGCCGGAAAAGTTTCGGGCTTATTGGTAGTGTACCGGGAGTGCCGGTAGTGTATCGGGAGACCTCCGGGAGGGGTATTTCGACCCAAGAGGCTTCATGGGCTGTGGGAAAGTAATAACCAGCCCTTAGTGGGCTGGTGGAATAACCACAATAGGCCCATGTGGCTGGAATAAAGAAACCCAAAGGAAAAAGGTGGGAAAAAGGCAAAAAGGAGGAATCCTAGTCCTACTAGGATTGGAGAAGGAGAGTCCTCCTCCACCTCCCACTTCGGCCGAAGCTTCCAAGGCTTGGAGGCCAAGGCTGCCTCTCCTCCTCCTTCCCTCCTATATATACTAGTGGATTTCTTGGGTTTTGCACTAGTTTTTCAGCCACGTGCTACCCGTTCCTCCAGTGCACAGTTTCTCCTCTAGATCGGATTTCTGCAGTGCTTAGGCAAAGCCCTGCCAGAAGTGCTCCACCACCATCGTCGGAGCGCCGTCACGCTGCCAGAGAACTCTTCTACCTCTCTGCTCTCTCTTGATGAATCAAGATGGCGGAGATCGTCATGAAGCTGTACGTGTGCTGAACGCGGAGGTGTCGTTCGTTCGGCGCTAGATCGGAAGGACCGTGATCAAGATTGCGAGACGGTTCGTGATGTGATCGCGAAACGAATCATGATGAGTTCGTGGGACAGATCATGATCAAGATCACGGGACGGATCGTGATGAGTTCACGAGACGGATCGTGATTGGACCGCGGGACGCTCGGCGATTTGGATCGCGAAGACGTTCGACTACACCAACCACGTTTTTAACGCTTCCCGCTTAGCGATCTACAAGGGTACGTAGATCCACTCTCCTTCTCGTAGATGCTCATCACCATGGATAGATCTGCATGTGCGTAGGAATTTTTTTGTTTCCCATGCGATGTGCCCCAACACGAGACGCTTAATAGCATTTTCACAGAGCACATACCTTGATAAAGTTTTGAAGAAGTTCAAAATGGAACAATCCAAGAAGGGGTTCTTGCCTGTGTTACAAGGTGTGAAGTTGAGTAAGACTCAATGCCGAGTAACTACAGAAG
This sequence comes from Hordeum marinum, assembly GCA_022496015.1. Classification (NCBI taxonomy): domain Eukaryota; kingdom Viridiplantae; phylum Streptophyta; class Magnoliopsida; order Poales; family Poaceae; genus Hordeum; species Hordeum marinum. The sequence continues at coordinate 27,925,109 of CM039676.1, forward strand.
ATAGAGAAAAGATGAGTGTCATCCCCTATGCTTCAGCCATAGGTTCTATCATGTATGCAATGCTATGCACAAGACCCGATGTCAGCCTTGCCATAAGTATGGCCGGAAGGTTTCAAAGTGATCCCGAATGGAGCACTGGCAAGCGGTCAAGAATATCCTTAAGTACCTGAAAATAAATAAGGAAATGTTTCTCGTTTATGGAGGTGATGAAGATCTCGTCATAAAGGGTTACGTCGATGCAAGCTTTGACACTGATCCGGACGACTCTAAGTCGCAAACCGGATACATATTTATTCTTAACGGGGGAGCGGTAAGCTGGTGCAGTTCCAAGCAAAGCGTGGTAGCTGATTCTACGTGCAAAGCGGAATACATCGCAACCTCAGAGGCGGCGAAGGAAGGTGTCTGGATGAAGCAGTTCCTGACAGATCTTGGAGTAGTGCCTAGTGCACTGAATCCAATGAACATGTTCTGTGACAACACTAGTGCCATTGCTCTGGCCAAGGAACCAAGGTTTCACAAGAGGACCAAACACATAAAGCGATGCTTCAACTCCATCCATGATTACATCGAGGAGAAAGACATAAATATTTGCAAAGTGCACACGGATCTGAATGTTGCAGACCCATTGACTAAACCTCTTCCAAGGGCTAAACATGATCAACACCAGAACTGCATGGGTGTTCGATTCATTACAATGTAAATCACATAGTGATGTGAACTAGATTATTGACTCTAGTGCAAGTGGGAGACTGTTGGAAATATGCCCTAGAGGCAATAAATAAAGTGTTTATTATTGTATTTCCTTGTTCATGATAATCGTTTATTATCCATGCTATAATTGTATTAAATGGAAACATGGATACATGTGTGGATACATAGACAAAACACAATATCCTAGTATACCTCTAGTGAACTAGCTCGTTGATCGAAAGATGGTTAAGGTTTCCTAGCCATGGGCATGAGATGTCATTTGATAATGGGATCACATCATTAGGAGAATGATGTGATGGACAAGACCCAAACTACAAACGTAGCTTATGATCGTGTCAGTTTATTGCTACTGTTTTCTGCATGTCAAGTATATGTTCCTATGACCATGAGATCATGCAACTCACAGATATCCGAGGAGTACCTTGTGTGTATCAAACATCGCAACGTAACTGGGTGACTATAAAGGTGCTCTACAGGTGTCTCCGAGGGTGTCTGTTGAGTTGGCATGGATCAAGACTGGGATTTGTTACTCCGTGTGACGAAGAGGTATCTCAGGGCCCACTCGGTAATACAACATCACAATAAGCCTTGCAAGCAATGTGATTACGTGTTATTTACGGGATCTTGTATTACGAAACGAGTAAAGAGACTTGCCAGTAACGAGGTTGAACTAGGTATGGAGATACCGACGATCGAATCTCGGGCAAGTAACATACCGAAGAACAAATGGAACATCATACGGGATTAACTGAATCCTTGACATAGAGGTTCGAGCGATAAAGATCTCCATAGAATATGTAGGAACCAATGTGGACATCCAAGTCCCACCATTGTTATTGACCGTAGAGGTGTCTTGGTCATGTCTACATAGTTCTCGAACCCGCAGGGTCTGCACACTTAAGGTTTGGTGACGTTTCAGTAGTATAGAGTTATGTATGGTGGTGACCGAAGTTTGTTCGGAGTCCCGGATGAGATCCCGGACATCAGGAGGAGCTCTGGAATGGTCTGGAGGTAAAGATTCATATATAGGGAGTCCTGTTTTGGTCACGGAAAAGTTTCGGGCTCATCGGTAGTGTACCGGGAGTGCGGTAGTGTACCGGGAGGCCTCCGGGAGGGGTATTTTGACCCAAGAGGCTTCATGGGCTGTGGGCGAGTGAATATCAGCCCTTATTGGGCTGGTGGACACTCCCACACAAGGCCCATGTGGCTGGAGGAAAAAACCCAATAGGAAAATGTAGAAAAAAGGCAAAAAGGAGCAATCCTAGTCCTACTAGGATTGGAGGAGGAGAGTCCTCCTCCACCTCCCACTTCGGCCAAAGCCTCCAAGGCTTGGGGGCCAAGGCTGCCTCTCCTCCTCCTTCCCTCCTATATATACTGATGGATTTCTAGGGTTTTGCACTAGAATTTCAGCCACGTGCTACCCGTTCCTCCAGTGCATAGTTTCTCCTCTAGATCGGATTTCTGCAGTGCTTAGGCGAAGCCCTGCTGGAATTGCTCCACCACCATCGCCGGAGCGCCGTCAGGCTGCCGGAGAACTCTTCTTCCTCTCCACTCCTTCTTGCTGGATCATGACGGTGGAGATCGTCATCAAGCTGTACGTGTGCTGAAGGCAGAGGTGCCGTCCGTTCGGTGCTAGATCGGAAGGATCGTGATCAAGTTCGTGGGACGGATCGTGATCAAGTTCGTGGGAGGGATCGTGATTGGATCGCGGGATGGATCGTGATTGGATCGCGGGACGGATTGTGATTGGATCGCGGGACGCACGAAGATTTGGATCGCGAAGACGTTCGACGACACCAACCGCGTTTCTTAACGCTTCCCGCTTAGCGATCTACAAGGGTTTGTAGATCCACTCTCCCTCTCATAGATGCTCATCCCCATGGATAGATCTGCGTGTGCCTAGAATTTTTTTGTTTCCCATGCAACGTTCCCCAACAGAACCGAGCTCGCGGCTCCGTTGTCAAGTGCTCCACCAGCTGCTTCGACCATCATGGCCTCGACACCAATCGGACTACTCCAGACCACCTCAGCTATCCCAGCCGTAGCATCAATTCAGCTGACAGCTGTCTTTCCTCTGCACCACATCCCGGAAGACCAAACTGGAGCTGCGAAGGAAGCCATGATCCAAGCAGAGCAGATAATGCTGCACACAAAGGAGGCGTATAAAGCCAGCAAGCCGGCTTATGATGCCAGCGCGGCGCTTCGTACCAATGTCCAAGTAAGTGCGATTGTAAGTGCATTTCCGATTGAATTCCTGTCTTTCTTGATTGTACACCCAGTGGATGTTTTCCTTTCGTAGAATACTTGTACGTTCTCCACTTGAATAGATCAGGTCTTAGTCGAGTAGATTTTTGTCCAGTGGGTGCACGCTAAGTGCACCCACTGGGTATAGTCCTCGAGACCGCTATCGAAAGATGAAGACATCGGCAGGGGTCTTAGAGTTGCTTTGGTAACTGCTCGACATATCGAGTGATAGAAGGTCTAGTGAGGGCACGTTGAGTGCACCTACTGGGTGTAGTCCCCGAGACAGCCGTCGAGTGCTTGCACTCGCGGGGGTCTTAATAGAGACGATATTCACATGCTTGGACACATTTTTTTATTTTCCTGCCACTCGACAGATCGAGTGTTAGCAGATCCAGTGGGGGCATGCTAAGTGCACCCACTGGGTGTAGTCCCTGAGACCGCCGTCAAATGCTTGCATCGGCGGGAGTCTGATAAAGACCATCTTATGCTCGGACATGGCAGACCTTGTCGAGTGATTTAGGAACCAATGGGGACAAGTTGAGTGCACCCACCGGGTGTAGTCCCCGAGACTACTTTTGATCGTTGATGATGAGCAGTAGTCTTAAGAACTTGAACTCAAGGTTCTTTGTCGTACACGGAGTACGCTTGCCACTCGACGTGTCGAGTGAACTCTTTGCTTTAGCGTTACCACTCCAAAGCTACCTTGTAGGTTTCATGGATATCATTGCCATCAACCATGATATGACATAGGTTTCATGGACATAATTTCATCAACCATGACATGACGCTATTTCAGGAGTGTGGTGTCGGGCGGCAGGCCGCCATCCAGTCGACTGTTCTTGACCCTTTCCACTCGGGAGTGGAGGAATTTTCATGTTGACTGAACTGGTTTTTTATTTATTTCAGAGAGCTTGTGAACTTGGCACCCAGTACAAGGACTTGGAGAAGGAAAGGAACCATCTGTGATTGGATCTAGAGATTTCCAAGAACAGCCTGGAACGTGCGCAGACTGAGCTGAAGACCCTAGGAGGTAATCTTTGTCGACCCAATGCACTCTTACTTTCACCTTCCATCTTTTGAACCAAGTGCTCTCACTCAAACAGACGTGCGTGATGAAAATCGTCGACTCCAAGCACGACTCAACAATGCTATTTCTTTAGATACCATGAAGAAAGCACTGGAAGACAAGGACAAGGTGCTTGCTGACGCTCAAAAGGTGGCGAAGGAGAAAACCGAAGCCGCCAAAAAGAAACTTGCCACAGCCAAGAAGATAGAGGAGGAAAACTCCAAGCTAAAACTGGAATGGCGCAAAATTATCAAAAGGACCGAACAGTTGACCAAGAGGAGCAATGGCCTAGAGAAGCACTTGGGAGATTTAGCGAAGAAGATGTTCATCATGCTCGACGGTAACTTCCTTTGTCGAGTGAATTTCCTTAATTCACATAGGCTAGTAATGTAACCATCTGTTCATTCCTCCCTCCATATAGAATTCTGCCAGGACTTTGAAAAAGAGACCGAAGAGATTGAGCCCAATCTGGATCCCACTAAGTCACCCATTGGAGATGCCGTGGCCATGAACGTGTTCCGCCTAAACGTCTTTCTCCAGGGTGTCCAAGCATACATCGTTCGACTGAAGGCTGCGCTGGAGAAGATTGACAAGGAACTGTGGCCTGAAGACACCCTCCAGACTAACCTTGCATCCATGATGACCCGTCTCAATGAGATCCCCAGTCGAGTGCAAGCTTGGAAGAAGTTAGCTACCCGCTGCAGAGCCGATGTGGTGCTCTCACTTTTAAGAGTCCATTGCAAGGAAGCAAGAGAAGACAAGTTGAAGGACCTCCAAGTGATTAACATGAAGAAACTTCAGTTCGAAGACTTCATGGAGACCTTCATCGATGCAACCATTCGGATCGCAGACGGGATCGACTTGGACAACTTCATCGAGTCAGCAAGTCCGTCTGGTGCTTGAAAAAACTTTATTCGCAGTGAGAACTTTATTCGCCTCGGAATGCCGTGTGGAAATGTAATGGTCGTAAAACTTCTTTCAGGCCTGAAGCCTGAGTACCTTTGCTTGCGCGTGAAACTTTTATTTGCGCTAAAACCTTTGGATTTATCCACATTTCGCTTTCAAACGTTTGTTTGACTGAATTTGTTTTTCTGGACCCCCCCGAATGAGAAGTATATTCATCACTCGGGTCAAGTTTTTAACTTAGGCGAAAGCTGGTTTGCAGCTAAGCCCCCAAAGGAGAAGATCGTTCGACATTCAGAGTAGTTTTGAACTTAGACCAATAGTGATTTGTAGCTAAGTTTCTGAGTGAATGGATTGTAATCCACTCGGAAGGATTTTTAACTTAGGCGAAAGCTGGTTCACAGCTAAGCCCCCGAGTGTGAGGATCACTCGACACTTGGAGTGGTTTTAAACTTAGACAAAGACTGGTTCGTTGCTAAGTTTCCGAGTGAATGTATTTATAATCCACTCAGAAGAGTTTTTAACTTAGGCGAAAGCTGGTTCGCAGCTAAGCCTCCGAGTGCGAGGATTGCTCGACACTCGGAGTGGTTTTAAACTTAGACGAAGACTGGTTCATAGCTAAGTTTCTGAGTGAATGGATTATAATCCACTCGAAAGGGTTTTTAACTTAGGCGAAAGCTGGTTCGCAACTAAGCCCCCGAGTGTGAGGATTGCTCGACGCTCGGAGTGATTTTAAACTTAGGCGAAGAATGCTTCACAGCTAAGTTTCTGAGTGAATGGACTGCTATCCACTCGGCAGGGTTTTTAACTTAGGTGAAAGCATGGTCGCAACTAAGCCCCCCCCCCCCGAGTGTGAGGATTTCTCGACGCTCGAATTGATTTTAAACTTAGACGAAGACTAGTTCATAGCTAAGTTTCCGAGTGAATGGACTGCCATCCACTCGGTAGGGTTTTTAACTTAGGCAAAAGCATGTTCACAGCTAAGTCCCCAAGTGTGAGGATTGCTCGACACTCAGAGTGATTTTAAACTTAGACAAAGACTGGTTCACAGCTAAGTTTCCAAGTGAATGGACTGCTATCCACTCGGCACGGTTTTTAACTTAGGTGAAAGCATGTTCGCAGCTAATCTCCCGAGTGCAAGGATTGCTCGACCCTCGGAGTATTCCCAAATGTGAAATTGCATGATCGAAATCGACGAAAGAACTCAGAAGTCATACTTGTGTAAACGGCATGGTCTGAAATACTTTCATTACGTCAACACAACTCTATCTTTAGGTATAGAAACACCGGAGCAAATCTGCATTCTAGGCTCGCGGATCATCAATCTTGTTCTTGAGGTTGTAGAGGTGATAGGCTGCATTATTCAACACCTTAGTGACAATGAAAGGACCTTCCCATGCCAGAGCGAGCTTGTGAGGTCGTTGTTGATCCTCTTAGAGCACCAAGTCACCTTCATGAAACGACCGACTCTTAACGTGCTTCGCGTGGAAACGTCATAGATCTTGCTGATATGTAGTCTCCAAATCAAAGCCATCTCCCATTCCTCTTCTAGGATATCTATGCCATCCTGTCTCGCTTGCTTAGCTTCATCTTCGGAATAAAGATCCACCCGAGGAGAATTATGAAACAAGTAACTTGACGGGACAACTTCGGCTCGATAGACCAGGAAAAAAGGAGTTCGTCCAGTCAACCGATTAGGAGTTGTTCTCAAACCCCATAAAACATATGGCAACTCGGACACCCAGGCTCCGGCTGCATGTTCCAAATCTCGCATGAGACGAGGCTTCAGACCTTGCAGGATGAGGCCATTAGCTCGCTCAGCTTGGCCATTGGTTTGGGGGTGTGCAATGGACGCATAATCCACCTGAGTGCCTTGGGAGAAGCAGAAGTGTCTGAACTCTTCCGATTCAAAGTTTGAGCCATTATCTGTGATAATACTGTGGGGAACTCCATACTGGTAGATTATCTCTCTCATGAATTTGATTACAGAGTTCAATTTCTTTATAGGCTTGGCCTCAATCCACTTCGTAAACTTGTCGAATGCAACAAGCAAATGAGTAAATCCACTCTGTCCTGTCCGGAAGGGACCAACCATATCCAAACCCTAGACAACGAATGACCAATTGAGGGGAATGGTCTTCAGAGCAGACACAGGTTTGTGAGAGAAGTTTGCGTAGAACTGGCACCCTTCATAGTGATCAACAATGTCCTTGGCCATCTCATTGGCACACGGCTAGAAGAAACCAGCTCGATACGCTTTAGCGACAATTATCCGAGAGGACGCATGATGGCCCCAAGTTCCCGAGTGAATTTCTTCTAGGATCATTCGACCTTGTTCAGGGGAAATGCGTTGCTGCATCACACCAGTTACACTTTCTCTGTACAGTTGATCATCCATCACAGTAAAAGCTTTGGATCTACACATGATCTATCGGGCTTCAGTCTCATCTTCAGGGAGTTCTTGCCTCAAAATATATGCAATATAGGGCACTTTCCAGTCGGGAATGATGACCAGAACCTCCATGACCAGATCAATAACCGCAGGGACATCAACCTCAGTCGGATCAGAGGCGCTCATAGCTTGTGGGGGCTCTTCAGTGAAGGGATCTTCCTGCATCGAAGGAGTATGAAGATGCTCTAAGAATACATTGCTGGGGACAGGTTGCCGAGTGCATCCAATCTTTGCCAGCTCATCGGATGATTGATTCTTCACTCGGGGAACATGATGTAGTTCCAAACCTTCGAACCTCTTATCAAGTTTTCTAACAACATTACAGTATCCATTCATAGTGGGGTTCCGAACATCCCACTCCTTCATCACTTGATTGACTACCAAATCAGAGTTGCCGTAAACCATCAAGCGCTTGACGCTGAGTGAGATGGCCATGCGCCACCCATACAAGAGTGCTTCATATTCTGCTTCGTTGTTGGAGGAATCGAAGTGAATCTGCAGGACATGACTGAGTTTGTTGCCTTTTGGGGATACCAAAACAATGCCAGCACTGGACCCATTCAACATTTTCGAGCCATCAAACAACATGGTCTAGTGCACCGAGTGAATCTGGACTGGTTGCTGCTGTTCAACCCACTCGGTGAGGAAATCAGCAAGTGCCCGAGACTTGATCGCCTTTTTGGCTTCGAACTTGATGTCAAAGTATAGGAGCTCAATCGCCCATTTAGCCACTCGACCAGTTGCATCTTGATTGTTGAGGATCTCAGACAATGGGGCATCATTGGCGACTGAAATTGAGTGATCCTAAAAGTAGTGTGCCACCTTCTTCGCTGACAGATAGATACCATAGACAAGCTTCTGGTAATGCGGGTACCTTTGCTTTGTAGGAGTTAACACTTCAGAAATGTATTAGACTGGGCATTGAACTTTGTAGGCCTTGCCTTCCTCTTCCTGCTCGATAGTCAGAACTGTATTGATGACCTGATTAGTGGCCGCGATGTACAGGAGCAAAGGCTCTTTGCTGTGTGGAGCAGCAAGCACCGGCTGGGTGGAAAGGAGGGCTTTGAGCTCGACAAATGCTGCTCCAGCTTCTGGAGTCCACTCGAACGTGTCAGACTTCTGCATCAGTCGGTACAAAGGCAATGCCTTCTCACCGAGACAAGAAATGAATCGACTCAATGCTACCAAGCAACCTGTGAGCTTCTGAACATCGTGCACTCGCACCGGACTTTTCATTCGGATAACGGCGTCGATCTTCTTAGGATTGACGTCGATTCCTCGTTCAGAAATGAGAAAACCGAGTAACTTGCCGCCAGGAACACCAAATGTACACTTAGTCAGATTCGTCTTGATATCATACCTCCTCAGATTGGCGAATGTCTCAACCAAGTCAGCCAGCAGGTCGGAACCTTTGCGGGACTTGACAACAATATCATCCATGTAAGCTTCTACATTCCGAGGGATCTGGTCGAGTAAACACTTCTGAATCATGCGCATGAAAGTAGTGCTAGCATTCTTTAAACCAAAAGGCATGGTGATATAGCAGAAACACCCGAATGGGGTTATGAAGGCTGTTTTTATTTCATCCGGACCAAACAGACGAATCTGATGGTAACCGGAGTATGCATCTAGAAATGATAAACACTTACACCCCGCAGTCGAGTCAACAATCTGATCGATGCGAGGGAGCGGGACATGATCTTTTGGGCAGACCCGATTGGTATGCTTGAAGTCAATACACATGCGGAGTGACTTGTCCTTCTTGGGGACCATGACGATATTCAAGAGCCACTTGGAGTGGTAACTCTCTCGAATGAACTTAGCTGCCAGGAGGCGAGCCACTTCTTCGCCGATTGCTTTATGCTTCTCCGCTGCCGACCGACACAAATGTTCTTTCACCGGCTTTGACTTCGGATCAACTCCCAGTCAGTGCTCAGCCAGCTCCCTGGGAACCCTCGGCATGTCAACAGGCTTCCATGTGAAGATGTCCCAGTTCTCACAGAGGAATTGGATGAGCTCGGCTTCCTATTTGCTACCGAGTGTTGTTGATATGTTGGTCGGGGCAACAGTTGAATGTGTCGGATGAATGTGCACCTTTTTTCACTTCCCCTGCCGACTGAAAAGCTGACTCTGAAGCAGGCTTCTTAGCACGCAGCAAATTAGTAGGGTCAACGCTCTTCTTGTACTCTTCTAGCTCGACCATAGCCATCTGATGATCGGCAATTTTGGAGCCCTGCCGGAGGCACTCCTCAGCCCTCTGTCGATTGCTAGTGACTGTGATCATGCCCTTGGGTCCATGCATCTTCTGTTTGAGATACACATGTCATCGACGGGCCATGAAACGTGCATAAGCTAGTCAACCAAGGATATCATGGTACGTGCTCTAGAAGTCCACGACTTCAAACGTCAATTCTCTTTGCAAATTTTTTATTCATCCCGAATGTCACATCCAATGCAATCTGGCCGAGTGACCTGGCCTTTTTCCATGGGATGACTCCATGGAACTGCATGTTGCTCTCACTGAGTCGAGAATTGGAATGCCCATCCCCTTAAGGGTATCTGCATACAGAATGTTTAATTCGCTTGCTCCATCCATAAGGACCTTGCGGAGTCGAGTGCCTCCTATAACGGATTCACCACCAAAGCCTGCCGACCGGGAGTGGCAACATGAGTAGGATGATCTGACTAATCAAATGTGATGGCAGTCTGAGACCACTTGAGGTACGTGGGGTTGTAGGCACGGTCATGTTGACTTCTCTGTTTATAACCTTCAATCGACTCTTGCTTTCAACATCAGAAAAAATCATCAGAGTGGTGTTGACATGGGGAAAAGTTTCTTTGTCTTCATCATCCTCTTTTTCTGGGGTTTTCGCACTCGACGGGCCCTCTTTGAATTACTAGATCAGCAGTCGACACCGTCGAGTGGTATGCTTGGGCAATATCAAATTGCCTTCTTCTTCTTTTCTCGTGTGGATTACACACGGTAAATCCATAACATCAGTTCCTGTCTGACTCTTTCCTTTCTTGGGGTTGAACTGTCTCTTGGACTTCCCCTTGTTTTTCCCTTGTGCCGCCAGGGCGGCTGCCTCTGCCTGAACAGGGCCTTCAGCCTTCCACTTTTGCTTCTGAATGGAATTGCCGCCGGCATCATTGTCGACTGATTTTCCTTTGCCGCTGTGGAGGCGGTCTTCTTCCTTGCCATTGGCGTACCGATTGACGATTTCCATCATCTTACTCAGGAAAATATCACCTGTTCGCCCGAACTTCAGGTAAAGCGTTTTGTACTTCACTCCAACGTTGAAAGCATAAATAGCCTGATGCTCAGATACATTCTCCATTGTATGATGCAAAGTGGACCAGCGCTGAATGTAATCCCTCAATGACTCATTGGGCTTCTGAACACAATGTTGCAAATCAATCAAACCGACAGGACGCTTGTAAGTGCCCTCAAATGTTCTGATGAACACTCAAGCAAGATCCTCCTAGCAATGGATGCTAGAAGGAGCCAAGCGATTCAGCCATGCACGGGCTGAACCATCCAACATCAAGGACAAATTCTTCATTGCAATGTTGTCGTTACCACCACCAATCTGAACAGGCACTAGGTAATCATCCAACCATGTCTCCGGCTTCGACTCGCCAGATAACTTGCCTATCCCAGCCGCCAACCTGAAGTAGGGGGAATCTACAGAACGTATAGCTCTGCTAAAGCACTTGGGACCAGAAATAACAGCACTGCTACCAGTCAGGTAATCTCTGTGATACGCATCTCTCTGGGCTCTGCTTTTGTCGACCCGCCTTTCTGTGAGGACGTCTCGAGCATCAAACCCTGGGTTCTGCTCCTCACCGAACGGGCGCCTTTTGTCCTGGTGCACTCGATGGTGGTCATCACAGCGAAACTGATCTCGTCCCTGATCCTTGTACTGATCTTCATAGAAACCTTTGCCCATGCAACGCAAAGGTGAACCAGGACTGTGTGCCAATTGATTAGTCTCTGCTCTTGGTGAATTACTTTTTTATCTATTGCACTACTATGAAACAACTGAGTTTTGGCGCTGCGCTGCATCAAGCAACGCTCTGATCTGCAGCAAACCTCTGCCAGCCTCTGAATGTGACGGCTGAATGGAATCCGCTATCCTAGTTGTTGCTGCAACATTTAATACTAGAGTGCGGTATACCTCAACATTGTTCTGTGAACCACTTGGGAACAACAATCGCTGACGTCGACTGGGAGGTGGTGGACGCTGGCGAGCACGCTCGTTGAGTTCCCTCTGGATCTCTTCGATCCGAATGTGCGTGGCCTCCAAGTCCCGAGCCTCAGCGGTCACACAGATGATGGGTGTATGGAGGACCTCTTCATCTCGATGCAGCTGCTCATTCAACACCCCACCAGCTTCTCGCCTGCTGCTGCCGATGCCTGGCGGCGGTCTCTGATGAGAACCAGCCATAAGAACCTCCACTGTGGGATTGCAGCTCTCGCGCTCGGAGGGAATGTCAGATTGATCGAAGTCCGACTAGAACATGTCGTGAAGTGACTCGGCAGGCTCGATCGCCGCAATCTGCGGAGATGAAATTTGGCAGGCCGCCGCATGCCTCACCCAGTGTTGGAGCCGTGAGCGACCAGATCGTTTGCAATGGTGAACATCAGGGAGAGCCAAAGAGTATGTGGTCGATGACTGCCGCAGAAGTACACTGCAAGAACTCACGCAGAAGTGCGTAGCCCGGCGGATCGGGAGCACCTCAACGTCGAGACGCGCTTCCTGGAGCCATGCCAAATCGTCGGCGATGAAGGTGATCGCTCCAAAATGGATCTCGTGGCCCAAGGAAAAACCACCGCTGGAAGACATGATGAAGGGGGGAAAATGCATCCTCGCCGGAAGTCGCTTAGATGCCTGCCCCATGGTGGGCACCAACTGTCGTGGGAATGAGTCTGACAGTAGAAAGTAGGGGTATGAAGGGAGAGGCCAGAGTCCTACCTACAGCGAGGGGTGCACAGACAGATGTATGAGTTTAGGCCCCTCTCGTGGAGGTAACAGCCCTGCGTCTTGGTGCTCGGGAGCTCTTGTCGTGTGGAAACTATGAGTTACAGAAGGTGTGAGCCCTTGTGCCAGAGGGGAGGGGCTGCTTATATAGAGTATGCTGCCCCTCATAAGTGCCAGGCATCCAAGGGTTCGATCGTGGGAATAAAGACGAGCATTACTGGTAACGTACATCATAATTGCTACTAATGACAACTGGCCTAACGCTTGCCTGTTGGCCTCCCTAGGGTGGTTTCTGGTCTTCTAGCGTCGAATGGAAGTGAGGTCTTCCAAGTGATAGGTTACTGTCGAGTGGATGGAGTGGACACCGAGTGGATAACATGTCGAGTGACTTGAGCACCATGGTGAATCCAGCCGGAATCTCTCCTATAATCTTTAAGTCCTCCAATACAGTGTCCTTAGGTAGGGTATCTAGGTCAAGCCTAGGACCCTACCCTAGGTATGTATCCTTGTCAGTGGAGCCACAGGGCGGCAGCCGACCGATGACTCGTTGGACATGGCAAGGTTGAGGCAGGCCATGGCAGCCGCAGTAGGTGAGGCGGGGCGAGGTGGAGCGGATGTAGGCAGGATCGGCTGAAGCACGAGGCGATGGAGGTGGCTCCAGAGCAAATTAGAGCCGACAACGACACAATGGGTAAGGAGACCGAGGTGGCCATGGCATTGCGGGCGGGATGAGACCGTGGCGACCACGACATCGCGGGCGAGGCCAGACCGAGCCGGCGAATACTCTGCATTGGCAGGCGGAGACCGAGTCCATCACCATCTCCGTTCCCTTCTTTCTTTGTTCTTCTCTCTGTCTGATTGATGGAACAACAACTGGAGATCTCCTTGGCACATGCAACTGCCCATTGTCTGTACATGTGTGGAAAAAAAAATCAGTAGATTGTCACGCGATGGAGTTCTATTGTTTTCTTCTGGACGGATCATGGTAGGTTTGCTACTCTGATCGATGGATCACTTGGTTGTTGATGTAGACTGAATCCAAAAAATTTGAAATACGCGCATGTAGATCCTTTTTAACCGGTTCTTCTTCATCCGGCAGGTCATAAGCTCCTCGATCCCTAGGAGAGATCCCTTCAAGAAGACAACACCATCGTGCGCTGGCCCCACGGTGGGCGCCAACTGTCATGGTTTTGTCACGGCAAGATGTTCCCGTGAGAGAACTTAGGTGTGAGGCCATCACTAAGGTGGTGAGCTCGAAGGGGTTGGTCGGAATCGAGAGACACGAGTTTACCCAGGTTCGGCCCCTCCTATGGAGGTAAAAGCCTATGTCCTGCTTTGTGTGTATTGCTGATGATGATGATCTCGATTATAAAGGTGCGAAATTGCTACCTCTAATCTTGAGGGTTTCTAATCCGTCTATCTCTAATGACTTGAACTTGTCCCTCTAGGGGCGCCTTACCCCTCCTTATTTGGGTGGAAGGGGTAGGTTTACATATAGAGTCCTACTGGGAGTAGGACTAGGACTAGTATCTCTTGAATCCTAATCCGAGTCTTATTTCCTTTATGAGGGAATCCTTCCTCATTGTGGTCCTTCTCTATGAGCCGACACCTGGGCCGTTGGGTCTTGTCACTTGTCTGACCCACCTGCCGGGTCACCAATGAACCGCCAAGCTCAGCCAGGTCACCAGTGAGTCGCCAAGTCCTGACCGGGTCATACTTCAGGCCAGGTTATACTGTGGGGTAATATCCCCAACAACATCCCTATTACCGCCATACTCTCATGCAATGACAAGTGAATAAACACTCATCTTGAGAATAACACATTTAGCGTGAAAAAATATCGGTCACCCCCTAGTTTCATGAGCAGTACGAGGACACAAAAAGGAAAATTTATTTTCAAAGTTTAGAGATGTCACATACAAATTTGCTTGGAACGGAATGGAAATACCGTATATAGGTAGGTATGGTGGACTCATATGGCAAAACTTGGTTCAAGGATTTTGGATGCACAAGTAGTATTTCTACTTAGTACAAGTTAAGGCTACCAAGAGATTGAGAAGCATCCAACCAAGAAACGAAAAATCACATAAGCGAGCATTAAGCATAACTAACACTAAATAATGCACCATAACTAGGATGTAATTTTGTAGCACAACTATTGACTTTCGTGCTTGCATATGGAATCACAAACCTTAACACCAATATTCTTACTAAGCATAATTACTCATCAAGATAACTCACATATTACTGTTGTCATGTCTCAAAACTATTACAAAGAATCAAGTTTAATTTTTCCAATGATCTTCGTGAAAGTTTTTATTATATCCCTCTTGAATATCTATCAATTTGGGACTAGTTTCATATGTTGCAATTGCTTTTGATAAGCTCACATGGATATATGTGAAGAACATGAGCATACACGTTTCATACCTCAAAATAACATAAGTGAAGCATGAGACAATTCCTTCAGAATTACTAACTCTCAAATTAATATAAATGACGCATGAGAGCATTTCTTCAAACATGTCAAAGCACACCGTGCTTAAAAAGATATAAGTGAAGCACTGGAGCAATTCCTTTGCTCAAAAGTTTTAAGTGAAGCATAAAGAGCAATTCAATTAAATCATAGAATATTTTTGTCTCTATAAAATAGGTGTGTGCATCAAGGATAAAATCAAACAAAGCAAAGATACAAGACACTCCAAGCAACACTCATTATATGTGATGAATAAAAATATAGTTCCAAGTAGTATGCCGTTGGTTGTTAGAAGATAGAGGGGATGCCACTCGGGGCATCCCTAAGCTTAGTTGATTGTTACTCTTTGGATATTACCTAGGGTTTATGTATCATCCCCAATCTTTGACTCTTATAACTCCTTATTCCTTCATCCATCGCGATCTCACCCAAAACTTGAAAACTTCAATCACACAAAACTTAAACAAATTCTCGTGAGATCCGTTAGTATAATAAAGCAAATTACCACTTTAGGTACTGTTGTAAACCCATTAATATATTATTATTGCATTATACCTACCATATTCTAACTTTACCATGACTTATACCCCCCCGATACAAGCCATAGATTCATCAAAACGAGCACACAATGCAATGAAAACAAAATCTGTTTCAGACAGGACAGTCTGTAGTAATCTGTACTCTACCCATACTTATGGAACTCGAGAAATTCTAAAAAATTATGAAAATGTAAAAAATTTGTATATAAATACTGTTGTAAATTTTTAGCTCAATATCACATTCCAGTAAAAAATGAAAATTCGTGCACTCGGAACAAAGTTTCTGTTTCAGATTCAGCATTGTTTCTACTCATCTTATCGATCATCCTAAAGGCATTACTTGGCAAAAACATGAAATAAAACATAAAAAACAATAATAATAGAATCATAATTTTGCAAAACACTAAAAAATAGAAAGTAAAATATAAAAATAATTTATTCACTGGGTTGCCTCCCAACTAGCGCTATCGTTTTACGCCCCTAGCTGGGCATAACACATAGATAGAAGTATTGTCATCCTTCTTCATCTTCTTTATAGATGAATTTTCATCAAACAGTTTTGTGAATACAACTTGGAACACATTATCCATGGGATTATCAAGTTCTCCATCTATATATCCCCTTTGATTACTGCCTACGATCCAAGAGTACTATTGATTAACATCATTAAAAGTTTGTTGGATCACATCTAAAACGAGAACTTCCTTACTAAGATTCTCATAATTTTTTTTGATTATTTTCAAGAAAATGTCTCAACATATAATAACTTTCGTAAAGTATTTCATATATTACCATTTTTTCATGACTCTTACCAAAATTATCAAAACTTTCCCTAGCTTCTCGTATGTTGTGATCAAATTCATTCATGAGAACAAGGGTAGCTAACTTTTTAGCTTTAGGATCTTTTAAAATATGTAGCTCATAAAACAATCTTTGCAAGGTAAGTTGTGTGAGGATAAATCTATTTTAAAGTTTAAGAACTAATGCTGAGATAGCTTCCGCATAAGTTTTAGTTCTTTTAAGTAAATGAGCATAATTAAGAGTCAAGTTTCCAACAGAATTGGAAAAATCCTGGATAGTCCTTTTTCTATAATGTTCCCTTGCCCCAAAACAAAAGTTTTAGAATCTAGATTACCAGAACGTCCAATTTTAGGCATCCTGCCATCATTAGTTTCTGTCATACCAAAATCACTCATGATGACAAGCAAATAAGAGATCTGACGAGAAAAAGGCAAACGAAAAAGAGAGGGCGAATAAAACGGCAAATTTGTGAAGTGGGTGAGAGGAAAACAAGGGGAAAATGGAAAATAATGTAAATTGCAAGGAGATGAGATTTGTGATTAGGAACCTGGTAGATGAGATTGCTTCCTCCCCAACAACGGCACTAGAAATTCCTTTGACGTGGCTTGAGACTGCATCGGTATTTCCCCAAAGAGAAAGGGATGATGCAACACATCGACGGTAAGTATTTCCCTCAGTTATGAAACCAAGGTATCAATCTGTAGAGGAAGATCACGCACCCACGTAAACAGAACCTACACACAAATAACAAATACTTGCAACCCGACGGGAAAGAGAGGTTGTCACGCTCTCTACGGTAATAAGATAGATTAGGCAAATAGATCTCGCAAGAACACAAAGTAAAACAAATAAACAAAAGTGCAACAAGGTATTTTTGGTTCTTTTGGTTAATAGATCTGAAAACAAAAGTTGCAAATAGTAGATCGGAAAGCAATATGTTGGAAAAGTAGACCCGGTGGCCATAGGTTTCACTAGTGGCTTCTCTCATGAGTATAGCACAAGGTGGGTGAAACAATTAATGTTGGGCAATTGATAGAAGATCAAATAATCATGAAGATATCCAAGCAATGATCATTATATAAGCATCACGTCTAAGTTAAGTAGACCGAAATGATTATGCATCTACTTCTATTACTCCACACATCGACCGCTATCCAGCATGCATCGAGTGTATTAAGTTCATTGGAAAACGGAGTAATGCAATAAGAACGGTGACATGTTGTAGACAATATCTATTCATGTAGGAATAGAGCCCATCTGGTTATCCTTAATGGCAACAAAACAAGCATGTCTTGCTGCTCCTTCTGTCACTGGGAAAGAACACCGCAAGATCAAACCCATCACAAAGCTCCTCTTCCCATGGTAAGAAATATCAATCTAGTTGGTCTAACTAAACCAAAGATTCAAAGAAAAAAATACGAGGCTATAAGTAATCATGCAAATAAGAGATCAAAGAAGACTCAAATCATATTCATGGATAGAAACTGATCATGAACTCAAAATTCATCGGATCCCAACAAACACATCACAAAAGTTATTGCACCAAATAGATCTCCAAGAGACCATTGTATTGAGAAATATATAGAAAGAGGAAAACATCTAGCTATTGCCTATGGACCCGTAGGTCTGTGGTGGACTACTCACGCATCATCAGAGAGGCACCTATGAGAAGATGAACCCCACCGTGGTGGTGTTAGATTGGATCTCGAGATTCTGGAACTTACGACGGCTGGAATTGTGTTTTCTCGACTCCCCTAGGTTTTTTGGATTTTCAGGGAATTTATAGGCTCGATAATCGGTTCAGGGGGTGCCCAAGGTGCCCACCCTCCACCAGGCCGCGCCAGGGGCCTCTGGCGCGCCCTGGTGGAGGGTGGCCACCCTGGGCCCCCTCTTCTGGTGTTGTTTGGCCCATCTGCTTCTTCTGGTCTAGAAAAAATCCACAAAAATCTCTGCAGCGTTTGGGGTTCATTTGGTACTGATTTTATGCAAAGTAAAAAACAAGCAAGAAACAAAAACTTCCACTTTGGCACTATGTCAATAGGTTAGTCCCAAAAAATGATATAAAGTTGCTATAAAATGATTGTAAAACATCCAAGATTGATAATATAACAACATGGAACAAGCAAATTTTTTAGATACGTTGGAGACGTATCAGTTTCCCGACGTCCCTCTCTAACCCATAAATTCTATAATGTCCCCAAAACCCTAAGGGAGATCCTGAAATTCTTTTTCCGCCGCCGCAAGTCTCTGTTCCGACGGGAGCCCATCTAGAGCTTCGTTTCGGCACCTTACCAGAGGGGGGATCGATCACGGAGGGCCTCTTCATCAACCTTGTTGTCCTCATGATGATGTGTGAGTAGTTCACCATAGACCTACATGTTCGTAGGTAGTACCTAGATGGAAATCTCTCACTTGCTCTCTCTCTTGATCTTCAATACAATGTTCATCACATCTTTGCCTTGACCTACCAATTTAATCCCTTTGTATGGTGAGTTTGTTGGGATCCGATGAATTGTTAGTTTATGTTCAGATTATTCATGAAAAGTATTCGAGTCAAACCTGAATACTATGATTCTTATTCATTATAGCTTCGTAATGCTCTCCGATCTATTGAGATAGTTTGGCCAACTAGATTGATATTTCTTCGGTGGGAGTGGTGCGTTGTGGTAGGTTCAACATGACGATTTTCTATATCCCAGTGACAAGTAGGGGAAAATATACGTTTTTGTGTTGTTGCTACTAAGGATAAAATGATGGGGTTTATTCATATTGATTGATTTTACATTGTCTACATCATGTCATCGTTTTGCAAGCATTACTCTGTTTTACTTAATACTCTAGATGCATGCTGGATAGAGGTCAATGGGTGGAGTAATAGTAATAGGTGTAGGCAGGAGTTAGCCTATTTGCTTATGGACGTGATGCCTATATACACATGATCATTGCCATGAAAATTGCATAACTATTCTCTTTTCTATCCATTTCCCAACAGTAATTTGTTTACCCACCATAAGTTATTTCTATGAGATATGCCACTAGACAACACTACAGCCCCCGGGTTTATTCACTTATATATTAGCAAACGCTACTATTAACTTGCTGTTATTTATTTGCTTTTATTTTATTTTGCAATTTGCAATTCTCTACAATTATCTATAGGACTCACTTGCTTGCAAATAACGAGATCAAGGGGATTGACAACCCTCTTGCCGGCGTTGGGTGCTAGTTGTTTATTCTTTTGTGTGCAGCCGGCTTTTGATATTAATGCTTTTGATAACACACAAGTTTAGGGGATCGTTTATAGCCTTTTTCGATAAGTAAGAGCGTTGAACCTAATGAGGAGCTAAAGGTAGAACAAATATTCCCTCAAGTTCTATCGACCACCGATACAACTCTACGCATGCTAGTTCTTGCTTTACGTGTTGGAAATATGCCCTAGAGGCAATATTAAATGGTTATTACTATATTTCCTTGTTCATTATAATTGTTTATTATCCATGCTATAATTGTTGACTGGAAACACATTATATGTGTGGATCTATAGACACAACTTTGTCCCTAGTGTGCCTCTAGTGGACTAGCTTGTTGATCAAATATGGTCAAGGTTTCCTAGCCATTGGCATGAGATGTCATTTGATAACGGGATCACATCATTGGGAGAATGATGTGATGGACAAGACCCAAACTATAAACATAGCATATGATCGTGTCAGTTTATTGCTATAGTTTTCTGCATGTTAAGTATTTGTTACTATGACCATGAGATCATGCAACTCACTAACACTGAAGGAGTGCCTTGTGTGTATCAAACGTCGCAACGTTACTGGGTGACTATAAAGGTGCTCTATAGATATCTATGAGAGTGTGTGTTGAGTGGGTATGGATCAAGACTAGGATGTGTTACTCCATGTGACGGAGAGGTATCCGAGGGCCCACTCGGTAATACAACATCACAACAAACCTTGCAAGCAATGTGACTAAAGTGTTAGCCATGAGATCTTGTATTACGGAACGAGTAAAGATACATGCCGGTAATGAGATTGAACTAAGTATAGAGATACCGACGATCGAATCTCGGGCAAGTAACATACCAAAGAACAAAGGGAACACAGTACGAGATTAACTGAATCCTTGACATAGAGGTTCAACCGATAAAGATCTTCGTAGAATATGTAGGAACCAATATGGGCATCCAGGTCCCACTATTGGTTATTGACCGTAGAGGTGTCACGGTCATGTCTACATAGTTCTCGAACCCGCAGGGTCTGCACACTTAAGGTTCAACGACATTTCAGTAGTATAGAGTTATGTATGGTGGTGACCGAATGTTGTTCGGAGTCCCGGATGAGATCCCAGACGTCACTTGGAGCTCTGGAATGGTCCGGAGGTAAATATTGATATATAGGAAGTCCTATTTTGGTCACCAGAAAAGTTTCGGGCTCATCGGTAGTGTACCGGGAGTGTCGGGAGGTTACCGGGGACCATCGGGGGGGGGGGTGTCTCGACCTGAGGGGATACATGAGCTGTGGGAGGAGGTAAACCAGCCCCTAGTGGGTTGGCTGAAGGCCCACTAGAGGCCCATGCAGCTGGGTAGAGAAACCCAAGGTCTGAAGGAGGATTCCAAGTGGGAGAGAAGGAGTCCTAATCCTACTAGGATTGGAGGAGGACTCCTCCTCTCTCCCCTTCGGCCGAAGAAAGGGATGGCCCCTTGGGGGCCAAGCCTCCTCCCTCTCTCCTCCTGTATATACTAGATGTATTGAGGGGTTTTCTACATAGAAATCAGCCACGTGCTACCCTTTTCTCTAGATCGTAGTTTGTCCTCTAGATCGTTCCGACGGTGCGTGGCAAAGCCCTGCCGGCATAGTTCCACCACCATCGCCGCCACGCCATCACACTGCCGGAGAACTCATCTACCTCTCCCCTCCCTCTTGCTAGATCAAGAAGGCAAAGATCGCCATCGAGCTATACGTGTGCTGAACACGGAGGTGTCGTCCGTTCGGCGCTAGATCAGGACGGATCGTGATTGGATTGCAGGACGCTCGGCGATTTGGATCGCGGAGACGTTAGCCTACATCAACCGCATTCCTTAAAGGTTCCCGCTTAGCGATCTACAAGGGTATGTAGATCCACTCTCCCTCTCGTAGATGCTCATCACCATGGATAGATCTTGCGTGTGCGTAGGAACTTTTTTGTTTCCCATGCAACGTTCCCCAACTCCTCTATGTCAAGGATTCAGTTAATCTCGTATGTTATTCCCTTTGTTCTTCGGTATGTCACTTGCCCGAGATTTAATCATCGGTATCTCTATACCTAGTTCAGTGTCGTTACCTCGGGCAAGATTAGGACGGATTGTGATTGGATCGCGAAACATCACGGGCAAGATCAGGACGGATCGCGCTGCCGGAGAACTCATCTACCTCTATGCTCCCTCTTGCTGGATAAAGAAGGAGGAGCTCGCCACCGAGCTGTACGTGTGTTGAACGCGGAAATGCCATCCGTTCGGCGCTAGATCCGGACGGATCATGATTGGATCGCGGGACACTCGATGATTTGGATCGCGAAGACGTTCAACTACATCAACCGCATTTCGTAATGCTTCCCGCTTATCGATCTACATGGGTATGTAGATCTACCCCCCCTCATAGATTCTCATCACCACGGATAGATCTTGCTTGTGTGTAGGAATTTTTTTTGTTTCCCATGCAACGTTCCCCAACATTACCTAGAAAAAGTATGAAACTACTTTCTAGAAATAAAACTACAAGTACTTCGCAAGATAATAAAGAACATCTAAATAAAATGTAGCTGTTTAAAAAAAGAACAATAAAAGTACATAGCTTAGTGGAAGTCTTTTTGTGTAATACAAGAGAAAGATTGTCCCTAGGCAATTGAATATAATATGATAGATACTTATTATATGCAATGAGGGAGAGGCATACACTAACACATTTTCCATACTTGGATCATATGCACTTGTGATTGGAACTCTAGAAAGCATCCACAACTACCAAAGTTCATTAAGGTAAAACCCAACCATAGCATTAAGTATCAAGTCCCCTTTACTCCCATACGCAACAATCCACCGACTCGGGTTTGTGCTTCTGTCATTCATGCCACCCACCATAGGCAAATCATGAACATATTGCAACACCCTATAGTGGGGATCCCTCACGTTTGCTTGACATGGAGGGAATCATAGGACACCACTGTCGGTGTCAAAACCGGCGGATCTCGGGTAGGGGCCCCGAACTATGAGACTAAATCGACGGTAACAGGAGACGAAGGGGACACAGATTTACCCAGGTTCATGCCCTCCTATGGAGGTAACACCCTACGTCCTGCTTGGTTGTATTGATGATATGGGGGTTACAGAGTTGATCTACCTCGAGATTGAATAGCTAACCCTAGATGAGTTGTTCTGTCCCCATAACCCAAAACCCTCCAGCTTATATAGACGCTGAGGATGTCTAGGGTTTACACATGGTCGGTTACATGCCGAAGAGATAAACATGCCTAGCTACGACTAATAACTTGGAGAATACGCCATGGCTCCTCGAAGCTTCCATCTGGCGTAGGTGGTCTTCGATCATCCGTTGCTCACCTTGCGGCCCATACAATCTGGTCCATAAATGATAGGTTGACTATCCGAGGATCCCCAAATCCAGGACTCCCTTAGTAGCCCCCGGACTAGACTTCAACGCCAATATATATCTAGTCAATTCCTTATGTCATCATCTTCAGCTTGCGAGGCGAGTCCCTCATCCCTCCTTGTTTGGCAACCGACCAGTCTTCGGTAAGATCCCAACTGTCGCGGGCGTGGATCCATTATAATAACCGCGCGTGTTCCTTGATTTTCGCGCGTCGTGGGAAGGCGAGTGGTCACTGGTTTTTACAATCTTACCCCTCCGTAGAGGAAGCACCACCCATTTAATTAAACAGAATCGTGGCTCAGACCACATCCTCTTCTTCTTATCCATCGAAAGAAACCCCTACCAGAAGCTCCACAAAAAACATGGCCAACGCCCCTAGCTCCTCCACGCGCCCCTACGGCTCGTGCCCAGGGGACTGGACCAGCTGCTCCATTACACTCCTGCGGCTCTGCAATCTGGAGACCCAAGGGTATCTCCCCTCTTTAGATTTGGCGGCGACCCATGCAGGTCTGCTTTCTTACAATGAAAAAGTTTTCGTCGAGCGTTTCCCCAATCCTAAGAAGGGGGGACGCGTATGCTTCGTCCCCTTTCTCCTCTAGGGCCTTGGGTTTCCAATCCATCCATTCTCGAGGGGGTTGCTGGAGTTCTACGGGGTCCAACTCCACCACCTTACTCTAGGGTCCATCCTGCACATCTCGGGCTTCGTCGCTCTCTACGAGATGTTCCTGGGGTGCGAGGCGCACTTTGATTTATGGAGGAAACACTTCTGTCTCGTCCCCTGAACTCGGGACAAGACAATTTTGGAGGTCGGCGGAGCCGAAGTGTGCCGCATAGCGGGGACAGGGTATACGGTGGGCACACCAAATAAATCCAAAGAATGGACTTCGGAATGGTTCTATATTGAAGACATCCCCCTATTCAAGCCAACTTGGACATGTCTTCTCGAATACTCCGTCTCCTTCCCAAAGAAGAGATATAACTGGCAACTGAGGAGTTCGTCCCAGGAGGAAAACATCAAAGTACGGCGCCTAGTAACTCAGGTGAGGATGCTTGCCCACTACTAACTGACCATAATCGATGTCATGGCCGCTGCCATCTCCCGGTGTGTGCAGCCCCTCCAATAGAGGGTGCACTCCTTGTGGCAATATAATAGGATGAGTGACACCACGCGCTCCCAAAGGGTAAGGCCCACCAATCCAACGACGTTGGCCACCGCTCTTGCCGAACTGTACAAAGGAGAGCAAGAGGACTGTTCGACGGGCAATTAACAAAGGATATTCGGCTCACACTCCTATCGAATGGGTAAGCCTTTCTCTATCATGAACATAGTTCGGGGTTTCCATTCTGCACTTTATTTAACCGAAGCCTTGCGTGAATAGGAATGGAGGAGTTTCATCAAGACAGTCAACTATTCGGCTCCTCAGCCCAAGAACTATTCCTGCGACAACGACCTGGGTTTCAATGAGGACCTGGATCTTCTACTTGACTTCGAGGACGGAGTCTATTTCTAGGATAGCGTCAACCAATCCTCAGTGGCTATCATAGTTGATTACCCCAGGTCATTCTTGATCCATGCAATGAGCAAAAAGAAAAGCTCGTCCTGCAAGTGCCAGCTACCAACAGCGCCCCGGATGCACTGGCCCCGACTCCCAAATACCGTCGATCCGCACGCCATACACCAGCAACCGAAAACGCGGTCGAGTCGGAAGCCAACAAGGATCCTGCCAAAGATCCGGCCACGAGGACGAATCCACCTGCCCACTCATCCCAGAGGTACATCATTCGACTATCCACTTATTATCACAATAAATAGAGTCTTACAGTAGTTTTGTTTTATTGAAATATTTAGGAGAAATGCCCAGTCCTCTCCTACGGAAGAGGCTACCAGGGTGTCCGGAGGCATTCTAAATTCCTGAGCTACAGCTCATGCAGCTCCTACTGCAGAAACCCCCATGGCCAATCCAGCACCTGCCGATTCTTGTGATGGTGTATCCGTTACCAAATCGGAGGTGTGGAGCGCCATGAAACACCGACAACAGTGGGAGGCCATGTGGCATCCAATATTCTCCGAACAAGAGTTCGGTGCCCTACGCTCAACGGATGCGCACATCAGAGCTGCCCAAGCCGGGTTCAGCGAGGCTATGAAGTTGATATCAGCCAGCCTGCAGGTGAGTGGTCAGCTTTTATAGAGTCCGAATACTCATGCAAACCCAGTAGCCCCCGAGCCGTAATTTGATTTGGAACAAACGAATTAAGGATCTTTGCAATGTTTGACTGCTGACACATGCTTCAAAGCAACATGCCAAGGAATTGGCCAAGGAGTTGGAGGATAGCCGCACATAAGTGCAATCTGTGAAGCCCGGACTGGAGCAAGTGAAGATCTTTACCCGGGAGGCCCATGGTGAGTGTACCTTTATTGCTAATCTTCATGTATTATCATGCCTAACGCATGGATTCCATGTAGCAGCCAAATCAATAGGGCACATGTAAAGGCAGTTGGAGGAAGCTCGAGATTCTCAGTGGTACGTTGAGTCCCAGCACGAGGCTGACTGCCTTGTTGTGCAAAAGCATGCGGAAGAAATTAAGAATTTTAAGATTTTGGCCCAAGCTCAGGAAGAAAACCGAGCGCTTTAGAGGGGCATGTTCGGTAAGTGTGATTCTATCATCAGAAAATATTTCCTATGTAGGAAGTAAAAGTAAGCATGATGTTGCCTCATGTACATGTGTCTTGTCCGGGCATCCTGAAGAGGAGATCAGATCATACCAGGGGAACTTGCTGAAAGAGTTGACCGCTCTCCACGGGCGTGTGCAGAAAGCAATGAAAGGCATGGTAAAGGCACTATGGCTCGCCGAATAGCCGCCTAAAGGGATGACCGAGCTCGTGGATTGGTTCAAAGGGGCTCGGAATAGGTTCGAGGTGTGGAAGACTTTGGCTTGCTGTGAGGGAGCACGGGAAGCATGGGCAATGATCAAGACCCATTACATCGGAGTTAATCCCGAGCATATGGCGCGGGTTGGTCCCATGGGATCGGATGGAAAATAAGTGCCACTCCACCTGGTGTATGACCAGGTGATGCCTGCCGCCCGTCTTTCACAAGAGGACTGCCCCCTTGACACCATAATCGATAATCTCGATCAGCACCCGAACATGTAATTTATATGTACTTGTGTATAAACAATCTGTGTTGTAAACTTTGTCTTAACCGGCCATCGGCTTCTCCCTCCCGTGCGAAGAGCTCGGAAGTGTTCTTCCTTATTTGCTACTCCAAAAGAGTGAACTGTATTTGGGGAACCAGGAAATCCGGCCATGCAGTGCGAACCGACAGAAAACACACAGAAAGATATGTTATATTACTGCTTAACGTAAGAAACATCTTCCGAGGAAAATAGTACCTCTATCGATACCTTTCATTGGGTCTCTACGAAGATCGTAGATAGAAGTCCACATACTTTTAGTATGCGGCTAATTGTGCTTTGGGAAGAAAAGACCCAAACAACAGTGATAACAACCAGAGCCATATAAGGTGTTTCCGTCATAGCCGACCAATTGTCTACGTAAGATAGCTAGCTTTCGGCTTCGCCCGTATGAGGTACATGTCGGGATGACCCGGTCGTAACAATCACAGAGGTGCTCCCTTTACCCTCTAGCTGAACAATCGGGAACATAGATGGTAATCACAGGAGCAAGGCAACGCAACTTGGCAAAGTATTAGTTCGAATTGATGCATATGATGGCTTGATCGTGACAGAAGAAACGTGTGCGCACGATAAGTGTGAGCAAATATCTGTAATATAGAAACGTTGGCTTCTAGAAGAAGCCCCCACGTGCTATGTTCGGATTTAACACTTTATGGTGTATGCCGATAATCTTTAGTACAAGATCGGTTCGACCGAACATAGGAAAAAAGAAATTGACCCTATCAAATAGCAAAATGGGAAGGGAAGAGGAAAAAGGCAAAAAGAACAAGAGGAAAAAGAAAAAAGATGGGGGAGTTAGACGACACCGGTTTATCCATAGAAGCGCCGAAGATGAGCTGCGTTCCATGGGTTTGGTTCAAGGCGGTTGTCGGACGGACTCCGAAGACGATAGGCACATGCCGC
Source organism: Hordeum marinum (assembly GCA_022496015.1). Lineage (NCBI taxonomy): Eukaryota > Viridiplantae > Streptophyta > Magnoliopsida > Poales > Poaceae > Hordeum > Hordeum marinum. The sequence goes on from CM039676.1 coordinate 27,952,034, forward strand.
GAGTACTTCGTCAATGATGAAAGGACCCTCCCATTTGGGGTTGAGTTTATGCTTCTGCTTCTCGGGGAGCTGTAGGACGAGTTTGCCTACGTTGTATGCTTTTGCCCTGACCTCCCTACTTTTGTAATGTTGAGCTTTCTGTTGGTAAAAAGTGGAGCGAGCCCGAGCTATGTCCCGCTCGCCCTCTAGGGAGTCTAGGTTGTCCTGCCGATCGAACTCAGCCTCCTTTTCCTCGTACATGCGCACCCTTGGTGCGTCGTGAATAATGTCACAGGGGAGGACTGCCTCTGCCCCATAGACCATAAAGAATGGTGCGTAACCCGTTGTTCTATTCGGGGTGGTGCACATGCCCCATAAAATGGAGTCGAGTTCCTCGACCCAATGACAGTCGAACTCGTGATGAGATCGGACCAAGCATGGCTTAATGCCACTCATAATGAGACTGTTTGCTCGTTCAACCCGTCCATTGGTCTACGGATGATAGACTGACGCGTAATCGAGCTTTATGCCCATTTTTGTGCACCAGTCCTTGACCTCTTGGGCCGTGAAGTTGGATCCATTATCTGTTATTATACTATGCGGGACACCGTAATGGTGTACCACGCTGGATATGAAATCGATCACTGGTCTGGATTTAGCCGACTTGACGGGCTTTGCTTCTATCCATTTGGTGAACTTGTCAACCATGGCCAGTAGGTATTTATTTTTCTTGGTCCCCCCTTTAAGGGGTCCGACCATGTCCATCCCCCAGACCGCGAAAGGCCAAGTGGTCAGAATAGTCCGAAGAGCTGTTGGGGGCATGTGGCTCTGATTTGTGAAGATTTGACACCCCATGCAAAGTTTGACAAGTGGTTGGGTGTCCGTCCGAGCTGTAGGCCAAAAGAACCCAGCTCGGGAGGCCTTGCTAACAAGGGCTCTTGCCGCAGCATGATGATCGCCCATGCCTGCATGGATTTCGACGAGGAGCTCCCGTCCTTCTTCCTCGGATATACACCGTTGTAATATTCTGGTTGTGCTTTTCTTGTACAACTCGCCCTCGTGTACTTTGTAAGCCTTGGATCGCCGAACTATGCGTCGTGCCTCTATCTGATCGTCGGGGAGTTCCTTGAAAAGAAGGTAGGCGAGGAAGGGCTCTGTCCATGGCGCGATTACTGCCATTACCTCATGAGCCGAAGGCATTTCAATCATTGCTGAGCAGCCGATAATGCCATTGTCTAGTTCGTTTATGAGGGGGAACAACCTCGTCCGCCGTATTCGGACCGGTGCCATTGTCATCGTCCTGCCACACTATGGATGGCTTGAAAAGTTGCTCCTGAAAAGTGTTTCTTGGGACAAGATCATGCTTGGCTGCCATACGGGCAAGTATGTCGGCGGCTTGGTTGTTGTCGAGAGCGACGTGGTGAAATTCCAACCTCTCGAACCGAGCAGATATCTTGAGGACGACATCTCTATATGCTGCCATCTTCGGGTTTTTGGCGTCGAAATCGCAATTAATTTGGGAGATGGCCAAGTTTGAGTCTCCCCGTACCTCTAGCCGTCGTATGCCCATCGATACTGCCATCCAAAGACCATGAAGGAGAGCTTCGTATTCGGCTGCATTGTTGGAGTCAGCATACATGATTTGCAACACGTATCGCACGTTGTCGCCTATGGGGGATGTGAGGATAACTCCCGCCCCAGTCCGGCAAAGGTTTTGGATCCATGAAAGTACATTGTCCAATGGGAGTATGCACTATATTCCTTGGGGAGCTCGGCCTCTGTCCATTCAGCCAGGAAGTCTACCAATACCTGAGATTTAATGGCATGGCGTGGCTTGTAGGTTATTTCAAAGGGAAGGAGCTCGATGGCCCACTTGGCTATGCGGTCGATGGCGTCCCTGTTGTTGATTATATCATTCATGGGGACCTCAGATGCCACTATTACCGCACACTCCTGGAAGTAGTATCTGAGTTTCCTTGACGCCATAAATACTGTATAGGCTATCTTTTGGTAATGCGGGTATCTGGACTTGCACTGCATTAGCACCTCTGACACATAATAGAACGGTTTTTGAGTTTGGAATTTGCGTCCCTCCTTGTCTCATCCAACAACGAGCACCGCGCTGACAACTTTCTTGGTGGCCGATATGTATAACAACATGGGCTCACCGGCGCCTAGTGCCGTGAGTATGGGGTTAGTTGCCAGTAGAATTTTAATTTCTTCTAACGCACCCGCTGTCTCATCAGTCCACTCTAAATTGTTGGTCCGCTTCAACAATTTATAGAGCGGTAAAGCCTTCTCTCCGAGGCGGGAGATAAAGCGGCTTAAAGTTGCTACGCACCCAGCTAGCCTCTGGACATGCTTCAACTCTGTGGGTATTGCAAGTTCCGATAGAGCATGGATCATAGCTAGATTTTCTTCTATTCCTCTATGTGAGACAATGAATCCAAGCAGCTTACTAGAGGGAACCCGAATACACATTTTTCTGGATTGAGTCGTATCTCATATTCACGTAGACTGGCAAAGGTTTGCCGCAGGTCGTCGATCAACTGGATGACGTGTTTGGTTTTGATTACAATGTCATCCACGTATGTCTCGACAGTCTTACCGACCTGGGTTGTGAGGCAGGTCTGAATCATGCGCTGGTATGTGGCCCGAACGTTTTTTAGCCTGAAAGGCATCGTGTTGAAGCAGAATGGCCCGTAGGGTGTGATGAATGTGGCAGCTGCTTGATCAGATTCCTTCATTTTTAATTTGATGGTATCCAGAGTAAGTGTCGAAGAAACACAATGAATCGTGTCCGACTGTGGCATAATTGATCTGGTCTATGCGTGGTAAGGGGAAAGGGTCCTTAGGGCAGGCTTTGTTAAGGTCTTTGAAATCGACACACAACCGCCATGACTTGTCTTTCTTGGGTACCATCACCAGGTTTGCCAGCCACTCGGGGTGTTTAATATTCCGAATAAATTTGGCCTCGAGCAGTTTAGCTAATTCTTCACCCATAGCTTGTCATTTAGGCTCAGAAAAGCGGTGTAGAGTCTTTTTAATGGGCTTAAAGCCTGGGATAATGTTCAGACTGTGTTCGGCAAGCCGTCCTGGGATTCCAGGCATATCGAAAGGATGCCAGGCAAAAATGTCCCAATTTTCGCGAAGAAAATTTTGCAGTGCCTCGTCCATGAGGGGATCGAGCTAGGCTCCGATGGACGCTGTCTTATTGGGGTCCGTCGGATGTACTTGAAATTTGACGATTTACTTTGCGGGTTTGAAGGACGTGGTCTTGGGTCTTTTGCTAAGGACCACGTCATCCCTAATGACTGTCGACTACAGTGCGGTCAGTTCTTCGGCAGCGAAAGTCTCCACTAATGCCTCGAGGGTGAGGGCTGCCATTTTTTTCTGGCCCGAAGGTCTATGTTCAAATCACTGGCAATTGTGATCACTCCATTTGGTCCTGGCATTTTAAGTTTCATGTTCCCATAATGGGGTATAGCCTGTAACTTAGTAAAGGTGTCACATCCCAATAGGGTGTGATAGCCACTCGAGAAGGGGACGATGTGGAAGAGAAATTCTTCGGATCGGTAGTTTTTGGGCATGCCTAACACTACGTCCAGGACGATACATCCGGAACAACGTGCCTCCTTCCGTGGGATAATTCCCCGGAAAGTTGTGTTGCTATTTTCGATGCGAGATCAATTGAAATGCATTTTTTCTAGGGTGCCTTCATATATAATGTTTAGACCACGACCGTCGGCTATTAGCACTTTATGTAGCCTGTATCCGTTAATCATGGGGTTCAAGACTAGTGCAGCCGGTGAGTGACCGGAAGAATGGTCGGCTGGTCAGTGTCTTCGAAAGTAATCGGTATGTCTGCCCATGTGCTAGTGGATGCCACATGGTAAACCTGTTCGTGCTCCCTAAGCGCCCTTTTACGTCTTTTCCTTGAGGGGAAGGTTTCACAGACTCTGAGGACTTCGACGTTGTATCCAGGCGGCGATGGGGAGCGCCTACTTGACAGAGGTGTTCCAAGGATGGCCTCGCCGCTTTTCCTGACCTGCCTGACGACCCAACAAGCTCTAAGGTTGTGAGTCGGGTTTGTGTTTAACAACACGGAATGTATGGGGCAAGGTTTATCCAGTAGTCCGTCGAGGACAGTGCCGGACCCAGAAGGGGGCTTGTATCTTTTTTCCAAGGGTTCATACCTGGCTGACCGCTTTGAAGGTATCCTCTTTTTTTGAGCTCCATTAGGGTGTTCGCGGAAAATTGGTTCCGAGAATAGCTGTTTGGATTGCCAAACGTTCTCCATGGCACAATATTTTTATACCAATTTGGATAACTCTGAAAAGTCACGGATGTGTCAGCAGGGCAGGGCATTAAGAATCCCCTCATCACAGAAATTACGGGTGAAAGTTGCCATGATCTCTTGGTCACTAAGACCTTTTTCTCTGCTTCTAGGGAGTAGGAGTCTAGCCCAAAAGTGATGGACTGATTCTCCTTGTAGTTGCTTAATGTCCCGAAAGTCCGAAGACATGGGCTTTGGTGCAATACTGGGATGATCGTCTTGGGCGGTGGGTGGGAAAAAATTCGACTCCGTGCCACATTGTTTGTTCAGAATTACAGATTCTGAATCGTGTGGTAAATCCCGGACCGATGATGGTCCGGCTTTAGAGTGATTCCCGGCCTCAGGCTCGTCGATGGAGTCTAGGTGATCAGAGACTAGGGTGTAGACTGATTTCAGTTCTGGCTGCTGGGACGAATCCGTGACCGGACACTCGATAGTAGCGACAAGGTGGGTGACCCGGGGGGGGGATGGATCTCCCTGTCATCGGGTCTGATCCCAAGCCGATCATAGACCGGAACCTGGTCATCCGATATATGCATAGCTTCGATCCAATCGAACAACTCATTTAGAAACGAGGCGATGGTAGGATGCGTGTCGCTGAGACGAGTGGATTCATCAAGCGGCGTGACGGTTCCGGAGCCGCACCAAAGTGGATCTGTGTTCCGTCCAACCACGGGACCTGATGTCTTCAATGTCAAGGCATTCGGACTTACAGGATTCTCTTCAAGGGTCGAAGCTTCCATTAGAACAAGCATTCCCCATGAATCAGCCACGAACTCTAAGGTTCCGAACTTGATCCTCTAATCGGGGGAGAAGTTTCCAATCTAGCCCTGACGGCTGATCGGGTTGGCGTGCGACAAGATGTCGTTGCTGGTGAGACTCTGATCGGGGGTGAGAGTCCCCTGGACGCAGATCTCGTTGCTCAAGACGAGGTGACCATCGATTCCTTTAGCGCTCATAGAGGAACTCTCAATGAAAGCACCAATGTTGGTGTCAAAACCAGCGGATGTCGGGTAGGGAGTCCCGAACTATGAGACTAGAATCAACAGTAACATGAGACGAAGGGGAGACAGATTTACCCAGGTTCGGGCCCTCCTATGGAGGTAACACCCTACGCCCTGCTTGGTTGTATTGATGATATGGGGTTATAGAGTTGATCCACCTCGACATTGAATACCTAACCCTAGATGAGTTGTTTTGTACCTATAATCTAAAACCCTTCGGCTTATATAGAGCCGAGTATGTCTCGGGTTTACACATGGTTGGTTATCTGCCAAAGAGATAAACATGCTTAGCTACGACTAATAACTTGGATAATACATCATGTCCCCTCGAAGCTTCCATCTGGCATAGGTGGTCTTCGATCATCCGATGCTCACCTTGCAGCCCATATAGTCCGGCCCACAAACGATAGGTCGATTATCCGAGGACCCCGTAATCCAGGACTCCCTCAAGCACCATATCAATATCAAACTCATATCAATAACATCATACCAAAATTAACCCGTAGGACAAAAGGGATCTACTCAAACATCATAGGATAACAACATATCATTAGGAAATAATATATGGAGTTGAGCATCATGTTTAAATAGACATTACAGTAGGGAAGAGAGGTGTTACACCACTGCATAGAGGGGGAGAAAATTGGTGTAGACGACGACAGTGATGATGATTGCCTCGGCGGCGTTCCAGCACCACTGGGAGAGAGAGGGAGAGAGCCCCCTTCTTCTTCTTCTTCCTTGGCATCCCCCTAGATGAGAGGAGAGTTCCCTATCTGGTCCATGGCCTCCATGGCGGCGGAGGGGCAGGAGCCCCTCCGAGATTGGATCTCCCTTTATGTTCTCTTTTGTTTCACGTTCCTATCTTCTGGTCAAAACCATTTCTTATATTCCCGAAGATCCGTAACTCCGATTGCGTTGAGATTTTAACACGATTTTTTTCCGGATATAAGATTCCTTGTGCCCTAGAGTAGAGCTTCAACCGACTTACGAGGTGGGCACGATACACCACCACGCGAGGTCCCATGGGCACGCCCTGGTGTCTTGTGGTGGCTGTGGGTCCCCGTTTGCGTTGATTCTACCTCCCCAAATTCACAAATTTCCAAAATAATTCTCCATAAATTTTTATCGCGGTTGGACTTTGTTTGACATGGATATTCTGCGAAAGAAAAAATGCAACAAACAGGAACTGGCATTGGGCACTAGATCAATATGTTAGTCCAATAAATCATATAAAATGTTGCCAAAAATATGTGAAGGTTGTATAATATAGGCCTGAAACAACAAAAAATTATAGATACGACGGAGACGTGTCAGCATCCCCAAGCTTAATTCCTGCTCGTCCTTGAGTAGGTAAATGATAAAAAAGATAATTTTTCATGTGGAATGCTACCTAGAATAATCTTTATCATATATCTAATCATGGCATGAATATTAAGACATGAGTGATTCAAATCAATAGTCTATAATTTGACATAAAGACATTAATACTCAGGCATCCCAACAAACAATCATGTCTTGCAAAATAACAAGGCTAAAGAACAATATCCCTACAAATTCATATAGCCTTTTCATGCTCTGTCTTCTTAACACAAAGTATAAATCATGTACTACCCCGGTGTCAGCCAAGCAATTGGTTCATACTTTTTAACGTGCTTCAACATTTTCAACTCTCACGCAGTACATGAGCGCAAACCATGGATATAGCACTATGGGTGGAATAGAATGCGGTGGTAGACATTAATATAGAGAAGACAAAAGGGAAGATAGTCCCACATCGAAGCGGCTAATCAACGGGCTATGGAGATGCCCATCAATTGATATCAATGCGAGGAGTAGGGATTGTGATGCAATGGATGCACTAAGAGCTATTAGTGTATGAAAGCTCAATATGAAAACTAAGTGGGTATGCATCTAACTCTATAATGAAAAATTCCCACTAGTATATGAAAGTGACAACATAGGAGACTCTCTATATGAAAAATATGGTGCTACTTTGAAGCACAAGTGTGGAATTAGCATGCCTCTTCTCTCTTTGTCTTTTTTTTCTCTTTTCTTTTTTTTCCTTTTTTCTTTTTTTTCTTCTTTTTTTCTCTTTTACGGAGCCTCATCCCGACTTGTGGGGGAATCATAGTTTCCATCATTCTTTCCTCACTGGGACATGCTCTAATAATGAATAATGATGATCCTCACATTTCTATTTACTTACAACTCAATATTACAACTCGATAGTAGAACAAAGTATGACTCTATATGAATGCCTCTGGAAGTGTACCGGAATGTGCAATGAAACATCATGCTAGCTATATTATGATCATGTAAAGCAATATGACAATGAATGCTCAAGTCATCAAAACGGAAGCGGTGGAAGTTGCATGTCAATATATCTCGAAATGGCTATGGGAATGCCATAATAGGTAGGTATGGTGGCTGTTTTGAGGAAGATATAATAAGGCTTATGTGTGATAGAGCGTATCATATCACGGGGTTTGGATGCACCGGTCAAGTTTGCACCGACTTTTGAGGTGAGAAAGGGCAATGCACGGTACTGTAGAGGCTAGCAAATTGCGGAAAGGTAAGAGTGCATATAATACCTGGACTCACATTAGTCATAAAGAACTCACATACTTATTGCAAAAGTTTATTAGCCCTCGAAGAAAAGTATTACTATGCCTGCTCCTAGGGGGGTGGTTGGTAGGAGTTAACCATCACGCCCCCCGATCTTCACACAAAGATAGACAATCAAGGAAAAATTGTTCTCCAACTTCCTGGCATAGCAGAGAATATACATGCATGCTTCGGGTATCACAAATCTTAACACCAATATCTTACTAAACACGATTCACAGTGTCCTGGACTAGGGGGTACTCACCACGTCGCCTCCCGACGTATGGGTCAGGCCGAGGACCCCCATGACGATTCACTAATGGGCCATTTCGGGCAGCCCATGCCAAATACAAGAAGGATTCCACAAGACTTGGCGCACAAGACAAGGACTTCTCTAAACCCTAGGACTACGGTGCATATATAAAGCGAGGCTAGCCTAGTCAATTCCAATCTCATATTCATTACTACAATCTCGTGGTAGATACTTGTACTATGTACTATGTACTATCTCCATAACAACGGTGCTTTAGTTGAGAGCCTGCTGGGTAGTCGCCGCGATGCGATGGGAATTCAGATCGGCTCCTTCGTGATCTACGCATCGGAACCAAGCTACATCGCCAACGTTGGCATCTTCGTCGCCGACTTGACTGGTCACCTCGGCTATGCCGAGGACTGTGCTCCACATCGGATCATATAGATCGGGTGGGTGTCTTCATCAACATCAACTCCAATCTCAAAAGATCATGCAAGTATCCTCCATGGTGCTCGGGGACTCAACGTCAATATTGCCCTCGGCGATCATGCAGTTTTTCTGGACAGAGGATTTGTGTTCTTCGTCCCTGCCTCCTCGAGTGTCATTTTGAAGATTGCTTTGGTGTGCCTATGAGGAATTGAGTCTAGAACAACGCTGGAAAATTTCGTCGCGTTCTGGTAGAGGAATCTCCGGCGATCTACAATCTACCGAAGCCCTCTCGAATCTGGACGAGAATCTAGACGAGTTTAGGACGAGGAGTCCAGCATCTAGCTCAGATGTCTGTTGGAAAATCCCACCGTTCATTGGGTGCGGAATTCCTAACACGATCACCCCTAAAAATTTCATATCGATCCAACCGTCCAAACTCCGGAAAACATCCGATTAGTACAACGAATTTTGGATCTGTTTTCTACGCGAAAACGAATCCGACCCGAGTTCATCGTTTTCATGATTGGGTTGTCGGACGTCCTTTTTAAAAGAAATTTTCACATCATGTCGGTCATCCGACCAAGAGTTCGACATCGCGAGGGCCGAATAATCATCAAGTGAACCTCGTCATCCATGGGTTGTACGGGTCGGGCGCTCTGTTGCTTCATCAAGCCTACATCGACCTCGTCACAAATTTCGATCTGCGTTGGCATCATCGTGCCGCTATTTTTACAAGCTGACATCCACCACGCCAACTTGCTTTTACATGTCGGCTGGCATGGTGCTCTAGCGTCACCTTACCGATATGCTCCGTCACCTCGGCTAGACCGAGGCTTTGGCATCGCTTCATCAACCTGCTTCGGGGACTTCGGCTTTGTTGGAAATATGCCCTAGAGGCAATAATAAATTAGTTATTATCATATTTCCTTGTTCATGATAATCGTTTATTATCCATGCTAGAATTGTATTGATCGGAAACTCAGTTACATGTGTGGATATATAGACAACACCATGTCCCTAGTATGCCTCTGATGGACTAGCTCGTTGATCAAAGATGGTTAAGGTTTCCTAGCCTTGCGCATGAGATGTCATTTGATAACGGGATCACATCATTAGGAGAATGATGTGATGGACAAGAGCCAAACTATAAACGTAGCATGTGATCATGTCAGTTTATTGCTACAGTTTTCTGCATGTCAAGTATTTGCTCTTTTGACCATGAGATCATGCAACTCACTGACACCGGAGGAGTACCTTATGTGTATCAAACGTTGCAACGTAACTGGGTGACTATAAAGGTGCTCTACAGGTATCTCCGAGGGTGTTTGTTGAGTTGCCATGGATCAATAATGAGCCATTTTATAATAAATATTGTTTTCTTCTTGGTCGTTGCAAAGTATTTTTCTACTACTCCTTTTTTTCACACGAGTGTTTGGTCAATAGACAGGTAGACTAGTTTCTCTCTAATGCTGGTTGAGGTTCGTTTGCTAAATAGACCTCAGGAGAAACACTCTGCCCACGGGATATGGAGGTTGAAGCCAAAGGCTGAGCCACTTGAAGTCTGGGAGATCGGATGTATCATGTTAAAGCACGACCAAAGCACATGTTAATTTTAAGACTAATTTTTGGATTGGCACCAAAACACTTGATTTAGTTCGAACGTCAAAGTTTCTATGTAAGTTTTTTGGCTTTTCGAGCATATGACACTTTTAACCTTTTGTATGTTTTTTAGGAGGAGGGACATCATCTTGACTGAGGTGCCCTATGTAATAATTTAGCTCGGGAATTCCTTTTTGACCCGCTGTTTGGCATCTTCCCTGCCGACCTCCACCTCGGCATCTCGGATATTGCTCTATATGCATCAGTTTTGAATTGTGTCTTCGGCCAATAGTTGGGTTTCCCTGCTCTTGTGATTGCCTCCTACATTCCGCTTTGTTCGGCTAGGTGTGCAAACGGAGAACCACTGCGATTGTACTTCCGATTCTATTGGTTAAGTGCCTCAATGGAGAAAGCCGAAAACTGACTGTCACAATGAGCGTTAACTAATCACCAATCTGATGACTCTGTCAAACTATAGACCAATAGTACCCGATGGGCCGTTCATAAAATTGGCCAAAGTATTAACTGCTTGACCTCGGCTAATGTCGAACACTAACCGAGGGCTAGTAACTAGCCTCCCTAACTTTAAGCTCTTGTGACTAAGTAAAAGTTATAAAGCCTAGATATTTGATTGCCTCGTTTCTGCTAACACAACGGCCTTCGGGCACCGAGACATTGGCTAAGGGTTGTCTTGTTATTGCAGAAACACCCTGCATAGCATTTACAAAGGGGTAGTAGCCGATGATGGGCCACCCTCAAATGATAAACCGTCACAAAGGAGTCAAAATAGCGTATAACATTAAAGAATTTATATTCAATATGCGAGTGTTGCCTTCCGTAATCATTGTTACAAAGCCATAAATATGCATCAATTTGACTTAAGATTTTGGCCAAGCCGGGTTGCCTGGTTCCTGTGCTTACCCCCTACGTTCCCGATTATTTGGGTAGGAGGTAAAGGGAGCACCTCTGTGATTGTTACTTCTGGGTCATCCGGGTTAGTACCTCAGACTGGGAGAAGCCTAAAGCTGGCCATCTTAAGAATATAATTGGTCGGAAGCAGCGGAAGTGAAAATTTCGGTTCATTAAAGACAACAAAGTTTGGAAACATTTCCCAAACTAAATCCTCAATATTTTCCTCCCACATTGATCGGAGTTGATGTTTCACAATCATAGTCAACATGATATCCTGGGAAAAGGAACTTATAAAAGAACTATTTTTCCCACAAGATGTTTCTTACATTAAATAGTAATATAACATATCTCTTTGCGTACCTTTGTTTATAAAATTGTATGGCCAGATTGCCTTATTTGACGTAAATCTTTACCCTTATAAAGGCTTTATAAAGTAGGGCAAACACTCCTCGACTACTGGCGAAGGAGGTTGAAGCCGATGGTCGGTCATCAAAGTCCTGTACAATGCAGATCCGAGCATTAATGATGCAAATTACTTGGATACATAGAATCATTACACATGAATTGTGTCAAACGAAACAAAATTTGTGTCAAACAAATATCGATCCTTAATTCGACCACCCGTGCCCAAATTAAGGCCCGGGGCTACTACATTGCCTATTCGATGCAGAAAACTCAAATTGCAATACAGTTTCCGAGGAAATTATGATCCTTGGGTTGGTCGGCCGCACCCAACCTGAGTCTCAAGGTCTATGCACACCGCTTTTGTGTTCCAAAGTATGCTGCCGAGCTAGGAGTTGATCCTCAGGCCGATTTTGCGGATCGACCTGAGTCTTAGGGGCTACTGGGATCAGCGGTTTTATGTCATCCTTCAGGTGCATCTTGGGTTTTAGACCGACACACACCTTGAGGGCTACTGACTATATATCTCGACAGAGAATAAATTGCACCAATCGAAAATATCCATAAAAAATCAGCCCACGGTTGGGGTGCTGCACCACCTCGAAAGCAATCCAACATAAAGCTCGGGCGCAAGTGGTTGGCTCCATAGAGAGCATTTTCGACATTAAGATCAAATGAATTCCTTCAATTTTCTAAGGTCCAAGTTACTTTATGATACCTCGGACGCTGACCATCGTTAGAGATCGGATGCATTCCGACGTTGGAGCTCGGAAGCAGTCCGACATAAAGCTCATATGCGAATAGCTAGCTCCATAAAAGACTAATTCTGACATTTAAGCTCGGATGGACTCCTTCAAATTTTCAGAGACCAAGGTAACTATGACACCATGAATGCTGAATAGAATTGGAACTCGTCTGCAAAAAGACACCTCGGATGCAGTCCAACGTTGGAGCTTAGACGGAAGAGGATACCTTGAACACTATATAGTGTTGGAGCTCAGCTGTGAAAAGACGCCTCAGATGTAATTCGGCGTTGGAGCTCAGACGCAAGAGGACGTCGTCGGATGGGAACTACTTCAAACCCCAGGTGTGGCTTAAAAAATTACAAGGCATTGATAAAGGCTGATAACTTAAAGGGGCTCCTCGGATGCCTGACATGTAAACTCTTCGGATACAGTTCGGTGTTCCTCGCGATCGAAGGTGGGAAGATTTGTTGAACCAGTTACCAAAGACAAAGAGGTGTTCGGAAGAACCAAGGAGCATCCCCAACTTGAAGACCGGTTCAGGGGGCTACTGATGGTGTCCTGGACTAGGGGGTACTCACCACGTCGCCTCCCGACCTATAGGTCAGGCCGAGGACCCCCATGATGATTCACTAATGGGCCACTTCGGGCAGCCCATGCCGAATACAACCAGGATTGCACAAGACTTGGCGCACAAGACAAGGACTCCTCCAAACCCTAGGCCTACGGTGCATATACAAACCGAGGCCAAGCTAGTCAATCTCAATCTCATATTCATTACTACAATCTCTCATAGATACTTGTACTATGTATTATCCCCATATCAATACAATCAAAAGGAGGACGTAGGGTATTATCTCCTTGAGAGAGCTTGAACCTAGGTAAAATCATGTGTCCATGTTACCATCACTCCAAGATGCCTAGCTTAGGACCCCTACTACGAGATACGCCGGTTTTGACACCGACTAGGATCATCCACTAGTACCTCCCACATATTACCATCTCTATATCGTAAAACTATTGCAAGGAATCAAACATATCGTACTCAGTGATCCATAAGTTTTATGTATGATTTTATGACTAACCATGCAAATGACCAATTCATGTCGACTCTCTAAATAGGTATAAATGAAGCAAGAGAGTTTAATTCTTGCTACAAAAGACCATGCTCTTATAAATATAAGTGAAGCAAAAGAGCGTTCTAAAAATAATGGTTTTCTATGTGAAGAGAAGCAGGCAATCCAAACTTCAAATGATATAAGTGAAGCACATGAAGCATTCTATAAAGCCATACTCAAAAGATATAAGTGAAGTGCAATGAGCATTCTATAAATCAACCATGTACTATCTCCTACCAGCATGGTGCATAAAAAAGTAAAAACTAAACATAAAAGACGCTCCAACATTTACACATATCACATGAACGAAACGAAAACGAATACATACCGATACTTGTTGAAGAAAGATGGGATGCCTTTTAGTGCATACCCATGCTTAGAGACTTTAGTATCCTTGGATATTTACTTGGGGTGACTTGGGAATCCCCAAGCTTGAACTCTTGCCTCTCCTCCTTCTTCTCATATCGAGAGCTCCTCGATCTTTGAACACTTCATCCACACAAAACTTAACAGAAAACTGGTGAGATACGTTAGTATAATATAGCAAATTACTAATTTAGGTACTGTTGAAAACTCATTCATATTATATATTTTAATTATCCCTGTTGTATTATAACATCTGCATGGCTTATACCACTGATAAAATCGATAGTTTCATCAAAACAAGCAAAAAAATGCATCAAAAATATAATATGTCTTAAACAGGACCATCTATAGTAATCTGAACTTTGACCATACTTATGTAACTCGAAAATTCTGAAAAATTAGGAAGGAATAAACACTTTGTATAGAAATAGATTGTAAAAATTTCAGCAACTTTTCATGTTCCAGTAAAAAATGTAAATCCACGCTCTATAGTCAGAGTTTCTATTTTTACACCGCACATACCAACAAGCAATCTAATCATCCTATAGCCAAATCTAGGCACATTATTTTTATAATACAATAGATTTTTAAAAGGGGATAATTATTTTTTTGAAAAATTTGTGTGATTCAAGATTCACAAAGTTTCCATGGGCATGAACAAATTTCAAGGCTAGCCCCCACTTCAACGATGCTCATCATCTCTCTCACTTTCACCTTTCTTTTTTCGAAGTTTTAGGTTCCCTATATATATTTTTTTCAAAATTTATGAAAGCACACAACAGAATAAAATGACTCTCTAAAAATTCCGGGTTGTCTCCCTGGCAATGCTTTCTTAAAGCCATTAAGCTAGGCATAAAGTGCACAAGTAATGGATCCACCTATGTAGCGACCCGACCTGAAAGGTCGAATCTCCGGTGTTTCCGTACCATTCCAAGATCATGCTGGTACACACACGGTACATCAATATATATATCAAAGGGAAATCACACAGCATTATATTAATGAAATCTCATATCGAGTCCTTTATTACAATAATCATTACAATAAAGTGGACGAAGGCCAACTCATGAGAATAACTAAATCTTGCGGAAGCTTCAAGGTAGATGAGTCCATCTGACTCCAAAGGGCATCTCACCAAGCGTAGAGCGTGTCCTTACTCCTGGTCGGAAAAGTACTCTGCAACATGATACGTTACAGCCGTGTAGGTCAGCATATGGAATATGCCGGCAAAGTCACAAGAGAGGGGGTGAAAATAATCAACTAGTCTACATGCATATATGGCAGGTGGGGTGGTAAGCTTTTGCGTAAAGCTAGATTTTTCCTACATCAAGAGAGGGGCTAAGCAAAATTATTACTAAGTTGGTTGATTAATGAGATGGTTCCACCAACCAATTCTCATACCCAAGTTATTAATACCCACATCATCATATTAATTGTGTTGAGAAATTCCGGAAGTTTCAGTTCCTTTGGCTCACGTCGTCCATGACCGTGGACACGGCTAATCGATTAGGTTTGAGTTACTCTGCAGAGTTTTGCACACGTTCCCCACAAGAGTTGATTGCCTCCATTGGATTCCTCGCACTTCAGGGTGTTTGAGGAACGGATGACCAAAACATGGTCTTCTAAGGGGTCCCACTGAGACTCTGTCGGTGCCCATCCTTTCCTACTATTCTTCTACATCTCGTAGCACCGCCTTTCCAATGTCGCCACAGTATCCAACCAATCCAGAGCCCATAATGGCTTGTGGCTGTGCAGGTAAGCCTTGGGTCTTGAAGCATCCTTCCATCCCTTCGTGCCTGGGTGGACCTTTCCGCGTGAATACTAGCACATCTCCAGCATCACCTAGGCTAACCACTGGTTTCTCCAGGGCGCCATTCAACCATCATCCACCCAGAGGTATGTTGAAAACTTAGAAATCTTGAAGTCTTGATCATCATAGGTCTTGAAGTTATTACCTCACAACTCTCATGATTCACACATCCAACCCCGTCTACTAATAGCATAGCAAACTAAATGAACGTTTCCCGGGGCCAAAGTGTCAAAGGGGTTGAGTGGGTTCCTACCACATGATACTACAACAATGTAACCAAGTTTCCAACTAACCTATATTGCATGCAATTGGGGAGATGGTAGAACTAATGCATATAAAACATGGGTAAAAACATGATCAAAGGTGACTTGCCTGATTGATGATCTTCGTACATGAGTGACTCTAAGTAACAAGCTTCGCACTCCAGATAATCTAACGAAGCAAACAATAGCGCTCAATAAGTATACAACAAAAATATTTTAACTCACAAACATCAACAATGAACTAGTAAACAATCAAGACAAAACAATGCACAAATCACAAGCAAGAAAACACACAAAGTTTTGTTTACTAGAAGATGATGGGAAATCACTACTAACATAACTTAACTATTTGTATTAACAAAACAATAGTTGACAGCAAGAAAACAATAAATATTTTATTAATAAACAGAATAAAATCAATTTAAGTTTGTTGGGAAAAACTTCAGTAAAGTTTTTTAAGTTTTGATAAACACTATTAGATGAGGTAACTATAGTTTTACTAACAAAAGAATGAAACTAAACTTATTATTTATTAATAAAACAATATCTTAACAGAAAAGAAAACTACTAAAAACTTGTCTTAGAAAAAAGAATTAAATTATATAAAACTTTCTTGAAATAAAAACTATTACTAACTAGTTGTTTTAATCAACTTAAATCTATTTGAAAAGGGGTTGAGATTCCTATGTTAATAAAGAAACAAACTAAGTAAATTTATATTTTTATTAATAGTAAGTAAAACAGTAAATGTTTAAGCAACCGAACCTATTAAACAAATAAAACTAAATTCTAATTTAAACTAACTAAAATTAAGTTAATTTAAACTATACTAACTAATAGGCAGAATCTGTTTTTAGCTAAAACACTAATCAAAATCATCCTAAAAATTCTCAAACTAAGCATGAACATAGTCCTAACTAAGACCAAACAGTAGCAAAAAGATTCATATCAAAATCTATTTTCAAACTCTAGCTATTCAGATTTGAATGATTTGAGAAAATTTGATTCAATTCAAATTTTAGAGTTCAAATTTTAAAATTTAAAAGTATAGGGTGAAACTACATGAAAAATGTGAGCTATTGCGAAAAGAATCAACTCAAAACATTAAACAGATTAAAAGTTATAGCTAAAACAAATTTTGAAAAGGTTCTGTTAACTAAAACTAAACAGAAAAAAGAAAATAAAGCTACCGGACGGCCAGGGTGACGTGGCAACCTGTGAGTGGCTGGCTAGCATGAGCGTGCGGGTGCTACGGGCGGACGGCTGATGGCTAGAGAAAAACCGGTTCGGGAACTAAGTTATTCTAATCGTGGCCATTGGATCTAGATCGGATGGATGGGAGGGCTCACCGCAGATGGGGTCGCCGGCGATGGAGTCTCCGGCGGGTCCGAAGCGGCGAGGACGTCGGCGAGGCGCTCAGGTGGTCGTTGGAGGCGACGGAGAGCTTCAGGAGACGGCGGCGGAGCTTCGGCGACTGGTGGTGGGGTCAGAGGGGCGAGGGGAGGGGTGGAGCGACGACTACGGCGGGGGGGAGCTTCGGTCGGGGCAGCAACTCTGGTGAGGCTTGGTGGGGCGGTCTGGCGATGGGAGAGAGGGGCTCGGGGGGGGGGAATGGATGCAGGGAAGAGGCGCTCTTATATAGGGCCAGAGAGGGGTCGGGGAAGGAAGGAGGAGGGGATCCCGCGGTGAGGGGATCTCGGTGGCGGCGGCGCGTGCGGGAGGAGGGAGATGGCCGGCATGATTTCGGCTCGGGCGGTGGGTCTAGGCTGTCAGTGGGAGAAAGGGCGCGGTAGGGCTGTCGGTCGGCCGGGATTTAGGGGATTCGGCATTAAGTGGAGGTGGGCCGGCCCGATTCGATTAATTTCTTTCCATTTAAAATAAATAGAGTAATAAAACTCCTTTTAAAGCATTGTTTTAATTCCAAGTATAAAAAATGCCATTTAATGAACATTTTTATTCTGGTATTTGAATAATTTGAAAAAATGTTATTTTCAGAAATTGCCTAATTGTTTTAAATCCTTTTTGCAAATATTTTCAAAATAACTCCTGGTTTGTATTGTTCAAATAAAGCACCAATTAGGTCCTGGTGTGGAGTGTCATGTTCCGCCTCTCTTATTTGAACTTTTTTCCAAGAATTCAAATAGGTGAAAGCAACATGGGACAAAATAGGAAGGGGCTTTCAGAATTTTAGAAGGAGCATTTCAACATTTCATATATTCAAGCAATGATGATGATAGATGCATAGCTATATTCATAACATTCCAAAATGGAATTATGGGATGTTACAAACCTACCCACCTGAAGATGAATCTCGCCCTCGAGATTCGGGTTGGCTAGAAAATAGGTGCGGGTGGTCTCTACGAAGATCTTCTTCGCGTTCCCAGGTGGCTTCTTCCTCGGTGTGGTGACTCCACAAAACCTTACAGAACTGGATGATCTTGCTGCGTTTAACTTTGTTGGCAGTCTCGAGGATCTTGACAGGCTTCTCCTCATAAGTCAGATCGCTGTCAAGCTGTATGGCCTCTAGGGGCACGGTGTCTCTCAAGGGAATATCAGCCATCTCAGCATGGCATTTCTTCAGCTGGGACACATGGAACACATTATGAACTCCGGACAGTCCTTCCGGCAATTCCAGCTTGTATGCAACTTCGCCTCTATGTTCAAGAATTTTTTAGGGGCCTATGAATCTGGGTGCTAATTTTCCTTTAAAACCAAACCTCTTGATTCCTCGAAGTGGGGACACACGAAGATATGCTCGGTCTCCCACTTCATACGTTACTTCCTTGCGTTTGTTGTTAGCGTAGCTCTTCTGCCGGGATTGAGCTATCTTGAGTCTGTCACGAATCAACTTGACTTTATCTTCTGAATCTCGAATAAGGTCGGGACCAAAAAGTTTTCGGTCTCCAACACCATCCCACGTCAGTGGTGTTCTGCACCTCCTTCTGTATAAAGCTTCGAAAGGGGCCATCTTCAGACTGGTCTGATAACTATTGTTGTATGAGAATTCTGCGTAAGGCAAGTTATCATCCCAACTAGACCCATAGTCTAGTGCACAAGCTCTCAACATGTCTTCCAGAATCTGATTGACTCTCTCAGTCTAGCCATCTGTCTACGGATGAAAGGTTGTACTGAACTCTAGCCTCGTACCCAAAGTTTCATGTAGCTGATGCCAAAACTTTGAGGTAATTTGTGTTCCTCTATCTGACACGATACTCCTCGGAACTCCATGCAGACACACGATTCTGGTCATGTATATCTTGGCTAACTTAGCACTGGTATAGGTGGTCTTCATTGGGGTGAAGTGAGCCACCTTGGTCAAGCGATCAACCACTACCCAGATGGAATCATAACCTGATCAGGTCCTGGGCAATCCTGTGATGAAATCCATACCAAGCTTTTCCCATTTCCACTCGGGTATCGGCGAAGGTTGGAGTAACCCTGCTGGCTTCTGATGTTCCGCGTTTACTCGCTGACAAACATCGCATATTGCAACGTGTTCCGCAATATCCTTCTTCATACCTGTCCACCAATAACTCTCTTTTAAATCCAGATACATCTTGGTATTGCCTGGGTGTATCGAGTAAGGTGAATCGTGGGCTTCTTGAAGTATCAACTTCCTGAGCTCTGGGTCATTGGGCACATAAATGCGGTTCTCAAACCACAGAGTTCCGTGTTCATCCTCGCGAAAACCTTTAGCTTTTCCATCTTTCATTCTTTTCTTAATCTCAGCTATTTCCTTGTCCGTATTCTGGGTTTCACGAATTCTTTCGGTCAAGGTGGACTGGATTTCTAGTGTGGGAACATATCCTCTTGGAACTATCTCCAGCCGGAGCTCTCTGAGATCATCGACTAACTCTTGGGGTAATCCTCCCATTGTGAGTGTGTTTACATAAGTTTTCCGACTCAAGGCATCTGCGACAACATTAGCCTTACCTGGATGGTAGTGTAATCTCATGTCATAGTCCTTGATTAACTCTAACCATCTCCTCTGTCTGAGGTTCAATTCTTTCTGCCGTGAAGATATACTTCGGGCTCTTATGATCAGTGTAAACGTCACAACTATTTCCGACAAGGAAATGTCTCCAGGTCTTGAGTGCTTGCACTATGGCCGCTAATTCCAAGTCATGGGTGGCATAATTCAACTCATGAGGTCGTAGTTGTCTGGATGCTTAGGCTACAACCTTTCCATCTTGCATGAGTACTCCTCCAAGTCCTTGACGTGAGGCATCACAGTAAACCTGGAAGTCCTTCCGAATATTTGGCAAGATCAACACTGGGGCTGTGACCAAACGTTTCTTTAACTCCTGGAAACTGGCTTCACATTCCTCGGTCCAAACATACTTGTACTCTTTCTTCAACAACTCTGTCATGGGCTTGGCAATCTTTGAGAAGTTCTCAATGAACCTCCGGTAATATCCGGCAAGTCCGAGGAAACTACGGATCTCCTTATCTGAGGTGGGTGACTTCCACTCGGTGACGGCTTCAACCTTAGCGGGGTCCACTACTATTCCATCTCCGGAAATAACATGTCCAAGGAATCCGACTTCTGTCAGCCAAAATTCACAGTTACTGAACTTGGCATACAATTGATGCTCTCTCAGCTTCTCCAGAACTAAAGCAAATGTTCCTTGTGTTCTTCCTCGTTCTTGGAGAATATCAAAATGTCATCGATGAATACTACGACAAACTTGTCTAGGTATTCCATGAATATTTTGTTCATAAAACTCATGAAGTAAGCAGGAGCATTTGTCAAACCAAAAGACATGACGGTATACTCATACAAGTCATACCTTGTGATGAAGGCTGTTTTGGGTATATCCTGTTCACGAATATTCAACTGGTGATACCCTGATCGAAGATCGATCTTGGAGAATACTTTGGCTCCTACGAGCTGATCAAACAAGTCATTTATCATCGGCAGGGGATACTTGTTCTTGATAGTCACCTCATTCAAGGCACGATAATCGACTACCATCCTCATGGTTTTATCCTTCTTCTCCACCAAAAGTACTGGGGCTCCCCAAGGTGAAGAACTTGGGCGAATATACCCCTTGTCCAATAACTCCTTGATTTGCTTCTTGATTTCCAGTAGATCATTTGCGGGCATCCGATAGGGTCTCTTGGAAATTGGGGCTGTTCCTGGCAGTAACTCTATCA
This sequence comes from Hordeum marinum, assembly GCA_022496015.1. NCBI lineage: Eukaryota > Viridiplantae > Streptophyta > Magnoliopsida > Poales > Poaceae > Hordeum > Hordeum marinum. Next base: position 27,973,009 of record CM039676.1, read on the forward strand.
GAAACTCAATTTCCCTATCTGGTGGCATGCCTGGTAATTCTTCCGGGAATACATCCGAAAAGTCTTTTACCACAGGTACTTCCTCCTGAACAACTCCCGTGAGAGAATTTAACCAAGCACTCATCCGTGTGCGTCGGGATACATACTTAATCCTCTTGTTCTCCGGGGTGGTGAGCAAGATAGACTTGCTGGGACAGTCAAGGTTTCCTTCATACTTGGTCATCCAATCCATGCCTAGGATTACATCAAATCCCTGCGACTCTAATATGATGAGGTCGGTGGGAAAAACATGTTTTCCTATATTGAGTTTCAAGGCATGGCATCCTATCCCTGCCATCATCATACCTCCTGGGGAACTGACTTTAAATGGCTGACTAAGTGTTCTGGTGGGCAAACCATATTTTTCCACAACTACCCTTGATATGAATGAATGAGTTGCACCGGAATCAAAAATTACTGTAACAGGACGTGAATGCAATAAAAACTTACCAACCACAGTCTCGGGTTGATCATAGACTTCCTCCACATCAATGTGGTTCACTTGAGCACAGGGAAACGGGTTGGGCTTCTTAGCTGCTGCGTTGCCGTTGTTGTTGCCGTTTCCATTGCCCTGCTTGCTCTGGGGACACTCAGTAGCATAGTGCCCTGTCTTCTGACACTTGAAACAAGTGATGTGGCTCAGATCCTTCTGAGCAGGAGCATGACGGTGCTAGTTGTTGGTCCCATTCCCATTGTCATTCTTGAAGTTGCCATGGTTGGGACGGTTGTTCCCATTTCCTCCATGGTTGTGGCCTCCATGGTGTGCACAGCATGAGTGTGCTTTCCAAACTTACCGGTACCTGATCCGGTATTCCCAGAGTATGGGGAGTAACGAAGCTTCTGATGAGCTCCAGAGTTGAACTTCCCCTGAGTGTACTTCCGCTTGCAGTTCTCAATTTGCTGTTGTTTACCCTCCAAGATGAGGGCCTTGTCCACCAGCTCTTGGTAGTTGTTGAAGGTAGCCACTATCAGCTGCATGCTCAACTCATCGTTGAGTCCTTCCATAAACTTCTCCTGCTTGGCCGCATCATCGGCCACATCTCCTGGGGCATAAAGGGCTAACATGCTGAACTCTTCCACATATTGGGCCACATAACGATTTCCTTGGCGCAAGTTGCGAAACTCGTGCTTCTTCAGACTCATGGCTCCAGCTGAGACATGAGCGGTGCGGAAAGCAAGCTTGAACTGCTCCCAAGTCACATCTGCAATAGGGTATGTCGTGGTGTAGTTCTCCCACCATGAAGCTGCTGGTCCTTCCAGTTGATGTGTGGCAAAGCGCACCTTCTCAACGTCAGTGCATCCAGCAGTGACGAGTTCTCTCTCCATCTTGCGGAGCCAGTCATCTACCACAATGGGCTCAGTGCTGCTGGAGAAAGTTGGAGGGTTCAACCTCAAAAAACGGGTGAGGTTGTCAGCCTGAGGTGGATGGTGGTTGTTGTTGTTCTGGTTGTTGGTCTGATTCTGAATCAACAGCTGCATCAGTGCATTCTGCTGCTGGAGGAGTTGCGTGAGTTCCGGCGGGAAGGTGAAGTCGGCTCACGTCGTGGAGGCATCTTGCTGTTTTTAGAGGGATGAGAATTAGAATAGAACAAGGGTCTAGAAAGAAATTCACTACCCATATGCAATGCACAATCATATCACATCAAACACTCATTCATTAATTCAACTCTAGTTCAAACATCGGAAATACAAGTCTCAAACAAACCAAACATCGACCTACGATTCAACGTCGAAAAATAAAAGATACATTGGAGGGCATGACTAAAGTTCTCCTCAAAAGTGCATAGTCGTGGGTCCTCCGGTGGTGCTCTCCTCATAGTCTTCATCGTTGCTGATGAAGGGTGCCATGTCTCCTTCGGGGTGAAGATTTTCCCCCATGTCCAGCTGCTCTTCCAGAGTTGCGATGCAAGTATTCTGCTCATCAATCCTCTCTAGGAAGTCCTTCACTTCATGCTCATGTTCATAGTTGGCTTCCTGCAGATCAGCTTCAAGGTCCAGCTCGCGGTTCATCAGGTTCTTGATAGTCTTCATGTCAGCATGCACACGAAGCTCCAGAGTCCTGACATGCGTCTCCAAGGTCTGGATATATGACATGGTGGAGTCTCCAGTGGGGTTGGTGATGATGTTGCCATGGGCATCTCTGTGGCAAACCATGCCGAGGTCTCGCCATATGGGACCACCTCTTTATTCCTCCCGAATACGTCTGAGAGCACGGTGAAGTGCCATGTCTCTCCCGAGAATCCAGCTGGGTGCCATAAACTTGAAGTCTATGGACTCGGTGATAAATCCGAAGGTCCTCCTGGGGATATGAACTTCGATCCTGTAGCGAGTGTCCTGAGGAAAAGACGTGATCGCATACCCGGTGATGGTCGGCAAAGCAATCTTCACATCCTCGACTATCTGGATCAGTTCCTTGCCAAAAGGCATGGTGACATCAGGCTTGCAGAACTCCGTGAAGTGAACGGGGGTGAAGGTGGCCATCTAGAAAAGTTGAGAACAACGGAGAGGAAAAATCAGGAATGAGCAGAGGAGAAAATATAAGTATTTGTAAAACAAAGGAAAGGTAAAGATCCTAAGGCTTTTCCAATCCTAGAGGTTACGTCCTACAGTCAGCGTGTGCTCTGATACCATTTCTGTAGCGACCCGACCTGAAAGGTCGAATCTCCGGTGTTTCCGTACCATCCCAAGATCATGCTGGTACACACACGGTACATCAATGTATATATCAAAGGGAAATCACACAACATTATATTAACAAAATATCATATCGAGTCCTTTATTACAATAATCATTACAATAAAGTGGACGAAGGCCAACTCATGAGAATAACTAAATCTTGCGGAAGCTTCAAGGTAGATGAGTCCATCTGACTCCAAAGGGCATCTCACCAAGCGTAGAGCGTGTCCTCACTCCTGGTCAGAAAAGTACTCTGCAACATGATACGTTGCAGCCGTGTAGGTCAGCATATGGAATATGCCGGCAAAGTCACAAGAGAGGGGGTGAAAATAATCAGCTAGTCTACATGCATATATGGCAGGTGGGGTGGTAAGTTTTTGCGTAAAGCTAGATTTTTCCTACATCAAGAGAGGGGCTAAGCAAAATTATTACTAAGTTGGTTGATTAATGAGATGGTTCCACCAACCAATTCTCATACCCAAGTTATTAATACCTTCATCATCATATTAATTGTGTTGAGAAATTCCGGAAGTTTCAGTTCCTTTGGCTCAAGTCGTCCATGACCGTGGACACGGCTAATCGATTAGGTTTGAGTTACTCTGCAGAGTTTTGCACACGTTCCCCACAAGATTTGATTTCCTCCATTGGATTCCTCGCACTTCAGGGTGTTTGAGGAACGGATGACCAAAACATGGTCTTCTAAGGGGTCCCACTGAGACTCTGTCGGTGCCCATCCTTTCCTACTATTCTTCTACATCTCGTAGCACCGCCTTTCCAATGTCGCCACAGTATCCAACCAATCCAGAGCCCATAATGGCTTGTGGCTGTGCAGGTAAGCCTTGGGTCTTGAAGCATCCTTCCATCCCTTCGTGCCTGGGTGGACCTTTCCGCGTGAATACTAGCACATCTCCAGCATCACATAGGCTAACCACTGGTTTCTCTAGGGCGCCGTTCAACCATCATCCACCCAGAGGTATGTTGAAAACTTAGAAATCTTGAAGTCTTGATCATCATAGGTCTTGAAGTTATTACCTCACAACTCTCATGATTCACACATCCAACCCCGTCTACTAATAGCATAGCAAACTCAATGAATGTTTCCCAGGGCCAAAGTGTCAAAGGGGTTGAGTGGGTACCTACCACATAATACTACAACAATGTTACCAAGTTTCCAACTAACCTATCTTGCATGCAATTGGGGAGATGGTAGAACTAATGCATATAAAACATGGGTAAAAACATGATCAAAGGTGACTTGCCTGATTGATGATCTTCGTACATGAGTGACTCTAAGTAACAAGCTTCGCACTCCGAATAATCTAACGAAGCAAACAATAGCACTCAATAAGTATACAACAAAAATATTTTAACTCACAAACAATGAACTAGTAAACAATCAAGACAAAACAATGCACAAATCACAAGCAAGAAAACACACAAAGTTTTGTTTACTAGAAGATGATGGGAAATCACTACTAACATAACTAAGCTATTTGTATTAACAAAACAATAGTTGACAGCAAGAAAACAATAAAATATTTTATTAATAAACAGAATAAAATCAATTTAAGTTTGTTGGGAAAAACTTCAGTAAAGTTTTTTTTAAAGTTCTGATAAACATTATTAGATGAGGTAACTATAGTTAGACTAACAAAATAATGAAACTAAACTTATTATTTATTAATAAAACATTATTTTAACAGAAAATAAAACTACTAAAAACTTGTCTTAGAAAACAGAATTAAATTATATAAAACTTTGTTGAAAGAAAAACTATTACTAACTAGTTGTTTTAATCAACTTAAATCTATTTGAAAAGGGGTTGAGATTCCTATGTTAATAAAGAAACAAACTAAGTAAATTTATATTTTTATTAACAGTAAGTAAAACACTAAATGTTTAAGCAACATAACTTATTAAACAAATAAAAATAAATTCTAATTTAAACTAACTAAAACTAAGTTAATTTAAACTATACTAACTAATAGGCAGAATCTGTTTTTAGCTAAAACACTAATCAAAATCATCCTAAAAATTCTCAAACTAAGCATGAAGATAGTCCTAACTAAGACCAAACAGTAGCAAAAAGATTCATATCAAAATCTATTTTCAAACTCTAGTTATTCAGATTTGAACGATTTGAGCAAATTTGATTCAATTCAAAATTTAGAGTTCAAATTTTAAAATTGAAAAGTACAGGGCGAAACTACATGAAAAATGTGAGCTAGTGCAAAAAGAATCAACTCAAAACATTAAACAGATTAAAAGTTATAGCTAATACAAATTTTGAAAAGTTTCTGTTAACTAAAACTAAACAGAAAAAAGAAAATAAAGCTACCGGACGGCCAGGGTGACGTGGTAACCTGTGAGTGGCTGGCTAGTGTGAGCGTGCGGGTGCTACGGGTAGACGGCTGATGGCTAGAGAAAAAACAGTTCGGGAACTAAGTTATTCTAATCGTGGCCGTTGGATCTAGATCGGATGGATGGGAGGGCTCACCGCGGATGGGGTCGCCGGCGATGGAGTCTCCGGCGGGTCCGAAGTGGCGAGGACGTCGGCGAGGCGCTCTGGTGGTCGTTGGAGGCGACGGAGAGCTTCAGGAGACGATGGTGGAGCTTCGGCGACTGGTGATGGGGTCGAAGGGGCGAGGGGAGGGGTGGAGCGACGGCTACGGGGGTGGGGAGCTTCGGTCGGGGCAGCAACTTCGGCGAGGCTTGGTGGGGCGGTCTAGCGACGGGAGAGAGGGGCTAGGGGGGGATGGATGCAGGGAACAGGCGCTCTTATATAGGGCCGGAGAGGGGTCGGGGAAGGAAGGAGGAGGGGATCCCGCGGCGATGGGATCTCGGCGGCGGCGGCGCGTGCGGGAGGAGGGAGATGGCCGGTGCGATTTCAGCTCGGGCGGTGGGTCCAGGATGTCAGTGGGAGAAAGGGCACGACAGGGCTGTCGGTCGGCCGGGATTTAGGGGATTCGGCATTAAGTGGAGGTGGGCCGGCCCGATTCGATTAATTTCTTTCCTTTTTAAATAAACAGAGTAATAAAACTCCTTTTAAAGCATTGTTTAATTCCAAGAATAGGAATATTATATATCAAAATTATCATAATAAAAAATGCCATTTAATGAACATTTTTATTCTGGTATTTGAATACTTTGAAAAAAAATATTTTTCAGAAATTGCCTAATTGTTTTAAATCCTTTTAGCAAATATTTTCAAAATAACTCCTGGTTTGTATTGTTCAAATAAATCACCAATTAGGTCCTAGTGTGGAGTGTCATGTTCCTCCTCTCTTATTTGAACTTTTTACCAAGAATTCAAATAGGTGAAAGCAACATGGGACAAAATTGGAAGGGGCTTTCAGAATTTCAGAAGGAGCATTTCAACATTTCATATATTCAAGCAATGATGATGATAGATGCATAGCTATATTCATAACATTCCAAAATGGAATTTTGGGATGTTACAACCTGGATCCCAAGGTATATCAAAGCCAATTTTAATTAACAATGATTTGTAATTTAGTAGTGAGCACAAAATGATATATATCATGTGAAAACAAAGTCTAACTCTCTTCCCATGCATCGGCATGTCATACAAGAACAATTCATGCACATCAAGTAAAGGCCAATACATAGTATAAAAATTTTCTTCCAATTTAATCATATTGGAAACATAAAGAGGTGGAGATGTAGTTCCTCTCTCAAAATAATTGCAAGTAGGAGTAGCAAGCACATGCATATTATATTCATCAAAATCATTAGGTGTAGTAGCAAAACTCAACCCATCAATATATTTCTTAATAAGAGCAAACATCTCCAATATAGTGTAGTTGGGAGAATCCAAAAAGATAATAGGACTATCATGTGTGGGTGCAATAGAAACAATTTCATTCTTAACATAAGGAACTATAGCAAGCTCATCTCCATAAGCATAATTCATATTGGCTTCATTGCCATAAGCATAACAAGCATCAAGTTCATCAAAAACGGATATTTCAAATGAATCCACGGGATCATAGCAATTAGCATACCATTCATCCTTCGGTAAGCACGAAGGGAAATTAAATATGTATGAGTTCAAGAGTTACTGTCATTATAAGGTGGGCACGGGTAGCTAGTCCGCTCTTCCTCCTTTTGTTCTTCATTCTCCTCCTCATCTTTTTCATCTAATGAGCTCACAGTTTGAGCAATTTCTTCTTCCATAAATTTCCGGACAATTTTAGTCTCCTCCAAGGCAGCAAACATTCTTTCAATAAATTCTTTAACATAAGCATGAGAAGCATAGTTTTCACAGATATATTTAAGTATGGCAAAAAATTTAGGTTTGTAAAGAGTAGTATCATACATTTCAATCAAAGAAGCAATTTCATAAGCACCTTTAAAAGCAACAAATTCTTCAATTTGTACAACATCATAATAACAATAGGCTTCCTTTTCATAATAATATGGTATTTCATTATCATTAAACACACATTGGTATATTTTTAGTTTCTTCAGAACAACAAGTAAAGTCATGTATTTCGCATAAATTCCAAGCATAGCAACACAAACTATTAATTTGATGCCACAAGAGTTGCCCTTTTTGAGATAAGAGGTGTTGCACATAATGATCATGCTCATTAAATGATTTCCTCTCAACTAAGCTAGTTAGGGTTTCAGCACGAGCACAAAGGGATTGATGATGATCCAAGTAATAAGCTTCGATAGTAGGGAACACTAATGGTTCCTCAACTTTTGGAGCAACAAGTACATCTATTTTTTTGGTATTTTGCATTTCCTACTCATATTCAAAGATATAAAACAACTAATAATAGAAAATAAAAATTACTTAGTGATATAGCAAACAAGAAAACACGAGAATATTCACCCCATGCTATTGCTCACCGGCAACGGCGCTAGAAAAAGGTCTTGATAACCCACAAGTGTAGGGGATCGTTTGTAGCCTTTTTTGATAAGTAAGTATGCGAACCCAACAAGGATCTAAAGGTAGAACAAATATTCCATCAAGTTCTATCGACCACCGATACAACTCTACGCACGCTAATGCTTGCTTTACCTAGAACAAGTATGAAACTACTTTGCGGGGAGAAAACTAGAAGTACTTTGCAAGATAATAAAGAACGTGGAAATAAAAGTTAGGTGATGTTTTAATAAAATAAAAATAAAAGTAGATAGCTTAGTAGAAGGCTTTTTTTGTAACACAAGAGAAAGATTGTCCCTAGGCAATTGAACATAATATGATAGATACTTGTAATATGCAACGAGGGAGAGGCATACGCTAACACACTTTCCATACTTGGATCGTATGCACTTATGATTGGAAGTCTAGCAAGCATCCGCAACTACCAAAGTTCATTAAGGTAAAACCCAACCATATCATTAAGTATCAAGTCCCCTTTACTCCCATACGCAAGAACCCACCTACTCGGGTCTATGCTTCTGTCACTCACGCCACCCACCATAGGCAAATCATGAACATATTGCAACACCCTACAGCGGGGACCCCTCACATTTGCACGACACGGAGGCCCCATAGGACATCACCATATCAACATACAACGCATATCAATAACATCATACCACAATTAACCCATAGGACAAAAGGGATCAACTCAAACATCATAGGATAGCCTCATATCATTGGGAAATAATATATGGAGTTGAGCACCATGTTTAAGTAGAGATTACAGCAGGGAAGAGAGGTGTTAAACCGCTGCATAGAGGGGGAGGGAATTGGTGTTGACGACGGCGAAGTTGTTGGTGTAGATCGTTGTCATGATGATTGCCCCAACGGTGTTCTGGCGCCACCGAGAGAGGTGGGAGAGAGCCCCCCTCCTTATTCTTCTTCCTTGGCATCACCCCTAGATGGGAGGAGAGTTCCCCCTCTGGTACATGGCCTCCATGGCGGCGGAGGGGAAGGAGCCCCTCCGAGTTTGGATATCCCTCTCCGTTCTCTTCTGTTTCTCGTTCCTATTTTCTGTCCGAAAACCGTTTCTTATATTCCCGAAGATCCGTAACTCCGATTGCGCTAAGATTTGAACACGATTTTTTCCGGATATAAGCATCCTTGCGCCCAACATAGAGATCCAACCGACTTATGAGGTGGGCACGATACACCACCACACGGCAGGGCCCTTGGGCACGACCTAATGTCTTGTGGTGGCTATGGGCCCCCATTTGCATTGATTCCACCTCCCAAAATTCACAAATATTCCAAAATAATTCTTTGTAATTTTTATCGCTTTTGGACTTTGTTTGATATGGATATTCTGCAAAACTAAGAACATGCAACAAACATGAACTAATGCTGGGCACTGGATCAATATGTTAGTCCAATAAATTATATAAAATGTTGCCAAAAATATGTGAAACTTGTATAATATTGGCACAAAACAATCAAAAATTATAGATACATCGAACACGTGTCAGATGCATTGCTAAATCTTGTCATGAAAGATCAATTTTCAAGAAGTCCTAATGACGATCCCGTGTCACATTTGAATACCTTTGTTGAATTATGTGATATGCAAAACAAAAAGGATATGGATAATGATATTATGAAATTAAAATTATTTCCTTTAGCACTAAGAGATAAAGCTAAAGCTTGGTTTTCATCTTTACCTCGTAATAGTATTGGAACATGGGATAAGTGTAAAGATGCTTTTATTGCCAAGTATTTTCCTCCTGCTAATATCATCTCCCTTAGAAATAAAATAATGAATTTTGTACAGCAAGATCAATAGCATGTTGCACAAGTTTTGGAGAGAATGAAATTGATGATAAGAAATTACCCAACACATGGCTTAAACTTGTGGATGATTATCCAAAACTTCTATGTAGGACTAAACTTTGTGTCTAGAAATCTTCTAGATTCTGCCACAAGTGGTACCTTTATGGATTTGACCTTAGGTGAGTCCACAAAACTTCAGGACATCCTCATGACAAATTATTCTCAATGGCATACCTAAAGAGCTCCAACTCGTAAGAAGGTAAATTCTATCAAAGATATCGCTACTTTGAGTGAAAAAGTGGATGCTCTTATGAATATGATGGCTAGTAAAAATACTCATGTTGATCCCAATGATACGCCTTTGTCTACTTTGATTGAACAAATTAATGATGCTATTGATGTGAACTTCATCTCGCGAAATAATTACAATAACAATGCTTATATAGGAAATTTCAACTCTAGACCCTATCCTAGTAATTCCGCTAACAACCATGGAAATTATTCTAAAACTTCTAATATGATACCTTCTGATCTTGAGAACAAAATTAAGGAGTTTATTAATTCTCAAAAGGTTTTCGATACTATGGTAGAAGAAATGTTGCATATGATTGATGCTTTGGCTAAAAACATGGATAGAATTGCTCTTGATATAAAAACTCTTAAAAATAAAGTTTTGCCACCCAATCATGATTTTAATGAGACTATTAAATCTATCCAAACATCCATTAATGAAATTAAGGAGAGGACCGCTAAGTTGAGAGCTAAGCAGGAATTCTTAGAAAAGGCTCTTCCACCCGGTTTACACCGGAATCATGATGAAGATCTTAAAATGATTGGTGTTTATACTATTGGATATTTATTTACTTCTCTGAATATAAATGATAAAGGGACTAGAGATGAGTCGACTCTAGTTGAGAAGCATCCCGTTTGCTTGCATGGTGATGATTTCGACGCTAAAACTGAAAAAGTGGGTTTGGAGAGGTCAAAACTTTAATTAGTAATGTGCCCACTAACTTGGATTACAAGGACTTCAAATATGATAAATTCACTTTAGTAGAATGTATTTCCTTGCTGCAATCCATTATTAGCTCACCCAATTCTTATGAATAAAACAAAGCTTTTACCGAGCATATAGTAGAAGCTATGATAAAAGCTTATGATGAGAAACTTGAACTTAAAGTTTCTATTCCTAGAAAAATGCATGATGTGTGAGAACCTACTATTAAAATAAAGATAAATAAATATGAATGTAATGCTGTGTGTGACCTTGGTGCTAGTGTTTCAACCATAACTAAAACTTTATGTCATGTGCTTTGTCTCACTAATATTGAAGAGTGTTCCCTAAACTTGCATCTTGCGGATTCTACAATTAAGAAACCTTTGGGTAGAATTAAGGATGTGCTTATTATTGCAAACAAAAATTACTTTCCTGTAGATTTTATTGTGCTTGATATTTATTGTAATCTTTCTTGTCCCATAATACTTGGAAGGTCATTCTTACGAACTATAGGTGTAATTACTGACATGCACACTAGTAGAAAACATGGCATTGGTGCGAGCCTCCTAATCCCATTAATCCCGGTTCGCTCACGAACCGGGACCAAAGGTGGCAACTGTCCCGGTTCGTGAGCCCAGTGGGCAGGCCGGGCCACGTGGGCCATTGGTCCCGGTTCGTCTCGCCCCTTTGGTCCCGGTTCCAGGCACGAACCGGGACCAATGTGCCTCGCTCCTGGCCCACGGCCATTGATCCCGGTCCGTGGATGGAACCGGTACCAAAGGGAGACCTATTGTATTGGTTCCAACCACGAATCGGGACCAATGATCTTCCTATATAAACCCTCGCCCGTCGCTGGCAGAGCCATGGAGTGCTCTGTTTTTCCAGGACAACAGTGTTAGAGCGTTGTGGTGCTCTAGCTCACCTCCTATGCACATGAGGTGTTTGATGAAATGCCCGAGCCACACTTAAGATTTCTCCTCTCGAAGCTCCTTGTCCAAACTCCATTTTCGTCAAGATTTGTCTAGGTTTGGCGGCCGTCCTGTCCCGTCCCCGTCCTGAAACCGCCATCGACCGCCCATGCGTGGTGAGCCTCTTGATCTTATCTTCTTTCTAAAATAAAATATACTTACTCATATGATTTTCTTACTTTTATTATTGTTTGTTATTATATAGTGCCATGGTTATGGTATCCGCCCACGTCGGCCCTCGTCCAGTCTATGATTCAGATGTGGTATATTATCTTTTATAACTATTTCACACATCTAATGTCTATGACAATTAATTATGCCACTAACTTGACGTAGATGTTTTTATCTATAGGAAGTAGTTGAACCAGAAATGGATACTGACTATGCAATTCTGCTCGACAAGTTAACTAAAGCTAAAAAAGAAATCGATCATTTGAAAGAAAAAAATGAAAAGAACTGAAGATGAGAAGATGGGATTGGAGTTGCATGTTGTCGATATCATTGATGATCACAGGACCAAGATGGATGCAATGCGCTTGAAGCTTAGAAAGATTAGAAAATATGCCATTGATAAAGAGGCTTGGTATCATTATGCCGTTGGATCAATTGTTACCTTAGTTGTGATTATGATCGCATTTGTTGTTGCATTGAAATGTTTTAAATAGTTTCAATGTATGGTTTAATTAGATGCTTTGGAGAGCTGTATGTTGGTCAATGAGAACTATGTATCTACTTTGGTTTTAATGTGATGATGAACTTCTATTAATTTGGTCACTTATGTATTCCTGATGTTCTGTAATGGTTTTTGATACACTTAATTATATATAATGCACGTAGATGAACCAGCAATGAATGTACGGTAACAGACGCACCGACGAGTACATTAAGGGGGTGCATCATTTTATCGAAGTGGTCGAGGCAAACAAGCAGAATGGTTTAATGTGTTGTCCATGCCCTACATGTGGGAATTTGAAGTCTTAATCTGACCAGAAAATCCTTCACAGCCACCTGTTTGTGAAGGGTTTCATGCCACACTATAATGTTTGGACCAAGCACGGAGAAATAGGGGTTATGATGGAAGACGACGAAGAAGAAGAGGATGATGACAACTATGTGCCCTTGAATACGGTGATGCTGCAACCGGGGAAGCTGAAGATCAAGAGGAACCAGATGATGTGCTCGATGATGATCTTCGCCGGGTCATTGTTGATGCAAAGAGACAGTGCGAAAGTGAAAAGGAGAAGCTGAAGTTCGATCGCATGTTAGAGGATCACAAAAAAAGGGTTGTAGCCCAATTGTGAAGATGGCAACACAAAGCTTGGTACCACACTGGAATTGCTGTAGTGGAAGGCAGAGAATGGTGTACCTGACAAAGGATTTGAGAAGCTACTGAAAATATTGAAGAAGAAGCTTCCAAACGATAACAAATTGCCTGACAGTACGTACGCAGCAAAGAAGGTTGTATGCCCTCTAGGATTGGAGGTGCAGAAGATACATGCATGCCCTAATGACTGCATCCTCTACCGCGGTGAGTACGAGGAACGGAACGCATGCCCGATATGCGGTGCATTGCGCTATAAGATCAGACGCGATGACCCTGGTGAAGTTGAGGGCGAGCGCCTCAGGAAGAGGGTTGCTGCCAAGGTGATGTGGTACGCTCCTATAATACCGTGGTTGAAACGTCTGTTCAGAAACAAAGAGCATGCCAAGAATATGCGATGGCACAGAGAGGACCATAAGAAAGATGGGAAGTTGAGATCACCCGCTAACGGGTCGCAGTGGAGAAAGATCGAGAGAAAGTGGAGTGACTTTATAGGTGACCCAAGGAACGTATGGTTTGGTTTAAGCGCGGATGGCATTAATCCGTTTGGGGAGCAGAGCAGCAATCACAGCACCTGGCCCGTGACTTTATGTATCTATAACCTGCCTCCTTGGTTGTGTATGAAGCGGAAGTTCATTATGATGCCAGTTCTCATCCAAGGCCCTAAGCAATCCGACAACGACATTGATGTGTACCTAAGGCCATTAGTTGAAGAACTTTTACATCTGTGGAATGGAAACGGTATACGCGTGTGGGATGAGCACAAACAGGAGGATTTTGACCTGCATGCATTGTTGTTTGTAACCATCAATGATTGGCCTGCTCTCAGTAACCTCATAGGACAGTCAAACAAGGGATACCACGCATGCACGCACTATTTATATGACACCGAAAGTATATATCTGGACAATTGCAGGAAGAATGTGTACCTGGGGCATCGTCGATTCTTCCGACCAACCATCAATGTCGAAAGAAAGGCAAGCATTTCAAAGGCGAGGCAGATCACCGGAAGAAGCCTGCCATCCGTACTGGTGATCACATACTTGCTATGGTCAATGATTTACAAGTAATCTTTGGAAAGGGTCCCGGCAGACTATCTGTTCCGAATGACGTTGAGGGACGCGCACCCATGTGGAAGAAGAAATCTATATTTTGGGACCTACCCTACTGGAAGGACCTAGAGGTCCGCTCTGCAATCGACGTGATGCACGTGACGAAGAATCTTTGCGTAAACCTGCTAAGCTTGTTGGGCGTGTATGGGAAGACAAAAGATACACCGGAGGCACGGGAGGACCAGCAACATGTTCACGAAAAAGACGACATGCCTCCAAAGCAGTATGAAGGTCCTGCCAGCTATGCTCTTACCAAAGAAGAGAAGGAAATCTTCTTTGAATGCCTGCTCAGTATGAAGGTCCCGTCTGGCTTCTCGTCGAATATAAAGGGAATAGTAAATATGGCAGAGAAAAAGTTCTAGAATCTAAAGTCTCATGACTGCCACTTGATTATGACGCAACTGCTTCCGGTTGCATTGAGGCGGCTTCTACCGGAAAACGTTCGATTAGCCATTGTCAAGCTATGTGCATTCCTCAATGCAATCTCTCAGAAGGTGATCTATCTAGAAATCCTACCAAGGTTAAGGAGTGATGTGGTGCAATGTCTTGTTAGTTTCGAGATGGTGTTCCTACCATCCTTCTTCAATATCAGGACGCACGTCCTAGTTCACCTAGTCGACGAAATTGTTGTTCTAGGCCCTATATTTCTACACAATATGTTCCCCTTTGAGCGGTTCATGGGAGTCCTAAAGAAATATGTCCGTAACCACGCTAGGCCAGAAGGAAGCCTCTCCATGGGCCATCAAACACAGGATCCCATTGGGTTTTGTGTTGACTTCATTCCTGACCTTAAGAAGATTGGTCTCCCTCAATCATGGTATGAGGGGAGACTAACTAGAAAAGGCACGCTAGGAGCAAAGTCAATAATATGTGGGGATGGGCATTCTTGGTCTCAAGCACACTACACAGTTCTACAGAATTCTACCTAGGTGACCCTGTATGTTGATGAACACAAGAACATTCTGCACTCCAAACACCCAGAGTAGTGTGACGACTGGATTACATGTGAATACATCAAGACTTTTGGTAGTTGGTTGCAAACACGTCTCAGGTGTGACAACACTGTTTCTGATGAGTTGTACTCGTTGGCCAGGAGACCATCTTTGACTGTATTGACTTACAATGGGTAGGAGATAAATGGGAATACATTTTACACGCTCTCCCAAGATCAAAGGAGCACCAACTAAAACAGCGGTGTCCGCTTTGATGAAGCAACGACCTATGGGAAGGTCGACACATATTATGGTTACATAAAGGAGATATGGGAACTTGACTATGGACATGATTTGAAGGTCCCTTTGTTTCGATGCAAATGGGTCAATCTTACAAGAGGTGGGGTACAGGTAGACCCACATTACGGAATGACAACAGTGGATCTCAACAATCTTGGGTACACAGATGAACCATTCGTCCTAGCCAATGATGTGGCGCATGTTTTCTATGTTAAGGACATGTCTACCAAACCGAGAAAAATAAAAGATAAGGAAGCGAATACATCATATGATGAGCCGAAGCGTCACATAGTTCTTTCAAGCAAAAGAGACATCGTGGGATTGGAGGGAAAGACAAACATGTCTGAAGATTATGAAAAGTTTCAGGAAATTCCTCCCTTCAAAGTCAAGGCTGACCCAAGCACCCTGTTAAACAATGAAGATTATCCATGGCTACGGCGCTATAAGAAAAGGACACAAGCGAAGAAAAATTGAAGACTTTCTCTCCACAACTATTATGATGATGCCTTTGATCTAGAATATCACTGCAGTTACATGTGAAGAAATGAAGTGCCTTTTGTAACGGATGAGTTTTCGTCCGAAACCCTGATACTTCGAAAGATATTGACCATTTTGCACACGAAGTCCATTCAGTTTTTGCCGTAACCCTCTCAATATTTTATAACATGCTATGTGGGTGAAATGATGATACCATGCCAACTTTCAACCTTTTCAGAGGTCATTTGAAGTGCTTTTCAATTTCAGGTTCATTTAGCTCAAAAAATCAGTAAGTGCATGAAAAAATACCAAATGAACTCAGAAAGGGTTGAAAGTTGATGATGTGGCTTTGAATATTGGAGCATTTTGAACACACAAAAACTATGGAGTTCAAATAAGTTCAAAAAATGAAATCCCTTTGTAACAGATGAGTTTTCGTCCGAAACCGTGATACTTCGAAAGAGATTGTCCATTTTGCACACGAAGCGCATCCAGTTTTTGCCGTAACCCTCTCAACTTTTTATAACATGCTATGTGGGTGAAATGATGATACCATGCAAACTTTCAAGCTTTTCAGAGTTCATTTGAAGTGTTTTTCAATTTCAGGGACAATTTAGCTCAAAAAAAATCAGTGAGTGCATGAAAAATACCAAATGAAGTAAGAAAGGGTTGAAAATTGATGATCTGGCTTTGAATGGTGCATTTTGAACACACAAAAAGTATGGAGTTCAAATAAGTTCAAAACAATGAAATCCCTTTGTAACAGATGAGTTTTCGTCCGAAACCGTGATACTTCGAAAGAGATTGTCCATTTTGCACACGAAGTGCATCCAGTTTTTGCCGTAACCCTCTCAACTTTTTATAACATGCTATGTGGGTTAAATGATGATACCATGCCAACTTTCAACCTTTTCAGAGTTCATTTGAAGTGCTTTTTGATTTCTTTCAAAACATCGTGGGAGTAGAGTTCAAAAAAGAATCAACTAAAAAGCTTTTATAAACCTCTAGTATTTTTGAAACTATAATTATGTAAAAATTATGAAACTAAAATTGTCAAAGTATTCTTTGTTCAAAACATTAATAGCAAAAAGAATATAGTGATAAAACACACTAGAAATAAATAAAGCAAAAAACAAAACAAAAATAATGAAAATTATGCAACTAAAATTATCAAAGTATTTTTTGTTCAAAAGAATGAACTAAAATAAAAGAAAAAAATAATGGAAACAAATAAAAAAAGTAAAGCAAAAAACAAAACAAAAATACTGGAAAATAAAAAAATAAAGCAAAAAACAAAACTAAACTAAAATTATCAAAGTTTTTTGTTAAAAACTTTAATAGCAAAAAGAATATACATAAAGTATTTTTGTTAAGAACTTTTCATATGCAAAAAAATAACGTAAAAATCTCAAAAGTGAAAAAAGATGCGCTTATAGAGGAAATTGAACCTAAATTCAAAGTGCTAGTTAAGTGCTAGTTAGGCAACTAACTAGTATTTTAAATTTAGGTCCAATTTCCTATATAAGGGCATCTATTTTCAATTTGAGAGGATCTCAACGTAGCTGCCACGGAGGGGCTTATAAACAAGTTCGTGCTCCCTTCGCTTGGCGAGGTGGGACTAAATTTTCTTAAGAACTTTTGATATGCAAAAAAATAAAATAAAAAATGCCCAACTACTAAGCCACCATGGCCTGCATACGACTAGTAACCCAATATACATGGGCCAGGACGCAGGCCTACGGGACAAGTAGGCCCAATAGGTAGAGACAATTAGGCATGCACAGCCTACGGTTGAGAGGAGCTTGAGACAGTAGGTGCAGACGACCTTATAAACCAGTAGGTGCGCTCCTCGCTTAGCGAGGTGGGACTAAACTCCCACCGTGCCAGGAACATGGATTTGGTCCCGGTTCCTGGCACCAACCGGGACCAATACGCACCTTTAGTCCCGATTGGTGCCACCAACCGGGACCAAAGGTCTACTTCCCGCCCTTTGGGCTGACGAAAAGGGACCTTTGGTCTCGGTTGGTGGCACCAACCGGGACTAAAGGTTGGCATTAGTCCCGGTTTGTAGCACCAACCGGGACCAGAGGTCCCTTTTCGTCAGCCCAAAGGGCAGGAAAAGGCCTTTGGTCCCGGTTGGTGGCACCAACCGGGACTAAAGGGGGGCATTAGTCCCGGTTTGTGGCACCAACTGGGACCAATGATCCCTGTATAAAAGCCCACACTTCTTAGTTTTTGACCCATTTGCTCCCCCGAAGGCCAGATCCCCACCCACGCTGTCAGGCTGCCCAAATCGCACGTGCTAGCTTTCCGTCGCCGTTGCCGTCGCTGCCACCGACCGCCGTCCCTGACCTCGCTCCGGCCACCCCGCCCCGCGCCACCCCGCTCCGTCCACCCCGTTCCGGCCGCCCCGCCCTGATCGGGCCACTGCTCCACGCCGGCCACCCCGCCCCGCTCCGGCCGCCCCGCGCCGGCCGCTCCGCGCCGGCCGCCCCGCTCCGGCCACATCCCCCTCCCCTATATATACGTGAGGATATATGATGTTTTTTGTTCATATATATGTGTGTATG
This sequence comes from Hordeum marinum, assembly GCA_022496015.1. NCBI lineage: Eukaryota > Viridiplantae > Streptophyta > Magnoliopsida > Poales > Poaceae > Hordeum > Hordeum marinum. Next base: position 27,991,125 of record CM039676.1, read on the forward strand.
ATGATATATGATGATATATGTGTGTATGATGATTTTTTTTCATATACAATATGATGTTTTTGTTCATATATATATATATATATATATATATTGGTATGATGATATATGTATGTGTTCATATATGTGTTCATGCAAGTTAAAAAAATCATGTTCAATGTGTATCTAAAAAAACTGTTCAATGCATATAACAAAAAAACTTTTTATGAAATATATATTGGTATATATATGTATGTGTTCATATATATTGGTATGATGATATATGTATGTGTTCATATATGCGTGTATTTATGAAATATTTAACATGTATTAAAAAACTGTTTTTAAAAAACGTTCATCATGCATTTTACAAATGTTCAATGCATATAACAAAATGCTCAGTGTATATACAAAAGATGGACATGTATGAAAATAGTCGGCATTTATTTAAAAAACAGAAAACGAAAAAATAAGAAAACGAAAAAATGATAAAATCCATAAATAAAAAAATATGAAAAAAACACGTGGAACCTTTCCAAATTCGATGGAGGGTTGCACGAAGCGAGGCAGAACCTTCGCAGAACCACTTATGTGCATCACGTTTTGTTACCGCCGCCTCGTGATGATATGTCCGGCCGGCATTTTTTGTTGTTCATATAGAAAACTCTGTTAATTTCGACATGAGGGGGGACATCGATCTCCTACCCCCTCCCGCCCGTACCCGACAAACTCTCGAGGCCACCCAAACCACTAGAAGAAAACACCGGTAACTTCGATCAACCCCCACACGCCCGACCAAACCCTAGAAGCATTGCCGAGCCCACCCAATCCCTAAAAGCGCTGCCGAGGCCACCCAAACCCTAGAAGCGTCGAGGCCACCCAATCCCTAGAAGCGTTGTCGAGGCCACCCCAAACCGTAGAAGCGTCGAGGCCACTAATATGATCCCTTGTCTATGTTTGCCACTAATTAATATATCCATCTCTCATGTTTGTATATTAATTGCCATGTTGTAATATTTGCAGAAACCATGGATCCAACCATGAACAGAGACTTTGAAGGAGAAGCGTTGTTGGGGGACATAATCCGCGGCGGCGATGATCCCTTCTCGTTAATGAATTTTGACATAGAAGAGCTAGGACATGATGATGGCGGCTCTGGTCACCGAATGCTGGAGGAAGAAGGAGACCATGATGACGGCTCCAGTGGCCGAGAGACGGAGGAAGAAGGAGACCATGATGATGGCTCCGGTGACCGAACGGAGGGAGCTGTTGCAAAGTTGTCCGGCGAGGTATATATATTAATTAAGTCATGTGCTAACTAATTGGTGCATTAATTGTTTTGGTATGTACATATATTAACTCTTATTTCTTCTTTTATATAGCCCTCCGGATTGAGCCAATCTTCGGTAACGAGACGAGGCCCAAAGAAAAGGTTGGGCAAGGAAGAAAGGTTCACGATCACCCTAATCGCGAACGATGGCCAACCGATTGAACCGAAGAAGACCAAGGATGCATTTTCTGCTCAGTGTGGAGCTATTGTCAGGGACATCATCCCGATCAGCATCCAGCAATGGAATGATCCGGCTAAGAACGCTAAGAACTATGACCCTCAAGTTTCTTATGTCACCGATAGACAGAAAGAAGATCTTTGGAAGGCCCTGAAGGCAAATTTCACCCTACCGCCAGAGGAGGATGAGAGTAATCCAGTTATAAAGCCACTGGTCAGGTCGTTTGCTCTTAAGAAGATGGCAGATCTTTTCAGGAGGTGGAAGAATGAGTTGAAAGCTAAGTTTGTCGACCAACAGAAGACTCCAGTATTCGTTGGCCGATATGCGGGGATAAGAGATCAATGGGATGCGTTCGTGTCCTACAAGACTTCTGAAAAGAGTAAGAAAATGGCAGTGATAAACAAGAAAAATACTGAAAAGAAGTTGTTTCACCATCGCACGGGGTCAGGTGGCTACCTTAGAGCCCGACAGTTGTGGGCCAAATGGGAGGATGACCTGCGAGCTAAAGGGGTCGAACCACACATAGCGAACTGGCCAGACCGTTCAAGGACTTGGTTCTTTGGGGTTGGGGAGCTTTGGACCCTGAAACAGGGAAGTGTGTTTGGATGGACGAGCAACTTGCAATACCCGTCAGGAAGCTTGAGCAAGTTATCAAGGAAGCACTGGAAGGGAGGTACAAACCCGACAGAGAGAAGGACGAGCTGACTGAGGCCCTCGGGAATCCTGAGCACCCTGGACGAACACGAGACATGCCAGGCTCCGTTTCGCGGAAGCTTGGGTTTCCCGGCGCAGGCGGTTACAAAATCCGGGAGAGGAAGAGGAAACAGGAGCTGAGCGTTGTGCATGAGCTTAATGCAAGAGTACGAAGGCTAGAGAAATAAGTTATGAGCTAACGAGCTCCCGACTAGCAGCTTGTTCAGGGGCGCGAAGCTACCCCAGAAGCTACCCCGCCATCTCAACAGAAAAGCAGCGTGGCTTCCACGGAGGTCCTTCAGCAGCCTGACTTCACGGCTCCTAGCTACCCTGTGGATGCTATCACAGATGGCGAACATTGCAAGCTTATGACGAAATGTGTTAACCTCACCCTCAAGGCGGCTGACGACTTTGTTGCACCTCCTCAAACCAACGGAACTTTTCATGACGGTCAGATTCCACATGGCTATGCTATCGTGCAAGTGGATGAAATAATGGGGGGATTTGATGAGCTCGAGCTTGACCACCCTATAGGTGAAGGGGAGAATCGGCTGAGATTTGCTCTGAGGAGTACAAGTCTATGGCGGAAGGAGCACATCAAGCTTCCGAACTGGACGCCTCTGCCTCCTGCTCCTCCTCCGGCGAGTGATGAAGGCACTCATCCTCCTCCTCCTCTGGCGAGTGATGAAGGCACTCATCCTCCTCCTCCTCCTTCGGCGAGGGATCAAGGCACTCCACCTCCTCCTTTGACTCGTCCGGCGCGTGACGTCGACGATCAAGGCACTCCACCTAGTAAGCAACGACGGAAGAGAGACGTCGTAACTCCGGCTGCTAGCAGTACAGCCAGTGGCAGGAGGTCATACAAATACGGTCCTAAGTCTCTCAAGACATTGGAAAAGTTGCCATATGAGAGGACCGTGGAGGAAACCGCGAAGATCTCTCAAGACGAAGTGAGGGCCCATTTTGCAAAGAAAGCTCCACCTCTGAAGTAGATGATAGATCCAGTGGCAGCGAAGTGCACTATCGAGGCCCTGAAGCGACCACCACTGCCTCTGCTGGATACCAACTATGTTTGTGCTACTAAAAAGGCATATCAAAATGCGGTACCGATGAGAATTACTTCTAGTGATGAGAGGTTAGCTAAACAAAGAAGTGGGAAAACAATTCCCCATCTCGGCGAACAGGCTAACCAATCATGCCCCCCACTGAAGGTGTCTACCGATATCGTGCCTAATCTGGTGTCGGGGATGGTGGTGGAGGGGATGGCGCCGGGTTATGACAATATTGCCGATTACCTCGATGTTGAATTCCCAATAGCGGAGGTGGAATACAAATACTAGTACGGGAAGCCTCTCATCAAAGATGGAAGTCCTCCTCTAGGAACGATGATGAGACAATTGCATGATTGGTACATGAACACCTATAGGGAGTCTGGGATGGATTGTTTGATGCTGAGTATTAAAGAGGAGCACGACTTCTTTGGCCAAGAGCTGATTCCTATTGAATTTGACGAGCTTTTCTAGTTTTACAATCAAAAGGACATCGACAAACAAATCATGACTTGCTACTGTCTGTAAGTACTTCTGTAATTAAGTCTATATATATAGCTCACCTCTTTCATTGCATGTATATATATATAATTATCCTCATCACTATATTATGCAGATTGAAGATCGTCGAATGCAGAAAAGCAGGAATGTATGACATTGGGTTCATTAACCCAAAAATCATACATGAATGGACGGTTAAACACAAAGCCCGACAAACCAAGGACAACTTGCTACAATCGATGCTTAAAAATCAAAACAAAGACAAAATACTCTTTCCTTACAACTTCAAGTGAGTGCTACTGTCTTGCGCATATTCGATTTCTCCCTTATTACTCGAGGGTATAGTAATGTAATTGATGAGCGATGCATGTGTGCGCAGCCACCACTTTATTCTACTAGAGATTAAGCTTCAGAGGGGAGTAGTAACCGTCTTAGACTCAAGACGAAATGCTCCTGGGTTGTATGCGAACCTGACTAAAATGCTCCAGAGGTAAGTTCAATCGATCATTATCGCACCATATCGGCAACTTTGTTCATTTCCTGATATATATCAAGTAATTATTTTCTTTGCCTGCCAGGGTTTGGAAAGATTTCACCAGAATTGCTCTGGGACTGCCTATTGAGCTGCAATTTAGCCACCCGAGAGTAAGTAATATATACTACCTAGTTCCACCCATCTCCCATTGATTCTAGCTAGTTTCATAAATATATACCATTTAGCATGCTTGCTTATCATTTTGATTGACCTCTATTCTCGTATAGTTCTTGTTTCAGGAACAAGGGACTAGTTTTTGTGGATAATACGTTTGCAAGTTCATCTACAACAAGACGAATCCTAATAAGCGGGCCTACACTGAAAAAGAATATGAAGTGCGTAAGAAAAAATATTCACAGTTTTATTTTATTACAATCATTTGTGTTGAGTTTCATTCATATACATGTATTGGCCCTCTTCTTCAATTTAGATCTGGTGGATGAAGGATGAACTCCTACCACAAGATCGCATACGAGCAATTCAAGAGGAACTGGTGGGATTCTTTATTGACCACGTCATCACTAAAGCCGGAGAATACCATGTGAAACTTGATATTAGATGTTAGGGATTGTAACATAGGATAGATATACGAAAACTTGTTGGTTGACCAATCTCTTGGAGAAGGAGGAGGTCAATCACTTCTCTCTGTATATATGACGATCTTGTGTACTTAATGGTTTCCTTCATTTGCTTACTAACCAGCGTGTCGCGAGTTCTCTCTATACGTATAGTACATAGCTTTGCGACCAAGCACAGAGATAAGAGAGCTCACTTCTCTTTATTAGCTAGCTAACACAATATATGAAACCCCTAAATTAACCCTCCAAAACCCTCTACCCCCCCCTCTTTAAAAGAACAGCTCCTGAGCTGCTGACGCGTGGACTCTCTTTGGTCCTGGTTGGTGTTACCAACTGGGACCAGAGGCCCTCCTGCCTGGGCTCGGCGGAGCGGCCACGTGTAGCCCCATCTGTCCCGGTTCGTAAGTGAACCGGGACTAATGGTCATGGGCTTTAGTCCCAACCCTTTAGTCCCGGGTCCAGAACCGGGACAGATGGGCCTCTTGAACCGGGACAAATGGGCCTTTTTCCACTAGTGGCAAGAGGGAAACATAAGGTTCCAATTTGCATTAATGAAAGGAATGGAACCCTTCCCTTGGAATAGAATTAAACCACCTTATGAATCGATCATGAGAGCCACCTATTGGTGGAGTGTCAAAGATGACAACACTTGAAACTATGCATTATATCTAGCTAGGGGCATAAACCAATAGTGCTTGTTGGGAGGCAACCCAATATTTATCTTATTTTTTTACCTTCTTTTATTTTGTGATAACATGATTATTGCCTATGTAATGATTATGTTTTTATGTTTTAATTAGTGTTTGTGCCAAGTAAACCCTTTGGGATAACTTGTTGGGGAACATTGCATGGGAAACAAAAAAATTCCTACGCACATGCAAGATCTATCCATGGTGATGAGCGTCTACAAGAGGGAGAGTGGATCTACATACCCTTGTAGATCGCTAAGCGGGAAGCATTAAGAAACGCGGTTGATGTAGTCGAACATCTTTGCAATCCAAATTGCCGAACATACCGCGATCCCATCACGATCCATCTCGCGATCCAATCACGATCCGTCCCGCGATCCCATCACAATCCGTCCAGCGATCAAATCATGAATTGTCTCGCGATCTTAATCACGGTGCCGAACAGATGACACCTTCGCGTTCAGGGCACATACAGGTCGATGACGATCTCCGCCTTCTTGATCCAGCAAGAGGGGACAGAGAGGTAGATGAGTTCTCCGGCAGCACAACGGCTTGGTGGCGGTGGTGGTGAACTAATCCTGCATGGCTTTGTCTAACTACCGCAGAACTAATCTAGAGGAAGAAGAGGGAAGAACATGGCAATTAGGGTTAGCTTTCCCCTCTAAATCCTCTAGTATATATAGGATAGAGGTAGGGGAGGAGGAAGCCTCAAACGCTCAAGAGTTGGCTGAAATTGGCGGTGGAGGAGTCCTACTCCAATCCTATTAGGAGTAGGATTCCTCCTTTCCACTTGGAAACTCTTTCCACCTCTCCACCTTTGGATTTTTTTCCTTCTCAAACCTCATGGGATTTAGTGGAGGCTTTGTCCATCCCACTAGAGGCTGTTTTGTCTCCTCCCACAGCCCATGAGGCCCCTCGGGGAGTGACACCTGTCGTGGGAACGAGCCTGACAGTAGAGAGTAGGGGTACGAAGGAAGAGGGAAGAGTCCTAGCTACAGCGAGGGTGTACACATGGATGTATGAGTTCAGGCCCCTCTCGTGGAGGTAACAGCCCTACGTCCTAGTACTCGGGAGCTTTTGTCGAGTGGATGTTCTGATTACAATAGTTGCTAACCCTTGAGCCAGAGGGGAGGGGCAGCATATATAGAGTTCGCTGCCCCTCATAATTACGTGGTGTCAAAGGGTATGATCGTGGGTTTTAAGAGTGGTGTTACTAGTAACGTATGTAATAAAAGCTACTAATCACTAAAGGGTCTAATGTCTGCCTGTTGGCCTCCAGGAGGTGGCTTCTGGTCTTCTGGTGTCGACTAGAAGTGAGGTCTTTCGAATGACAGACGACTATCGAGTGAAGGAAGAAGTCTCCGAGTGGATTGCCTGTCGAGTGACTTGAGCGCCCCTAGAAATCCAGTCAGAAGATTACTTGTGATCTTCAAGTCCTCCGATATAGTGTCCTTAGGTAGGGTATGTAGGTCATTCCTAGTGCCCTACCCTAAGTACATATCCTCGTCATTAACCCCCGAATGGATCGGGGTTCGATTCGGGAATGAAGGTATTGACGCTAGTTCGGAACAAAGTGCCAGATCTTTCGAATGATTTTTGGATCTTCAACGAAACTTGCGTTGAGTGAACTCACCCCTGACCGCCTGGGTCAATTCAGGCATGTAAGTGTCCGAGTGAATATCAGTCGTCAAATTTGTTCCAAATGATCTGAAAGAATCTTTGGAAGGGACGGGTCGGTTTGCCAGACACGAATCTCATGGGATATGAAAATTTGGGTAGCGTGCGTGCCTGCGATGATGACGGCACGATCGAAACAAGTGGGGGCGCAACGCCTCGGTTCCCGCACCGGTCATTTCGCCACGTACAGGACGTCGTCAGCGGTTGAGATGCGCGGGGATTTCGTGAGCCTACCCATCAGCGAGGCACTCCGCAGAGGTATATATCTCGAAGTGCCACAGGTTGCATAGTAGTCCTCTCCAGATTTCCTCTCTTCCTCTGCTTTCCTTGTCTCCAGCGCCCATCTCTGTTATCCTCCGACAAGCGAAACCGCCGCCATGACGAAGGGAGCGACTGAGAAGTTGGAACGCACGAAGAAGGGGGCGGCGAAGGCCAAGGTCAAGAAGCCCTTGACCGCTCGGTTCATTGCGCCGCCGGGGTGGATCACGGGAGATTTCCTCCCCTCGGTGGTCACCCGAGCGGACCTCGACGGCCTGGTTGCCGACGGGCTAGTGAAGGAAGGCACATGGAGGTTGCCGGAGGGGGAGCGCGAGCCAGAGCCGCACGAAGGGGAGCGGGTTCTTCTCCTTTCCCACATCGAGAGAGGTTTCTCTATGCCTCCCCACCCATTCTTTCGAGGGTTCTTGCATTTTTTCGGGGCTCAACTCCACCATTTTCCTCCGAATGCAATCACCTACCTCTCCGCTTTCGTTGCTCTGTGTGAATGTTTCTTGGATTGCCCTCCCCATTGGGGTTTGTTCAAGCATATATTCATAGTCAGATCTCAGCCGGTGAAGAAGGCCCACCCGGAAGACGGAAGGACCCATGTCATCCAATTGTGCGGGGGGCTTGGGATTCAAAAGAGAGCCCGCAGTTCCTTTCCTGTCATGACCTTTCCCGAGTCTGTGAGAGGCTGACTGTCGACATGGTTTTATTGTAAGGACATAGCCTCGCCCAATATGTTGACTGGTCTTCCTCCCTTCACACGTGAGCGACCTGCTATGCCCAAGTCTCTATTAGTGTCTGAGACAGAAAAGATCCAAGTGGGAATGCTGGTTGATGCTGTGGTGACACTGATTCATGGCGAGGTGACCGGTCTGGACCTCTTGGAGACCTTTCTCAATCAACAGATCCAGCCACTCCAAGCAAGAGACCACACCATGTGGCACCATGTTGGCCCAGGGGACACGTCCAGTACTCACCCAGAGGAGGATTCCTAGGGAACTTTCGAGTAGTGGCTCCAAAGCATCATTGGAGCTTGCGACAATCCTATGGGAGCCAAGAGGATCCAACCTTATTCTGCCGAGAATCCACCGAAGAATCTGGTAAGTTTTAATCTGTCGAGTGCTACGCTATTTTGTCGAGTGACTGATTGATTTGTTGATCGATTTCTTTGTCTCAACCATGCGGGAGTGGACGAATATGTACTCCCTCATACCCAACGGGAACAACCCTGAAGACGTTGGAGAGAGCGACGGCGGCAGCATGGACATCGCCAGTGAAAATGACAGCAAGGAAGAATACGAGGACTCGAGCGAGAGTGAGGAGGAGGTCGAGTATCCCCCGCGCTCTGAACAGCGCTCCAAGTCACGACAGGACCCCACGACTGCCACAGGCAAAAGCCTCGTTCCGAGTGAAAAGAGCTTGAAGCGGAGCCGCCCCTCGACCGTCGAGGCAAGCGATCGATCAGCCAAGCAGCCCAAGCCCAATCCAGCAAAACCTTGCAAGGCCCTGCCTCGGATGAAGATGATTGTGCTAGTCGTCTCGTCGTAAGTTTTACTCTTGTCTTTCACTGTCGATTGAGACTTTAAATTTTCATTTGACCGAGTGGAATTTTATCCGCCAGCGCTGCTACCTCAGTCACGTCACCTTCACGGGACGAAGAGGAGCGAATGGACGTGGAGACTGCCGATGATGCCACTTCTCAAAGGGGTAAACCTTCACTTGGCTCTGCTTCTTGAATGTGGTTTGTTGATTACAGTGCATAACATATTCGACTGACATCCATAGAGATTATTCAATTGGAAGACGATGAGGAACGGCCCTGAGGCATGGGGGTGAAGGCGGGTCCTTAAGCACTCCGCGCGTCCGCGCCCGCAGAACTACGTCAACGCATGCGCCTCAACAGTCGACCACTGGATCCTCCTAGGGGGCAAGCGACTCGACACAAGCCAGGGCCAAACTTGTGGCCCTGATGTCGAGTGCTCCACCGACTGCCTCCATTGTCGTGACATCGACTCCCAGCGAACCTCTGCAAATAGTTCCGACTGCTCCGACTATAACATCGACCCCTCCGGCGACTGCCTTTCCTCTAGAACGCGTCTTGGAGGACCAGACTGGAGCTGCAAAGGACGCACTGATCCAAGCCGAGCAAATGATGTTGCACACGAAGGAGGCATATGAGGCCATCAAGTTGTCTTATGATGCCAGCACAGCGCTTCGCGCCAATGTCCGAGTAAGTTCGATTGTAAGTACATTTGCGATTGAATTCCTGTCTTCTTTGATTGTACACCCACTGGGTGTTTTTCCCTTGAATGATGTTTTCTCTACTCGAGTAGATTTCGATATTTTCTGTCACTCAACAGGTCGAGTGTTAGCAGTTCCAATGGGGGCACTCTGAGTGCACCCACTGGGTGTAGTCCCTGAGGCCCCTGTCGAGTGCTTGCATCGGCAGGGGTCTTAGAGTTTGTCGTATGCAGGATTTGTTTGCCACTCGACATGTCGAGTGTTAACATTTTGAGACAGCTGTCGAGTGCTTGCTCCTGCAGGGGTCTTTATAAGAGACAATATTGTTATGCTTGCGCACGCTTCTTCTTCTTTTCCTCTGCTACTCGACAGATCGAGAGTTAGCAGATCCAGTGTGGGCACTCTAGGTACACCCACTGGGTGTAGTCCCCAAGGCTACTGTTGATTGCAAACGATGAGTAGTAGTCTTAAGAACTTGAGTTTTTTCTTAGTCGTCCCAGATCACATCTACCTTGTAGGTTTGTGGAGTGGGGTTGGCGGGTCACTCGATGGATCGAGTGTTAACAGTTCCAGTGGGGGCACTCTGAGTGCACCCACTGGGTGTAGTCCCCAAGACCGCTGTCGAGTGCTTGCATCGGCAGGGGTCTAATACAGACCATCTTGAACTCTGGGTTATTTTCAATACGCAGGGTACATGCGCCACTCGACATGTCAAGTGGACTTTTGCTTGAATATAATCGACTATTCATGACTCTACGCTCTGGAGTGTAGGTGTGATTTGTCGACTGAAATTTCTTTTCTTTGTTGATTGCAGAGAGCTTGTAACCTCGGTGCCCAGTACAAGAGCCTTAAAGAGGGACGGAACCAGTTGAGATCGAACTTGGAAGTGTCCAACAGCAACCTGGAGCAAGTGCGGGCCGAGCTGAAAGCCTTGGGAGGTAACCTTTTGACAACCCAGACCATTGTTTCTTCCACCTTTTGTGATTTGAACCAAGTGCTTTCACTCGAACAGACGTGCGTGATGAAAACAGTCGACTCCAAGCGCGTCTCAACTATACTATGTAGCGACCCGACCTGAAAGGTCAAATCTCCGGTGTTTCCGTACCATCCCAAGATCATGTTGGTACACACGCGGTACATCAATGTATATATCAAAGGGAAATCACACAGCTTTATAAATCAAAATCTCATATCGAGTCCTTTATTACAATAAGAATTACAATAAAGTGGTTGAAGGCCAACACATGAGAATAACTAATCTTGCGGAAGCTTCAAAGGTAGTTGAGTCCATCTGACTCCAAGGGCATCTCACCGAGCCTAGAGCGTATCCTCACTCCTGGTCGGAAAAGTACTCTGCAACATGATACGTTGCAGCCGTGTAGGTCAGCATATTGAATATGCTGGCAATGTCACAAAAAAGGAGGTGTAAAGTAATCATCTATTCTATATGAATATTTGGCAGGTGGGGTAGTAAGTTTTTTTGCGTAAAGCCAATTTTTCCTACAACAAGAGGGGGCAAAATATTATTACTACAATGTTGGTTGATTAATGAGATGGTTCCACTAACCAATTCTCATACCCAAGTTGTCCCTAATACCCACATCAATATAATTATTTGTGTTGAGAGTTCCAGATAGTTTCAGTTCCTTTGGCTCAAACTGCCCATGACCGTGGACACGGCTAATCGATTAGGTTTGCGTACTCTGTAGAGTTTTGCACACGTTCCCCACAAGATTTGATCGCCTACGTTGGATTTCTCGCACTTCAGGGTGTTTGAGAAACGGATGACCAAAACATGGTCTTTTAAATGGTTTCCCTAAGACTCTGTCGGTGCCCATCCTTTCCTACTATTCTTCTACATCTTGTAGCACCTCCTGTCCAGGGTCACCACGATATCCAACCAAGCCAGAGCCCATAATGGCTTGTGGTTGTGCAGGTAAGCCTTGGGTCTTGAAGCATCCATCCATCTCTTTGTGCCTGGGTGGACCTTTCCGCATGAATACTAACACTTCTCCAGCAACATCTAGGCTAATCGCTGGTTTCTCCAGGGCGCCGTTCAACCATCATCCACGCAGAGGTATGTTGAAGACTCGGAGTCGTGAAGTCTTGATCATCTTGCAGGTCTTGAAATTATTATCTCACAACTCTCATGAATCACACAACCAACCCCGTCTACTAATAGCATAGCAAAATTAAATCAACGTTTCCCAGGGCCAATGTGTCAAAGGGTTGAGGGGTGCCTACCACATGATACTATATCAAGTAACCAAGTTTCCAATTTACCTACTTTGCATGCAATTAGGGAGATGGTAGAACTAATGCAATTAAAACATGGGTAAACATGTTCAAAGTGACTTGCCTTGTTGACGATCCTCGTACTCAAGCGACTCTAGATAACAAGCTTCGCACTCCAGATGATCTAACGAATCAAACAAAGCACACAATAAGCATACAACTAATAATACAACTCACAAAATCAGCAAGGTTAAACTAAAACAATTCAGTAGTAACAATCAAGAGAAAGAATTCAAAACCAATATTTGACTCACAAATTTTTACTGTCAATGCTACTGCTAATATAAAATAAGTCCAACAACTATTTTTAATAACAAATCAATATTTAACATAAAATAAATAATAAAATATATATTAGTAAACAGAATTAAATTCACTAAAACTTTTGTGAGAAGAAATGCTACTAAAATTATAACTTTTATAAAACACCACTTAATGAAGATAACTAGAGTTTCCTATAACATTGGAGTATGAAACAAAATTATTACTATTTTTTTTATATACACAGAACATTACTTAACAGAAAAGAATTACTAAGATTCTTTATTAGAAAACATGATTAAATCTCCTAAAATGTTTGTGACAAGTAAAATTAAATTGCTTTATAAAACTATACCTAATGAAAAGGAATAAATATTTCCTATAACAATAAGATATAAAACTAAACAATTATTTTTATTAATAGCAAGTTATTTCACCTAATGTTGAAACAATATAACCTAATGAAAACTAAAAACAAAAGTTAAACTAACTCAGATTCAAACTAAACTAAAATCAAACTAACTAAACTCTATTAAGAAGTAAACAGATTCTGTTTTTATTAAAAACCCTAACCAAATTCATCCTACAAATTCCCAAACTATGTAGGATGATAGGTCTAACTAATACAAACCAGTGGCAAAAAGATTCATACAAAAATATATTTTTAAACTCTAGTTATACAGATTTTAGTAATTTAAGAAAATTTGGTTTCAAATTTTAAAGTTCAAATTTGAAATCTAAGACTACAGGATAAAACTACAAGAAATTTGTGACCTAATGCAAAAAGAATCAATTTAAAACACTAATTAGTTTAAAAGTTACAACTAAAACAAAAACAGAAAACATTCTGTTTTCTAAAATAAAACAGAAAAGAAAAAATTTTCTAGCGAACGGATAGGGCTACGTGGCGGCTTCCTATTGGTTGCTAATGCGTGCAGGTGGATGTTTGCGGGCGGACAACCGAAACTTAGAAGAAAATGTTTCGGTGTTATAATCCTTCTCATCTGGCGCGTTGGATCTTGATCTGATGGTTGCGGGTGGAGGTGGCGGCTTACAGGGGAGGGGTCGAGGTCGACGGCGAGGTCGACGGCGGTCGAACGTCGAAGATGCTTGGGAATGGTGCTGCAATGGTCGGGGGCAGCGTCTGAAGGCTTCAAACGGCGGCGGTGAGTCTCCGGCGTACTTTGGTGGCGTCGAATGAGAGTGGGGGTGAGTGTTGCGACGGCCAGGAGCTTTGGGGGTTTCGGGTGGAGTCAGAACTCCGGTGAGGTGCGGGGCGATGTTCTGGTGAGGGGAGTGGGGTTCGGGGGTGGAATGGAGCGCGGCGAGGGCAGTGCTACTTATAGGCCATGTGCGGGGTCGGAAAAGGGAGAGGGAAGAGAGATCCGCGGAGGAGGGATCTCCGGCCAGGTGGTCTGGCGCGAGGAGGAAGGTGAGCGCGCTGATGACACTGTCGGACAGTGGGTCCCGTGTGTGTGTGAGAGAGAGGGTGAGGTTTGCGCGTCGTTGGCCGATCCGGAGTGAATTCGGGATTTAAAAGCTGTGGGCCAGCCGGTTTCTAATTAAACGCTTTAAATCCGTTTCCTTTTCTATTTTTCCAGAGCGTTTAAAACTCTTTAATGCATTCAAATCATTTCCAAACATAGGAAATATATATATCAAAATGATCAGGGGAATAAATGCTATTTAATGAACATTTTTTCTCTATCAAAATGAATACTTTAAAAAAATATTTTTCAGAAAATGCATAATTGATTTTAAATTCTTTTGAGATAAACTTTCAAATAAACCCCTGGTTTTATTGTTCAAATAATTCACCAAGATGCCCCTGGTGTGGAGTGTCATGTTACTCCTCTCTCTTTTTTTGAATAATTCTAGAGATTTTCAATTAAGTGTAACAAGTAAATGGAAAGTGAAAGTGGTCTTTCAGAAATCCAAAAGAAGAACTTCAACAATTCACTTCATTCAAACAATGTGATGATGATGCATAGCTATATTTCATAACATTCCAAAAATGAAATTTTGGGATGTTATAAACCTACCCACCTTAAGATGAATCTCGCCCTCGAGATTCGGGTTGGCTAGAAAATAGGTGTGGGTGGTCTCTACGAAGATCTTCTTCGCGTTCCCAGGTGGCTTCTTCCTCGGTGTGGTGACTCCACGGAACCTTACAAAACTTGATGGTCTTGCTACGGGTAACTCTGTTGGTAGTCTCGAGGATTCTGACATGCTTCTCCTCGTAGGTTAGGTCACTGTCAAGTTGTATGGCCTCTAGAGGCACTGTGTCTCTCAAAGGAATATGAGCCATCTCAGCGTGGCATTTCTTCATCTGTGAAACATGGAAAACATCATGAACTCCGGACAATCCTTCCGGCAATTCCATCTTGTATGCAACTTCGCCTCTATGTTCAAGAATTTTGTAGGGGCCTATGAATTTGGGTGCTAACTTTCCTTTAACACCAAACCTCATGATTCCTCGACGTGGGGACACACGAAGGTATGCTCGGTCTCCCACTTCATACGTCACCTCCTTGCGTTTGCTATCAGCATAGCTCTTCTGCCTGGATTGGGCTATCTTGAGTCGGTCTCGAATCAGTTTGACCTTTTCTTCAGAATCTTGGATAAGATCGGGACCAAAAAGTTTTCGGTCTCCAACACCATCCCACATCAATGGTGTTCTGCACCTCCTTCCGTATAAAGCTTCAAAAGGGGCCATCTTCAGACTCGTCTGATAACTGTTGTTGTACGAGAACTCTGCGTAAGGTAAGTTGTCATCCCAACTAGACCCATAGTCTAGCGCACAAGCTCTCAACATGTCCTCCAAGATCTGGTTAACTCTCTCAGTTTGTCCATCAGTCTGCGGATTAAAAGTTATACTAAATTCCAGCCTTGTACCCAAAGTTTCATGTAACTGATGCCAATGTGTTCCTCTATCTGACACGATATTCCTCAGAACTCCATGCAGACATACGATCTTGGTCATATATATCTGGGCTAACTTAGCACTGGTATAGGTGGTCTTCACCGGGATGAAATGAGCCACCTTGATCAAGCGATCGACCACTACCCAGATGGAATCATAACCTGAACGGGTCCTAGGTAATCCTATGATGAAATCCATACCAAGCTTATCCCATTTCCACTCGGGTATCAGCAAAGGTTGGAGTAACCCTGCTGGTTTCTGATGTTCCGCCTTTACTCGCTGGCAAACATCACATACCGCAACATGTTCGGCAATATCCTTCTTCATAC
The DNA here is from genome assembly GCA_022496015.1 of Hordeum marinum. Lineage (NCBI taxonomy): Eukaryota > Viridiplantae > Streptophyta > Magnoliopsida > Poales > Poaceae > Hordeum > Hordeum marinum. The sequence goes on from CM039676.1 coordinate 28,006,644, forward strand.
CTGTCCACCAGTAACTTTCCTTCAAATCCAGGTACATCTTGGTGTTGCCTGGGTGTATCGAGTAGGGTGAATCATGGGCTTCTTGAAGTATCAACTTCCTGAGCTCTGGGCCATTGGGCCCATAGATTCGGTTCTCGAACCATAGAGTACCTTGTTCATCTTCACGAAAGTCTTTAGCTTTTCCATCCTTTATCCTCTGCTTTATCTCAGCTATCCCCTTGTCTGATTTCTAGGCTTCACGAAATTTTTTCGGTCAAGGTGGACTGGATCTCTAGTGTGGCAACATATCCTTTTGGAACTATCTCTAGCCGGAGCTCTCTGAGATCATCGGCTAACTCCTGGGGTAATCCTCCTGCTATGAGGGTGTTCACATAACTCTTCCGACTCAAAGCATCTGCTACAACATTTGCCTTTCCCGGATGGTAATGCAGTCTCATGTCATAGTCCTTGATTAACTCTAGCCATCTCCTCTGTCTGAGGTTCAACTCCTTATGTGTGAAGATATACTTCAAGCTTTTATGATCAGTGTAAACATCACAACTATTTCCGATAAGTAAATGTCTCCAGGTCTTGAGTGCGTGCACTACGGCTGCTAGTTCCAAATCAAGGGTGGCATAGTTCAACTCATGGGTTCGTAACTGTCTGGATGCATAGGCTACAACTTTTCCTTCCTACATGAGTACTCCTCCAAGTCCTTGATGTGATGCGTCACAATAAACCTGGAAGTCCTTCCAAATATTTGGCAGAAACAACACTGGGGCTGTGACCAAACGCTTCTTCAACTCCTGGAAACTAGCTTCACATTCCTCAGTTCAAATATACTTACACTCTTTCCTCAACAATTCCATCATGGGCTTGGCAATCTTTGAGAAATTCTCAATGAACCTCCAGTAATATCCGGCAATTCCGAGAAAACTGCGGATCTCCTTAACTGAGGTGGGTGAATTCCACTCAGTGACTGCTTCAACCTTAGCGGGGTCCACTGCTGTTCCATCTCCAGAAATAACATGTCCAAGGAATCGGACTTCCGTTAGCCAGAATTCACATTTACTAAACTTGGCATAAAATTGATGCTCTCTAAGCTTCTCCAGAACTAAACGCAAGTGTTCCTTGTGTTCTTCCTCGCTCTTGGAGAATATCAAAATGTCATCGATGAACACCATGAAAAACTTGTCCAGATATTCCATAAACACTTTGTTCATCATATTTAGGCAGGAGCATTAGTCAAACCAAAAGACATGACTGTCTACTCATATAAGCCATACCTTGTGGTGAAGGCTGTTTTGGGTATATCCTGTTCACGAATTTTCAATTGGTGATACCCTGATCAAAGATCGATCTTGGAGAATACTTTGGCTCCCACTAGCTGATCAAACATGTCATTAATCATCGACAGAGGGTACTTATTCTTGATAGTTAGCTCGTTCAATGCACGATAATCGACTACCATCCTCAAGGTTTTATCCTTCTTCTCCACCAAAAGAACTGGGGCTCCCCAAGGTGAAGAACTTGGGCAAATATATCCCTTATCCAATAACTCCTTAATCTGCTTCTTGATTTCTTCCAAATCATTTCCGGGCATCCGATATGGTCTCTTGGAAATTGGGGCTGTTCCTGGTAGTAACTCTATCAGAAATTCAATCTCTCTATCTGGTGGCATGCCTGGTAATTCCTCCAGGAATACATCTGGAAAGTCTTGTACCACCGGCACTTCCTCCTGAACCACTCCTGTGAGGGAATTTAACCGAGCACTCATCTGTGTGCGTCGGGATACATACTTAATCCTCTTGTTCTCCGGGGTGGTGAGAATTAGAATAGAACAAGGGCCTAAAAGAAAATTTCACTACCCATATGCAATGCAACAAACATATCACATCAAACACTCATTCATTTATTCAACTCAAGGTTCAAACATCGAGATACAAGTCTCAAATCAAACTAAGCATCGACCTACGTTTTAACGACGAAAATAAAGATACATGGGGCATTACTAAAGTTCTCCTCAAAAGTACATGGTCGTGGGTCTTCCGGTGACGCTCTCCTCATAGTCATCATCGTTGCTGATCAAAGGAGCCACGTCTCTCTCTGGGTGAAGATTTTCCCCCATGTCCGGCTGTTCCTCCAGAGTTGCAATGCGAGTGTTCAGCTTCTCGATCCTCTCTAAGAAATCCTTCACTTCATGCTCATGCTCGTACTTGGTTTCCCGTAGGTCAGCTTCGAGGTCAATCTCGCGGTTCATCAGCCTCTTGATCGTCTTCGTGTCTGCACGTACCCGAAGCTCTAGAGTCCTGATGTGAGTTTCCAAAGTCTGGATATAGGAAATGGTGGAGTCTCCAATGGGCGTGTTTATGATATTTCCATTGGCATCCCTGCAACAAACCATGCGAAGGTTTAGCGAAATGGGGCCACCCCTGTATTCCTCCTGTATACGACCAAGGGCACGGTGAATCGCCATGTCCCTCCCAAGAATCCAGCTTGGTGCCACAAACTTGAAGTCGATGGGGTCTTTACGATTTCCAAAGGTCTTTTCGGGGATGTGCACCTCGATCCTGTAGCGACCGTCTTGTGGAAAAGACATGATAGGAGTCCCGGTGATGCTTGGCAAAGCGATCCTTACGTCCCTGACGATCTTCACCAGCTCCTTGCCAAAGGGCATCGTCGCGTCAGGCTGACAAAACTCCGTGATCAAAACTGGGGTGAAGGTGGCCATCTATAAATTTTGAAATAAATCAAAGGTAAGTCAGAAACGAGCAGATGAGAATATAAGAATTTGGAAGACAAAAGAAAAAGATCCTAAGGCTTTTCCAATCCTAGAGCATACGTCCTACGGTCAGCGTGTGCTCTGATACCATTTCTGTAGCGACCCGACCTGAAAGGTCGAATCTCCGGTGTTTTCATACCATCCCAAGATCATGTTGGTACACACACGGTACATCAATGTATATATCAAAGGGAAATCACACAGCTTTATAAATCGAAATCTCATATCGAGTCCTTTATTACAATAAGAATTACAATAAAGTGGCTGAAGGCCAACTCATGATGATAACTAATCTTGCGGAAGCTTAAAAGGTAGTTGAGTCCATCTGACTCCAAGGGCATCTCACCGAGCGTAGAGCGTATCCTCACTCCTGGTCAGAAAAGTACTCTGCAACATGATACGTTGCAGCCGTGTAGGTCAGCATATTGAATATGCTGGCAATGTCACAAAAAAGAAGGTGTAAAGTAATCATTTATTCTATATGCATATTTGGCAGGTGGGGTAGTGAGTTTTTTTGCATAAAGCCAATTTTTCCTACAACAAGAGGGGCAAAATATTATTACTACAATGTTGGTTTATTAATGAGATGGTTCCACCAACCAATTCTCATACCCAAGTTGTCATTAATACCCACATCAATATAATTATTTGTGTTGAAAGTTCCAGATAGTTTCAGTTCCTTTGGCTCAAACTGTCCATGACTGTGGACACGGCTAATCAAATAAAGCACACAATAAGCATACAACTAATAATACAACTCACAAAATCAGCAAGGTTAAACTAAAACAATTCAGTAGTAACAATGAAGAGAAAGAATTCAAAACCAATATTTGACTCACAAATTTATAGTGTCAAAGCTACTACTAATATAAAATAAGTCCAACAACTATTTTTAATAACAAACCAATAGTTAACATAAAATAAATAATAAAATATATATTAGCAAATAGAATTAAATTCACTAAAACTTTTGTGAGAAGAAATGCTACTAAAATTATAATTTTTATAAAACACCACTTAATGAAGATAACTAGAGTTTCCTATAACATTGGAGTATGAAACAAAATTATTACTATTTTTTTTATATAAACAGAACATTACTTAACAAAAAAGAATTACTAAGATTCCTTATTAGAAAATAGGATTAAATCTCCTAAAATGTTTGTGACAAGTAAAACTAAATTGCTTTATAAAACAATATCTAATGAAAAGGAATAAAGATTTCCTATAACAATAAGATATAAAACTAAACAATTATTTTTCTTAATAGCAAGTTATTTCACCTAATGTTGAAACAACAAAACCTAATGAAAACTAAAAACAAAAGTTAAACTAACTCAGATTCAAACTAAACTAAAATCAAACTAACTAAACTCTATTAAGAACTAAACATATTCTAATTTTGTTAAAAACCCTAATCAAATTCATCCTAAAAATTCCCAAACTATGTAGGATGATAGGTTTAACTAATACAAACCAGTGGCAAACAGATTCATACAAAAATATATTTTTAAACTCTAGTTATACATATTTTAGTAATTTAAGAAAATTTGGTTAGATTCAAATTTTAAACTTCAAATTTGAAATCTAAGACCACAGGATGAAACTACAAGAAATTTGTGACCTAATGCAAAAAGAATCAATTTAAAACACTAATTAGTTTAAAAGTTATAACTAAAACAAAAACAGAAAACATTATGTTTTCTAAAACAAAACAGAAAAGAACAAATTGTCTAGCGAATGAACAGGGCTACATGGCGGCTTCCTATTGGTTGCTAATGCGTGTGCATGGGTGTTTGCGGGCGGACGACCAAAACTTAGAAGAAAATGTTTCAGCGTTATAATCCTTCTCATCTGGCGCGTTGGATCTAAATCTGACGGTTGCGGGTGGAGGTGGCGGCTTACAGGGGAGGGGTCGAGGTTTCCGGCAAGGTCGACGGTGGCCGAACGTCGGAGATGCTCAGGAATGGTGTTGTAGTGATCAGGGGCGGCATCTGAAGGCTTCAAACAGCGGCGATGAGTCTTCGGCGTACTTTGGTGGCGTCGGATGAGAGTGGGGGTGAGTGTTGCGACGGCCAGGAGCTCGGGGGGTTTCGGGTGGAGTCAGAACTCCGGCAAGGTGCGGGGGCGATGTTCTGGCAAGGGGAGTGGGGTTCGGGGGTGGAATGGAGCGTGGCGAGGGCAGGGCTACTTATAGGCCAGGTGCGGGGTCGGAAAAGGGAGAGAGGAGAGAGATCCGCGGAGGAAGGATCTCCGGCGAGGTGGTCTGGGGCGAGGAGGAAGGTGAGCGCGCTGATGACACTATCGGACGGTGGGTCCCGTGTGTCAGTGAGAGAGAGGGCGAGGTTTGCGCATTCAAATCATTTCCAAACATAGGAAATATATATATCAAAATTATCAGAGGAATAAATTCCATTTAATGAACATTTTTCCTCTATCAAAATGAATACTTTAAAAAATTTATTTTTTAGAAAATTCATAATTGATTTTAAATTCTTTTGAGATAAACTTTCAAACAAACCCCTGGTTTTATTGTTTAAATAATTCATCAAGATGCCCCTGGTGTGGAGTGTCATGTTACTCCTCTTTTTTTTTTGAATAATTCCAGAGATTTTCAATTAAGTGAAACAAGTAAATGGATAGTGAAAGTGGCCTTTCAGAAATGCAAAAGAAGAACTTCAACAATTCACTTCATTCAAACAATGTGATGATGATACATAGCTATATTTCATAACTTTCCAAAAATGAAATTTTGGGTTGTTACATACTGTTTCTTTAGATACTATGAAGAAGGTGCTGGAGGACAAGGACCAAGCGCTTGCTGATGCTCAGAAGGTGGCAAGGGAGAAAACCGAAGCCGCCGACCAGAAGCTGACTGCCGCCAAAAAGCTCGAAGTGGAGAACGCAAAGCTGTAGCAGGAGCGCGTAGAGCTCATTAAGAAAACTGAATAGCTGACCAAAAGGAGCAACGGCCTGGAGAAGCATCTAGGGGAATTCTCGAGGAAGATGTACACCATGCTCGACGGTGAGTGCTCCTGTTGACTGAACTTCGCAAAAAATTTGACGACTAAATCTCATCAATCTCCTTCCCACTCTTTTGTCTCAACAAACTTTTGCCAGGACTTTGAGAAGGAGACAGAGGAGATCGAGCCCAACCTGGATCCCACCAAGTCACTAGTCGGCGATGCGGTGTCCATGAACATGATCAGACTCAACTTCCGACTCCAAGGTGTTAAGGCATATATCGCCCAGCTGAAATCCGCACCGGAGAGGATCGACAAAGAGCTGTGGCCTGAGGACACTTTTCAGCTTGACCTCAAATCAATGATGGCACGCTTGAATGACCTCCCCAGTCGAGTCCAGGCTTGGAAGAAATTTGCGGCATGCCATGGAGCCGCCGTCATGGCACTCTCCCACGTCAGGGTCCACTGCAAGGAGGTGGGCGAAGAGAAGCTGAAGGAGTTCCGAGTGGTTAACAAGAAGAAGCTTCAGTTCGAAGACTTCATGGAGAAATCATAAATGCAGCCACCAGAATTGCGGACAGAATCGACCTAGACACATTCGTCGAGTCTGCCAGCCCGTCGGGCGCTTAAATTTTTTTAAATCTTTGTGGAAAACTTTATTTGCCTCGGTATGCCAAGTGTAATTGTACCATCTCTAAAACTCCATTCAGGCCTTAGGTCTGAGCACTTTTTATCGCTTGATTGATCTTTGCTTGAACAGCTAAATCTGACTGAATTTGGCCTTTAATCGCTCATTCGACTGAATTTGTTTTTTCACTTCAGCGAAAACTGGTTCGCACTTGATTCGTCTAATGGATTTTCAACTTAGGCTAAAGCATGTTCGCAGCTAAGCCTTTGAGTGTGAGGGTTGCTCGACACTCAGAAAAGTTTAGTACTTAGGCGAAGAATGGTTCGCAGCTAAGTTGTCGAATGGATGCATCCACTCGACGGGGTTTTAACTTAGGCGAAAGCATGTTCGCGGCTAAGCCCCGAGTGTGAGGGTTGCTCACCACTCGGAGAAGTTTAGTACTTTGGCAAAGACTGGTTCGCATCTAAGTTGTCGAGTGGATGTATCCACTCGACGAGAATTTTTTAACTTAGGCGAAAGTGTGTTCGCGGCTAAGACCCTGAGTGTGAGGGTTGCTCACCACTCGGAGAAGTTTAGTACTTAGCAAAGACTGGTTCGCATCTAAGTTTTCGAGTGGATGTATCCACTTGATGGGGATTTTTTAACTTAGGCGAAAGCATGTTCGCGGCTAAGCCCCCGAGTGTGACAGTTGCTCACCACTCGAAGAAGTTTAGTACTTAGGCAAAGACTGGTTCGCAGCTAAGTTGTCGAGTGGATGTATCCACTCGACGGGGATTTAACTTAGGTGAAATCATGTTCGCGGCTAAGCCCCCGAGTGTGAGGGTTGCTCAACACTCGAAAAAGTTTAATACTTAGGCAAAGACTGGTTCGTAGATAAGTTGTCGAGTGGATGTATCCACTCGACGGGGATTTAACTTAGGCGAAAGCATGCTCACGGCTAAGCCCCCGAGTGTGAGGGTTGCTCAACACTTAGAAAAGTTTAGTACTTAGGCAAAGACTGGTTCGCAGCTAAGTTGTCAAGTGGATGTATCCACTCGACGGGGATTTAACTTAGGCGAAAGCATGTTCGCGGCTAAGCTCCCGAGTGTAAGGGTTGCTCAACACTCGGAAAAGTTTAATACTTAGGCGAAGACTGGTTCGCAGCTAAGTTGTCGAGTGGATGTATCCACTCGACGGGGATTTAACTTAGGCGAAAGCATGTTCGCGGCTAAGCCCCTGAGTGTGAGGGTTGCTCAACACTCGAAAAAATTTAATACTTAGGCGAAGACTGGTTCGCAGCTAAGCGGTCGAGTGGATGGACTGCTATCGACTCGACGGGGTTTTCTAACTTAGGAAAAAGCATGTTCGCAGCTAAGCCCCCGAGTGTGAGGGTTGCTCAACACTCGGAGAAGTTCCCCAGTGTGAAACTGCACGATCATAATTGACACAAAACTACGGAAGTCTGATTTGCATATACGAAGTAATTCTGTTACACCATAAATTCTCCTACCTCTAGGAATAGAAGCATCGGAGCAGATCTGCATTCAGGCTCGTGGCTTGTCCATCTGCTTCTTGAGGTTGTACAAGGGATAAGCTCCGTTGTTCAACACCTTGGTGACAACAAAGGGACCTTCCCACGCTGGAGAAAGTTTGTGGGGTATTGTTGATCCACTCAGAGCACCAAATCTCCCTCATGAAACGATTGACTCTTGACATTCTTCGCATTGAAGCGCCGCAAATCTTGCTGATAAATTGTAGACCTGATCAGGGCCATCTCTCATTCTTATTCTAAGAGGTCGACTCCATCTTGTCTTGCCTGCTCAGCCTTAGCTTCAGAATAAAGTTCCACTCGGGGGGAATTGTGGAACAGATCAGTCGGCAGGACAGCTTCGGCTCCATAGACCAGGAAAAAGGGAGTCCGTCCAGTCAATCGATTGGGGGTCATTCTCAGGCCCCATAGGACAGATGACAATTCCGTCACCCAAGCCCCCGCAGCATGGTCTAAGTCGCGCATGAGGCGAAGCTTTACGCCTTGAAGGATGAGACCGTTGGCCCTTTCAACGTGACCATTGGTTTGGGGGTGAGCAACAGAGGGATAACCTACCCGAGTGCCTTGAGAGGAGCAGAAATCTCTGAATTCTTCTGAGTCGAAGTTGGTGCCATTGTCCGTGATGATACTGTGAGGAATGCCGTATCGGAAAATTATTTATCTCATGAATGTGACTGTTGTGCGAGAATTTAACTTCTTGATCGGCTTGGCCTCTATCCATTTCGTGAACTTGTCGACTGCAACTAGCAAGTGAGTGAATCCACCCTTTCCAGTACGAAAAGGACCAACCATGTCGAGTCCCCAAACAACAAACAGCCAGGACAGAGGGATTGTTTTTAGAGCAGACGCTGGCTTGTGGGACAGATTTCATAGAATTGACACCCTTCGCAGTGATTGACAATGTCTTTGGCCGTCTCATGAGCTCGTGGCCAGAAGAAACCAGCTCGGTAGGCTTTAGCGACAATCGTCCATGAGGACGCATGGTGACCGCAAGTTCCCGAGTGGATTTCGTCCAGAATCACTCGACCTTCTTCAGGGAAATGTAGCGATGTGTTACGCCAGTCGCCCTTTCTCTGAACAACTGATTTCCCATCACTGTAAAGGCTTTCGATCTACGCACGATCTGTCGAGCTTCTGTCTCGTCCTCTAGGAGTTCTTGCCTGAGGATATAAGCAATGTACGGCACTGTCCAATCGGGGATGATGACCAGAATTTCCATGACTAAATCAATTATCGCAGGGACATCAACTTCAGTCGGATCAGTTGAGCTCATAGCTTACGGAGGCTCTTAGGTGAAAGGATCTTCTTGAACCAAAGGAGTGTGCAGGTGTTCTAGAAAAACATTACTGGGGGCAGGTCGTCGAGTGGATCCAATCTTTGCCAGCTCATCATCCGCTTGATTTTTCACTCGGGGAACATGATGAAGCTCTAGACCTTGAAATTTCTTCTCCAACTTTCTAACTGCATTGCAGTATCCAGTCATAGCGGGGTTTCAAACATCCCACTCTTTCATCACCTGATTGACCACCAGATCCGAGTCGCCATAAACCATCAATCGTTTGACGCCAAGTGAGATGGCCATGTGCATCCCATACAATAGTGCTTCGTATTCGGCCTCATTGTTGGAGGAGTCGAAGTGAATCTGCAGGACATAATTGAGCTTGTCTCCTTTTGGAGATATCAAGACTACGCCAGCCTCGGATCCATTTAGCATTTTGGAGCCATCGAAGAATATAGTCCAGTGTGCCGAGTGGATTTGAGTCGGCTGCTATTGTTCCACCCATTCGGCAATAAAATCTGCCAACGCCTAAGACTTGATTGCTTTCTTGGCTTCAAACTTGATGTCAAAATGTCCAAGCTCAATTTCCCACTTGGCCACTCAGCCAGACACATCTCGATTGTTGAGAATCTCAGATAGTGGAGCGTCGCTGACGACTGAAACCGAGTGGTCTTGAAAATAATGTGCTCCCTTTTTCGCTAATAGGTAAATACCATAGACCAGCTTCTGGTAGTGCGGATACCTTTGCTTCGAAGGAGACAAGACTTCAGAGACATACTAGACTGGTCGTTGGACCTTATATGCTTTGCCTTCCTCTTCTCGCTCGACAGTAAGCACTGTACTGATGACTTGATTAGTAGCCGTGATGTACAGGAGCAAGGGCTCTTTGCTACCAGGAGCGGCAAGCACCGGCTGGGTGGAGAGCAGGGTTTTGAGCTCGACAAATGCTGCTTCGGCTTCTGGAGTCCAGTCGAATGTGTCTGACTTCTTCATCAGTCGGTACAAAGGCAACGCCTTCTCACTGAGATGATAGATGAATCGACTCAATGTTGCTAAGCAACTTGTGAGCTTCTAAACATCGTGCACTCGCATGGGAGTCTTCATCCTGGTAATGGCGCTGATCTTCTCAGGGTTGACATCGATCCCCCATTTGGAAACGAGAAAACCGAGTAATTTGCCGCCAGGGACGCCGAAAGTGCACTTGGCTGGATTCAGCTTGATGTCGTACCTCCTCAGATTGGCGAATGTTTCTGCCAAGTCAGCTAGCAGGTCGGAACCTTTGTGGGACTTGACAACTATATCGTCCATATACGCCTCGACATTCTGACGGATCTGGTCGAGTAGACATTTCTGAATCATACGCATGAAAGTAGCACCGGCATTTTTCAAGCCGGATGGCATGGTGATGTAGCAAAAACACCCGAATGGGGTGATGAAGGCTGTTTTTATTTCATCCGGGCCAAACTGACGGATCTGATGGTACCCAGAGTAAGCATCTAGAAATGACAAGCGCTCACATCCCGCAATTGAGTCAACAATCTGATCTATGCGGGGGAGCGGAAAATGATCCTTCGTGCAGACCCGATTGACATGTTTGGAGTCGATGCACATGAGCAAAGACTTATCCTTCTTGGGGACCATGACTACATTCGAGAGCCACTCGGAGTGGTAAATTTCCTGAATGAACTTGGCCTGCAAGAGACAAGCCACCTCTTCTCCGATTGCCTTACGCTTCTCCACTGGTGATCGACACAAATGCTCCTTGACAGGCTTAGCCTTCGGGTCAACTCTCGGTCGGTGCTCAACCAGCTCCCTGGGAACCCTTGGCATGTCAACAGGCTTCCATGCGAAGATGTCCTAGTTTTCACGGAGGAACTGGATGAGCTCGGCTTCCTATTTGCTGTCGAGTGTTGACGATATATTGGTCGGAGCAGCGGTTGGATCTGTCGGGTGAATCTGAACTTTCTTCACTTCTCCTGCCGACTGAAATGCCGACTCAGAAGCAGGCTTCTTGGAGCGCAGTAAATCGGCAGGGTCGGCGGTTTTCTTGTACTCTTCCAGTTCACCCTTGGCCATCTGATGGTCGGTGCTCTTAGAGCCTTGCTGAAGACATTCTTTTGCCCTCTGTTGATTGCCGGTGACCGTAATCACGCCCTTAGGGCCCGACGTCTTCATCTTGAGATACACGTAACATGGGCGGGCCATGAAACGAGCATATGCGGGTCGACCCAGAATAGCATGATAAGCGCTCTGGAAATCGATGACTTCAAACGTCAGTTTCTCCTTTCGGAAATTTCTGTCATCTCCGAATGTCACATCCAATGCAGTTTGGCCGAGTGATCTGGCCTTCTTCCCTGGGATGACTCCGTGAAACTGCATGTTGCTTTCACTCAGTCGGGACATCGGAATTCCCATCCCTTTGAGGGTATCTGCGTACAGGATGTTCAGGCCGCTGCCACCATCCATGAGGACTTTTCACAGTCGAGTGTCCCCCACCACTGGGTCGACCACCAGAGCCTGTCGACAAGGCGTAGCCACATGAGCAGGATGATCTGACTGGTCGAATGTGATGGCATACTGCGACCACTTGAGGTATGAGGGGGTGGTAGGCACGACCATGTTGACCTCCTTGTTGATGACCTTTAACTGACTCTTGCTTTCCACATCGGCGAGAATCATAGCGTAGCGGTGACATCCAGGAATGTTTCTTTATCTTCATCATCCTTGTCAGGAGTCTTGTCACTCGATGGAGTCTCTCTGAAATTCTGAATAAGTAGTCGATACTGCCGAGTGGTGTGTTTGGGCAAAATCAAATTGCCTTCTTCATCTTTCCTCGTGTGGATTGCACACGGTTGATCTAGCACATCAGTCCTTGACTAGTTCTTTCCTTTCTTGGGGGCAAACTATCCTTTGGACTTCCCCTTGCCTTTCGCCTGGGTCGCCAGTGCGGCTGCCTCTACCTGGACAGGGCCATCAGCTTTCCGCTTCTGCTTTCGATTGGAATTTCCACCAGCATCACTGATGACTGCTTTTCCTTTGCCGCTACGGAGGCGGTCTTCCTCCTCGCCATTGGCATACCGAGTGGCAATCTCCATCATTTTACTGAGTGGTATATCACCTATCCGCCCAAACTTTAAGTAGAGCTCTCTGTATCTCACACCGGCCTTGAAGGCACACACCGCTTGGTGCTCGGACACATTCTCCACTGTATGGTGCAGAGTGGACCAGCGCTGAATGTAATATCTAAGCGTCTCGTTGGGTTTCTGGACACAGTGCTGCAGGTCAACTAGTCAGGCAAGGCGCTTGCAAGTACCCTTGAAGGTCCTAATGAACACTCGGGCTAGATCCTCCCCGCACCATATACTGGAAGGAGCCAAGCAATTCAACCAAGCCTGAGCCGAGCCATCCAACATCAAAGACAAGTGCTTCATGGCGACGTCATCGTTGCCGCCCCCAATCTATACAGCCACTCGGTAATCATCCAACCACGTCTCTGGCTTTGACTCGCCAGAAAACTTTCCAATCCCAGCCGACAATCTAAAGTTAAGGGGAATCTCTACAGAACAAATACCTCTGCTGAAACATTCAAGACCAGAAATCACCGTCGAACTGCCACTCGACAAATCTCTGTATTCTCCTTCTCTGTAAGCTTTGCCCTTGTTGATCCGCCTCTAGGTGAGTAGGTCACGAGCATCAAAACCCGCATTCTGATCGCCACCGAATGAACGCCTTTCGTCCTGGTGCCGGGGCACGTACGGACCACCCTGCGGAGGAGTTAGCACTCGACGGTGACCTTCACGGTGAGACTGATATCTGGCTTCTTCCTCATGGAAACCTCCACCCCTCCGTTGTAAGGGCGATCCAGGGTTGTGTGCCGACTGAACGGTCTCCGCCCTGGGCGAATTGCTGTGTAATCTATTGCATGACTGTGAAACAACAGAGTTCTAACGCTGCGCTGCATCTAGCAAAGCCCTGATCTGCATCAACCCTCTTCCGGCCTCTGACCATGACGGCTGAATAGAATCTGCTATCCTAGCAGCGGATGTAACATTTAACACAGGGGTGTGATATACCTCAACGTTGTTGTGGGATCCAGTCAGAAATAGCTGTCGCTGACGTCGACTGGGAACTGGTTGGCGCTGGCGAGTGCGCTCGTCAAGTTCCCTTTGGAGCTCCTCCAGCCAAACGCACGTGGCCTCCAAGGCTTGGGCCTCGGCAGTCGTACCGATGATGGGAGTATGAAGGTCTCCACCATCACGACGCGGCTGTTCACTCGACGAAGCGCCAATCTCCCGCTTTCCGTGGCCGAAGCCCGGCGGTGGGCTTTGATGGGAGCCCGCCATCAGGACCTCCGCCGCGGGGTCGCAGCTCTCGCACTCGGAGGAAATGTCGGACAGATCAGAATCCGACTCGAACACGCCATGTAGGCACTCGGCGGGCTCGAGCGCCGCAATCTGCAGTGAAGCTCAGAGTGCTGCTGCATGGCCAACCCAGCGCTGGAGTCAGGAGCGACCGGATCGCTTGCGATGATGATCAGCGAGGGGAGTCGACAAATAGGGCGTCAACACTTGATGTAGCAGCACGCCACAAGGACTCGCTCGGAAGTGCGCAGCCCCGTGGATCAGGAGCACCTCGACATCGAGAGGCACTTCCTGAAGCCATGCCGAATCGTCGGCGATGAAGGTGAGCGCACCAAAACGAATCTCATGGCCCAGAGCGAAAATACCGCCGGAAGATATGTCAAAGGATGGAAAATGCAACCTCGCTAGAAGTCGCTTAGACGCCTGCCCCACGGTGGGCGCCAACTGTCGTGGGAATGAGCCTGACATTAGAGAGTAGGGGTACAAAGGAAGAGGGCAAGAGTCCTAGCTACGGCGAGGGTGTACACACGGATGTATGAGTCCAGGCCCCTCTCGTGGAGGTAACAACCCTACGTCTCAGTGCTCGGGAAATTTTGCCAAGTGAATGTTCTGATTACAATAGTTGCTAACCCTTGAGCCAGAGGGGAGGGGCGGCTTATATAGAGTTTGCTGCCCCTCATAATTACCTAGCGTCAAAGGGTATGATCGTGGGTTTTAAGAGTGGCGTTACTGGTAACGTACGTAATAAAAGCTACTAATGACCGAAGGGTCTAACGCCTACCCATTGACCTCCAGGAGGTGGCTTTTGGTCGTCTGGCATCGAGTAGAAGTGAGGCCTTCCGAATGACAAACGACTTTCGAGTGAAGGAAGAAGTCTCCGATTGGATTGCCTGTCGAGTGACTTGAGCGCCACTTGGAATCCACTCGGAAGATTACTTGTGATATTCAAGTCCTCCGATGTGGTGTCCTTAGGTAGGGTATGTAGGTCATGCCTAGTGCCCTACCCTAAGTACATATCCTCGTCAACACCCCTCCCGATGGTCCCTCGGTACCCTCCCGGCACTCCCAGTACACTACCGATGAGCCCAAAACTTTTCCATTGACCAAAACAGGACTTCCTATATATCAATCTTTACCTCCTGACCTTTCTGGAGCTCCTCATGACATCCGGGATCTCATCCGGGAATCCAAACAACCTTCGGTCACCACCATACATAACTCTATACTACTAAAACATCACCGAACCTTAAGTGTGGAGACCCTGCGGGTTCGAGAAATATGTAGACATGACCGAGACACCTCTACGGTCAATAACTAATAGCAGGATCTGGATGCCCATATTGGTTCCTACATATTCTACGAAGATCTTTATCGGTTGAACCTCTATGTTAAGGATTCAGATAATCCCGTATGTTGTTCCCTTTTTTCTTCGGTATGTTACTTGCCCGAGATTTGATCGTCGACATCTCCATACCTAGTTCTATCTTGTTACCAAAAAGTCTCTTTACTCATTCCGTAATACAAGATCCCGTGGCTAACACTTAGTCACATTGCTTGCAAGGCTTATTGTGATGTCGTATTACCGAGTGGGCCCTGAGATACATCTCCGTCACACAGAGTAACGAATCCCAGTCTTGATCCATGCCAACCCAATAGACACCCTTGGAGATACCTGTAGAGCACCTTTATAGTCCGCCAATTACGTTGTGACGTTTGATACACACACTCCTCTGGTGTCACTGAGTTGCATGATCTCATGGTCATAGGAACAGATACTTGACATGTAGAAAGCTATAGCAATAAACTGACACGATCATATGCTACGTTTATAGTTTGGGTCTTGTCCATCACACCATTCTCCTAATGATGTGATCCCGTTATCAAATGACATCTCATGCCCATGGCTAGGAAACCTCAACCATCTTTGATCAACGAGCTAGTCCATCAGAGGCATACTAGGGATATGGTGTTGTCTATGTATCCACAAATGTATCTAAGTTTTCGATCAATACAATTCAAGCATGGACAATAAACGATTATCATGAACAAGGAAATATGATAATAACCATTTTATTATTGCCTCTAGGGCATATTTCCAATAGTCTCCCACTTGCACTAGAGTCAATAATCTAGTTCACATCACCATGTGATTCGCATTGTTATGAATCTAACACCCAATGAGTTCTGGGGCTCGTGTTGGGGAATGTCGCATGGGAAACAAAATTTTCCTATGCACACGCAATCCTATCCGTGGTGATGAGCATCTACGAGAGGGAGAGTGGATCTACGTACCATTGTAGATCGCTAAGCGGGAAGCGTTAAGAAACGCGGTTGGTGTAGTCGAACTTCTTCGCGATCCAAATCGCCGACCGTCCTGCGATCCAATCATGAACCGTCCCGCGATCTTGTCATGATCCGTCCCGCGATCCGATCATGAACGTCCCGTGGCCTTGATCACGATCCTTCCGATTTAGTACCGAACGGACGGCACCTCCGCGTTCAGCACACGTGCAACTTGATGACGATCTCCACCGTCTTGATCCAGCAAGAGGAGGTGGGGAGGAGAGAGAGTTCGCCGGCAGCGTGACGGCGCTCCGGCGATGGTGGTGGAGCAATTCCGGCAGGGCTTCGCCTAAGCACTGCGGAACTACGATCCACAGGAGAAACTATGCACCGGTGGAACTAGTAGCACGTGGTCGGAAAAAAATCTTCCAAACCCCTAGCTATTCCACCAATATATATAGGAGGAGAGGAGAGGAGAGGCATCCAAGGCCTCTTGGTTCGGCCGGCTAGGAGGAGGCAATCCTAGTTGCCCTCCAATCCTAGTTGGACTAGGATTGCTTTCCTATTGGCTGATTTTCTCTTTTTCCTATTTTTCCTATAGGAATTTCTCTTCCTGCGCCATGGGCCTTTGTGGCTGGGTTTCCCAGACCACTAAGGGCTGGTTAATACCCTCCCACAGCCCATGGACCTCTTGGGGTCGAAATACCCCTCCCGGAGGTCCCCCGGTACACTACCGGCACTCCCGGTACACTACCGATGAGCCCGAAACTTTTCCGGCGACCAAACTGGGACTTCCTATATATGAATCTTTACCTCTCGACCATTCCGGAGCTCCTCGTGACGTCCGGGATCTCATCCAGGACCCCGAAAAACCCTCGGTCACCACCATACATAACTCTACACTACCGAAATGTCACCGAACCTTAAGTGTGCAGACCCTGCGGGTTCGAGAACTATGTAGACATGACCGAGACACCTCTACGGACAATAACCAATGGCGGGACCTGGACGTCCACATTGGTTCCTACATATTCTACGAAGATCTATCGGTTGAACCTCTATGTCAAGGATTCAATTAATCCCGTATAACGTTCCTTTGTTCTTCGGTATGTTACTTGCCCGAGATTTGATCGTCGGTATCTCTATACCTAGTTCAACCTCGTTACCGGCAAGTCTCTTTACTCGTTCCGTAATGCAAGATCCCGCAACTAAAAATTTAGCCACATTGCTTGCAAGGCTTATTGTGATGTTGCATTACCGTGTGGGCCCCGAGATACCTCTCCGTCACACGGAGTAACAAATCCCAGTCTTGATCCATGCCAACTCAACAGACACCATCGGAGATACCTGTAGAGCACCTTTATAGTCACCCAGTTACGTTGCGACGTTTGATACACACAAGGCATTCCTCCGATATCCGTGAGTTGCATGATCTCATGGTCATCGGAACATATACATTGACATGCAGAAAACAGTAGCAATAAACTGACACGATCATATGCTACGTTTGTAGTTTGGGTCTTGTCCATCATATCATTCTCCCAATGATGTGATCCCGTTATCAAATGACATCACATGTCAATGGCTAGGAAACCCTGACCATCTTTGATCAACGAGCTAGTTCACTAGAGGCATACTAGGGACACAGTGTTGTCTATTTATCCACACATACAATGTGTTTCCAATCACTACAATTATAGCATGGATAATAAACGAGTATCATGAACAAGGAAATATAATAATAAACACTTTATATATTACCTCTAGTGCATATTTCCAACAGTCTCCCACTTGCACTAGAGTCAATAATCTAGTTCACATCACTATGTGATTTACATGGTAATGAATCGAACACCCATACAGTTCTGGTGTTGATCATGTTTAGCCCTTGGAAGAGGTCTAGTCAACGGGTCTGCAACATTCAGATCCGTGTGCACTTTGCAAATATTTATGTCCTTCTCCTCGATGTAGAACCGGATGGAGTTGAAACGTCGCTTTATGTGTCTGGTCCTCTTGTGAAACCTTCGTTCCTTGGCTAGCGCAATGGCACCAGTGTTGTCACAGAACATATTTATTGGATTCAGTACACCAGGCACTACTCCAAGATCTTTCATGAACTGCTTCATCCAGACACCTTCCTTCGCTGCCTCCGAGGCTGCGATGTACTCTGCTTCGCATGTAGAATCAGCTACCACGCTTTGCTTGGAACTGCACCAGCTTACCGCTCCCCCGTTAAGAATAAATACGTATCTGGTCTGCGATTTAGAATCGTCCGGATCAGTGTCGAAGCTTGCATCGACGTAAACCTTTACGATGAGCTCTTCATCACCTCCATAAACGAGAAACATGTCCTTAGTCCTGTTAAGGTACCTAAGGATATTCTTGACCGCTTGCCAGTGCTCCATTCCAGGATCACTTTGAAACCTTCCAGCCATACTTATGGCAAGGCTGACATCGGGTCTTGTGCACAGCATTGCATACATGATAGAGCCTATGGCTGAAGCATAGGGGATGACGCTCATCTTTTCTTTATCTTCTACAGTCACTGGGCATTGAGTCTTACTCAACTTCACACCTTGTAACACAGGCAAGAACCCCTTCTTGGCCTGTTCCATTTTGAACTTCTTCAAAACTTTATCAAGGTATGTGCTCTGTGAAAGTGCTATTAAGCGTCTCGACCTATCTCTATAGATCTTAATGCCTAATATGAAAGCAGCTTCTCCTAGGTCCTTCATTGAAAAACTCTTATTCAAATATTCCTTTACGCTTTCCAGCATATCTATATCATTTCTGATCAGCAATATGTCATCCACATATAACACTAGAAATGCTATAGAGCTCCCACTCACTTTCTTGTAAATACAAGCTTCTCCATAAACGTGTATAAACCCAAACGCCTTGATCACCTCATCGAAGCGCTTATTCCAACTCCGAGATGCTTGCACCAGTCCATAAATGGACCGCTGGAGTTTGCAAACTTTGTCAGCATTCTCTGGATCGACAAAACCTTCGGGTTGCATCATATACAACTCTTCCTCAAGGAAACCGTTGAGGAACGCCGTTTTGACATCCATCTGCCAAATTTCATAGTCGAAATAAGCAGCTACTGCCAACATGATTCTGACAGACTTAAGCATCGCTACGGGTGAGAAAGTCTCATCGTAGTCAACTCCTTGAACTTGTGAAAAACCCTTTGCCACAAGTCGAGCTTTATAGACGGTGACATTACCGTCCGCGTCCGTCTTCTTCTTATAGATCCATTTATTCTGAATGGCCTTTCGCCCTTCAGGTAGTACTTCCAAAGTCCATACTTTGTTTTCATACATGGATCCCATCTCAGATTTCATGGCCTCTAACCATTTCTCGGAATCCGGGTCCATCATTGCTCCTCCATAGCTCGTAGGTTCATTGTTGTCCAACAACATGACCTCTAAGACAGGGTTGTCGTACCACTCGGGAGTAGTACGCGTCCTTGTCGACCTACGAGGTTCAACAGCAGCTTGATCCGGAGCTTCATGATCAATCATCATTAATTTCCTCTTCTACCGTCGTAGGTTCCACAGAAACATCTTTTTGTGCTGCGCTACTCTCTGGTTGAAGTAAAGGTTCAATAACCTCATCAAGCTCTATTTTCCTCCCACTCAATTCTTTCGAGAGAAACTCTTTCTCAAGAAATGTTCCGTTCTTAGCGACAAACACTTTGCCTTAGGATCTGAGATAGAAGGTATACCCGACTGTCTCTTTCGGGTATCCTATGACGACGCACTTTTCCGCTTTGGGTTCCAGCTTTTCAGGCTAAAGCTTTTTGACATAAGCATCACATCCCCAAACTTTAAGAAACGACAATTTCGGCTTTTTGCCAAACCACAGTTCATATGGCGTCGTCTCAACGGATTTTGATGGTGCCCTATTTAAAGTGAATGCAGTTGTCTCTAATGCATAACCCCACAACGATAGTGGCAAATCGGCAAGAGACATCATAGAACGCACCATATCCAATAAGGTCCGATTACGACGTTCAGACACACCATTACGCTGTGGTGTTCCGGGCGGTGTCAACTGTGAAACAATTCCACACTGTCTTAAGTGACTGCCAAACTCATAACTCAGATATTCACCTCCTCGATCAGATCGAAGAAATTTAATCTTCTTGTTACGATGATTCTCAACTTCACTCTGAAATTGCTTGAACTTTTCAAATGTTTCAGACTTGTGCTTCATCAAGTAAATATACCCATATCTACTCAATTCATCAGTGAAGGTGAGAAAATAACGATAACCACCGCGCGCTTCGACATTCATTGGACCGCACACATCAGTATGTATGATTTCCAATAAGTCACTCGCCCGTTCCATTCTTCCAGAGAACGGCGTTTTTGTCATCTTGCCCATAAGGCATGGTTCACATGTGTCAAGTGATTCAAAATCAAGTGACTCCAAAAGTCCATCAGCATGGAGCTTCCTCATGCGTTTTACACCAATATGACCTAAACGGCAGTGCCACAAGCAAGTGGTACTATCATTAACTACTCTACATCTTTTGGCATCAATGTTATGAACATGTGTGTCATCACTATCAAGATTCAACATCAATAAACCCCTAACATTGGGTGCATGACCATAAAAGATATTACTCATATAAATAGAACAACCTTTATTCTCTGATTTAAATGAGTAACCGTCTCGCAATAAACAAGATACAGATATAATGTTCATGCTTAACGCAGGCACTAAATAACAATTATTTAGGTTCATCACTAATCCTGATGGTAATCGAAGAGAGAGCGTGCCGACGGCGATCACATCAACCTTGGAACCATTTCCCACGTGCATCGTCACTTCGTCCTTTGCCAGTCTTTGCTTATTCCGTAGTTCTTGTTTTGAGTTGCAAATGTGAGCAACCGAACCGGTATCAAATACCCAGGCACTACTACGAGAACTAGTAAGGTACACATCAATAACATGTATATCATATATACCTTGTTTGTCGTTGGCCGCCTTCTTGTCAGCCAGGTACTTGGGGCAGTTCCGCTTCCAGTGACCAGTTCCCTTGCAATGAAAGCACTCAGTTTCTGGCTTAGGTCCATGCTTAGGCTTCTTTGCAGGAGTAGCAACTGCTTTGCCATCCTTCTTGGTTTTACCCTTCTTGCCTTTGCCTTTGCCATTCTTCTTGAAACTAGTGGTTTTATTGACCATCAACACTTGATGTTCTTTCTGGATTTTAGACTCAGCGACTTTCAGCATCGCAAACAGCTCGGATGATGACTTGTTCATCCCGTGCATGTTATAGTTCATCACAAAACTTTTGTAACTAGGTGGCAGTGATTGAAGAACTCTATCAATGATTGCCTCTTGCGGAAGGGCAATTCCCAACTCAGCCAGACGGTTTGAGTACCCAGACATTCTGAGTATATGCTCACTGATAGACCCGTTCTCCTCCATCTTGCAAGCATAGAATTTATCGGAGGTCTCATACCTCTCGATCCGGGCATTCTTCTGAAAGATAAACTTCAACTCCTGGAACATCTCATATGCTCCATGATGTTCAAAACGTCTTTGAAGTCCCGGTTCTAAGCCATACAATATTGCACACTGAACTATTGAGTAGTCTCCAGCACGAGCTTCCCAAGCGTTCTTAACGTCTTCGGAGGTCATGTCTTTTGGTTGGTCACCAAGCGGTGCATCAAGGACATATTGTTTCTGGGAAGCCGTAAGGATAATCCTTAGATTACGGGCCCAATCAACAAAATTACTTCCATCATCTTTCAACTTAGCTTTCTCTAGGAACGCATTAAAATTCAGGGGTGCTACTGCGCGAGCCATTGATCTACAACATAAATATGCGAAGGTTATTTAGACTATTGTTCATGATAATGAGTTTAGTTAATCAAACTACTAAAGCTCCCACACAAATTGACATCCCTCAGGCCATCTGAGTGTCACATGATCCAAATTCACCAACTCAAGTCCGATCATCACGTGAGTTAAGTTGGCTTCAATGGTGAACATCACTATGTTGATCATATCTACTATATGACTCATGTTCGACCTTTCGGTCTCTTGTGTCCCGAGGCCATGTATGTACATGCTAGGCTCGTCAAGTTTAACCTGAGTGTTCTGCACGTGCAAATCTGGCTTGCACCCGTTGTATGTGAATGTAGAGTCTATCACACCCGATCATCACGTGGTGTCTCGACACGACGAACTTTCGCAACGGTGCACACTCGGGGAGAACACAGTTCATCTTGAAATTTAAGTGAGGGATCACCTTATAATGCTACCGTCGTACTAAGCAAAACAAGGTGCATAAAAGGATTAACATATCATGCAATTCATAAGTGACATGATATGGCCATCAACTTGTGTTTAAGATCTCCATCTTCGAAACACCGGCATGATCTCCATCGTCACCGGCATGACACCATGATCTCCATCATCTTGATCTCCATCAACGTGTCGCCATCGGGGTTGTCACGCCCTGCATGCTTCTACTACTATTGCTACCGTAGCGATAAAGTAAAGCATTACATAGCGCTTAATGATTGACACGCAGGTCATACAATAATTAAAGACAACCCTATGGTTTCTGCCGGTTGCCGTAATCACCGACATGCAAGTCGTGATAATCTATACATCACATGATCATCTCATACATCACATATATCTCATCATGTAATTGGCCTTATCATGTCACAACATACCCTGCAAAAACAAGTTAGACGTCCTCTAATTGTTGTTGCATGTTTTACGTGGCTGCTACGGGTATCTAGTAAGAACGATTCTCACATACGCATAAACCACAATGGTGATACATAGATTGCTTTTCAACCTTCTCAAGGACCGCCTTTGTCGGATCCGATCCAACTAAAGTGAAAAAAACTGTCACCCGCAAGCCATCGAAGCAACAAGTTGCGTCGAGGGAACCGGTCTCTCGTAAGCGTACGAGTAATGTTGGTCCGGGATGCTTCATCTCACAATCCCGCTGAACCAAAATCCGACCAATGGAGGAAGCAATCTAAGCATCAATGCCCACAAACCTTTTGTGTTCTACTCGAGATCTCATCGAGCCATCAACCTGGCTCTGATACCACTGTTGGGGAATGTCGCATGGGAAACAAAATTTTCCTACGCACACGCAATCCTATCCATGGTGATGAGCATCTACGAGAGGGAGAGTGGATCTACGTACCCTTGTAGATCGCTAAGCGGGAAGCGTTAAGAAACGCGGTTGGTGTAGTCGAACTTCTTCGCGATCCAAATCGCCGAGCGTCCCGCGATCCAATCACGAACCATCCTGCGAACCAATCACGAACCGTCCCACGATCTCGTCATGATCCGTCCCGCGATCCGATCACGAACATCCCGTGGCCTTGATCACGATCCTTCCGATTTAGTACCGAACGGACGGCACCTCCGCGTTCAGCACACGTGCAACTTGATGACGATCTCCACCGTCTTGATCCAGCAAGAGGAGGTGGGGAGGAGAGAGAGTTCGCCGGCAGCGTGACGGCGCTCTGGCGATGGTGGTGGAGCAATTCCGGCAGGGCTTCGCCTAAGCACTGCGGAACTACGATC
Source organism: Hordeum marinum (assembly GCA_022496015.1). Classification (NCBI taxonomy): domain Eukaryota; kingdom Viridiplantae; phylum Streptophyta; class Magnoliopsida; order Poales; family Poaceae; genus Hordeum; species Hordeum marinum. The sequence goes on from CM039676.1 coordinate 28,030,022, forward strand.
TAGAGGAGAAACTATGCACCGGTGGAACTAGTAGCACGTGGCCGGAAAAAAATCTTCCAAACCCCTAGCTATTCCACCAATATATATAGGAGGAGAGGAGAGGAGAGGCATCCAAGGCCTCTTGGTTCGGCTGGCTAGGAGGAGGCAATCCTAGTTGCCCTCCAATCCTAGTTGGACCAGGATTGCTTTCCTATTGGCTGATTTTCTCTTTTTCCTATTTTTCCTTTAGGAATTTCTCTTCCTGCGCCATGGGCCTTTGTGGCTGGGTTTCCCAGCCCACTAAGGGCTGGTTAATACCCTCCCACAGCCCATGGACCTCTTGGGGTCGAAATACCCCTCCCGGAGGTCCCCCGGTACACTACCGGCACTCCCGGTACACTACCGATGAGCCCGAAACTTTTCCGGCGACCAAACTGGGACTTTCTATATATGAATCTTTACCTCTCGGCCATTCCGGAGCTCCTCGTGACGTCCGGGATCTCATCTGGGACTCCGAACAACCCTCGGTCACCACCATACATAACTCTACACTACCGAAACGTCACCGAACCTTAAGTGTGCAGACGCTGCGGGTTCGAGAACTATGTAGACATGACCGAGACACCTCTATGGCCAATAACCAATGGCAGGACATGGACGTCCGCATTGGTTCCTACATATTCTATCAAGATCTATCGGTCGAACCTCTATGTCAAGGATTCAATTAATCCCGTATAACGTTCCCTTTGTTCTTCGGTATGTTACTTGCCCGAGATTTGATCGTCGATATCTCTATACCTAGTTCAATCTCGTTACCGGCAAGTCTCTTTACTTGTTCCGTAATGCAAGATCCCACAACTAACAATTTAGCCACATTGCTTGCAAGGCTTATTGTGATGTTGCATTACCGAGTGGGCCCCGAGATACCACTCCGTCACATGGAGTAACAAATCCCAGTCTTGATCCATGCCAACTCAACAGACACCATCGGAGATACCTGTAGAGCACCTTTATAGTCACCCAGTTACGTTGCGACGTTTGATACACACAAGGCACTCCTCCTATATCCGTGAGTTGCATGATCTCATGGTCATAGGAACATATACATTGACATGCAGAAAACAGTAGCAATAAACTGACACGATCATATGCAACGTTTGTAGTTTGGGTCTTGTCCATCACATCATTCTCCCAATGATGTGATCCCATTATCAAATGACATCACATGTCAATGGCTTGGAAACCCTGACCATCTTTGATCAACGAGCTAGTTAACTAGAGGCATACTAGGGACACAGTGTTGTCTATTTATCCACACATGCAATGTGTTTCCAATCACTACAATTATAGCATGGATAATAAACGATTATCATGAACAAGAAAATATAATAATAACTATTTTATTTATTGCCTCTAGGTTATATTTCCAACAGTGAGTAGATATGGGGGAATTGTTTTCGAGGATTTGTATGCGTGAGTCAACGGGTCTGCGACATTCAGATTCGTGTGTACTTTGAAAATCTTTGTCTTACTGTAGACATTGGTACCACACTCCACTTGGTGCTATTCCAAATGGCTACTCCACTATACGTATTTGGATTGCTACTAAGAGTGATCCCGATTAGTGTTGAAGCTTGCATCGACGTAACTCTTTACGACGAATTATTTATCGCCTCCATAATCGAGAAACATCTCCTTAGTCCTCTAGTTACAAAGGATAATTTTGACCGTTGTCCAATGATCCACTGTTGAATCACTCTTGTAACCCTTGATGGACTCATGGCAAGGCACACACAGGTGCGGTACACAGCATGTCATACTATACAGATCCTATGGATAAGGCATACGGGACGACCTTCGTCCTTTCTCTTTCTTCTGCCGTGGTCGAGCTTTGAGCCTCACTCAACTTCACACCTTACAAATCTGGCAAGAACTCTTTCTTTGACTGATCCATTTTGAACTCTTTCAAAATATTGTCAAGGTATGTACTCATTGAAAGTCTCATCAGACGTCTTGATCTATCTCTATAGATCTCGATGCCCAAAAATTAAGTAGCATTATCCAGGTCTTCCTTTGGAAAATTCTTGTCAAACAACACTTTATGCTTTCTAGAAATTCTACATCATTTCTGATCAAGAATATGTCATCCACATATGCTTATCAGAAACTCTATAGTGCTCTTACTCACTTTATTGTAAATACAAGTTTCTCATAAACTTTGCATAGACTCAAAAACTTTGATCACCTCATCAAAGTGTATATTCCAACTCCGAGATGCTTGCTTCAGTCCATAGAAGGATCACTGAAGCTTGCACACCTTTTAGCATCCTTAGGACTGACAAAACCTTCTGGTTGTATCTCATACAACCTTTCCTCAAGGAAAGAAACGATGTTTTGACATTCATCTGCCAGATTTCATAATTGAAAAACGCGGAAACTGCTAACATAATTCCAACAGACTTTAGCATCGCTACGAGTGAGAAAGTCTCATCGTAGTCAGATCCTTGAACTTGGCGGAAACTACTTTGTGACAAGTCGAGCTTTATAAATGGTGACATTTACCATCAGCGTCTGTCTTGATCTTAAAGGTCCATTCCTACTCAACGACCTGTCGTCCAACGAGAAAGTGTACCAAAGTCTATACTTGGTTTTCATACATGGATCCTTTCTCGGATTTCATGGCCTCTAACCATTTGTCGGAATCCGGGCCCATCATCGCTTCTCCATAGTTCGTAGGTTTATCGTTGTCCAACAACATGACCTCTAAGACAGGGTTGCCGTACCACTCAGGAGTAGTACGCATCCTTGTCGACCTACGAGGTTTGATAGTAACTTGATTTGAAGCTTCATGCTCATCATCATTAACTTCCTCTTCAACTGACGTAGGCTCCACAGAAACATCTTTTTGTGTTGCGTTACTCTATGGCTGAAACAAAGGTTCAACAACGTCATCAAGTTCTATATTCCTCCCACTCAATTATTTTAAGAGAAACTCTTTCATGAGAAAGGACCTGCTTGAGCAACAAACACTTTGTGCTCGGATCTCACATAGAAGGTATACCCAACTGTTCTTAGGGTATTCGATGAAGATGCATTTTTCTGCTTTGGGTTCGAGCTCATTAGGTGAAAACCTTTTTTCACATAAGCGTCACAGCCCCAAACATTAAGAAATGACAGCTTAGGCTTCTATCAAACCATAATTCATATCTCAAAGGATTTAGATGGTGCCCTATTTAAAGTGAATGTAGTTGTCTCTAATGCATGTCCCCAAAACGATAGTGGCAAAATGATAAGAGACATCATAGTTCATACCATATCCAATAGAGCACGACTATGACATTCGAACACACCATCACACTATGGTCTTCCAGGTGGCATGAGTTGTGAAACAACTTTCACATTGTCTAAAGTTGTATGCCAAACTCCTAACTCAGATATTCACCTCCACGATCATATCGTAGACATTTTTATCTTCTTGTCACGATGATCTTAAACTTCACACTGAATTTTTTTGAACTTTTTCAAATGATTCACAGTTGTGTTTCATTAAGTAAATGTATACTATATCTACTCAAATCATTAGTGAAGGTAAGAAAATAACGATATCCACCACATGCTACAATACTCATTGGACCGTATACATCAACATGTATCATTTCCAATAAGTTACTTGCCCCTCTCCATCATATTAAAAACAAGGTTTAAGTCATCTTGCCCACGAGGAATGGTCCGCATGTCTCAACCGATTCGAAATTGAATGAGTCCAAAAAATCCATTAGCATGGAGTTTCTGTTGGGGAACGTCGCATGGGAAACAAAAATTTTCCTACGCACACGCAAACCTATCCATGGTGATGAGCATCTACGAGAGGGAGAGTGGATCTACATACCCTTGTAGATCGCTAAGCGGGAAGCGTTAAGAAACGCGGTTGGTGTAGTCGAACATCTTCGCGATCCAAATTGCCGAGCGTCCCGCGATCTCATCACGATCCGTCCCGCGATCCAATCACGATACGTCCCGTGAACTCATCACGATCCGTCCCACGATCTCATCACGATCCGTCTCACGATCTTGATCACGATCTGTCCCGCGAACTCATCACGATCCGTTCCACGATCTCATCACGAACCGTCTCGCGATCTCGATCACGGTCCTTCCGATCTAGCGCCGAACGGACGGCACCTCCGCGTTCAGCACACGTGCAGCTTGATGACGATCTCCACCGTCTTGATCCAGCAAGAGGAGGTGGATAGGAGAGAGAGTTCACCGGCAGCGTGACGGCGCTCCGGTGATGGTGGTGGAGCAATTCCGGCAGGGCTTCGCCTAAGCGCTGCGGAAAACCGATCTAGAGGAGAAACTGTGCACCGGTGAAACGGGTAGCACGTGGCCGGAAATTCTGTCCAAAAACCACCCAATCCACTAGTATATATAGGAGGAGAGGAGAGGAGAGGCAGCCAAGGCCTTTGGGTCGGCCGAAATAGGAGGTGGGAAGAAATCCTACTTCACCTCCAATCCTAGTTGGAGTAGGATTGCCTCCTATTGGCTGATTTTCCACTTTTTGCTTTAGGACTTTCTCTCCTGCGCCATGGGCCTTTGTGGCTGTTTTCCCAGCCCACTAAGGGCTGGTTATTATTCTCCCACAGCCCATGGACCTCTTGGGGTCGAAATACCCCTCCCGGAGGCCTCCCGGTACACTACCGGCACTCCCGGTACACTACCGGCACTCCCGGTACACTACCGATGAGCCCGAAACTTTTCCGGAAACCAAACTGGGACTTCCTATATATGAATCTTTACCTCCGGACCATTCCGGAGCTCCTCGTGATGTCCGGGATCTCATCCGGGACTCCGAACAAACTTCGGTCACCACCATACATAACTCTACACTACCGAAACGTCACCGAACCTTAAGTGTGCAGACCCTGCGGGTTCGAGAACTATGTAGACATGACCGAGACACCTCTACGGTCAATAACCAATGGCGGGACCTGGACATCCACATTGGTTCCTACATATTCTACGAAGATCTTTTTCGGTCGAACCTCTATGTCAAGGATTTAGTTAATCCCGTATAACGTCCCCTTTGTTCTTCGGTATGTTACTTGCCCGAGATTCGATCGTCGGTATCTCCATACCTAGTTCAACCTCGTTACTGGCAAGTCTCTTTACTCGTTCCGTAATACAAGATCCCGTGACTAACACTTAGCCACATTGCTTGCAAGGCTTGTTGTGATGTTGTATTACCGAGTGGGCCCTGAGATACCTCTCCGTCACACGGAGTAACAAATCCCAGTCTCGATCCATGCCAACTCAACAAACACCATCGGAGATACCTGTAGAGCACCTTTATAGTCACCCAGTTACGTTGCGACGTTTGATACACACAAGGCACTCCTCCGATATCCGTGAGTTGCATGATCTCATGGTCATAGGAACATATACTTGACATGCAGAAAACAGTAGCAATAAACTGACACGATCATATGCTATGTTTGTAGTTTGGGTCTTATCCATCACATCATTCTCCTAATGATGTGATCCCGTTATCAAATGACATCTCATGTCCATGGCTAGGAAACCTTAACCATCCTTTGATCAACGAGCTAGTCCATTAGAGGCATACTAGGGACATGGTTTTGTCTATGTATCCACACATGCATTTAAGTCTCCGATCAATACAATTATAGCATGGATAATAAACGATTATCATGAACAAGGAAATATGATAATAACTAATTTATTATTGCCTCTAGGGCATATTTCCAACAGTCTCCCACTTGCACTAGAGTCAATAATCTAGTTCACATCACCATGTGATTCGCATTGTTATGAATCTAACACCCAATGAGTTTTGGGGCTCGATCATGCTTTGCATGTGAGAGAGGTCTTATAGTCAACGGGTCTGCGATATTCAGATCCGTGTGTACTTTGCAAATCTCTATGTCAAACCGTAAACACTGCTACCACACTCCACTTGGTACTATTTCCAAATGGCTGCTCCACTATACGTATCCAGATTGCTACTACTAGTCATCTGGATAGGTGTTAAAGCTTGCATCGACGTAACTCTTTACGACGAACTCTTTATCACCTCCATAATCAAGAAACATTTCCTTAGTCCTCTGGTTACTAAGGATAATTCCGACCGCTGTCCAGTGATCCACTCCTGGACCACTCTTGTACCCCCTGACAGACTCGTGGCAAGGCACACATAGGTGCGGTACACAGCATGGCATAATATAGAGCCTATGGCTAAGGCATAGGGGACGACATTCATCCTTTCTCTTTCTTCTGCCGTTGTCGAGCTTTGAGTCTCACTCAACTTCACACCTTACAAATCAGACGAGAACTATTTCTCTGGCTGATCCATTTTGAACTCTTTCAAAATCTTGTCAAGGTATGCACTCATTGAAAGTCTCATCAAGCATCTTGATCTATCTCTATAGATTTTGATGCTCAACAATTAGGTAGCTTTATCCAGGTCTTCATTTGAAAAACACTTTTCAAACAACCTTTTATGCCTTCCAGAAATTCTACATTATTTCCGATCAACAATATGTCAACCACATATACTTATCAGAAACTCTATAGTGCTCCCATTCACTTTATTGCAAATACAAGTTTCTCGTAAACTTTGTATAAACTACAAAAACTTTGATCACCTCATCAAAGTGTATATTCCAACTCCGAGATGCTTGCTTCAGTCCATAGAAGGATCACTGAAGCTCTCTCATCTTTTAGCATCCTTAGGACTGACAAAACCTTCTGGTTGTATCACATACAACCTTTCCTTAAGTAAACCGTTAAGGAAACGACGTTTTGACATCCATCTGCCAGATTTCGTAATTGAAAATGCAGCAACTGCTAACATAATTCCAACAGACTTTTAGCATCGCTACGAGTGAGAAAGCCTCCTCGCAGTCAACTCCTTGAACTTGTCACAAACAACTTTGCAACAAGTCGAGCTTTACAAATGGTGACATTTACCATCAGTGTCTGTCTTCATTCTAAAGGTCCATTTGTACTCAACGACCTGCCGTCTAACGAGCAAGTCTACCAAAGTCTATACTTGGTTTTCATAAATGGATCCTATCTCGGATTTCATGGTCTCTAACCATTTGTCGGAATCCGGGCCCATCATCGCTTCTCCATAGCTCGTAGGTTCATCGCTGTCCAACAACATGACCTCGAAGACAGGGTTGTCGTACCGCTTAGGAGCAGTACACATCCTTGTCGACCCACGAAGTTCGATAGTAACTTGATCCTGAAGCTTCATGATCATCATCATTAACTTCCTCTTCAACTAACGTAGGCTTCACAGAAACATCTTTCTGCGCTGCGCTACTCTCTGGTTGAACAAAGGTTTAACAACCTCATCAAGTTCTATCTTCCTCCCACTCAATTCTTTCGAGAGAAACCTTTCCTCGAGAAAGGATCCGTTTTAGTAACAACCACTTTGCACTCGGATCTGAGATAGAAGGTTCACCCAACTGATCTTAGGGTATTCTATGAAGATGCATTTGTCCGCCTTGGGTTCGACCTCATTAGGTGAAAACATTTTTCACACAAGTGCCGCAGCCCCAAGTATTAAGAAACGACAGCTTAGGTTTCTATCAAACCATAATTCATATGGTGTCATCTCAACGGATTTAGATGGTGCCCTATTTAAAGTGAATGTAGTTGTCTCTAATGCATAACCCCAAAATTATAGTAGTAAAACGACAAGAGACATCATAGCACGCACCATGTCCAATAGAGCATAACTATGATGTTCGGACACACCATCACACTATGGTGTTCCAGGTGGCGTTTAGTTGTGAAACAACTTTCACATTGTCTTAAGTTGTATGCCAAACTCGTGACTCAGATATTCACCTCCACGATCATATCGCAGTCATTTTTATCTTCTTGTCACGATGATCTTTAAACTTCACTCTGAATTTGCTTGAACCTTTCAAACGATTCAGACTTGTGTTTCATTAAGTAAATATACACTATATCTACTCAAATCATCAGTGAAGGTAAGAAAATAATGATATCCACTGCACACTACAAGACTCACTAGATTGCATACATCAACATGTATCATTTCCAATGAATCACTTGCCCGCTCCATCCAACGGGGTCCTTTAGTCATCTTGCCCAAGAGGCATGGTTCGCATGTCTCAACCGATTCGAAATCGAATGAGTCCAAATATCCATCAGCATGGAGTTTCTACATGCGCTTTATACCAATATGACATTTAGCGGCAGTGCCACAAGTATGTGGTACTATCATTATTAACTTTGTATCTTTTGACATCAATGTTATGAACATGTGTAATACTACGATCAAGATTTCAACAAACCATTCTCACTAGGTGCATGACCATTGAAGGTATTATTCATGTAAACAGAATAACCATTATTCTCTAACTTAAATGAATAACCGTATTGCAATAAACATGATCTAATCATGTTCATGCTCAACGCAAAACACCAAATAACATTTATTTAGGTTCGTCACTAATCCTGAAGGTAGAGAGAGCGTGCGATTTTGATCACATCAACCTTGGAAACACTTCCAACACATATCGTCACCTCACCCTTAGCTAGTTCTCCGTTTATTCCGTAGCTTTTATTTCGAGTTACTAACATTTAGCAACCGAACCGGTATCCAATACCCAGGTGCTACTAAGAGTACTAGCAAGGTACACATTAGTAACTCGTATATCAAATATACTTCTATCAATGTTGCCAGCCTTCTTATCTACCAAGTATCTAGGGTTGTTCCGCTTCAGCGACCTCTCACCTCATAATAGAAGCACTTAGTCTCGGGTTTGAGTTCAACTTTGGGTTGCTTCACTGGAGCAGCAACTGACTTGCTATCCATGAAGTTTCCCTCCTTGATCTTGCCCTTTTCGAAACTAGTGGTTTGATTAACCATCAACACTTGACGCTCCTTCTTGATTTCTACCTTCGCGGTGTCAAACATCGCGAACAGCTCAGGGATCAATACTTCTATCCCTGGTGTATTATAGTTCATCACTTAAGTTCTAGTAGCTTTAGTGACAGTGACTTGGAGAACTATATCAATCACTATCTTATCTGGAAGATCAACTCCCACTTGATTCAAGCGATTGTAGTACCCAGACAATCTGAGTACATGCTCAACGATTGAGCTATTCTCCTTCATCTTACAGGCAAAGAATCTTGTTGGAGATCTCATATCTCGCAACACAGGCACAAGCCTGAGATCACAATCTCTGCCCCTAGAACATCTCATATGTTCCGTGACGTTCAAAACGTTTCGGAGCCTCAATTCTAAGCCGTAATGCATGACGCACAAAACTATCAAGTAGTCATCGAAACGTGCCTGTCAGATGTTCACAACATCTATAGACGACGCTAGAGGGGGTGGCGCACCGAGCGGTGCATTAAGGACATAAGCCTTCTGTGCAGCAATGAGGACAATCCTCAGATCACGGACCCAGTCCGCAATATTGCTACCAACATCTTTCAATTCTATTTCTCTAGGAACATATAAAAATACAAGGGAGCCACAACGCGAGCTAGTAATCTACAACATAATTTGCAAAGACACTTTGACTATGTTCATGATAATGAGTTCAATTAATCATATTATTTAAGAACTCCCACTCAAATTGACATCCCTCCGATCATTCGAGTGATACATGATCCAAATTCACCAACTCAAGTCCGATCATCACGTGAGTTGAGGTGGCTGCAATGGTGAACATCATTATGTTGATCATATCTACTATATGACTCATGTTCGACCTTTCGGTCTCTCGTGTTCCGAGGCCATGTCTGTACATGCTAGGCTCGTCAAGTTTAACCCGAGTGTTCTGCGCGTGCAAATCTGGCTTGCACCCGTTGTATGTGAACGTAGAGTCTATCACACCCGATCATCACGTGGTGTCTCAACACGACGAACTTTCGCAACGGTGCACACTCGGGGAGAACACAGTTCGTCTTGAAATTCAAGTGAGGGATCACCTTATAATGCTACCGCCGTACTAAGCAAAACAAGGTGCATAAAAGGATTAACATCTCATGCAATTCATAAGTGACATGATATGGCCATGAACTTGTGTTTAAGATCTCCATCTTCGAAACACCGGCATGATCTCCATCGTCACCGGCACAACACCATGATCTCCATCATCTTGATCTCCATCAATGTGTTGCCATTGGGGTTGTGGCGCCAGCCCTGCTTCTACTTCTATTGCTACTGCTTAGCGATAAAGTAAAGCATTACATAGCGCTTAATGATTGACACGCAGGTCATACAATAATTAAAGACAACCCTATGGCTCCTGCCGGTTGCCGTACTCAACGACATGCAAGTCGTGAAATTCTATACATCACATGATCATCTCATACATCACATATATCTCATCATGTAATTGGCCATATCACATCACAACATACCCTGCAAAAACAAGTTAGACGTCCTCTAATTGTTGTTGCATGTTTTACGTGGCTGCTATGGGTATCTAGCAAGAACGATTCTCACCTACGCATAAACCACAACGGTGATACACTAGTTTGCTTTTCAACCTTCTCAAGGACCGCCTTTGTCGAATCCGATCCAACTAAAGTGAGAGAAACTGTCACCCGCAAGCCATCTAGGCAACAAGTTGCGTCGAGGGAACCGGTCTCTCGTAAGCGTACGAGTAATGTTGGTCCGGGCCGCTTCATCTCACAATCCCGCTGAACCAAAATACGACCAAGGGAGGAAGCAATCTAAGCATCAACGCCCACAAACCTTTTGTGTTCTACTCGAGATCTCATCGAACCATCAACCTAGCTCTGATACCACTGTTGGGGAACGTCGCATGGGAAACAAAAATTTTCCTACGCACACGCAAACCTATCCATGGTGATGAGCATCTACGAGAGGGAGAGTGGATCTACATACCCTTGTAGATCGCTAAGCGGGAAGCGTTAAGAAACGCGGTTGGTGTAGTCGAACATCTTCGCGATCCAAATCGCCGAGCGTCCCGCGATCTCATCACGATCCGTCCCGCGATCCAATCACGATACGTCCCGTGAACTCATCACGATCCGTCCCACGATCTCATCACGATCCGTCTCACGATCTTGATCACGATCTGTCCCGCGAACTCATCACGATCCGTTCCACGATCTCATCACGAACCGTCTCGCGATCTCGATCACGGTCCTTCCGATCTAGCGCCGAACGGACGGCACCTCCGCGTTCAGCACACGTGCAGCTTGATGACGATCTCCACCGTCTTGATCCAGCAAGAGGAGGTGGATAGGAGAGAGAGTTCACCGGCAGCGTGACGGCGCTCCGGTGATGGTGGTGGAGCAATTCCGGCAGGGCTTCGCCTAAGCGCTGCGGAAAACCGATCTAGAGGAGAAACTGTGCACCGGTGAAACGGGTAGCACGTGGCCGGAAATTCTGTCCAAAAACCACCCAATCCACTAGTATATATAGGAGGAGAGGAGAGGAGAGGCAGCCAAGGCCTTTGGGTCGGCCGAAATAGGAGGTGGGAAGAAATCCTACTTCACCTCCAATCCTAGTTGGAGTAGGATTGCCTCCTATTGGCTGATTTTCCACTTTTTGCTTTAGGACTTTCTCTCCTGCGCCATGGGCCTTTGTGGCTGTTTTCCCAGCCCACTAAGGGCTGGTTATTATTCTCCCACAGCCCATGGACCTCTTGGGGTCGAAATACCCCTCCCGGAGGCCTCCCGGTACACTACCGGCACTCCCGGTACACTACCGGCACTCCCGGTACACTACCGATGAGCCCGAAACTTTTCCGGAAACCAAACTGGGACTTCCTATATATGAATCTTTACCTCCGGACCATTCCGGAGCTCCTCGTGATGTCCGGGATCTCATCCGGGACTCCGAACAAACTTCGGTCACCACCATACATAACTCTACACTACCGAAACGTCACCGAACCTTAAGTGTGCAGACCCTGCGGGTTCGAGAACTATGTAGACATGACCGAGACACCTCTACGGTCAATAACCAATGGCGGGACCTGGACATCCACATTGGTTCCTACATATTCTACGAAGATCTTTTTCGGTCGAACCTCTATGTCAAGGATTTAGTTAATCCCGTATAACGTCCCCTTTGTTCTTCGGTATGTTACTTGCCCGAGATTCGATCGTCGGTATCTCCATACCTAGTTCAACCTCGTTACTGGCAAGTCTCTTTACTCGTTCCGTAATACAAGATCCCGTGACTAACACTTAGCCACATTGCTTGCAAGGCTTGTTGTGATGTTGTATTACCGAGTGGGCCCTGAGATACCTCTCCGTCACACGGAGTAACAAATCCCAGTCTCGATCCATGCCAACTCAACAAACACCATCGGAGATACCTGTAGAGCACCTTTATAGTCACCCAGTTACGTTGCGACGTTTGATACACACAAGGCACTCCTCCGATATCCGTGAGTTGCATGATCTCATGGTCATAGGAACATATACTTGACATGCAGAAAACAGTAGCAATAAACTGACACGATCATATGCTATGTTTGTAGTTTGGGTCTTATCCATCACATCATTCTCCTAATGATGTGATCCCGTTATCAAATGACATCTCATGTCCATGGCTAGGAAACCTTAACCATCCTTTGATCAACGAGCTAGTCCATTAGAGGCATACTAGGGACATGGTTTTGTCTATGTATCCACACATGCATTTAAGTCTCCGATCAATACAATTATAGCATGGATAATAAACGATTATCATGAACAAGGAAATATGATAATAACTAATTTATTATTGCCTCTAGGGCATATTTCCAACAGTTTCTTCATGCGCTCTACACCAATATGACATTTAGCCACAGTGTCACAAGTATGTGGTACTATCATTATTAACTTTGTATATTTTGGCATCTATGTTATGAACATGTATATTACTATGATCAAGATTCAACAAACCATTTTCATTGGGTGCATGACCATTGAAGGTATTATTCATGTAAACAGAATAACCATTATTCTCTAACTTAAATGAATAACCGTATTGCAATAAACATGATCTAATCATGTTCATGCTGAATGCAAACACCAAATGACATTTATTTAGGTTCGTCACTAATCCCGAAGGTAGAGAGAGCGTGCGATGTTGATCACATCAACCTTGGAGACGTTTCGAACACGCATCGTCACCTCACCCTTAGCTAGTCTCCGTTTATTCTGTAGATTTTATTTCGAGTTACTAACATTTAGCAACCAAACTGGTATCCTATACTCAGGTGCGACTAGGAGTACTAGCAAGGTACACATCAATAACACGTATATCAAAATATACTTCTGTCGACGTTGCCAGCCTTCTTATCTACCAAGTATCTAGGGTTGTTCCGCTTCAGTGACCGCTCTCCTCATAATACAAGAACTTAGTCTCAGGTTTGGTTTCATCTTTGGGTTGCTTCACTGGAGCAGCAACTAACTTGCCGTCCATGAAGTTTACCTCCTTACCCTTTCCCTTCTCGAAACTAGTGGTTTTACTAACCATCAACACTTGATGCTCCTTCTTGATTTCTACCTTTGCGGTGTCAAACTTCGCGAATAGCTCAGGGATCCTCATTTCTATCCCTGGCATTTCATAGTTCATCACGAAGCTCTAGTAGCTTAGTGACAGTGACTTGGAGAACTATATCAATCACTATCTTATCTGCAAGATCAACTCCCACTCGATTCAAGCGATTGTAGTACCCAGACAATCTGAGCACTTGCTCAATGATTGAGCTATTCTCCTTCATCTTGCAAGCAAAGAATCTTGTAGGAGATCTCATATCTCACAACACGGGTACGAGCCTGAGATCACAATTTCAGCTCTTAGAACATCTCATATGTTCCGTGACATTCAAAATGTTTTGGAGCCTCAATTCTAAGCCGTAATGCATGACACACTGAACTATCAAGTAGTCATCGGAACGTGCCTGTCAGATGTTCACAACATCTACAAACGACGCTAGAGAGGGTGGCGCACCGAGTGGTGCATTAAGGACATAAGCCTTCTGTGCAGCAATGAGGACAATCCTTAGATCACGGACCCATCTGCAATATTTCTACCATTATCTTTCAACTTACTTTTCTCTAGGAAAGTATCAATAAAACAAGGGAGCTACACCGCGAAACTATGCATTGGAGGAACGGGTAGCACGTGGCTGAAAATCTAGTGCAAAAACCCTCAATACCACCAGTATATATAGGAGGAGAGGAGGAGAGGAGGCAGCTTGGCCTCCAAGCCTCCTAGGCTTCGGCCGAACTAGGAGCGGAGGAGTCCACCTCCTCCACTCCTAGTAGGATTAGGATTCATCCTTTTTTTCCTTTTTGCCTTTTTCCACCTTTTTCCTTTTGGGGTTTCTTCTCCAGCTACATGGGCCTTGTGTGGGAGTTTCCACCAGACCACTAAGGGATGATATTCACTCTCCCACAGCCCATGAAGCCTCTTGGGTCGAAATACCCTCCCAGAGGTCTCCCGGTACACTACCGGCACTCCCGGAACTTTTCCGGCGACCAAAAAGGGACTTCCTATATATGAATCTTTACCTCCGGACCATTCCAGAGATCCTCGTGACATCCAGGATCTCATCCGGGACTCCAAACAAACTTTGGTCACCACAATACATAACTCTATACTACCAAAACGTCACCAAACCTTAAGTGTGCAGACCCTGCGGGTTCGAGAACTATGTAGACATGACTGAGACACCTCTACGGTCAATAACAAATGGCGGGACCTAGATGTCCACATTGGTTCCTACATATTCTACAAAGATCTATATCGGTCGAACCTCTGTGTCAAGGATTCAGTTAATCCCGTATGATGTTCCCTTTGTTCTTCGGTATGTTACTTGCCCGAGATTCGATCGTCGGTATCTCCATACCTAGTTCAACCTCATTACTGGCAAGTCTCTTTACTCATTCTGTAATACAAGATCCCGTGACCAACACTTAGTCACATTGCTTGCAAGGCTTATTGTGATGTTGTATTACCGAGTGGGCCCTGAGATACCTCTTCGTCACACGGAGTAACAAATCCCAGTCTTAATCAATGCCAACTCAACAGACACCCTGGGAGACACCTGTAGAGCACCTTTATAGTCACCCAGTTACGTTGCAACGTTTGATACACACAAGGTAATCCTCCGATATCTATGAGTTGCATGATCTCATGGTCATAGGAACATATACTTGACATGCAGAAAATAGTAGCAATAAGCTGACACGATCATAAGCTACATTTGTAGTTTGGGTCTTGTCCATCACATCATTCTCCTAATGATGTGATCCCGTTATAAAATGACATCTCATGTCCATGGCTAGGAAACCTTAACCATCTTTCAATCAACGAGCTAGTTCACTAGAGGCATACTAGGGACATTGTGTTTGTCTATGTATCCACACATGTATCCATGTTTCCAATTAATACAATTATAGCGTGGATAATAAACGATTATCATGAACAAGGAAATACAATAATAAACACTTTATTTATTGCCTCTAGGGCATATTTCCAACAGTCTCCCACTTGCACTAGAGTCAATAATCTAGTTCACATCACTATGTGATTTACATTGTAATGAATCGAACACCCATGCGGTTCTGGTGTTGATCATGTTTAGCCCTTGGAAGAGGTTTAGTCAACAAGTTTGCAACATTCAGATCTGTGTGCACTTTGCAAATATTTATGTCTTTCTCCAAGATGTAATCGCGGATGGAGTTGAAGCGTCGCTTTATGTGCCTGGTCCTCTTGTGAAACCATGGTTCCTTGGCCAGAGCAATGGCACCAGTGTTGTCATAGAATAGGTTCATTGGATTCAGTGCACTGGGAACTACTCCAAGATCTGTCATGAACTGCTTCATCCAGACACCTTCCTTTGCCGCCTCCGAGGCTGCGATGTATTCCGCTTCGCACGTAGAATCAGCTACCACGCTTTGCTTGGAACTGCAACAGCTTACCGCTCCCCCGTTAAGAATAAATACGTATCTGGTTTGTGACTTAGAGTTGTCCGGATCAGTGTCAAAGCTTGCATCGACGTAACCCTTTACGACGAGCTCTTCATCACCTCCATAAACGAGAAACATTTCCTTAGTCCTTTTTAGGTACTTAAGAATATTCTTGACCGCTTGCCAGTGCTCCATTCCAGGATCACTTTGAAACCTTCCGGCCATACTTATGGCAAGGCTGACATCGGGTCTTGTGCACAGCATTGCATACATGATAGAGCCTATGGCTGAAGCATAGGGGATGACACTCATCTTTTCTCTATCTTCTGCAGTTACTGGGCATTAAGTCTTACTCAACTTCACACCTTGTAATACAGGCAAGAACCCCTTATTGGACTGTTCCATTTTGAACTTCTTCAAAACTTTATCAAGGTATGTGCTCTGTGAAAGTGCTATTAAGCGTCTCGATCTATCTCTATAGATCTTAATGCCTAATATGAAAGCAGCTTCTCCTAGGTCCTTCATTGAAAAACTCTTGTTCAAATATTCCTTCACGCTTTCCAACATTTCTATATTGTTTCCAATCAGCAATATGTCATCCACATATAATACTAGAAACACTATAGACCTCCCACTCACTTTCTTGTAAATACAAGCTTCTCCGTAAACTTGTATAAACTCAAATGCTTTGATCACCTCATCAAAGCGCTTATTCCAACTCCGAGATGCTTGCACCAGTCCATAAATGGATCGCTGGAGTTTGCAAACTTTGTCAGCATTCTCTAGATCGACAAAACCTTAGGGTTGCATCATATACAACTCTTCCTCAAGGAACCCGTTGAGGAACGTTGTTTTTACATCCATCTGCCAAATTTCATAGTCGAAATAGGCAGCTATTGCTAACATGATTCTGACAGACTTAAGCATCGCTACGGGTGAGAAAGTCTCATCGTAGTTACCTCCTTGAAGTTGTGAAAAACCCTTTGCCACAAGTCGAGCTTTATAGACGGTGACATTACCGTCTGCGTCTGTCTTCTTCTTAAAGATCCATTTGTTCTGAATGGCCTTTCTCCCTTCAGGTAATACTTCCAAAGTCCATACTTTGTTTTCATACATGGATCCCATCTCGGATTTCATGGCCTCTAACCATTTCTCGGAATCTAGGCCCATCACAGCTCCTCCATAGCTTGTAGGTTCATTGTTGTCCAACAACATGACCTCCAAGACAGGGTTGCCGTACCACTCACGGGTAGTACGCGGCCTTATCGACCTACGAGGTTCAATATCAGCTTGATCTGAAGCTTCATGATCATCATCATTAACTTCCTCTTCTATCGTCGTAGGTTCCACAGAAACATCTTTCTACGCTGCGCTACTTTCTGGTTGAAGTAAAGTTTCAATAACCTCATCAAGCTCTATTTTCCTCCCACTCAATTCTTTCGAGAGAAACTCTTTCTCAAGAAATGTTCCATTCTTAGCGAAAAACACTTTGCCTTCGGATCTGAGATAGAAGGTGTACCCGACTGTCTCTTTCGGGTATCCTATGAAGACGCATTTCTCCGCTTTGGGTTCAAGCTTTTCAGGCTGAAGCTTTTTGACATAAGCATCACATCCCCAAACTTTAAGAAACGACTACTTTGGCTTCTTGCCAAACCACAGTTCATATGGCATCGTCTCAACGGATTTAGATGGTGCCCTATTTAAAGTGAATGCAGCTGTCTCTAATGCATAACCCCAAAACGATAGTGGCAAATCAGCAAGAGACATCATAGAACGCACCATATCTAATAAGGTTCGATTACGACGTTCGGACACACCATTACACCGTGGTGTTCCGGGCGGTGTCAACTGCGAAACAATTCCACACTGTCTTAAGTGACTAGCAAACTCATAACTCAGATATTCACCTCCTCGATCAGATCGCAGGAACTTAATCTTCTTGTTACGATGATTCTCAACTTCACTCTGAAATTGCTTGAACTTTTCAAACGTTTCAGACTTGTGTTTCATTAAGTAAATTCTACTTAAGTCATCAGTGAAGGTGAGAAAATAATGATATCCACCACGCGCTGTAACATTCATTGGACCACACACATCAGTATGTATGATTTCCAATAAGTCACTCGCCTGTTCCATTGTTCTAGAGAACGGCATTTTAGTCATCTTGCCCATGAGGCATGGTTCACATGTGTCAAGTGAATCAAAATCAAGTGACTCCAAAAGTCCATCATCATGGAGCTTCCTCATGCGTTTTACACCAATATGACCTAAACGGCAGTGCCACAAGAAAGTGGTACTATCATTATCAACTCTACATCTTTTGGCATCAATGTTATGAACATGTGTGTCATCACTATCAAGATTCAATATGAATAAACCCCTAACATTGGGTGCATGACCATAAAAGATATTACTCATATAAATAGAACAACCTTTATTCTCTGATTTAAATGAGTAACCGTTTCGCAATAAATAAGATCCAGATATAATGCTCATGCTTAACGAAGGCACTAAATAACAATTATTCAGGTTCGTCACTAATCCCGGTGGTAATCGAAGAGAGAGCATGCCGACGGCGATCACATCAACCTTGGAACCATTTCCCACGCGCATCGTCACTTCGTCCTTTGCCAGCCTTCGTTTATTCCGTAGTTCCTGCTTTGAGTTGCAAATGTGAGCAACCGAACCGGTATCAAATACCCAGGCACAACTACGAGAGCTAGTAAGGTACACATCAATAACATGTATATCATATATACCTTGTTTGTCGTTGGCCGCCTTCTTGTCAGCCAGGTACTTGGGGCAGTTCCGCTTCCAGTGACCAGTTCCCTTGTAATGAAAGCACTCAGTTTCTGGCTTGGTTCCATGCTTGGGCTTCTTTACAGGAGTAGCAACTGCTTTGCCATCCTTCTTGGTTTTACCCTTCTTTCCCTTGCCCTTGACTTTGCAATTTTTCTTGAAACTAGTGGTTTTATTGACCATCAACACTTGATGTTCTTTCTGGATTTCAGACTCAGCGACTTTTAGCATTGCAAATAGCTCGACAACTGACTTGTTCATCCTGTGCATGTTATAGTTCATCACCAAGCTCTTGTAACTAGGTGGCAGTGATTGAAGAACTCTGTCAGTGATCGCCTCTGGCAGAAGGGCAATTCCCAACTCCGCTAGACGAGTTGAATACCCAGACATTCTAAGTATATGTTCACTGATAGACCTGTTCTCCTCCATCTTGCAAGCATAGAACTTATCGGAGCTTTCATACCTCTCGATCCGGGCGTTCTTCTGAAAGATAAACTTCAACTCCTGGAACATCTCATATGCTCCATGACGTTCAAAACGTCTTTGAAGTCCCGGTTCTAAGCCATACAATATTGCACACTGAACTATTGACTAATCTCCAGTACGTGCCTCCCAAGCGTTCTTAACGTCTTCGGAGGTCATGTCTTCTGGTTGGTCACCAAGCGGTGCATCAAGGAAATATGATTTCTAGGAAGTCGTGAGGATAATCCTCAGATTACGGGCCCAGTCAACAAAGTTACTTCCATCATCTTTCAGTTTAGCTTTCTCTAGGAACGCATTAAAATTCAGGAGTGCTACTGCGCGAGCCATTGATCTACAACATAAATATGCAAAGTTCACTTAGACTATTGTTCAAGATAATGAGTTTAGTTAATCAAATTACTAAAGCTCCCACTCAAATTGACATCCCTCAGGTCATCTGGGTGTCACATGATCCAAATCCACCATCTCAAGTCCGATCATCACGTGAGTTGAGGTGGCTTCAATGGTGAACATCATTATGTTGATCATATCTACTATATGACTCATGTTCGACCTTTCGGTCTCGTGTGTTTCGAGGCCATGTCTGTACATGCTAGGCTCGTCAAGTTTAACCCGAGTATTCTGCGCGTGCAACACTGGCTTGCACCCGTTGTATGTGAACGTAGAGTCTATCACACTCGATCATCACATGGTTTCTCAACACGACGAACTTTCGCAACAGTACACACTCGGGGAGAACACAATTTTATCTTGAAATTTAAGTGAGGGATCACCTTATAATGCTACTGTCGTACTAAGCATAACAAGGTGCATAAAAGGATTAACATCACATGCAATTCATATGTGACATGATATGACCATGAACTTGTGCTTTAGATCTTCATCTTGAAAGCACCAGCATGATCTTCATCGTCACCGGCACGACACCATGATCTCCATCATCTTGATCTCCTTCAACGTGTCGCCATCGAGGTTGTCACGCCCTGCATGCTTCTACTACTATTGCTACCATTTAGCGATAAAGTAAAGCATTACATAGCACTTAATGATTGACACGCAGGTCATATGATAATTAAAGACAACCCTATGGCTCCTGCCGGTTGCCGTACTCATCGACATGCAAGTCGTGAAATTCTATACATCACATGATCATCTCATACATCACATATATCACATCATGTAATTGGCCATATCACATCACAACATACCCTGCAAAAACAAGTTAGACGTCCTCTAATTGTTGTTGCATGTTTTACGTGGCTGCTACGGGTTTCTAACAAGAACGATTCTCACCTACGCATAAACCACAATGGTGATACATAATTTGCTTTTCAACCTTCTCAATGACCGCCTTGTTGAATCCGATCCAACTAAAGTGAGAGAAACTGCCACCCGCAAGCCATCTAGGCAATAAGTTGCGTCGAGGGAACCGGTCTCTCGTAAGCATACGAGTAATGTTGGTCTGGGCCGCTTCATCTCACAATACAGCTGAACCAAAATCCGACCAAGGGAGGAAGCAATCTAAGCATCAACGCCCACAAACCTTTTGTGTTCTACTCGAGATCTCATCTACACATAGACCTAGCTCTGATACCACTGTTGGGGAACGTTGCATGGGAAACAAAAAAAATTCCTACGCACACAAAGATCTATCCATGGTGATGAGCATCTACGAGAGGGAGAGTGGATCTACATACCCTTGTAGATCGCTAAGCGAGAAGCGTTAAGAAACACGGTTAGTGTAGTCGAACGTCTTCGCGATCCAAATCGCCGTGCGTCCCGAGATCCAATCACGATCCGTCCCGTGATCCAATCACGATCCGTCCCACGATCCGATCACGATCCGTCCCACGAACTTGATCACGATCCGTCTCACGAACTTGATCACGATCCAACCGATCTAGCACCGAACGGACGGCACCTCCGCGTTCACACACATACAGCTTGATGACGAGCTCCACCGTCTTGATCGAGCAAGAAGGAGTGGAGAGGAAGAAGAGTTCTCTGGCAGACTAATGGTGCTCCGGCGATGGTGGTGGAGCAATTCTGGCAGGGCTTCGCCTAAGCACTGCAGAAAACCTATCTAGAGGAGAAACTATGCACTAGAGGAACGGGTAGCACGTGGCTGAAAATCTAGTGCAAAAACCCGCAATACCACCAGTATATATAGGAGGAGGGGAGGAGAGGAGGCAGCTTGGCCTCCAAGCCTCCTAGGCTTCGGCCGAACTAGGAGAGGAGGAGTCCACCTCCTCCACTCCTAGTAGGATTAGGATTCATCCTTTTTTTCCTTTTTGCCTTTTTCCACCTTTTTCCTTTTGGGTTTTCTTCTCCAGCTACATAGGCCTTGTGTGGGAGTTTCCACCAGCCCACTAAGGGCTGATATTCACTCTCCCACAGCCCATGAAGCCTCTTGGGTCGAAATACCCCTCCCGGAGGTCTCCCGGTACACTACCGGCACTCCCGGTACACTACCGATAAGCCCGGAACTTTTCCGGCGACCAAAACAGGACTTCCTATATATGAATCTTTACCTACGGACCATTCCGGAGCTCCTCGTGACGTACAAGATCTCATCCGGAACTCCGAAAAAACTTCGGTCACCACCATACATAACTCTATACTACCAAAACGTCACCAAACCTTAAGTGTGCAGACCCTGCGGGTTCGAGAACTATGTAGACATGACCGAGACACCTCTACGGTCAATAACCAATGGCGGGACCTAGATGTCCACATTGGTTCCTACATATTCTACGGAGATCTTTATCGGTCGAACCTCTGTGTCAAGGATTCAGTTAATCCCGTATGATGTTCCCTTTGTTGTTCGGTATGATACTTGCCCGAGATTCGATCGTCGGTATCTCCATACCTAGTTCAACCTCGTTACCGGCAAGTCTCTTTACTCGTTCCGTAATACAAGATCCCGTGACTAACACTTAGCCACATTGCTTGCAAGGCTTGTTGTGATGTTGTATTACCGAGTGGGCCCTGAGATACCTCTCCGTCACAGGGAACAACAAATCCCAGTCTTGATCCATGCCAACCCAACAGACACCCTTGGAGATACCTGTAGAGCACCTTTATAGTCACCCAGTTATGTTGCGACGTTTGATACACACAAGGTACTCCTCTGGTGTCAGTCAGTTGCATGATCTCATGGTCATAGGAAAAAATACTTGACATGCAGAAAACAGTAGCAATAAACTGACACGATCATATTCTACGTTTGTAGTTTGGGTCTTGTCCATCACATCATTCTCCTAATGATGTGATCCCGTTATCAAATGACATCTCATGTCCATGACTAGCAAACCATAGCCATCTTTGATCAACAAGCTAGTCTATTAGAGGCATACTAGGGACATAGTGTTGTCTATGTACCCCCACATGTATCTGAGTTTCCGATCAACACAATTATAGCATGGATAATAAACGATTATCATGAACAAGGAGATATGATAATAGGCAAGAACTCTTTCTTTGACTGGTCCATTTTGAACTCTTTCAAAATCTTGTCAAGGTATGTACTCATTGAAAGTCACATCAGACGTCTTGATCTATCTCTATAGATCTCGATGCCCAACAATTAAGTAGCATTATCCAGGTCTTCCTTTGGAAAATTCTTGTCAAACAACCCTGTATGCTTTCCAGAAATTCTACATCATTTCTGATCAAGAATATGTCATCCACATATGCTTATCAGAAATTCTATAGTGCTCCCACTCACTTTATTGTAAATACAAGTCTATCATAAACTTTGCATAGACTCAAAAACTTTGATCACCTCATCAAAGCATATATTCCAACTCCGAGATGCTTGCTTGAGTGCATAGAAGGATCACTGAAGCTTGCACACCTTTTAGCATCCTTAGGACTGACAAAACCTTCTGGCTGTATCTCATACAACCTTTCCTCAAGGAAGGAAACGATGTTTTGACATCCATCTGCCAGATTTCATAATTGAAAAACGCAGCAACTGCTAACATAATTCCAACAGACTTTAGAATCACTACGAGTGAGAAAGTCTCGCGTAGTCAACTCCTTGAACTTGGCAAAAACTTCTTTGCGACAAGTCGAGCTTTATAAATGGTGACATTTACCATCAGCGTATGTCTTTATCTTAAAGGTCCATTTGTACTCAACAACCTGCCGTCCAACGAGCAAGTCTACCAAAGTCTATACTTGGTTTTCATACATGGATCCTTTCTTGGATTTCATGGCCTCTAACCATTTGTCGGAATCCGGGCCCATCATCGCTTCTCCATAGTTCGTAGGTTTATCGTTGTCTAACAACATGACCTCTAAGACAAGGTTGTCATACCACTCAGGAGTAGTACGCGTCCTTGTTGACCTACGAGGTTTGATAGTAACTTGATCCGAAGCTTCATGATCATCATCGTTAACTTCCTCTTCAACTGGCGTAGGCTCCACAGAAACATCTTTCTGTGTTGCGCTACTCTATGGCTGAAACAAAGGTTCAACAACCTCATCACGTTCTATCTCCCTCCCACTCAATTCTTTCGAGAGAAACTCTTTCTTGATAAAGGACCCATTTTAGCAACAAACACTTTGTGCTCGGATCTGAGATAGAAGGTATACCCAACTATTCTTAGGGTATTCAATGAAGATGCATTTGTCCGCTTTGGGTTCGAGCTCGTTAGGTGAAAACCTTTTTTCACATAAGCGTCGCAGCCCCAAACATTAAGAATGACAACTTAGGCTTCTATCAAACCATAATTCATACGGTGTCATCTCAACGGATTTAGATGGTGCCCTATTTAAAGTGATTGTAGTTGTCTCTAATGCATAACCCCAAAACGATAGTGGAAAAATGATAAGAGACATCATAGTTTGCACCATATCCAATAGAGCACGACTATGACATTCGAACACACCATCACACTATGGTGTTCCAGGTGGCGTGAGTTGTGAAACAACTTTCACATTGTCTAAAGTTGTATGCCAAACTCGTAACTCAGATATCCACCTCCACGATCATATCGTAGACATTTTTATCTTCTTGTCACGATGATCTTAAACTTCACTCTGAATTTATTTGAACTTTTTCAAATGATTCAGACTTGTTTTTCATTAAGTAAATGTATACTATATCTACTCAAATCATCAGTGAAGGTAAGAAAATAACGATATCCACCATACGCTACAACACTCATTGGACCGTATACATCAACATGTATCATTTCCAATAAGTTACTTGCCTCGCTCCATCATATTAAAAACGGGGTTTAGTCACCTTGCCCACGAGTCATGGTCCGCATGCCTCAACCGATTCGAAATCGAATGAGTCCAAAAATCCATCAGCATGGAGTTTCTTCCTGCGTTTTACACCAATATGACATTTAGCCACAGTGCCACAAGTATGTGATACTATCATTATTAACTTTCTATCTTTTGGCATCTATGTTATGAACATGTGTATTACTACGATCAAGATTCAACAAACCATTCTCATTGGGTGCATGGCCATTGAATGTATTATTCATGTAAACAGAATAACCATTATTCTATAACTTAAATGAATAATCGTATTACAATAAACAAGATATAATCATGTTCATGCTTAACGCAAACACCAAATAACATTTATTTAGGTTCGTCACTAATCCCGAAGGTAGAGAGAGCGTGCGATGTTGATCACATCAACCTTGGAGACATTTCCAACACACATCATCACCTCACCCTTAGCTAGTCTCCATTTATTCTATAACTTTTATTTCGAGTTACTAACATTTAGCAACCAAACCGGTATCCTATACTCAGGTGCGACTAGGAGTACTAGCAAGGTACACATCAATAACACGTATATCAAAATATACTTCTCTCGACGTTGTCAGCCTTCTTATCTACCAAATATCTAGGGTTGTTCCGCTTCAGCGACCGCTCTCCTCAAAATAGAAGCACTTAGTCTCGGGTTTGGTTTCAACTTTGGGTTGCTTCACTGGAGCAGCAACTGACTTGCTATCCATGAAGTTTCCCACCTTACCCTTTCCCTTCTCGAAACTAGTGGTTTTACAAACCATCAACACTTGATGCTCCTTCTTGATTTCTACCTTTGCGGTGTCAAACATCGCGAATAGCTCAGGGATCATCATTTCTATCCCTGGCATTTCATAGTTCATCACAAATCTCTAGTAGCTTAGTGATCGTGACTTGGAGAACTATATCAATCACTATCTTATCTGGAAGATCAACTCCCACTCGATTCAAGCGATTGTAGTACCCAGACAATCTGCGCACTTGCTCAACGATTGAGCTATTATCCTTCATCTTGCAGGCAAAGAATCTTGTTGGAGATCTCATATCTCACAACACGGGCACGAGCCTGAGATCACAATTTCAGCTCTTAGAACATCTCATATGTTCCGTGACATTCAAAATGTTTTGGAGCCTCAATTGTAAGCCGTAATGCATGATGCACTGAACTATCAAGTAGTCATCGGAACGTGCCTGTCAGATGTTCACAACATCTACAAACGACGCTAGAGGGGGTGGCACACCAAGCGGTTCATTAAGGACATAAGCCTTCTGTGCAACAATAAAGACAATCCTCAGATCACGGACCCAGTCCGCCATATTGCTACCATTATCTTTCAACTTACTTTTCTCTAGGAACGTATCAATAAAACAAGGCGCTACACCGCGATATATCTACAACATAATTTGCAAAGACACTTTGACTATGTTCATGATAATGAGTTCAATTAATCATATTACCTAAGAACTCTCACTCAAATTGGCATCCCTCCGGTCATTCGAGTGATACATGATCCAAATTCACCAACTCAAGTCCGATCATCACGTGAGTTGAGGTGGTTTCAATGGTGAACATCATCATGTTGATCATATCTACTATATGACTCATGTTTAACCTTTCAGTCTCTTGTGTTCTGAGGCCATGTCTATACATGCTAGGCTCGTCAAGTTTAACCCGAGTGTTCTGCATGTGCAACACTAGCTTGCACCCATTGTATGTGAACGTAGAGTCTATCACACCCGATCATCAGGTGGTGTCTCGACACGACGAACTTTCACAACGGTGGACACTTGGGGAGAACACAATTTATCTTGAAATTTAAGTCAGGGATCACCTTATAATGCTACTGCCGTCCTAAGAAAAACAAGGTACATAAAAGGATTAACATCACATGCAAATCATAAGTGACATGATATGGCCATGAACTTGTTCTTTTGATCTCCATCTTGAAAGCACTGGCATGATCTCCATCGTCACCGGCATGACACCATGATATCTATCATCTTGATCTCCATCAACGTGTCGCCATCGGGGTTGTCACGCACACCATGCTTCTACTACTATTGCTACTGCTTAGCGATAAAGTAAAGAATTACATAGTGCTTAATGATTGACACGCAGGTCATACAATAATTAAAGACAACCCATGGATCCTGTCTGTTGTTGTACTCATCGACATGCAAGTCGTGATATTCTATACAATACATGATCATCTCATACATCACATATATCTTACCATGTAATTGGCCATATCACATCACAACATACCCTGCAAAAACAAGTTAGACGTCCTCTAATTGTTGTTCCAATTTTTACGTCGCTGCTATGGGTATCTAGTAAGAACAATTCTCACCTACGCAAAAACCACAACGGTGATACATAAATTGCTTTTCAATCTTCTCAAGGACCGCCTTTGTCGAATCCGATCCAACTAAAGTAGGAGAAACATACACCCGCCAGCCATCTTTGTGCAACGAAGTTACACTTCAGTCGATGGAACCGGTCTCTCATAAGCATATGAGTAAGGTTGGTCCGGGACGCTTCATCCCATAATACCGCTGAACCAAAACACGACCAAGGGAGGAAGCAATCTAAGCATCAACGCCCACAAACTCTTTGTGTTCTACTCGAGATCTCATCTACACATAGACCTAGCTCATGATGCCACTATTGGGGAACGTTGCATGGGGAACAAAAAATTTCCTACACACACGCAAGAAATATCCATGGTGATGAGCATCTACGAGAGGGAGAGTGGATCTACATACCCTTATAGATCGCTAAGCGGGAAGCGTTAAGAAACGCGGTTGATGTAGTCGAACGTATTCGCGATCCAAATCGCCGAGTGTCCCGCGATTCCATCATGATCCATCTCACGATCCAATCACGATCCGTCCCGCGATCTCATCACGATCCGTCCCGCGATCCCATCATGATCCGTCCCGCGATCAAATTATGAATCGTCTCGCGATCTTGATCATGGTCCTTCCGATCTAGCGCTGAACGGACGACACCTCCGCGTTCAACACACATACAGCTGAATGATGATCTCCGCCTTCTTGATCCAGCAAGAGGGAGCGGAGAGGTAGATGAGTTATCCGGCTGCACAACTGCGTGGTGGCGGCGGTGGCGAACTAATCCTACAAGGCTTCGCCTAAGTACCGCAGAACTAATCTAGAGGAGAAACTGATCTAGAGGAAGAAGAGGGCAGCACATGGCAATTAGGGTTAGCTTTCCCCTCTAAATCCTCTAGTATATATAGGAGGGAGGGAGTGGAGGAGGCAACCTCAAACCCTCAAGAGTTTGCCGAAATTGGAGGTGGAGGAGTCCTACTCCAATCCTATTAGGAGTAGGATTCCTCCTTTCCACTTGGAAACTCTTTCCACCTCTCCACGTTTGGATTCTTTTCCTTCTCAAACCTCATGGGCTTTAGTGGAGGCTTCGGCCAGCCCACTAGGGGATGGTTTGTCTCCTCCCACATCCCATGAGGCCCCTCGGGGCGTGACACTCCTCCCAATGGTCCCTCGGTACGCTCCCGACACTCCCGATACACTATCGATGAGACCAAAACTTTTTCGGTGACCAAAACAGGACTTCCTATATATCAATCTTTACCTCCAGACTATTTTGGAGCTCCTCGTGACTTCCGGGATCTCATCCGGGACTCCGAACAACCTTCGGTCACCATCATACATAACTCTATACTACCGAAACGTCACCGAACCTTAAGTGTGCAGACCCTGCGGGTTCGACAACTATGTAGACATGACCAAAACACCTCTACGGTCTATAACCAATAGCGGGATCTAGATGCCCATATTGGTTCCTACATATTCTATGAAGATCTTTATCGGTTGAACCTCTATGTCAAGGATTCAAATAATCCAGTATGTTGTTTCCTTTGTTCTTCGGTATGTTACTTACCCAAGATTCGATCGTCGGCATCTCCATACCTAGTTCAATCTCGTTACCAGCAAGTCTCTTTACCTGTCCCGTAATACAAGATCCCATGGCTAACACTTAGTCACATTGCTTGCAAGGCTTATTATGATGTTGTATTACCGAGTGGGCCCTGAGATACCTCTCCAACACATGGAGTAACAAATCCCAGTCTTGATCCATACCAACCTAACAGACACCCTCGGAGATACCTGTAGAGCACCTTTATAGTCACCCAGTTACGTTGCGACGTTTGATACACACAACGTACTCCTCCGGTGTCAGTGAGTTGCATGATCTCATGGTCACAGGAACAGATACTTGACATGTAGAAAACTGTAGCAATAAACTTACACAATCATATGCTATGTTTATAGTTTGGGTCTTGTCCATCACATCATTCTCCCAATGATGTGATGCCGTTATCAAATGAAATCCCATGCCCATGTCTAAGAAACCTTAACCATCTTTGATCAACGAGCTAGTCCATCAGAGGCATACTAGGGACATAGTGTTGTCTATGTATCCACACATGTATTTGAGTTTCCGATCAATACAATTCTAGCAAGGATAATAAAAGATTATCATGAACAGGGAAATATGATAATAACCATTTTATTATTGCCTCTAGGGCATATTTCCAACATAACCCAAATAGGAAATAAAACACAAAATTTTGACTCTAGTACAGTAATATTCATTTTTTACCGGAGCATTATAATGATCTGAAATTTTTACAAACTATTTCTATACAAATTATTCACGTTTTCCTAATTTGACAGAATTTTTAGAGTTACAGAAGTATGGGCTCTTTACTAATTTCTACAGACTGTTCTGTTTTAAACAAATTCTAGTTTGCTTGCATAGTTCGCTTACTTTTATTATGTTATGAATTGTATCGGTGGGTATAAGCCATGGAGAAGTTAGAATACAATACCTATTATGAAAAAATGAAATAAAAATTAATTTATAATAGTACCTAAAGTATTCAATATGTTGCTTATACTAACGTATCTCACGAAGTTTTATTGAGTTTTATGTGATTGATTTTTTCAAGTTTTTGGGTGTTATCACGATGGACCACGGAATAAGGAGTAGCAAGAGCTTAAGCTTGGGAATGCCCAAGGCACCTCAAGTTAATATTCTAAGGAAGATTCAAGCGACGGAACAGTGTTTTGAGAGCCCCCCATAGGGTATTTGAAATACATGAGAATTTATAATACAGAGTACGAGGTCATGAGAGCTGGGAGGGGGCCACAAGCTAACAGGGTGCGATTACCCCCGGGCACACCTTGTTGCCTCGTGGGGCCCCTGTGCGACCTCCGATCTTTTTCCGAAGCTTCCAGGTCTTATTTTGGTTTAGAAAAAAAATATTAAAAAGTCTCGGGGTATTTAGACTTTGTTTGGTACTACAAACCTGGAAAATCAAAAACATGCAGAAAATAACAACTGACACTTGGCACTGAGTTAATAGGTTAGTGTTCAAAAATAATATAAAACAACAAGTAAATGTCTAAAAACATCCTAAAATGATAATATTATAGCATGGACGAATCAAAAATTATAGATATGTTGAAAACGACGAGATAGAAAACGTGAACAGAATAAAAAGAAAGAGATAAATAACCGTCAACGACGAAGACGATGATGAAGAAGATGTGTAAACCTCTAAGGTTATCTGTTACGACCGATGTTCAATCACTAGAATATGTACACTCTCATGTAACACGCGAGAAAGGAGTTTGTCTAATTTGACGACTTAAATGGAACAAAGCACCAGAACCACAAAACTAGCGAGCGATGACATACAATCAGTTGCCTATGATTTTTTTTCTTCGCATATGATTTGTTCTCTCAAAAAGGAGGATTACACATGTCCTTTGCATTACATATATCTTTATTGCATTATTCAATAAATTCTTACAAAAAAATACATAAATCAACCAAAGCCACCTTTCGGTGCTTGCTCATGCACACCAAGAAGCATGGTGGCCTCTAAGCCGCCCGCCAGCTAACCGGCAGCACCAACCTGTCTAGCAGACCCTCAGTATGCAATGCATGCACACACTATATAATTCGTCGTCACCATCTTCCACGATCTCATATTTAGGAGTAATAAATGCATAGATACGGTTGCACCTTGTTGCGAGAACTCACCATCGTCGATACTGTAGATGCCATGTCGCTCCATCTTGGTCACCGCACGAGAAGCATGCAGAGACCTAAGCTTAGCCACCGAAACCAGACACTTGTCCCTCCAGCCGATTTACTACCCCAAAGATGATGCCCCCATGAGGGTGATGACGCAGGAACCTCGTCAACATTCGATTCGGAAAGCCCAGATCTGGGGTTTCCCCCGAGGGTACACATTAAATGTGAATCGCCCCGAAATACCTCCAGCGAAGTAACGACACGTGCGGGTGCCACCATAGACGGTTCTGGCCACGGCTGAACGCGTTATTGTTGGAAAATTCACATCCATCCCTAGCCGGACACCAGATCCACATCAACTGTCATCTAGCACACCCCATGGTGACGACCCTGTCGCCAGGAAACCCCACAACAGGAGCCGTCGTGGTTTCACTGGCGTCCCGCCTAGTTGAGCCATCGACGGTGTAAGAGCCGGCTTTGCCCTACGTCCTTTGACAACAACGGGGAGAGGGGCGATGACGGCTTAACCTTAGATCACCTCGATGGGGTCAAGAGGGGGCTCCAAAAAAAATTCTTCAACTGGGTTTATGCAATTTTGTTACCGCAAACAAGTCACACCATTGAATTTGGTTCATTTTTCAATATGTATGGCTTCGACTTGCATCACACCACAAGAAATCAGAGTTCACATGTCATACACGTAGTTGTTTGAAAACTAAACCAATGTTGTCTTATATCTAGGGTCGCAATAACGCTCACAAGTATGATGGGAGCAACATCTATCCACACACCTATAACACAGAGATTGTGCTTGGTCATCGCATGCATACATGTGGGGATCTTTTTTTATTTCTAGTTTTTAAAATATTTAATCTTTTAAATGAAAAATCTGATTGAAGATCCGTTTTCACCATTAAATTCATCGCGACGAGATCTTCGAAACTAGATCTCATATCAATATGTTTCGAAGACTTTTTTTTTGGTAAAAGTTGTCATGTCTATTGCACATGAATTGCCATGGTGTTTACACGGAAGTTGCCATGATATATTTCAGGTATTTTTTCTTCTACCTTTAAAAATAATTTTGATGGGTTAGTAAAGAATTGTCATGATCCATGCATTAATTTTGCCATGATTAATTACTAAAAATTATCATGATCAATTAATAAAAATTACCATAATAAGTAGTTGAAAAATATACCGGTAGCTTTAAATCTAGAAAAAAAATAGTTAGAACATGTCATGGCAACTTTAGTGTAAACACTATGGCAACTACAGTGTAACATCATGACAACTGTTACCAAAAGAAAATTCATCGAAACATATCAATGCGGGATCTAGTTTTGAAGATCTCGTCGAGACGAATTTAATGGTGAAAATGGATTTTTAATTGGATTTTTTAATTAGAAGAGAAAACATTTTTAAGCCAAAAACCAAGAAAGATTATCGCTGATATCATCTGATTTGACATGGCAAAATGAGTAGTAACGAAGGCATGTGGGCAAATTACAAATGCCCACACGTGTAGGTTTTAGCTTTTTCTTATATCTATATTTATTTTTTACTAAGCAATACGATAAGCTGCATTTCTCTGATTTTTTTCATCCATTCATCGTCTAAAAGATTTTTTTTTCTCCAAGGTGGTACAAAATATATGTGCGTCCGTGTGCTAGAATAGAAAAAATGATTTGTCCAGAATTTCGTACCTGTGCCGTTCATGTTGTGGACCAGCGAAGATAGCCCACTTATTTTCGTGCCCACGCAGTAGGAAGCCATATTTACCGCACAATGCAGCAAATAGTTGAGCCTCCGCTTAGGGCGCCCAAGACTGTGCCGTCTCTTTTTCCGTTTCTCTATTCTTCTTTTGTGTTTATTTAGTTTTCCTTTTCTTCAAATTAGATTTATTCTAAATTTCATAATTTTAGTTTTATTTACAGATTTTCAGAAATGTTCGGAATTCCAAAACCAAAGCACTTAAAAAATATTCAGAAATTTAATTTTTATCATGGTTCCCAAAAAAACCGAATTTCAAAAAATGTTGAAATTTTATCAAAATTGTTTGTGTTTTCGAATATATCCATATATAAAAAGGTTCCTAATTCAAAAATATTATTATTTTATTGTAATTTTTACAAGTTCAAAATAATGTTCGTGTTTAAAAAATATATATTCTAAAATTCTTTCGAATGTTCAAAACATGTTCCGGTTTCGAAAATTATTCACATATTAGAGAAATGTTCACGTGTTTAAAACAATTATGTTTTCGAAAAATGTTTGTAATTTCAAAAAATGTACTTGTTTTGGATATTGTTTGTGTTTTTGTCAAAATGTATGGAATTTTCAAAAAGTAGTTTCATAATTATAAAAAATGTTCAATGTTTCCAAGAATATAAGACAATTAATATCAATAATTATTATTTTGAAAAGTGGAAAAAATACAAAAATGAATCTGAAGTTGTAATATGTTTTTAAAGATTTATGCTGACCACTGGTTTGCAGAATGCGTTTGTTTGAGAGGGTAGCAACACTCGAACAAGAAAAAGCAAAAACAATTGATCTGTTGCCCAGTCTGTATTGGGCCTCAAGTTCACTCGTCTATTGGGCATGCTCCCCAATTGGCCCATAGATCCTCGTCGAGGTAGGCAAAATATTTTGTGACGTCTCATCCAGTTCCTCAGCCAGATGCCAAATGAGCTATATCAGCTTTGTTACATGAAAGTGGCTGGTCCTTCTATTAAATATACGTAAAGATTTTGTTTTGTTCATTTCGCACATATTTCCTAAAAAATTTGTTGTCTGTCCTGGAGTGGGACGAACTGGGCCTACCATGTTTTTTTTTTCTTGTCGGACGGGCGAGCAAAAAAGAAATAGGCGACGAGGGGATTGAATTATGGACCTTCCCTATTGTGCCGATGGATAAAACAACCTCGTCAAGTTTGCAATCATGATAGAAATAGTCTCACCATGGAGTTTTATACTAAACCACACCTGTTTTTATATTTCCAAGGTTGTGTGAAAATAAGGAAAGTCTCTCAAGAATTATGAGAGGAACGAAGGACTTCATAAATTATTGCCAGTGGTATGTTGCACGTGCCAATAAAAAAGAATATGTGGGTTGCCTATAATTGAAAGAGAATGTGGGCACGTGAGCATAATCAAAGAGCATAAACCCTTATAGAGAAGGGACATTCATGCCTGATTATGCTAACAAAATAAGATTAATGCTTTGCAGTTAGTAATCCATCTAGTTACGCGTCGTAGGAAGAGCGATTCGAAGCAATCATGCCCTGAAGATCGCTGCGCAATCACCAAATGAGGAGACAACTACAACCTATCTTTTTCGTTTCAAATATAACATAACAATATATATTAATAAAACTACTAAGCAACCAGCGATTTCCTGCGTTTGAAGTACTCGGGCTTGGTCTCTCTTGGTTCGACGCGTATGTGCATCGAGAACATGACGCGTGCGCTCTTTTTTTTTACTGCCGCCGACTTATTGCTGACAGGCCCATTAGCCACGTCTGTTCCTTCCCTTCTTCCTTCTTCTAGAGAGAGACACAGAGAGAGCAGACCAGCTGCCGCTTCCTCTGCCTGTCCATCCCTCGGTCAAGCACCCATGACGCGGCCGCCGCCACCGCTGCCGGAGCTCCCTCCCCTTCGCTCTCCTCCCATCCCTGCGCTCCTCCACCTCGGCCCGGCTATGTGTCACTGTAGCCACAAACCCTAGGTCCTGTTCCCGTCCTTGGTTGGCCTCAATAGATGTGGTTGTGCTCCGGTTCGGCCATGTCTCCCTATAGCCACAAACCCTAGGTCCTGTTCCCGTCCTTGGTCGGCCTCAACAGATGTGGTTGTGCTCCGGTTGGTGATGGCAGTACTCCGGTGCCGCTTCCCCGACCATCGGCGCTCCCTCCCAGCCCCCCTCCTCGAGCCTGGACCAAGCTTTGTTGCCATTGCAACCACCATGGCGCCCTCTCTAGCCAAGGTATTCATCACCTCTACCTTTCTTCTCCATTGGGCTGCCTCCTGTTTTTCTCCCTTTTCTCTTCTATCGTTGATGCATTCAGTACATGCTTAGAAGACAAGTGCAATGTTGATGTATCTCTGCAAATTTAATTTGGATTTTTGCATGAAGATTTCTAACTGGGGCATAATTATGTTGGTTGACTACTGCTAATTTTTGTTTGAAGAAAGGTTATATTTCGATTTGCCTTCTAAAACAACAAATGCAGTTCGTATTAGTTGTTCATGTTAATGTGTGGCAACGGAAATCAAATTCCTGGTCATTAGTTTCTTAGGTACAGCGAGCTTTTCAATTCGAAGTCCATGGTTTTAGTATTTTAGAAACAAAATCTGATTATGCAAAGTATATACATATCTTTTAATGTTTGTTTCACGTGCAGCAGTATATCTGCATAGAAAAAAGTACACTAATGCTCTCAAATAAATTGGCTTGGGAGAAATTTACTTTCAGAATGGAGAGATCAAAGGATATCTCTGAACCAAGCAGTACTTTCAGGTTAGTGTGCATAATAATTTACGAGCCGAATCTTACTGATAACTGCAATTATGTTCTTCAGTGAAATGGCTTATTTTAACCGTTTAATCTATAATACAAGACTAATAAGGTGTTCTCTGATCTATATTACTGTGATCCATAAAATAAATGGTGAAGGATTTCTGTTACTGTATCAGTTATATATATAGGGAAAATACATCCTACGACTGGGTGTATATAGGGAAAATACATCCTACGACTGGGTGTAGTTACTCCCATGTCTCATATACTATCATGTGGTAATATATATACTACTTTATTATTTTTAGTATGTTCATATACTATATCTAAGATATTCCAAAGTGAATTCTATGAAAAAATTGCAAGTTGACTCATATTTTTATTATATTTATAAATACGTACATATTTGTATGTAAAAAAGTATATGCTCAAAATATGAGACATACTACCAAACTTTTTGTATATATACTACCTAAATATTCTTATATACTACATACTACGTGTATATACACTTCAGAATGATAGATACTATCTATAGCATACGAAACAAAAATGGGAGTAACTACACCCGGTCGTACCAAACATTAACATTTGTCCTATATATAGAGAGAGAGAGTGAGAGAGAGAGAGAGAAAGTCTATTCGTGAAGAATAAATAATTCTTCACCCTAGTGTAAACTCGCAAAAGCCATGCTTTTTTTTGGATGTGGTAATTTTATGTCACACACGTCGTAATCTTACCAAACTGTCATGTTGTAATCTTCCCTCACATGCATTGAATTCTTATCCGTCATGTTATAATCTTACCTCATCTCACACATGCATGCCGTAATCTTACCTCACATGCATTACACATTTGTTTCTCACGATAGAATTTAGGAGCCCTTAACTTCACACCGTAATATTACCTCACATGCATTTTCTTTTTTACGGTGGGGTGAAGAATAAGAATTCCTCACCCAGGGTGACGAATAGTCGATCTCTCTCTCTCTCTCTCTCTCTCTCTCTCTCTCTCTCTATATATATATATATATATATATATATATATATAATCCTTGGAGTAGGATGAATGAGGAGCTTATCTGAGATGGCCCCTTTTGTGTGAATTCTGTTTCTATATTTGCCTGGTTATTAAATATTAGCTTCGCCATTACAGATTTATGGTGGATCAGATGGCATGACACTAATATTTTTCTTGAATGTTTATCCTTTTTGCTCACCGTTGTGTAGACCCATGAGTTTTCATTTCATCTATAATTCTAGGAACACAAGTTTGGTGGTTTAGGGGGTTCAGGATTTTTTGGTTTGCATAATTGTAGTATCTTTGGGCTCTGCAATTGGCATCCTTAAATTAGCTTATATACATCCAGTACATGCGACTTCTTTCGGAACTGTAGACTTTGGTATTAATATGATCGACGTGATGCATTTGTTTACCGGCTCAAATCTAAATGGTCTTTCGATGATGAGTTTATACTTTTTTCTTCAAGGAAGTGTGTAGTTGAAGATATTGCTGTGAGCAATTAAAGGTGGTTCAGATGTATCCCTGTATGCTGTCCTATTTGACCTATGTGTATACCATATATCTTAACAACAGTAATTAACATGCTGTCATGTCCAACAAGGGTCATCAAAGCCTCAAAGGATGTTGTTTAACTCAATAGTTATCAGGGGATAATAAATAGTCTGTTTAAAAATGTTCATCTTCAATTTTCCGTTGTCATTGACTTCTGTAGCTGAATGCTATTTGTTTTAGCAGTTCCAATCATGTAGGAATCCATGGACGGTGGACAGAAACAGAGTTAGATTGAGAGCTCAAGCACTGTGTCAGCCAATTATATGTTAATGTATTGATCCAGGTAAACCAAGTATGGCTGTACCATTTAGTTAGTCAGTTTCTACATTTCGGGTTTAATTTGTATAGCAGGAAGGGGGAGCTTGCATAGTCCCAGATTACGCACGGTGATGAGTCACCAACAATTTGCAGCCTCAAGTATTATCTCGGTTCAGTCTTGCTGCTGCCAAGGAGTGCAAACTGTGAGAAACGTTCTCATGTTCTTTTTATACTGTAATAATCTATCCATGGATTATGTGGTTACAATTTGGTGGTTCTGGTGTCCTTAGATTTTTGCTAATTTTCCATGATTAGCACATCCTCTTTCTACACTCTGTGTTTACTAATATTGCGTGCTTGATCATAAGTTTATGCGTTTATGAATCAGAATATCTCAACATCATAATGGAAAGGCACAATCCAATTAAAGAGTTGAAAAGATGGATAACACTGCTGTTATCTTAGTTTACTGCAGGATCATGATAATTTGCTTAGTATAATATTTTACATTCAAGTTACTTATGTCATCCTAGTTACTTTGTTCAGTAGCCCGTAGCTTGATTATTGTAGACCTGGGTTAGAGCAAGTAAAAGAGTGTAGTAACTGAAATTATTTTAGTTGACTTACAAGTGCACTGATGAGATGTACTACCTCTGTTCTTAAATATAAGACATTTTAGAGACTTGTGAGTATGAGTTATCAGTTCAAACCAAGCTGGTTGTAAAAAAATGCTGGAAGGAAATAACATATATGCATTTACCAGTAGGAAAGAACTGGCAGATTTTCTGCAAATTCCAATATTATCTGCATTTTTGTATGGTTTAAAATTTATTATACTGAATGGTAGTGCTTCTAAGCGCCAGAAAAAATAGCAGAACAGATAGTTAAACATTCAGCGAGAGTGAGCTCTGTCAAAGTTAACGGGTAAGCACTTGGATCAACCTTTGATTTGTCGTATGTGCATCCTGTTATCTTCTTACCTCACCATCTTAGTCATGAGATTATGCATGCCCCTATAGGAAAAGGGAGATTAAGTACCCAGATTAGCTTTGATTTATATTCTTGCATGCCGATCATGTTATTTTTCTTACCTTCCAACTTTTGTCACCACGCAAGAATATACTAAAAACTGCCTTCTTGCAGGTATTTCCACTGTCTTTAGAAGGAAGGCATAGAGCTTGGCCCAAAAAAAGCCATGAACTGGAAGAGTCTATCACACAAACACACCAGGTACGCAGACCATATCAAAGTAGAAAGCAAATAGAGGATAACCAGGCTACCATCGCCAGGGAAGTATGCCGATGTGCCACCTCCTATCTGTATGCCATTCTTTTCTTTTTTGCTAGCTCTCCTTCATAAGTTTCTTGCTTCTTCTTGGTACAGCTAGATTAGCATCTCGATAAGTTCGGATGAAAGGAATGCCCTGCTCTATGTCCTTTAGTTTTGATTTTTGGTCGTCCAAGTAATAGAGAGAATGATTTCTTCTGGCAATATGGTTATTACCGTCTTACAATATACTTTGTACTACATAAAAGTTAAAATGGACAGGTATAAACATGAGCTATAATTTTATCACAAGTGAGGAATGGTGAATTCTATAAGCTTCTATTTTCTACTTCTGAATTTTCAATGACTGTATCAGCAAATGAATGCTAAAGTTGTTCCCTACTTTTGCTCAGTTAAATCTGAGTAACAACATAAAAGGACTTCTAAATGACCAGCTCGACCAAAATAGCACTGACATCCGTTCTTTCAGTTCAAAGTAAAAAAAACATCCTACATGTACACGCCGTGCCTTCTGCATTCTAAATAAAGTAATATAGGGCTCTCAAAGCATAACCACCAAACTTAAAATAAGGTCAAGAAACGGCATATCACACCTTCGTTTACAAGTAACACAATCAGAATTAATTGAAAGAACCACCCACCAATCATGGTTGGCTCCCAAGAGTCAATAATCTTGAAATAAGATTAGCACAACCTACACTACCATTCTACCTACCCAATCAGTTGACAATGTCAATCAATTAACAGGAGCAATGCCTATCTACTCAACTTGAGCACACCTACTCCCTGCTTCTCCGGCGGCCATTTAAACCCGGACGCAGAAATAAAAAAATCAAATCAAATCAGGTTAATTAATTTACAGGTCCGGAAAGTCGTTGAAGAACCTCATCATCATCCCCGGCGACGGCATGGTGGGCGTGGCAAGCAGCAGGCCGCCGGGGCTCGACGCGAAGGGCGGCGCGTCGCGGGCGCCGGCGGAGGCGACGAACGGGCTCAGGTCGTTGAGCCAGGACAGGGAGCTGGTGTCGAAGGGCAGCGGCGAGAACAGCCCCGCCGAGGCCGCCAGCGGCAGCGCCGACGGCACGGGCGAGAGGATCCCGGGCCGTCCCGGGCCGAGGACCTCCGCGAAGCCGTCCAGGTCCAGCCACGAGCCGGCGTACGGCGCGGGCCCCGGCGGCAGCGGCCGGACGGACCTCTCGATGGCGGCGTACCTCGCTGCCGGCGAGAAAGGCAGCTCCTGCGGCTGGAACTGCGGAGGCACGGCGGAGGGCTCCT
This sequence comes from Hordeum marinum, assembly GCA_022496015.1. Classification (NCBI taxonomy): domain Eukaryota; kingdom Viridiplantae; phylum Streptophyta; class Magnoliopsida; order Poales; family Poaceae; genus Hordeum; species Hordeum marinum. The sequence goes on from CM039676.1 coordinate 28,069,519, forward strand.
CGGCGGAGCACTGATGCGCCGGCGCGCCCGGGCCGGTGAGGCGCTGGACGAGCGCCAGGAACTCGCCGGGCTGGGTGTGGATGACCTTGGGCGAGGCGTCGTAGATGATGACCGGCGCCCGCGGCTGCTGCGGCTGAGCTTGCTGGTGGCGGTTGTTGGGGGCGGCTTGCCGGGCGCCGTGCGGCAGCGGCACGACGGGCGGCTTCCTGATCTTGTGTGAGTCCTTGCTGACGGACAGCCTTGGGGGCCGCGGGCCCTGCAGCTGCAGCTGCCTGCTGCGCGGCGACTGGCGGTCCTCCGACGACGACGCGTCCATGGATCGCTCGCAGCGGGAGGAGCAGGAGGAAGAAGAGTAGCCGACAGAACGGGGAAGGAAGAAGACGAGTGTGCTTTGGTTTCTAGCTGGCTGTGGACGCGGCCGAGAAATCAACGGGAGCAGAAGGAAACCGCGGGACGAGGTGGTTGTTGACCTGAACAGACAAGGAAAAGTCGTGGGTGCTTCCCAAAATTTATATAAGGCCGGTGATAGCCGTCGGCTAACCGATGGGATGGGAGTACCGATCGATCACCTCCTGCCAACCGTGCTTCCCAAAAATTATACGGCCGGTGATAGCCGCCGGAAGAGTACCCATCGGTCACCTCCTACCGTAGAATTAGGATTAGGTGTTGCTGACCGTCTGATCAAGCAACCACTTCGTCTTACCGATCGATCACCGCCTGCTATAGTACGCGCCCGAGAACAGGGTGTCACCCCGTTGGCTAGACACGTAAGGAGCGTGCTAGCCCATCCCAGCTCAATACTTGAGTGACCCATGATGTTTAGAGTTTCTTCTCCGGTAAAGGAAATATAATAACATCAACAAGATATCACATAGACCCAGCCTTTGCAGCAACAAAAATGTCGAGAGCTAGTCTAGACATGAAGGAAGCACACGGCTGGAAAGAAAAAGAAAAAAAGACCCCGCCAGAGCAATAGAGTCTCCCGGCAACATGTACAAACCATCACCTTTAATGACACTTATACTACGTATACGGGTTCTCTAAAGCGACGCCTTCAAAAAAGTAGCAGTGCACAAGCGTTGTTGTCGTCATGTCAATTCGCCTCTACGATCATCACATGCACAGTTTTGCAAACTGTATGCACATGATGAGTAGCGGATCGTCATCATCTTCCCATTCACCACAAGTACTATTTGGGACAGCCACCGACAATAGGTGATCTCGACTCAACACGAGCATGCGAGATAAAACCTCCGGAGCCTAACCGGTCTTCAAACACGACCGCCTTGAATCCCCATGTATACACTCTATAATCGGGGCCATGGAGTTGTCGATGCCGATGTTTCCGGGAAGGCGACAATCTGCAGTTGACAATCACCAAACACACTAGTACACAACCTTCTACGGCATAGGCGATGCATCCGCATCCGGGGAGCACGTCATGGCAGATCCGGAGGCTGGAGGCGGTGTCCTTGGATAGTCAGCAGGTAGGAACCTTGTGACGACGCTACTAGGCCCACCAGAGTCGACATAGCCGCATCGGGAACCGTCGAGGTTCGGCGAAGACATGATCGAGTGATCTTGGACAGGATCGCCGATGTGATCTAGGGTTACGAGTCGGAGACGAAGCAACGAGCGCTGCCAGCATCACCCATGGGCGCACCACACACGAGCAGTGTTCAATCGCTGTCTTCCACCAACTCGCAGGGCCGTCACCCTAGAATCCTCTGCCCATGGCCTCCATCACCCCACACGAGGTAGCCTCCGCCAGTAGAAGAACACCCCGCCACCGTTCAGCAGCGGGCCCGCCGCCACCGAAGCCTCTCATACCAGCGACAGCGAAGGAGGAGAGAGACAATGGGGACTGCTGATGGCGGCGTTAGGTTTGACTCCTGGCCCGTCACTTGAAGATCGACGACCAATGAAGATCGACGACCATTACCGCGACACATATAGTGATAAGCTCTGTTTTCTTGTATGATTTATTCTCTGCCATTTCGTTATTTCGCCCACATCGAAGCACACATTTAAGAGCATCTACAGTCGTGTAACATCCCAAAATTCTAAATTTTGGAATGTTATATTAAATAAATAAGTAAGATTTTTTGCTTGAATGTTGTGTGATTGATTGTGTGAAATTGAGTGAAATTTTGAAACTTTTGAAATTTTAATGAGAGGGAATAAAATGACTTTCCCCAAATTTTCTATTTCGAATCCCTATTCAATTTTGAGTTCGAATATTTTCAAAATCATCTTATAAAAAAATCAAATGAGAGGAGGTAAATGACACTCAAAAATCATATACAATGTTTTGACTCAAATTTTAAAATAAAAACTATTTTCCATTTATTTGAAATTCAAATTCCCTTTCATTTTGGAGTTATTACAAAAATAATGATTTTTTTAAGTATTCCAAAAATTCTTAAATATATGCATGTTTTAGAGTTTATTTTTCTGAAAATTTTGATATATAATATATCTATATAAAATGTTTTTCTATTTTTGTTTAATTGCTTTTGTTCGCTGTTTTTAAATAAAAAAAACAGAAAATACTATTCATACCGAAACACTGTTCATCCGAGAGAAAAAAACTGTTGCACGTGCACTCGCGGCCGGCCGGAACCATTAGGCCCATCCGGTGGCCTCTCTCCTTCCTTTTAATATTCATCTACTTCTAATCTATTTGTTTAGTCCCACATTGCCTAACCTTTGACTTCTAATCCTCCCTCCCATCAATAAATATAAACCCATATGTGAACCTAAAAATCATCCACTTCGGGTTGAATCGAATCGTTTTGGTTTGACTAGGTTTATTAAAATAAAAATATTTTCTTCTCTCCCGCGGGATTTTTGAAAGTCGTTTCCTCTTTGGATTTATATCTTCTCTGCATTCTAAAAGTATTCTTTTCGTATTTTCTTTTATACTCCTGTAGTTTAATATTGCTAGACTAGTATTTCTATAGAGTAATTAGATTATTAGTTACTCTCCGTATTTACACATTAATATTAGAATTCTTTTAAACATATCATTTCTTCTTTCGTAAAACATCTTGGCCCTGATTTTTTAAATGGCCATAACTTTTAACTCATTCACTCAAATTAGATGAAACCAACACCTAGATTTTCGTCTTGACCTCACCTATCCAATCAACCTATCACGTCAACCTTTTCAAATTTTCAAATTCGAAATTTATTCAGATTTATATTCAAACATTTTTTGATCATATCTTTTTATCCGTAGCTTCGTTTCCGATGAATCCAATTGCGTCGTATCCGTATCGAAGTAATCTTTCCGTTCACATCATTAGTGTTATCGTTTCAACACATAATTTTGATCTTGCTCATACTTCTCTATTAGTCCACAAAATGTGTTCACACACCGTACTAAACTAATTCAATGCCATATTGAATTGCTTATAACTTTTGATCCGTCATTTTGAACCTAGTAATTCTTTTTCTACACGTTCATCTTGACTTTCCATATATAGTAACATTATTAGTTTCAATCTTTGAACCTTTCAAATTTGAGCGATTCAATTTGAATCCGGACCTTCATTTGATCATATCTTGCAAAGTGTAACACCGTTTCAATTGATTCCTTTTGCCCCTAAATACTCGTGTCATATATTTCTATTCATAACCATCGTACTTCGGTTCAAATTCTTTTGACCCTTCTGAATTCAAATTCAATTCATACTTAAATTCACTATAACTTGTGTTGTAGTGTTCCATTTCAATTAATTCTTTTTGAACATTCATGTTGTTCTCCCCATACCTTGGATCGTCTTTCATAGTCTCTTCAACCTAAGCTTATATAGCAACAGTTCATCATCCATTAAGTCTTTTGAGTTGATTCCTTCACCTTTCACCTTACAATCCCATAAGAACCTATCTTTTCTTATTAAACCTAAGTATATTGTTATTTTTTTGCATCAAGACATATTTTTTTGCTCTTGCGTTCTTTTGATTCTTTGTTTTGGCATGAATGTTTATTGAATGCTATTTTCTTACGATAGATTTCTCGGAGTGTGACGGATAGAATTATCCGGATTGTGAGAGCAACTATCTTCATCAAGTAATACCAGGCAAGTTCACATTGACCATGTTATTACCTATGTTTTTTTAAGTTGCATTAGTTCAACCTTCTCACCCATTGCATGCAAAGTAGGTACTTGGAAACTTGGTTACTTGAGTAGTATCATGTGGTAGGCCACCCAAATATACTTGTTACTTTGGCCGGGACGTTATTTTATTTTGCTATGCTTTTTAGTAGACGGGATTTTGGTTGAGTGTCTACCATGAGAGTTGTGAGACTTAATTGATGATGAAGACCTCAAGACTCCAAGTAATAGTTTCAAGACCTCATGATGCAATATACCTCTAGGTGGATGACGGTTGAGCGGCGCCCTGGAGAAACCAGTGGTTAGCCTAGGTGTTGCTGGAGAAGTGCCAGTATTCATGCGGAAAGGTCCACCCAGGAACAAAGAGATGGATGGATACTTCAAGGCTCGAGGCTTACCTGCACAGCCACAAGTCATTATGGGCTCTGGCTTGGTTGGACATTGTGGTGACTCTGGATAGCCGGTGCTACGAGATGTAGAAGAACAGTAGGAATGGATGGGCACCGACAGAGTCTTAGGGGAACCCCTTAAAAGACCATGTTTTGGTCATCCATTTCTCAAACACCCTGAAGTGCGAGGAATTCAGCGGAGGCGGTCAAATCTTGTGGGGAACGTGTGCAAAACTCTACAGAGTACTCAAACCTAATCGATTAGCCGTGTCCACAGTCATGGACAACTTGAGCCAAAGGAACTAAAACTATCAGGAAGTCTCAACACAAATAATTATAATGATGAGGGTATTTTTGTTAACTTGGGTATGAGAATTGGTTGGTGGAACCATCTCATTAATCAACCAACTCTGTAGTAATAATTTTTGCATTATCCCTCTCTTGTTGTAGGAAAAATTTGCTTTATGCAAAACTTAAACTTATAGCCCCACCTACCATATATGCATATAGTACAGATGATTATTTTTTTACCCCCCTCTTTTGTGACTTGCCGGCATATTCAAAATGCTGACCTACACAGTTGCAACGTCTCATGTTGCAGATACTCTTCTTCGACGAGTAAGGTTACGATTCAGGGTTACGGTCTGCACTCAACCTGCCGTTGGTGTTATTGGGACTCCACTCCCATTGACTGTTTCCGCTGAGATTTTAAGATATATATCAGTTTTATGGTAATTACATATGATTGCACTTTGATATATACATTGATGTATTGTGTGTGCCAGCATACTGATCCAGGGATGGCACAGAACACACAGAGGCTTGACCTTTCCAGGTCGGGTCGCTACAGAAATGGTATCAGAGCCAGGTTGACTGCAGGACGTGACCCTAGAAACTGGAAAGCCCTTAGGAAATGATTTCTCAAAAAAACTTTGTTTTCAAAAGACCCTTTACTTCTCATCTTATTTGAGCTTTATCAAATGATCTCTCTTACCTTAAATAGTTAGAAATACCCTTTCCCCTTTGACCACACTAAGGATCAACTAAGACCACTTCGAGAAGGACAAGATATCAAAACAACTGATGGTCACTTCAAAGTAAAGAAGATTTCACCATGCGTTAGAAGAATTGAAACTACACGAGTTGAAGACTATGAAGACCCTGAAGAATTACAAGATTTATATAACCCCTAGAAGACCAAACCCCTGTTGTATAATCACATTAGACACGATGATTTGTGAGCTATCATTTGCGGGGGGGTTTCGTTAGCCACAAATAAATTCTATTTTCAAAACTATATTTTTTGTATTTTGTGTATCTCTCTCGATCCCTCTCTTGTATTTCATCCCAAACCCTTGGACCCAATAGATGCTGACTGAAGAAGGACTTGTGTTCTCAAAACCAATGATTCAGTTGGAGGTTGAAAAAATGGATACAAAACATGGAGGACCACATTAAGGAATATGTTGTTGGAAGCGCACATATGGTTCCGTACTCTCTACAGCACTTCATCAAAGGTGCCTTAACATGGTGGAAGGTGCATCAAACTATCCAAGGATGGAATTGAGCAAGAACTTGGGAAGAATTCAAGAAGACTTTGTTAGGATATCGTCTCATCTAGAAGCCATGTGATCGTAAAATGAAGAAGCCTTGTGAATTCAAGATCTGTGGAGAAATAGGACACACCCAGGAAGAACACACAGATGGATGCCGTCACTGTGAAGAAAATTACCCAGCTGAGTAGTGCCCAACTAGTCAGGTGACTTGTTTCTTGTGTGAAGGAACCACTCATTTTCTGGCACAATGTCAAATATACCCAAGGTACAAGAAGTCATGAAGTAGCAGAAGGAAGCAATGAAACAAGCCCTCGAGAAAAAGTTAGAAGAACCCATGATGATGAGAGATATACCAGAACCAAACATAGATACCAAGTCATGTTATTCATGTGGAGAAGAAGGACATATCTCTCAGGATTGTCCGAACGAGTATCTGGGAGACTTCCCAACAGAAGAAGTGCAATATGATCCCCAAGAGATAGAAGGAATGATTGTGAGGAAACAATACCCAAGGTTAAACAGACCAATGGAAAGGAAAACATATTCAAGGGATAGAACATGTATCAAGGATGGATCTCACGGTTTCATGAAGGTTTCCCAAAGATCATGAAGTAAGAAGTTGTGATTGGACCAGCAAGTGTTTTCTTAGGAGTATATAACCTGAGAGTTGTGAAGAAACGCTAGATCTCTTGTTTAGCTTGCAGAATCAATGGGTTTGTCCGAAGTTTGTTCGTTGACAAGAGAAATTTCTGCAACGCTTGTGAGGAAGCCCAAGTGTTAGAATATGAGATTCGCTAAACCTTATAGAGAGTAATGATTTGGGTGCGGAATGGATTGATCACCATGACGACTTACTCTTATCATTCTCTTGCTATTCAGAATGGTAAATCTGAGTGACTTACCCATAGTAAAGAGACGACGGTCTTTGAAGCTTTTGTTTAAGCCCTAGAATGGTTTAATAAGAATCCCTCGTACTTGGCAGTTGATGCCAAACGTAGGAATTTTACGGTGAGGGTGAAGCCAAGACCCTTTTATTGCCCGATAACCACAAATGGTAGACCGCCATGAGAATCATCGATAAGTTACTTAGACAGATCACAAGACCTGTCAGTTAAGAAGACCCAGTATCGGAGGAAATACATTTTGTTATGAGAACACAAGATTATGATTTAACGGAAGAGCATCACCGAAGGAGCTATCAAATGCACCCAGAGGACTGTCTTGATTTTGAGGGACCAGTAACTCTCAATTTAAGTGTGGTAGCCCCACACTTTCTTGGTCAATGGATTTGCTAAGAAGACCCCCAAAACCATAACATGTTCTCTCTAGCCTTTTCGAATCTCAAGGACGAGATTCATTTTAAGTGTGGTAGTTTGTAACATCCCAAAATTCTAAATTTTGGAATGTTATATTAAATAAATAAGTAGGATTGTTTGCTTGAATGTTGTGTGATTGATTGTGTGAAATCGAGTGGAATTTTGAAACTTTTGAAATTTTAATGAGAGGGAACAAAATGACTTTCCCAAAATTTTCTATTTCGAATCCCTATTCAATTTTGAGTTCGAATATTTTCAAAACCATCTTGTAAAAAAATCAAATGAGAGGAGGTAAATGACACTCAAAAATCAGATACAATGTGTTGACTCAAATTTTAAAGTAAAAACTATTTGCCATTTATTTGAAATTCAAATTCCCTTTCATTTTGGAGTTTTTACAAAAATAATGATTTTTTTAAGTATTCCAAAAATTCTTAAAAATATGTTCATGATTTAGAGTGTACTTTTCTGAAAATTTTGATATATAATATGTCTATATAAAATGTTTTTCTATTTTTGTTTAATTGCTTTTGTTCGCTGTTTTTAAAGAAAAAACAGAAAACACTATTCATACCGAAACACTGTTCATTCAAGAAATAATAAAAAAAAGAATAATCTGCTACACGTGCACTCGCGGCCAGCCGAAATCATTAGGCCCATCCAGTGGCCTCTCTCCTTCCTTTTAATTTTTATCTACTTCTAGTCTATTTGTTTAGTCCCACAGCCTAGCCTTTGATTTTTAATCCTTCCTCCCACCTATAAATATAGACCCATAGGTGAACCTAAAAATCAGCCACTTCGGGTTGAATCGAATCATTTCGGTTTGACTAGGTTTATTAAAATAAAAATATTTTCTTCTCCGGCGGGATTTCTGGAAGTCGTCTCCTGTTTGGATTTATATCTTTTCTGCATTCTAAAGGTATTCTTTTCGTATTTTCTTTTATACTCCTGCAGTTTAATATTGCTAGACTAGTATTTCTATACTAGTATACGATAGAGTAATTAGATTATTAGTTAGTATCTGTATTTACACATTACTATTAGAATTCTTTTAGACATAACACTTTTTTCTTCCGTAAAACATCTTGGCCCTGATTTTTGAAATGGCCATAACTTTTAACTCATTCACTCAAATTAGATGAAACCAACGCCTAGATTTTCGTCTTGACCTGACCTATCCAATCAACCTATCACGTCAAATTTTTCAAATTTTCAAATTTCGAAATGTATTTAGATTTATATTCAAACTTCTTTTGATCATATCTTTTTACCCGTAGCTCCGTTTCCAATGAATCTAATTGCGTCGGATCCGCATCGAAGTAATCTTTCCGTTCACATCATTATTGTTATCGTTTCAACATATAATTTTGATTTTGCTCATACTTGTCTATTAGTCCCTAAAATGTGTTCACACACCGTACTAAGCTAATTCAATGCCATATTGAATTGCTTATAACTTTTGATCCGTCATTTTGAACCTAGTAATTCTTTTTCTACACGTTCATCTTGACTTCCCATATATAGTAACATCATTAGTTTCAATCTTTGAACCTTTCAAATTTGAGCGATTCAATTTTAATCCGGACCTTCATTTGATCATATCTTGCAAAGTGTAACACCGTTTCAATTGATTCCTTTTGCCCCTAAATACTCATGTCATATATCTCTATTCATAACCATCGTACTTCAGTTCAACTTCTTTTGATCCTTCTGAATTCAAATTCAATTCATACTTAAATTCACTATAACTTGTGTTGTAGTGTTCCATTTCAATTAATTCTTTTTGAACATTCATGTTGTTCTCCCCATACCTTGGATCGTCTTTCATAGTCTCTTCAACCTAAGCTTATATAGCAACAGTTCATCATCCATTAAGTCTTTTGAGTTGATTCCTTCACCTTTCACCTTACAATCCCATAAGAACCTATCTTTTCTTATTAAACCTAAGTATATTGTTATTTTTTTGCATCAAGACATATTTTTTTGCTCTTGCGTTCTTTTGATTCTTTGTTTTGGCATGAATGTTTATTGAATGCTATTTTCTTACGATAGATTTCTCGGAGTGTGACGGATAGAATTATCCGGATTGTGAGAGCAACTATCTTCATCAAGTAATACCAGGCAAGTTCACATTGACCATGTTATTACCTATGTTTTTTTAAGTTGCATTAGTTCAACCTTCTCACCCATTGCATGCAAAGTAGGTACTTGGAAACTTGGTTACTTGAGTAGTATCATATGGTAGGCCACCCAAATATACTTGTTACTTTGGCCGGGACGTTATTTTATTTTGCTATGCTTTTTAGTAGACGGGGTTTTGGTTGAGTGTCTACCATGAGAGTTGTGAGACTTAATTGATGATGAAGACCTCAAGACTCCAAGTAATAGTTTCAAGACCTCATGATGCAATATACCTCTAGGTGGATGACGGTTGAGCGGTGCCCTGGAGAAACCAGTGGTTAGCCTAGGTGTTGCTGGAGAAGTGCCAGTATTCATGCGGAAAGGTCCACCCAGGAACAAAGAGATGGATGGATACTTCAAGGCCCGAGGCTTACCTGCACAGCCACAAGTCATTATGGGCTCTGGCTTGGTTGGACATTGTGGTGACTCTGGATAGCCGGTGCTACGAGATGTAGAAGAACAGTAGGAATGGATGGGCACCGACAGAGTCTTAGGGGAACCCCTTAAAAGACCATGTTTTGGTCATCCATTTCTCAAACACCCTGAAGTGCGAGGAATTCAGCGGAGGCGGTCAAATCTTGTGGGGAACGTGTGCAAAACTCTACAGAGTACTCAAACCTAATCGATTAGCCGTGTCCACAGTCATGGACAACTTGAGCCAAAGGAACTAAAACTATCAGGAAGTCTCAACACAAATAATTATAATGATGAGGGTATTTTTGTTAACTTGGGTATGAGAATTGGTTGGTGGAACCATCTCATTAATCAACCAACTCTGTAGTAATAATTTTTGCATTATCCCTCTCTTGTTGTAGGAAAAACTTGCTTTACGCAAAACTTGAACTTATGGCCCCACCTGCCATATATGCATATAGTATAGATGATTACTTTTTTACCCCCCCTCTTTTGTGACTTGCCGGCATATTCAAAATGCTGACCTACACGGCTGCAATGTCTCATGTTGCAGATACTCTTCTTCGACGAGTAAGGTTAAGATTCAAGGTTACGGTCTGCACTCAACCTGCCGTTGGTGTTATTGGGACTCCACTCCCATTGACTGTTTCCGCTGAGATTTTAAGGTATATATCAGTTTTATGTTAATTACATGTGATTGCACTTTGATATATATATATATTGATGTACTATGTGCCAGCATACTGATCCTGGGATGGCACAGAACACACAGAGGCTTGACCTTTCTAGGTCGGGTCGCTACAAGTCGGACCTTGCAAATTCGGCCCCATATACGCCCGGGGACGCGCCCAGACATCCCCTCATATTTTGCTCAGTGCATGCACATGCCTCATATCCCGACTCTCAAATCCATACAAAGCCGTGCACGTCGATCATCCGATACCAAACGTTGCACGTAAAACAAGTGTTTGTATAGAAAATAAGAAGTGATTACATCAAATTTATTTTAAGTGCACAATCAATCATCTGCTCTTTGATCTCCATTGTGGGTCCACATATGCTCCACCAGATCATTGAGTAGTTGTGTGTGCATGTGATGATCTCGCAGGCTCTAATGCATCTATAGAAACTGTTGGAAATATGGCCTAGAGGCAATTATAAAGTGGTTATTATTGTATTTCTTTGTTCATGATAATGATTTATTATCCATGCTAGAATTGTATTGGTCGGAAACTCAAATACATGTGTGGATATATAGACAAACAATGTGTCCCCAGTGAGCATCAACTAGACTATCTTGTTGATCAAAGATGGTCAAGGTTTCCAGACCATAGACATGAGTTGTCATTTGATAACGTGATCACATCATTAGGGGAACGATGTGATGGAGAAGACGCAGCCATAAGCATAGTATTTGATCGTGTTAGTTTATCGCTACTTCTTTATCCATGTCAAGTATATGTTCCTACTGCCATGAGATCATGCAAATCACTGACACCGGAGGAATGCCTTGTGTGTATCAAACGTCACAACGTAACTGGGTGACAATAAAAGTGCTCTACAGGTATCTCTGAGGGTGTCTGTTGGGTTGGCATGGATCGAGACTGGGATTTGTCACTCCGTATGACAGAGAGGTATCTCTAGGCCCACTCGGTAATACAACATCACAAGAAGCTTGCAAGCAATGTAACTAAGGAGTTAGTCACAGAATCTTGTATTACGGAATGGGTAAAGAGACTTGCCGGTAACGAGATTGAGCTAGGTATTGAGATACCGACGATCAAATCTCGGGCAAGTAACATACCAACAGACAAAGGGAATTGTATATGAGATTGATAGAATCCTTGAAATCGTGGTTCGACCGATTAAGATCTTCGTGGAATATGTAGGAACCAATATAGGCATCCATGTCCTGTTATTGGTTATTGGTCGGAGAGTGTCTCGGTCATGTCTACATCATTCTCGAACCTGTAGGGGCCGCACACTTAACGTTCGGTGATGATATAGTATTGTTGAGTTATATATGTTGGTGACTGAAAGTTGTTCGGAGTCCTGATGAGATCCCGGGCACGACGAGGAGGTTCAGAATGGCCCGAAGGTAAAGATTCATATAAAGTTATATTTGTTGGTGACCGAAAGTTGTTCCGAGTCCCGGATGAGATCCCGGACACGACTAGGAACTTCGGAATGGCCCGAAGGTAAAGATTCATATATGGGAAGTTAGTCTTCGGGTTCCGAAATAGTTTCAAGACTTGTCGGTTTTGGTTGGAAATGCCGGAAGGGGTTCAAGGGGTCCACCGGGTAGGTCCACCTGCCTCGGAGGATCCCATGGGCAAAAAATGGGTGGCGCACCAGCCCCTGGTGGGCTGGGCGCCACACCTCCCAAGCCCATGCGGCCAAGGGTCGAGGTTTCCCTAGGGTGGCCGCCGCACCCCTAGGGAAACACTAAGGCTGTTACCTAGGATGGCCGTCGAGCCCCTAGGGAAACCCTAAGAAGTTCCCTAGGGCGCCACCCCAACCCTAGGGAAACTGCGGCCAACCACCCCCCTATATATATGAGGGGAGAGGGAGAGCAGTTGCACCACAAGCAACGACGCAACCCTCACTCTCTCTAGATCAGTTTCTCCTCTTGTTCGTGTCGCGGTAGCGCTTGGCAAAGCCCTACCAGGACAACTCCACCACCGCCGCCACCATGTCATCATGCTGCCGGATAACTCATCTGCTACCCCATCCTCGCTCGCTGAATCGAGGAGGCAGAGACATCATCGAGATGTACGTGTGCTGAACGTGTAGGTGTCATCTGTTCGGCGCTAGATCAGGACGGGTCGTGATTGGAACATGGGGCGGATCATAATTGGATCGCGAAGACGTTCGAATACACCAACCGCGTTTCTTAATGCTTCCTGCTAAGCGATCTACAAGGGAATGTAGATGCACTCCCCCTCTTGTAGTTGTTGATCTCCATAGATAGATATTGCGTGTGCGTATGAATTTTTTGTTCCCATGCTACGTTCCCCAACTGTGGCATTATGAGCTAGGTCTATGCGTAGATAACATGCACGACTAGAACACAAAAGAGTTTGTGTGCGTTGATGTTCATATTGCTTACCTCCTTAGTCTTATCTTGATTCGACGGTATTGTGGGATGGAGCGGCTCGGACCAACCTTATTCGTCCACGTACGAGAGACCGGTTCCATCGACTGACATGCAACTTGTTGCATAAAGGTGGTTGGCGGGTGTCTGTCTCTCCCTCTATCGGGGGGATAACCCTAGGGTAGCCTAAAGCGACCCACAACTCCAACTTTCTGACACGACTGAAGGGCGAGCCGCCTCCGCCTGCAGTCTGGCTGCACCCCGCCAGCCATGCCATGTCGGCTGGGTCTTGCCGGCTATGCTCGATCGACTATGATAAGCCTGTCGGCTAGGGGCAGGAGCCCCTGGCCCCCTAGCCGGCCACACATTGGATGCCACGGCCAAGGCGTGCGTGGAAACAGTGGCTCCCATCCTGTCGGGGGTCAGCATCCGTATGGCCAAAGTGGAGGCAATAGTGCCTCTAACTTCGGCTGACCACGACCAGGTCTCCAACAGTGCTGGCACGCCTCTAAACACTCCATTACCTGCCCCAGCGTGGTTACAGTGCAGCCGGCCGTACCACTGACCTCGGCCGGCGACGATGCCCCGAAAGACGTCATGTGTTGTGAAGCGACCAGTGTTGAGACCTATCATGCGGGCCCCTCCGACTCTCGACGGGACCTCCCAGCCAGCGGGCCCTACCAACGACGGGACTCTACAGCCGGGGGCCCCATGGCCGGCTAGAGAGGCTACCAGGTGGGGCCCTCCCACGACCTTCTATTCATATTGTAATCCGAGGGGTTGGACTATAACCCCCCCAGCCCCCATGAAAGGGAAAGCAAACAAGCAATCAAGCACACACACTAAGGAACACTTCGTCCCACATTCACCCACGTAGCAAGGGAAGAGGAGCCGGCTGCTCCTTCTTCCACCTTGTGACACCCTGGATTTCTGCTATAGTGATCATTGTAATTAAGCTATAGTGATGGCCAGGATTATGCTAATACTTTTACTAATCCATGTGTGATCACTCTTAAATGAAAGCTCAATTCAAATTCCACTTCAAAAGCCCATGGAAATTTTATGTGATAAAATAAAAATTGCAAACATCATGAGAGAAATGTTGCACCCTTGTTAAAAATCTCACAACTAATGTTGTTAAGGAAAACAACATCACCAAGATTCTGGTGTGGACCCCACCATCAATAGCAGTAGATGAAAGTATTTTTAAATCAATTTAAATTCAAATTGAAATACAAACAGTTTCAAATAATCCCCAAAGTTGATGTGGACCTTTGGAATGATGCATATTGTTTTGTGGACCATGTCCCACATTTTTGCTAAAGCAAATGGTGGCTAAAATAATTAAAACAGAAATTACAAATAAAAAAATAGAAATAAAACAAAAGAAAAAGAAAAAGAAATAAAGGGGGAAACCCCCCTTCCCCACTGGACCGGCCCCAACCGGCCCAACCCCACCAGTCCGCTCCCCCGTCATCTCCCTCCTCTGTAGCGACCAGAGCAGCGACCCCGTTCATCGCCGACGCATCATGTCGCCTCGGCGCCGTGGGGGATAAGAACGGCCCCACGGGCCCTCTCTCCCTCCCCCACAAACCCTAGCCCCCGCTTAGATCCACCTTTCGTGCTCCCCTCGCCTCGCCGTCGCGTCCACGAGCTCCTCCGCGTCCTCCTCGACCCCAAGCCCGCACCCTAGGAGTCCCGCGACGCCTCCTCACCATAGTCTTCCTCCTCGGGCACCCGAACATCGCCGCCATCAATTCGTCACCGTCAAGCCCTCTCCGATCCCATTTTGAACGGCAACACCCTGCGGTGAGCTCCTGCTTCTCCTCCCCTTGCTCCTCGCGATGAGCCGGTGCTCCTAGCACTAGTTTTCACCGAAGCCCGAACCCACCGCCGCCTAACCTCATTGCCGGCGCCTCTCTGGTTACCATTTGTCCACCCACCGCCACCGTTCGACTCCGCACATTGCATAGGCTCGAGTAGTGCCCGTAGTTACCTCGAAAGTGCCCCCGTACGCCGTTTGCCATCGGAGCCCGAAGCTTTGCTCCGCCACCGGCGATGTAGCGCCATCTACGGCCCGTCGTTGCTCGCCCCGATGACTGGGATGGATCGATGGCTCATCCAGCTTTCGAACGCGACCTGCCGCGCGCCAAATGGTGCCCTGTGGGTGAAATCCGAGCTCGTCGGAGCTATCGGCTGCATACGGCGTTCATTGCACACCTGGGGACCGCCCGTGGGTCACTACCAGTGGGGCATCTGGCCCTAGTTGATTGGGTTGACCCAGTAAACTGGCTGGCTGGGTGTTGACAAGCCACTGACATGTGGGGCCTATTGGGAGACATAGTAGTAAATCAAAAAAATCCTACGTGTCACCAAGATCTATCTATGGAGAAACTAACAACGAATGGGGAGAGATTGCATCTTCATACCTTTGAAGATCGCTAAGCGGAAGCATTACAAGAACGCGGTTGGTGGAGTCGTACTCGTAGCGATTCAGATCGCGGTGGACTCCGATCTTAGCGCCGAACAACGGCGCCTCCCAGTTCAACACACGTGCAGCCCGATGACGTCTACTACGCCTTGATCTAGAAAGGAGGGAGGAGAGGTTGAGGGAGAGCTCTGGCAGCATGATGACGTGGTGACGGTGGAGCTGCATGGTCTCTAGCAGGGCTTCACCAAGCATTACGGAGAACGAGGAGAGGGAGGAGTAGGGCGGCGCCGAGAGAGAGGAAAACTCGTGTAGATGGCAGCCCCAAAACCCCCACTATATATAGGAGGAGGAGGAGGGAGGGCTGCGCCCTAGGGTGGTGCGGCAGCCACCAGATGGCAATTTGGCTGGCGGCCAGAGTGGGAGAGGGGAGGGGTGGCGCCCTAGATGGGCCTAGAGCCCATCTGCCGTCGGGTTTGCCCCCCTTCACCTCTTGCTGCGCCTTTAGCCCCTTGTGGGGGGGCCCACCAGCCCACCTTGGGGCTGGTTCCCTCCCACTTGTGGCCCAAGCAGCCCTCTGGTGCCGGTGGCCCCTCCCGGTGGACCCTCGGAACCCTTCCGATGGTCCCGGTACGTTACCGATGACGCTCGGAACACTTCCGGTGACCAAATCCTCACTTCCTATATATGAATCTTTACCTCCGGACCATTCCGGAACTCCTCGTGATGTCCGGGATCTCATCCGGAACTGCGAACTACCTTCAGTAACCACGTACACTATTTCCCTATAACCCTAGCGTCATCGAACCTTAAGTGTGTAGACCCTACAGGTTCGGGAGACACGTAGACATGACCGAGACACCTCTCCGGTCAATAACCAACAACAGGATCTGGATACCCATGTTGAGTCCCACATGCTCCATGATGATCTGATCGGATGAACCACGATGTCGGGGATTCAATCAATCCCGTATACAATTCCCTTTGCCAACCGGTATGATACTTGCCCGAGATTCGATCGTCGGTATCCCTATACCTTGTTCAATCTCGTTACCGGCAAGTCTCTTTACTCATTCCGTAATACATCATCCCGTGACTAACTCCTTAGTCACATTGAGCACATTATGATGATGTCTCACCGAGTGGGCCCAGAGATACCTCTCCGTCACACGGAGTGACAAATCCTAGTCTCGATTCATGCCAACCCAACAGACACTTTCAGAGATACCCGTAGTGCACCTTTATAGCCATCCAGTTATGTTGTGACGTTTGGCACACCCAAAGCATTCCTATGGTATCTGGGAGTTGCACAATCTCATGGTCTATGGAAATGATACTTGACATTAGAAAAGCTTTAGCAGACGAACTACACGATCTTGTGCTATGTTTAGGATTGGGTCTTGTCCATCACATCATTCTCCTAATGATGTGATCCCTTATCAAAGACATCCAATGTCCATGGCCATGAAATTGTGACCATCTATTGATCAACGAGCTAGCCAACTAGAGGCTCACTAGGGACATGTTGTGGTCTATGTATTCACACATGCATTACGGTTTCCGGTTAACACAATTATAACATGAACAATAGACAATTATCATGAACTAGGAAATAAAATAATAACCATTTTATTATTGCCTCTAGGGCATATTTCCAACAGTCTCCCACTTGCACTAGAGTCAATAATCTAGTTACATTGTGATGACTCGAACACCCATAGCATTTGGTGGTGATCATGTTTTGCTCGTGAGAGAGGTTTAGTCAACAGATCTGCGACATTCAAATACGTATGCACTTTACAAATATTTATATCTCCCTCCTGAATGTAATCACGGATGGAGTAGAAGCGATGCTTGATGTGTTTTGTCTTCTTGTGAAACCTGGGCTCCTTCGCAAAGGCAGTAGCTCAAGTGTTGTCACATAATAGAGTCATCAGGCCCGACGCACTTGGAATTACTCCTAGGTCGGCGATGAACTCCTTCATCCAAACTCCTCTTCACATGTAGATGCCGCAACGATGCTTTGCTTGCTACTGCACCAGCTGATTGCCCATCCGTTCAAAATATACACGTATCCGGTTTGCGACTTGGAGTCGTCCGGATCTGTGTTGAAGCTAGCATCGACGTAACCCTTTACGACGAGCTCTTAGGCACCTCGATATACGAGAAACATGTCCTTCGTCCTTTTCAGGTACTTCAGGATATTCTTGACCATTATCCAGTGTTCCGTTCCGGGATCACTTTGTTACCTTCCTACCAAACTTTGACAAGGTTCACATCAGGTCTGGTACATAGCATGGCATACATAATAGAGCCTATGGCTGAAGCATAGGGGATGACACTTATCTCTTCTCTATCCTTTTTCATGGTCGGGCATTGAGTCGTACTCAATATCACACCCTGTAACAAAGGCAATAACCCCTTCTTGGACTGATCCATATTGAACTTCTTCAATATCTTGTCAAGGCATGTGCTTTATGAAAGACCTTTGAGGCATCTCGATCTATCTCTATAGATCTTGATGCCTAATATGTAAGCAGCTTCTCCAAGGTCCTTCATTGAAAATCATTTATTCAAGTAGGCCTTTACACTTTTCAAAAGTTCTATATCATTTCCCATTATCAGTATGTCATTCACATATAATATGAGAAATGCTACAGAGCTCCCACTCACTTTCTTGTAAATACATGGTTCTCCATAAACCTGTACAAACCCAAACGCTTTAATCACCTCATTAAAGCGAATGTTCCAACTCCGAGATGCTTGCACCAGCCCATAGATGGAGCGCTAGAGCTTGCATACTTTGTTAGCATCCTTAGGATCGGCAAAACCTTCTGGCGGCATCATATACAGTTCTTCCTTAAGGAAGCCATTAAGGAATGCCGTTTTGACGTCCATTTGCCAGATCTCATAATCATAAAATGCGGCAATTGCTAACATGATTCGGACAGACTTTAGCATCGCTACGGGTGAGAAAGTCTCATCATAGTCAACTCCTTGAACTTGTCGATAACCCTTAGCGACAAGCCGAGCCTTATAGATGGTCACATTACCATCTACGCCAGTCTTCTTCTTAGAGATCCATTTATTTTCAATGGCTCACTTATCATCAGGCAAGTCCACCAAAGTCCACACTTTGTTCTCATACATGGATCCTATCTCGGAATTCATGGCTTCAAGCCATTTGTTGGAATCCGGGCCCGCCATTGCTTCTTCATAGTTCGAAGGTTCACCGTTGTCTAACAACATGATCTCCAGGATAGGGTTGCCATACCGCTCTGGTGTGGAATGTGTCCTAGTGGACCTTCGACGTTTAATAGTAACTTGATCTGAAGTTTCATGATCATCATCATTAACTTCCTCTCTAGCCGGTGTAGGCTCCACAAAAACAACTTCCTGTGCTGTGCTACTCTCCGGTTCGAGGGGAGGTACAATTACCTCATCAAGTTCTATTTTCCTCCCACTTACTTCTTTCGAGAGAAACTCTTTATCAAGAAAGGATCCATTCTTGGCAACAAAGACTTAGCCTTCGGATCTGAGGTAGAAGATATACCCAATAGTCTCTTTGGGATACCCTATGAAGACACACTTTTCCGCTTTGGGTTCGAACTTCTCAGGTTGAAGTTTCTTCACATAAGCATCGCATCCCCAAACTTTTAGAAACGATAGCTTAGGTTTTTTTCCAAACCATAATTCATACGGTGTCATCTCAACGGATTTTGACGGTGCCCTATTTAAAGTGAATGTGGCAGTCTCTAATGCATATCCCCAAAATGATAGCGGTAAGTCAGTAAGAGACATCATAGATCACACCATATCCAATAGAGTGTGATTACGACATTCAGACACACCATTTCACTGAGGTGTGCTAGGCGGCATGAGTTTTGAAACAATTCCACATTTCCTTAGGTGTGTGCCAAACTCGTGACTTAAATATTCTCCGCCACGATCAGATCATGGCACTTTATTTTCCTGTCAAGTTGATTCTCTACCTCACTCTAAAATTCCTTGAACCTTTTAAAGGTTTTAGACTTATGTTTCATTAAGTAGACATACCCATATCTGCTCAAGTCATCAGTGAGGGTGAGAACATAACGGTAGCCACCGCGAGCCTCAACGCTCATTGGACCACATACATCGGTATGTATTATTTCAAGTTAGTTGCTCGCTCCATTGTTCCGGAGAACAGAGTCTTGGTCATCTTGACCATGAGGCATGGTTCGCACGTGTCAAATGATTCAAAATCAAGAGACTCCAAAAGTCCATTAGCATCGAGTTTCTTCATGCGTTTGACACCAATATGACCAAGGCGGCAGTGCCACATGTAAGTGGGACTATCGTTATCAACCTTACACTTTTTGGTACTCACACTATGGACATGTGTAACATCACATTCGAGATTCATCAAAAATAAACCATTGGCCAGCGGGGCATGACCATAAAACATTTCTCTCATATAAATAGAACAACCATTATTCTCAGATTTAAATGAGTAGCCATCTCGCATCAAGCGAGATCCAGATACAATGTTCATGCTCAAAACTGGTACTAAATAACAATTATTAAGGTTTAAAACTAATACCGAAGGTAGATGTAGAGGTAGCGTGCCGACGGTGATCACATCGACCTTGGAACCATTCCCGACGCGCGTCGTCACCTCGTCCTTTGCCAGCCTCCGTTTATTCCGCAGCTCCTGCTTGGAGTTACCAATGTGAGAAACTGCACCGGTATCAAATACCCAGGAGCTACTACGAGCGCTGGTTAGGTACACATCAATAACAAGTATATCACGTATACCTTTAACATTGTCGTCCTTCTTATCCGCTAAGTACTTGGGGCAGTTCCGCTTCCAGTGACCGGTACCCTTGCAATAAAAGCACTCAGTCTCAGGCTTGGGTCCATTCTTGTTCTTCTTCCCGGTAACTTGCTTACCGGGCGCGGCAACAGCTTTGTCGTCATTCTTGAAGTTCTTCTTACCCTTGCCTATCTTGAAACTAGTGGTCTTATTGACCATCAACATTTGATGCTCCTTTTTGATCTCGATCTCTACTGATTTCAGCATCGAGTACAACTCAGGAATGGACTTCTCCATCCCCTGCATGTTGTAGTTCATCACAAAGCTCTTGTAGCTAGGTGGAAGCGACTGGAGGATTCTGTCAATGATCGAGTCATCCGGGAGATTAACTCCCAGCTGAGTCAAGCAGTTGTGTAACCCAGACATTTTGAGTATGTGCTCACTGACAGAACTGTTTTCCTCCATCTTACAACTGAAGAACTTGTCGGAGACATCATATCTCTCGACACGGGCATGAGCTTGGAAAACCAATTTCAGCTCTTGGAACATCTCATATGCTCCATGTTGCTCAAAATGCTTTTGGAGCCCCGGTTCTAAACTGTAAAGCATGCCGCACTGAACAAGGGAGTCATCATCGCAATGTGAATATCAAGCGTTCACAACGTCTTGCTCTGCTGGGAGAAGGGGTGCGTCACCTAGCGGTGCATCAAGGACATACAATCTTTTGGAAGCTATGAGGATGATCCTCAAGCTATGGACCTAGTCCGCATAGTTGCTTCCATCATCTTTCAGCTTGGTTTTCTCTAGGAACGCGTTGAAGTTGTGGTTGACATTAGCGTTGGCCATTGGATCTACAATATAGATTGTAAAGACAATTTTAGAGTAAGTTCATGATAATTAAGTTCACATAATCAAATTATTTAATGAACTCCCACTTAGATAGACATCTCTCTAGTCATCCAAGTGACACATGATCCATGTCAACTAGCCCGTGTCCGATCATCACGTGAGACGGACTAGTCATCCATGGTGAACATCTCCATGTTGATCATATCTTCTATACGACTCATGTTTGACCTTTCAGTCTTCCGTGTTACGAGGCCATGTATGTACATGCTAGGCTCGTCAAGTCTACCTAAGTGTTTAGCGTGTGTAAATCTAGCTTACACCCGTTGTATGCGAACATTAGAACCTATCACACCCGATCATCACGTGGTGCTTCGGAACAACGATCCTTAGAAACGATGCACAGTTAGGGTGAACACATCTCTTGAAATTTTATTGAGAGATCATCTTATTTACTACCGTCGTTCTAAGAAAATAAGATATAAACATGATAAACATCACATGCAATCAATATAGTGACATGATATGGCCAATATCATTTTGCCCCTTTGATCTCCATCTTCGAGGCACCATGATCATCACTGTCACCAGCACGACACCATGATCTCCATCATCGTGTCTTCATGAAGTTGTCTCTCCAACTCTTAGTTCTACTACTATGGCTAACGTTTAGCAATAAAGTAAAGTAATTACATGGCATTTATGATTGACACGCAGGTCATACAATAAAATAAGAAAACTCCTATGGCTCCTGCCGGTTGTCATACTCATCGACATGCAAGTCGTGAATCCTATTACAAGAACATGATCAATCTCATACATCACAATGCATCACATCACATCCTTTGGCCATATCACATCACAAGGCATATGCTGCAAAAACAAGTTAGACGTCCTCTAATTTGTAGTTGCAAGTTTTTACATGGCTGCTATAGGTTTCTAGCAAGAACGTTTCTTACCTATGCCAAAACCACAATGTGATATGCCAATTGCTATTTACCCTTCATAAGGACCCTTTTCATCGAATCCAATCCGACTAAGGTAGGAGAGATAGACACCCGCTAGCCACCTTATGCAACAAGTGCATGTCAGGCGGTGGAACCGGTCTCACGTTAGCGTACGTGTAAAGTTGGTCCGGGCCGCTTCATCCCACAATACTATCGAATCAAGATAAGACTAGTAATAGCAAGCATATTAACAAGATCGACGCCCACAACAACTTGTGTTCTACTCGTGCATAGATTCTACGCATAGACCTACCTCTGATACCACTGTTGGGAGTCATAATAGTAAATCAAAAAATTTCCTACATGTCACCAAGATCTATCTATGGAGAAACCAACAATGAGTGGGGAGAGATTGCATCTTCATACCTTTGAAGATCGCTAAACGGAAGCGTTACAATAACGTGGTTGGTGGAGTCATACTCGTAGTGATTCAGATCGCGGTGGACTCCGATCTTAGCGCCGAACCACGGCGCCTCCGCGTTCAACACATGTGCAGCCCGATGACGTCTACTATGCCTTGATCCAGCAAGGAGGGAGGAGAGGTTGAGGGAGAGCTCCGGCAGCACGACGGCATGGTGACGGTGGAGCTGCGTGGTCTCCGGCACGGCTTCGCCAAGCACAACGGAGAACGCGGAGAGGGAGGAGTAGGAGTAGGGCTGCGCCGAGTGAGAGGAGAACTCGTGTAGATGGCAGCCCCAAAACCCTCACTATATATAGGAGGAGGAGGAGGGAGGGCTGCGCCCTAGGGTGGTGCGGCAGCCACCAGATGGCAATCTGGCCAGCGGCCAGAGTGGCAGAGGGGAGGGGTCGCGCCCTAGATGGGCCTAGGGCCCATCTGCCCTATGGTTTGCCCCCCTCCACCTCTTGCTGCGCCTTGGGCCCCTTGTGGGGGGCACCAGCCCACCTAGGGGTTGGTTCCCTCCCACTTGTGGCCCAAGCAACCCTCTGGTGCCGGTGGCCCCTCCTGATGGACCCTCGGAACCCTTCCGGTGGTCCCGGTACGTTACCGGTGACGCCCAGAACACTTCTGGTAACCAAATCCTCACTTCCTATATATGAATCTTTACCTCCGGACCATTCCGGAACTCATCGTGATGTACGGGATCTCATCCAGGACCCGAACTACCTTCGGTATCCACGTACACTATTTCCCTATAACGCTAGGGTCATTGAACCTTAAGTGTGTAGACCCTATGGGTTCGAGAGACATGTAGACATGACCGAGACACCTCTCCGGTCAATAACCAACAGCAAGATCTGGATACCCATGTTGACTCCCACATGCTCTACGATGATCTCATCGGATGAACCACAATGTCGGGGATTTAATCAATCTCTATACAATTCCCTTTGTCTACCGGTATGATACTTGCCCGAGATTCGATTGTCAGTATCCCTATACCTTGTTCAATCTTGTTACCGGCAAGTCTCTTTACTCGTTCCATCACACATCATCCCGTGACTAACTCCTTAGTCACATTGAGCCCATTATAATGATGTCTCACCGAGTGGGCCCAGAGATACCTCTCCATCACACAGAGTGACAAATCCCAGTCTCGATTCATGCCAACCCAACAAACACTTTCGGAGATACCCGTAGTGCACCTTTATAGCCACCCAGTTAGGTTGTGACGTTTGGCACACCCAAAGCATTCCTATGGTATCCGGGAGTTGCACAATCTCATGGTCTAAGGAAATGATACTTGACATTAGAAAAGCTTTAGCAGACGAACTACACGATCTTGTGTTATGCTTAGGATTGGGTCTTGTCCATCACATCATTCTCCTACTGATGTGATCCCGTTATCAACGACATCCAATGTCCATGGCCATGAAACCATGACCATCTATTGATCAACGAGCTAGCCAACTAGAGGATCACTAGGGACAGGTTGTGATCTATGCATTCACACATGCATTACGGTTTCCGGTAAACACAATTATAGCATGAACAATAGACAATTATCATGAACTAGGAAATACAATAATAACCATTTTATTATTGCCTCTAGGGCATATTTCCAACAAGTCCCTACCCCTAGTGTCTATGACATTGGGCCCCACCCTGTCAGGTGCTTAATTAGCATCTAATTAAATTGAAATGATTAAATTGCCTAATCAGTCACTGACATAT
This sequence comes from Hordeum marinum, assembly GCA_022496015.1. NCBI lineage: Eukaryota > Viridiplantae > Streptophyta > Magnoliopsida > Poales > Poaceae > Hordeum > Hordeum marinum. The sequence goes on from CM039676.1 coordinate 28,093,800, forward strand.
GGGCCCCACTGATAATTAAACCTGTTTAGTTTAATTTAAAAACTGGAATTGGCCTGTGTCTATGACATGTGGCCCCCGGGCCACATGTCAGGTTCAAATAGTAATAACCACTGTTGAGTGCTGACGCAGTGATGATGTCATGCCGACGTCATAAAGCATTTTTCGAATTAATAATAATCTATTAAATTCCTGAAATTTATAAAAACTTCGGAAAATCATATCTTTTAAACCGTAGCTCAGATGAAAATAATTTATATATGAAAGTTGATCAGAAAAATCCCATGAATCCAAATATGCCATCCAATCATCTTCCACATGCTCCTAGCATGATGAACATGGAACTTTCCCCTCCGATTCGACTGGCCGATAAATCCGCAGACCCGGGAAATATCGTCAGGTATTCTTCCGCTATGTCTGATGCGTGTAGTATTGCGTTAGTGCATACCTAGCTCTGCATATTGCCATGTCATGCATCGTGGTGCACCTGTTTGCTTTGTATTTATTGTTCCCCCCCTCTTCTTACCGGTAGACCCCGAGACTGATGCTGCTGCCGAGTACGACTATGCCCCTGACGACCAGCCTTTTGCAGCAGAGCAGCAAGGCAAGCAACCCCCCTTGAGCATTCCGATATCGCCCATTCCTTTCCCTCTTATTCTTGCATTAGATTTTTGCTACTGTATTAGTTAGCTCCTATTCTGATGCATAGCCTGTTTGTGATGAACTGCTACTATTCATGTAATCATACCAACTGCTTAGTATAGGTTGGTTAGTGAATCCCAGTGACCCCTTAGTCCCAGTTGCCCCTGCTTCTTCGTCGAAGACCCAACGAATCAACGACTCGAAGACTCGGTCAACTGACCGACAAGCCAGACCCCTCACATCACCGCACTCCCCTTAGTTGTACGACTCTATAGTGCTACTATCGAGTATTAAGAGTGACACCTCGTGAATTACTCATGATGCTAGCCCTGTAGTGCAGCTAGCCGATCATGGTTATCGAGGGTGATTCCTCCTTCACCATTCCTGATGATTTCTCTGTCGTGCCACCCCTCAAGTGTGGGACCCTCGAGGGTGATTCCTCTAAAGTCCACCTTGATAGTTACACTGAGCGAGGACCATTGAGGGTGATTCCTCAGTTCCCGTCTAGATGTTTTGTACACACAATTACTATGACCTGGTTACACAAACATATTGGTGACGGGTCGGCCCCAAGGGTACCCGTGCGAGAAAGATTTGGTGGGATGCGCCGTAAGGCATCCGGAGACTTGGTGGGGTGTGCTGATAAGGCACTCGAGGGTTATTGGCGGGGCAACGGACTGCATTATGATTCCTGCTTGCCCCACATTAATTAAATGCTAATGGGTTGGGAACTTGATCTGAGTTAGGTCGTTGGCCTTAATACGCACTAACCTTCACGTGGGAGAAGTTATGGGTGCTCAGCGTCGTTGTATCAGCCGAAGCTCTTCGGACGTCAACAATGGAGCGGCGCGCGCCAGATTGGGCTGGAAGGTACAGCTCCTGGACCGAGTGTACTAGGTCTGCTTTTGGCCGCCTACACATCATGCAGGAGTGCAAAGAGCGATTAGCCCATGACCCCTGCGCGCATAGGATTTAGACCGATGGGATGGCCTCTTCGTTGAGTCTAGGTGGGGTGACGACGTTTTGATATCCCGAGGTCGGGAATGACCTAGAAAAGTGTGTTCGGACAGAGGTGATTCAAGCATGCGGGGAATATGTGGTGCACCCCTGTAGGGATGATAATCTATTCGAATAGTCATGTCCACGGTAACAGGATGATTTGGAGTTGTACCTTGACCTTATAAAACTACAATTATGATTTAAATTTGAAATGAATGTTGGCTCCGGGATTTCTTCCTCGCAGGGAGTCGAGGAAGAATCTCTGGGCGTGGTTACTTAATAAAATTGCTACAATAATATGACTATATGTGAGACACTAGTCTACTCTCTTCTAATGCTGCAAGATGATGAAGATGCTAGTCTTCGATAGGACTAGGCCTTCCCCCTATTCTTGCTTTTTGCATTCAATCCAGATATAACCCCTCCCCTTGATAATGATGCATACTTAGTATAGTTTTGATGTCAGTCTTGTGAGTACTTTGGATGAGTACTCACCGCTGCTTTGCTTTGTCTTTCCCCCTTGATACGATTCTGCGTTCAGACGATGGAGCCCAGGAGGTGGAGTATGCCGGAGACAACTACTACACCACCGCAGGAGCCTACTACTACGTGGAGGCAGCCCCCGACCAGCAGTAGGATAGGAGGTTCCTAGGCAGGAGACCTCGCCTCTTTCAATCTGTTGTTATGTTTGTGCTAGACTTCTTAAGGAAAAACTTGTTTAACTTATGTCTGTACTCAGATAGTTTTTGCTTCCGCTGACTCGTGCTTGTCGAGCTTTGTATTTCAGCCCTCGAGGCCCCTGGCTTGTAATATGGAGTTGTATGACTTTATTTGTGTCTAGAGTTGTGTTGTGATATTGATCAGTGAGTCCCTAATCTTGGTCGTACGCATTGCGTGTATGTTTAGCGTACGGACGAAATTGGGGGCGTCACACACCTCTAGACACAGCTCAAGGAGCACCATTGTAACCTCCCCCATCGATCAACTAGATCAGGCAGGACTAGGGGTATTACCTCCCACGGAGGGCCCCAAACCTGGGTACATCGCGTGTCCATCACTACTTGTGCCTAATCCCGCTCCGGGAGCCCGTCGGTGTCCTCCGACCCCAACCACCTTCGATAAGCCTACCCATGGCATCTGTCGTGAGAAAACGACGACACCATATTTAGTTGAATCGGATTAAACCGAGGCGGTCCTTGTAGAAGATTAAAAGGCAACTTGATTATCACCATTTTGGCTTTGCGTGGGTAAGAACGGTTCTTACTAGTTGCCCATAGAAGCCACGTAAAACTTGCAACAACAAAGTAGAGGACTACTAACTTGTTTTTGTAGGGAATGTTGTGATGTGATATGGCCAAAGACATCATGTGATATATGTGATGTATGAGATGATCATGTTTTTTATAGATTATCATGACTTGCATATCGATGAGTACGACAACCAACATGAGCCATATGGTTGTCTCTAATTTATTTTCGCCTTTTTCTTTACTTTATCGCTATGAGTTAGCAATAGTTGTAGAAGCAAGAGTTGGTGTGACAACCACATGACGACACGATGATGGAGATCATGGTGTCATGCCTGTGACGATGGAGATCATGTCTGTGCTTTGGAGATGTATATCAAAAGAACAACACGATGATAGCCATATCATGTCACTTATATGATTTGCATGTGATGTTTATCCTTTTATGCATCTTATTTTGCTTAGGATGACCATAGCATTATAAGATGATCCCTCACAAAAATTTCAAGATAAAATTGTGTTCTCCTCAAGTGTGCACTGATAATCCCCAAGTGCAAGGAATCATCGTAGCAGTTTCCAAAGGTGGAAGTGATAAGTATGGAGTGTCGAACCCATAAGGAGCTAAAGGTAAGATCAATATTATCTCAAGTTCTATCTGCCACTGATACAACTCTATGTACATTGACGTTTGCTTCCAACTAGGAACGAGAAATAAAACTACATTGTGGGTATGAAGAGAATAGCTTTGCATGATATTAGAGAACTAAAATATAAAAATAGGTGATGTTATTGATGACCCACAAGTATAAGGGATCTATCGTAGTCCTTTCGATAAGTAAGAGTGTCGAACTCAATGAGGAGCAAAATGATAAGCGGTTTTCAGTAAGGTATTCTCTGCAAGCACTGAAAAAGTCGGTAACAGATAGTTGTATGATAAGATAATTTGTAACGGGTAGCAAGTAACAATAGTAACAAAGGTGCAGCAATATGTCCCAATCCCTTTTGTAGCAAGGGACAAGACTAAACGAACTCTTATATAAAGTAAAGTGCTCCCGAGGACACGTGGGAATTACTATCAAGCTAGTTTTCATCATGTTCATATGATTCGCGTTCGCTACTTTGATAGTTTGATATGTGGGTGGACCGGTGCTTGGGTGCTGTCCTTACTTGGATAAACATCCCACTTATGATTAACCCCTCTCGCAAGCATCTGCAACTATGAAAGAAGAATTAAGACAAAGTCTAACCATAGCATTAAACTAGTGGATCCAAATCAGCCCCTTGCGACGCAATGCATAAACTAGGGTTTAAGCTTCTGTCACTCTAGCAACCCATCATCTACTTATTACTTCCCAATGCATTCCACTAGGCCCAAATAATGGTGAAGTGTCATGTAGTCGACGTTCACATAACACCACTAGAGGAGAGACAACATACAACGCATCAAAATATCGAACTAATACCAAATTCACATGACTACTATTAGCAAGACTTATCCCATGTCCTCAGGAACAAACGTAACTACTCAAAAAGCATAATTATGTTCATGATCAGAGAGGTATTGAATAGCATTAAGGATCTAAACATATGATCTTTCACCAAATAAACCAACTAGCATCAACTACAATAAGCAATTAACACTACTAGCAACCTTACAAGTACCAATCGGAGTTGCGAGACGGAGATTGAATACAAGAGATGAACTAGGGTTTGGAGAGGAGATGGTGCTGATGAAGATGTTGATGGAGATGAGTCCCCTCCGATGAGAGGAGTGTTGGTGATGAAGATGGCGATGATTTCCCTCTCCGGGAGAGAAGTTTCCCTGGCAGAACAGCCCTACCGGAGCTCTAGATTGGTTCTGCTCAAGTTCCGCCTCGTGGCGGCGGCATCTCCTCCCGAAAGCTCTATATGGTTTTTTTTTTCTCGGACGAAACCCTTCATATAGGAGAATATGGGGGCCAGAGGAGCTGCAGGGGGCCCACGAGCCCCCCAGACGCGGCCAGGGGGGTAGGCCGCGCCTGGCAGGCTCGTGGCCTCATGGTGGCTCCTCTCTGGTATATCTCTGGCCCAGTATTTTTTTATATATTCCAAATAATTCCTTGTTGATTTTCACGGCTTTTGGAGTTGTTCAGAATAGACATCTCAAACTTGCTCCTTTTCCAGCCCAGAATTCCAGCTGCCGGCATTCTCCCTCTTCAGGTAAACCTTGTGAAATAAGAGAGAAAAGGCATGAATATTGTACCATAATGTGTAATAACAACTGATGATGCGATAAATATCAATATAAAAGTATGATGCAAAATGGACGTATCAACTCCCCCAATCTTAGACCTCGCTTGTCCTCAAGCAGAAACCGAGATCGATAAATATGCCCACATGTTGAAAGATAGAGGTGTCGATAAAAGAAAATACGGACATGCATGCATCATGATCATATTTAGAACAGCAATATCGTCATATAATCCCTTATGCTAAAGTGACAATTCATTCACAATGTAAAGCATGCATCAAGAACCTTATTGAGATTTAACAACCAATAGTCTTTAGTTATTGGAGCAATTGCAATTTATCATAACATCGGAAAGAGTCAAATGAGAGCTTGTAATGCCAATCCACATACTCAATCATCTTTTAGTCTTCTACAATTGCTAAAACTCACGCGGTACTCACGAGATCAAAGTTTCAGTTGGACACAGAGAAAGATAGGGGCTTATGGTTTAGCCTCCCAACTATTTACCTCAAGGGTAATGTCAACAATAATAATTCATGATTACTTACTTCCAAGTTGATATATGAATATAGATCTTTCCCCAGCACATGACGCTTGCCAAGATGATGGCAAAATAAGGAATTAGTGAGGATCACCATGACTCTTTTAAAGATAAAAAGTAAAGGTACAAGATAGGACCTTCGCAGAGGGAAGCAGAGGTTGTCATGCGCTTTTGATGTTTGTATGTGTGATCTCTTAATGTGAAGGAACGTCACTTTATATTGCCTCCTGTGATAAAGAACTTTATTATGCAGTATGTCGCTTTTATGTCTTCCTCATCACAGGTTCGCTATTTTCCATACACTAATAGATCATACATATTTAGGGAGCAATTTTTATTGCTTGCACCGATGACAACTTACTTGAAGGATCTTATTCAATCCATAGGTAGGTATGGTGGACTCTCATGGCAAAACTGGGTTGAGGATTTTAATGATGCACAAGTAGTATCTCTACTTAGTGCGAAATTTTTCGCTAATATGAGGTGGAAGCAGGCATCACATGCTAAAGGATCCATAATCATATAAAATTGTTCGAAACCAGGCAAACATAATTCATTATGTTGTCTTCCTTGTCCAACATCTACTTCTTAGCATGTAATAGTTTAATGAGTGTTCACAATCATAGATGATGTCAAAGATGATATATTTATATGTGAACCTCTCTTTCTTTATTACTTCCTATTAATTGCAACAATGACCAAGGTCTACGTTTGTCTTGTTGGGGAATGTTTCATGGGAAACAAAAAATTTCCTACGCACACGCAAACCTATCCATGGTGATGAGCATCTACGAGAGGGAGAGTGGATCTACGTACCCATGTAGATCGCTAAGCGGGAAGCGTTAAGAAACGCGGTTGGTGTAGTCGAACTTCTTCGCGATCCAAATCGCCGAGCGTCCCGCGATCCAATCACGAACAGTCCCGCGAACCAATCACGAACCGTCCCACGATCTCGTCACGATCCGTCCCACGATCCAATCACGAACGTCTCGTGGCCTTGATCACGATCCTTCCGATCTAGTACCGAACGGACGGCACCTCCGCGTTCAGCACACGTGCAGCTTGATGACAATCTCCACCGTCTTGATCCAGCAAGAGGGGTGGAGAGGAGAGAGAGTTCACCGGCAGTGCGACAGCGCTCCGGTGATTGTGGTGGAGCAATTCCGGCAGGGCTTCGCCTAAGCACTGCTCAACAACGATCTAGAGGAGAAACTATGCACCGGTGGAACGGGTAGCACGTGGCCGGAAATTCTGTCCAAAAACCACCCAATCCACTAGTATATATAGGAGGAGAGGAGAGGAGAGGCATCCAAGGCCTTTGGGTCGGCCGAAATAGGAGGTGGGAGCAATCCTACTTCACCTCCAATCCTAGTTGGAGTAGGATTGCCTCCTATTGGCTGATTTTCCACCTTTTGCTTTAGGACTTTCTCTCCTGCGCCATGGGCCTTTGTGGCTGTTTTCCCAGCCCACTAAGGGCTGGTTATTATTATCCCACAGCCCATGGACCTCTTGGGTTCGAAATACCCCTCCCGGAGGTCCCCCGTTACACTACCGGCACTCCCGGTACACTACCGATACTCCTGGTACACTACCGATGAGCCCGAAACTTTTCCGGCGACCAAACTAGGACATCCTATATATGAATCTTTACCTCCGGACCATTCCGGAGCTCCACGTGACGTCCGGGATCTCATCCGGGACTCCGAACAACGTTCGGTCACCACCATACATAACTCTATACTACCGAAACGTCACCGAACCTTAAGTGTGCAGACATTGCGGGTTCGAGAACTATGTAGACATGACCGAGACACCTCTACGGCCAATAACCAATGGTGGGACCTGGACGTCCACATTGGTTCCTACATATTCTACGAAGATCTTATCGGTTGAACCTCTATGTCAAGGATTCAGTTAATCCCGTATAACGTTCCCTTTGTTCTTCGGCATGTTACTTGCCCGAGATTCGATCGTCGGTATCTCTATACCTAGTTCAATCTCGTTACCGGCAAGTCTCTTTACTTGTTCCGTAATGCAAGATCCCGCAACTAACAATTAGTCACATTGCTTGCAAGGCTTATTGTGATGTTGCATTACCGAGTGGGCCCCGAGATACCTCTCCGTCACACGGAGTAACAAATCCCAGTCTCGATCCATGCCAACTCAACAGACACCATCAGAGATACCTGTAGAGCACCTTTATAGTCACCCAGTTACGTTGCGACGTTTGATACACACAAGGCACTCCTTCGATATCCGTGAGTTGCATGTTCTCATGGTCATAGGAACATATACTTTGACATGCAGAAAACAGTAGCAATAAACTGACACGATCATATGCTACGTTTGTAGTTTGGGTCTTGTCCATCACATCAGTCTCCTAATGATGTGATCCCGTTATCAAATGACATCACATGTCAATGGCTAGGACACCTGACCATCTTTGATCAACGAGCTAGTTCACTAGAGACATACTAGGGACATAGTGTTTGTCTATTTATCCACACATGCAATGTGTTTCCGATCACCACAGTTATAGCATGGATAATTAATGATTATCATGAACAAGGAAATATAATAATAAACACTTTATATATTGTCTCTAGGGCATATTTCCAACAGTCTCCCACTTGCACTAGAGTCAATAATCTAGTTCACATCACTATGTGATTTACATGGTAATGAATCGAACACCCATACAGTTCTGGTGTTGATCATGTTTAGCCCTTGGAAGAGGTTTAGTCAACGGGTCTGCAACATTCAGATCCGTGTGCACTTTGCAAATATTTATGTCCTTCTCCTCGATGTAGAACCGGATGGAGTTGAAGCGTCGCTTTATGTGTCTGGTCCTCTTGTGAAACCTTGGTTCCTTGGCTAGAGCAATGGCACCAGTGTTGTCACAGAACAGATTTATTGGATTCAGTGCACTAGGCACTACTCCAAGATCTGTCATGAACTGCTTCATCCAGACACCTTCCTTCGCTGCCTCCGAGGCTGCGATGTACTCCGCTTCGCACGTAGAATCAGCTACCACGCTTTGCTTGGAACTGCACCAGCTTACCGCTCCCCCGTTAAGAATAAATACGTATCCAGTTTGCGATTTAGAATCGTCCGGATCAGTGTCGAAGCTTGCATCGACGTAACCCTTTACGACGAGCTCTTCATCACCTCCATAAACGAGAAACATGTCCTTAGTCCTGTTAAGGTACTTAAGGATATTCTTGACCGCTTGCCAGTGCTCCATTCTAGGATCACTTTGAAACCTTCCAGCCATACTTATGGCAAGGCTGACATCAGGTCTTGTGCATAGCATTGCATACATGATAGAGCCTATGGCTGAAGCATAGGGGATGACGCTCATCTTTTCTTTATCTTCTGCAGTCACTGGGCATTGAGTCTTACTCAACTTCACACCTTGCAACAAAGGCAAGAACCCCTTCTTGGCCTGTTCCATTTTGAACTTCTTCAAAACTTTATCAAGGTATGTGCTCTGTGAAAGTGCTATTAAGCGTCTCGACCTATCTCTATAGATCTTAATGCCTAATATGAAAGCAGCTTCTCCTAGGTCCTTCATTGAAAAAATCTTATTCAAATATTCCTTCACGCTTTCCAGCATTTCTATATCGTTTCCGATCAGCAATATGTCATCCACATATAACACTAGAAACGCTACAGAGCTCCCACTCACTTTCTTGTAAATACAAGCTTCTCCATAAACTTGTATAAACCCAAACGCTTTGATCACCTCATCAAAGCGTTTATTCCAACTCCGAGATGCTTGCACCAGTCCATAAATGGATCGCTGGAGTTTGCAAACTTTGTCAGCATTCTATGGATCGACAAAACCTTCGGGTTGCATCATATAAAACTCTTCCTCAAGGAAACCGTTGAGGAACGCCGTTTTGACGTCCATCTGCCAAATTTCATAGTCGAAATAAGCAGCTATTGCCAACATGATTCTGACAGACTTAAGCATCGCTACGGGTGAGAAAGTCTCATCGTAGTCAACTCCTTGAACTTGTGAAAAACCCTTTGCCACAAGTCGAGCTTTATAGACGGTGACATTACCGTCCGCGTCCGTCTTCTTCTTATAGATCCATTTGTTCTGAATGGCCTTTCGCCCTTCAGGTAGTACTTCCAAAGTCCATGCTTTGTTTTCATACATGGATCCCATCTCAGATTTCATGGCCTCTAACCATTTCTCGGAATCCGGGCCCATCACTGCTCCATAGCTCGTAGGTTCATTGTTGTCCAACAACATGACCTCTAAGACAGGGTTGCCGTACCACTCGGGAGTAGTACGTGTCCTTGTCGACCTACGAGGTTCAATAGCATCTTGATCCGGAGCTTCATGATCATCATCATTAACTTCCTCTTCTACCGTTGTAGGTTTCACAGAAACATCTTTCTGTGCTGCGCTACTCTCTGGTTGAAGTAAAGGTTCAATAACCTCATCAAGCTCTATTTTCCTCCCACTCAATTCTTTCGAGAGAAACTCTTTCTCAAGAAATGTTCCGTTCTTAGCGACAAACACTTTGCCCTCGGATCTGAGATAGAAGGTATACCCGACTGTCTCTTTCGGGTATCCTATGAAGACGCACTTTTCCGCTTTGGGTTCCAGCTTTTCAGGCTGAAGCTTTTTGACATAAGTATCACATCCCCAAACTTTAAGAAACAACAACTTCGGCTTTTTGCCAAACCATAGTTCATATGGCGTCGTCTCAACGGATTTTGATGGTGCCCTATTTAAAGTGAATACAGCTGTCTCTAATGCATAACCCCAAAACGATAGTGGCAAATCGGCAAGAGACATCATAGAACGCACCATATCCAATAAGGTCCGATTACGACGTTCAGACACACCATTACGCTATGGTGTTCCGGGCGGTGTCAACTGTGAAACAATTCCACACTGTCTTAAGTGATTGCCAAACTCATAACTCAGATATTCACCTCCTCGATCAGATCGAAGAAATTTAATCTTCTTGTTACGATGATTCTCAACTTCACTCTGAAATTGCTTGAACTTTTCAAATGTTTCAGACTTGTGCTTCATCAAGTAAATATACCCATATCTACTCAAGTCATCAGTGAAGGTGAGAAAATAACGATAACCACCGCGCGCTTCGACATTCATTGAACCGCACACATCAGTATGTATGATTTCCAATAAGTCACTCGCCCGTTCCATTGTTAAAGAGAACGGCGTTTTGGTCATCTTGCCCATAAGTCATGGTTCACATGTGCCAAGTGATTCAAAATCAAGTGACTCCAAAAGTCCATCAGCATGGAGCTTCCTCATGCGCTTTACACCAATATGACCTTAACGGCAGTGCCACAAGAAAGTGGTACTATCATTAACTACTCTACATCTTTTAGCATCAATGTTATGAACATGTGTGTCATCACTATCAAGATTCAATATGAATAAACCCCTAACATTGGGTGCATGACTATAAAAGATATTACTCATATAAATAGAACAACCTTTATTCTCTGATTTAAATGAGTAATCGTCTCGCAATAAACAAGATCCAGATATAATGTTCATGCTTAACGCAGGCACTAAATAACAATTATTTAGGTTCATCACTAATCCTGATGGTAATCGAAGAGAGAGCGTGCCGACGGCGATCACATCAACCTTGGAACCATTTCCCACGCGCATCGTCACTTCGTCCTTTGCCAGTCTTCGTTTATTCCGTAGTTCCTGTTTTGAGTTGCAAATGTGTGCAACCGAACCGGTATCAAATACCCAGGCACTACTACGAGAACTAGTAAGGTACACATCAATAACATGTATATCATATATACCTTGTTTGTCGTTAGCCGCCTTCTTGCCAGCCAGGTACTTGGGGCAGTTCTGCTTCCAGTGACCAGTTCCTTTGCAATGAAAGCACTCAGTTTCTGGCTTAGGTCCATGCTTAGGCTTCTTTGTAGGAGTAGCAACTGCTTTGCCATCCTTCTTGGTTTTACCCTTCTTGCCTTTGCCTTTGTCGTTTTTCTTGAAACTAGTGGTTTTATTGACCATCAACACTTGATGTTCTTTCTGGATTTCAGACTCAGCGACTTTCAGCATCGCAAATAGCTCGGAGACTGACTTGTTCATCCCGTGCGTGTTATAGTTCATCACAAAGCTCTTGTAACTAGGTGGCAGCGATTGAAGCACTCTATCAGTGATCGCCTCTGGCAGAAGGGTAATTCCCAACTCCGCTAGACGGTCTGAGTACCCAGACATTCTGAGTATGTGCTCACTAATAGAACCGTTCTCCTCCATCTTGCAAGCATAGAATTTATCGGAGGTCTCATACCTCTCGATCCGGGCATTCTTCTGAAAGATAAACTTCAACTCCTGGAACATCTCATATGCTCCATGACGTTCAAAACGTCTTTTAAGTCCCGGTTCTAAGCCATACAATATTGCACACTGAACTATTGAGTTGTCTCCAGCACGAGCCTCCCAAGCGTTCTTAACGTCTTCGGAGGTCATGTCTTCTGGCTGGTCACCAAGCGGTGCATCAAGGACATATGACTTCTGGGAAGCCATGAGGATAATCCTCAGATTACGGGCCCAGTCAACAAAGTTACTTCCATCATCTTTCAATTTAGCTTTCTCTAGGAACGCATTAAAATTCAGGGGTGCTACTGCGCGAGCCATTGATCTACAACATAAATATGCAAAGGTTACTTAGACTATTGTTCAAGATAATGAGTTTAGTTAATAAAATTACTAAAGCTCCCACTCAAATTGACATTCCTCAGGTCATCTGAGTGTCACATGGTCCAAATTCACCAACTCAAGTCTGATCATCACGTGAGTTAAGGTGGCTTCAATGGTGAACATCATTATGTTGATCATATCTACTATATGACTCATGTTCGACCTTTCGGTCTCTTGTGTTCCGAGGCCATGTCTGTACATGCTAGGCTCGTCAAGTTTAACCCGAGTGTTCTGCACATGCAAATCTGGCTTGCACCCGTTGTATGTGAACATAGAGTCTATCACACCCGATCATCACGTGGTGTCTCGACACGACGAACTTTCGCAACGGTGCACACTCGGGGAGAACACAGTTCATCTTGAAATTTAAGTGAGGGATCACCTTATAATGCTACCGTCGTACTAAGCAAAACAAGGTGCATAAAAGGATTAACATCTCATGCAATTCATAAGTGACATGATATGGCTATCAACTTGTGTTTAAGATCTCCATCTTCGAAACACCGGCATGATCTCCATCGTCACCGGCATGACACCATGATCTCCATCATCTTGATCTCCATCAACGTGTCGCCATTGGGGTTGTCACGCCCTGCATGCTTCTACTGTTATTGCTACCGTAGCGATAAAGTAAAGCATTACATAGCACTTAATGATTGACACGCAGGTCATACAATAATTAAAGACAACCCTATGGCTCCTGCCGGTTGCCGTAATCACCGACATGCAAGTCGTGATAATCTATACATCACATGATCATCTCATACATCACATATATCTCATCATGTAATTGGCCATATCATATCACAACATACCCTGCAAAAACAAGTTAGACGTCCTCTAATTGTTGTTGCATGTTTTACGTGACTGCTACGGGTATCTAGCAAGAACGATTCTCACCTACGTATAAACCACAACGGTGATACATAGATTGCTTTTCAACCTTCTCAAGGACCGCCTTTGTCGGATCCGATCCAACTAAAGTGAGAGCAACTGTCACCCGCAAGCCATCTAAGCAACAAGTTGCGTCGAGGGAACCGGTCTCTCGTAAGCGTACGAGTAATGTTGGTCCGGGCCGCTTCATCTCACAATCCCGCTGAACCAAAATCCAACCAAGGGAGGAAGCAATCTAAGCATCAACGCCCACAAACCTTTTGTGTTCTACTCCAGATCTCATCGAACCATCAACCTAGCTCATGATGCCACTGTTGGGGAACGTCGCATGGGAAAAAAAAAATTCCTATGCACACGCAAACCTATCCATGGTGATGAGCATCTACGAGAGGTAGAGTGGATCTACGCACCCTTGTAGATCGCTAAGCACGAAGCGTTAAGAAACGCGGTTGGTGTAGTCGAACTTCTTCGCGATCCAAATCACCGAGCGTCCCGCGATCCAATCACGAACCGTCCCGCGAACCAATCACGAACCGTCCCACGATCTCATCACGATCCGTCCCACGATCCAATCACGAACGTCTCGTGGCCTTGATCACGATCCTTCCAATCTAGTACCGAACGGACGACACCTCCGCGTTCAGCACACGTGCAGCTTGATGACGATCTCCACCGTCTTGATCCAGCAAGAGGGGTGGAGAGGAGAGAGAGTTCACCGGCAGCGTGACGGCGCTCCGGTGATGGTGGTGGAGCAATTCCGGCAGGGCTTCGCCTAAGCACTGCGGAACAACGATCTAGAGGAGAAACTATGCACCGGTGGAACGGGTAGCACGTGGCCGGAAATTCTGTCCAAAAACCACCCAATCCACTAGTATATATAGGAGGAGAGGAGAGGAGAGGCATCCAAGGCCTTTGGGTCGGCCGAAATAGGAGGTGGGAGCAATCCTACTTCACCTCCAATCCTAGTTGGAGTAGGATTGCCTCCTATTGGCTGATTTTCCACCTTTTGCTTTAGGACTTTCTCTCCTGCGCCATGGGCCTTTGTGGATGTTTTCCCATCCCACTAAGGGCTGGTTATTATTATCCCACAGCCCATGGACCTCTTGGGTTCGAAATACCCCTCCCGGAGGTCCCCCGGTACACTACCGGCACTCCCGGTACACTACCGATACTCCCGGTACACTACCGATGAGCCCGAAACTTTTCCGGCGACCAAACTGGGACATCCTATATATGAATCTTTACCTCCGGACCATTCCGGAGCTCCTTGTGACGTCCGGGATCTCATCCGGGACTCAACAACCTTCGGTCACCACCATACATAACTCTATACTACCGAAACGTCACTGAACCTTAAGTGTGCAGACCCTGCGGGTTCGAGAACTATGTAGACATGACCGAGACACCTCTACGGCCAATAACCAATAGCGGGACCTGGATGTCCACATTGGTTCCTACATATTCTACGAAGATCTTATTGGTTGAACCTCTATGTCAAGGATTAAGTTAATCCCGTATAACGTTCCCTTTGTTCTTCGGCATGTTACTTGCCCGAGATTCGATCGTCGGTATCTCTATACCTAGTTCAATCTCGTTACCGGCAAGTCTCTTTACTCGTTCCGTAATGCAACATCCCGCAACTAACAATTAGTCACATTGCTTGCAAGGCTTATTGTGATGTTGCATTACCGAGTGGGCCCCGAGATACCTCTCCGTCACACGGAGTAACAAATCCCAGTCTCGATCCATGCCAACTCAACAGACACCATCGGAGATACCTGTAGAGCACCTTTATAGTCACCCAGTTACGTTGCGACGGTTGATACACACAAGGCACTCCTTCGATATCCGTGAGTTGCATGATCTCATGATCATAGGAACATATACTTTGACATGCAGAAAACAGTAGCAATAAACTGACACGATCATATGCTACGTTTGTAGTTTGGGTCTTGTCCATGACATCAGTCTCCTAATGATGTGATCCCGTTATCAAATGACATCACATGTCAATGGCTAGGAAACCTGACCATCTTTGATCAACGAGCTAGTTCACTAGAGGCATACTAGGGACATAGTGTTTGTCTATTTATCCACACATGCAATGTGTTTCCGATCACTACAGTTATAGCATGGATAATAAATGATTATCATGAACAAGGAAATATAATAATAAACACTTTATATATTGCCTCTAGGGCATATTTCCAACATGTCTACCCACAACAAGTTTCAGTCAACATTCTTTTTATATGTGAAGTCATCACTTCTCATAAGATCATCACATGATCTTTCATGCTTTTGTTCTCTTATTATTTTCTTTAGATCATGGCAAGAAGAAAAGCCCTTAACTAAAACACTCTTTATTATATAACTCACGAACTATATTACATTGGGGGTAACACAAAGCAAAACTCAAGCCTAGATCATACTAAAAACTTTATTCTACTAGATAAAGATATTACCAAAAGGATCGAACTAATATAAAGGTAAAGGAAAAAGATGTGATGGTGATACAATACCGGGGCAACTCCTCCAAGCTTGGCACAAGCCAAGGGGAGTGCCCATACCCGTGTGTTTAATTTTCTTCCTTTGGAGGTGATGGTGGTGGAGTCGTTGGAGTGCTTGTCAGCTTGTTTAGTTTCCTATTTAGCGAAAAGTTCTTCCTTTTTAGATCGTTAACTTCCTCTTCAAGCCTCAACACCCTTTGACATAATTCTTGCTTACTCTCCTACAAAAGACGAGAAGGGGTAAACAAAATCTTAGGCTTCTCCCTTGAGTTAGGGAGACTCGACTTCTTGAACTCCACATGCATGTCCCCAGGTGAGGGTAGAGGAACTTCCTCTTCGTCAGAACTTGTTCCTTCCTTCCCCTTAGGATCATAATCTTCTTCCTCATATGTGGTCCAACCATAAGGATCTAAGTCTCCGTAAACCTTGGGGTTAGCAAGGTAATCAGCCACGTAGCTCTCCCCCTCGGAATCTTGAGAGGACATCTTTGCTCTAAATCTGCTACAGAAACAGGCTCGAAATGAAAACAAAGGATATTTGCGTGATAAGAGGGTCAGACCTTTTGGGAGATTATATAGTGAATTTTTACCGACCATAAGGAGTGTTCCACCAGAAAACGGAGTCCGAGAGGCACACGAGGAGCTCACGAGCCTCCAGGCGCGGCCAGGGGGTGGGCCCGCGCCTGGCAGGCTCGTGGCCTCCTGGTGCGCTTTCCGGACTACCTTAAATTTTTGTATTTTTCTAAATATTCCAAAACGGAGAAAAAATGTTATTGGAAAAGTTTTGGAGTCGGTTTGCTCACCGTATCACATACCTCTTCGTTTTCGGAGTCTGAAACAGGCTGGTAGGCATCCCTTATGTACTCCTCTGGGGTTATGGTATTAATTATATTGCTTTCTACATTTATGGGAGTACCTGAGATATAATGCTTGATTCTTTTCCCATTCATCACTCTCGGAAAAGTGCCATCTGCGTTGTTGATTTTGATGGCACCGGAACTATATACTTCCTCGACAATGTAAGGACCTTCCCATTTAGAGAGAAGTTTTCCTGCAAAAAATCTTAAACGATAATTGTATAGCAAGACATAATCACCTACATTGAACTCACGTTTTTGTATCCTTTTATCATGCCACCTTTTTACTTTCTCTTTAAAAAACTTAGCATTTTCATATGCCTGAGTTCTCCATTCATCAAGTGGGCTAATATCAAATAACCACTTCTCACCAGCAAGTTTGAAATCAAAGTTGAGCTCTTTGATTGCCCAATAAGCCTTATGCTCTAGCTCAAGAGGTAAATGACATGCTTTACCGTAAACCATTTTATACAGAGACATGCCCATGGGATTCTTATAAGCTGTTCTATAAGCCCACAATGCATCATCAAGTTTCTTAGACCAATTCTTTCTAGACCTATTAACAGTCTTTTACAGAATTAATTTAAATTCTCTATTACTTAACTCTACCTGACCACTAGACTGAGGATGATAAGGAGATGCAATTCTATGGTTGACATCATACTTAGCAAGCATTTTACGGAAAGCACCATGAATAAAATGTGAAACACCATCAGTCATCAAATATTTAGGGACTCCAAATCTAGGGAAAATAACTTCTTTAAGCATCTTAATAGAGGCGTTTTGATCAGCACTACTAGTTGGAATAGCTTCTACCCACTTAGTAACATAATCAACAGCAACTAAAATATGAGTATACCCATTGGACTTTGGAAAAGGTCCCATATAATCAAAACCCCAAACATCAAATGGTTCAATAACAAGTGAATAATTCATAGGCATTTCCTGACGTTTACTAATATTACCTATTCTTTGACATTCATTGCAAGACAAGACAAACTTATGAGCATCCTTAAAGAGAGTAGGCCAATAAAAACCGGATTGCAATACCTTGTGTGCAGTTCTATGTCCAGCATGGTGTCCTCCGTAAGCCTTGGAGTGGCACTTCTGTAGGATCTGTCCCTGTTCATGCTCAGGTACACAATGTCTAATAACACCATCTACTCCTTTATATAGGTGAGGATCATCCCAAAAGTAATGTCTCAAATCATAAAAGAACTTTTTCTTTTGTTGGTACGTGAAACTAGGTGGTATATATTTAGCAACAGTATAATTAGCATAATCAGCATACCATGGTGTACTGCATGAAGCATTGATAACATTCAATTGTTCATCAGGAAAGCTATCATCAATAGGTTGTGGGTCATCAAGAACATTCTCTAACCTAGACAAGTTATCTGCTACGGGGTTCTCAGCAGCCTTCCTACCAACGATATGCAAATCAAATTCTTGTAGCAAGAGAACCCATCTAATAAGTCTAGGTTTAGCATCTCTCTTTTCCATGAGATATTTAATAGCAGCATGATCAGTGTGAATAGTAACTTTAGAATCAACAATATAAGGTCTGAACTTATCACATGCAAACACAACTACTAAAAATTCTTTTTCAGTAGTAGCATAATTTCTTTGGGCACTGTCTAGAGTTTTACTAGCATAATGAATAACATTTATTTTCTTATCAACTCTTTGTCCTAGGACAGCACCAACAGCATAATCACTAGCATCACGCATAATTTCAAAAGGTAGGTTCCAATCAGGTGGTTGAACAATAGGTGCAGTTATCAAGGCCTTCTTGAGTATTTCAAATGCTTCTTCACAATCATCATAAAAAACAAATGGAATGTCTTTTTGCAAGATATTAGTGAGAGGCCTAGAAATCTTAGAGAAGTCTTTAATAAACCTTCTATAGAAACCAGCATGACCAAGGAAACTTCTAATACCTTTAACGTTTGTAGGGCATGGCATTTTCTCAATGGCATGAACTTTAGCCTTATCAACTTCAGTACCTCTTTCAGAAATTGCAAAACTCGATCAAGGTTGCTCAAGCAATCATCAAAAGAAGATCCATAAACGGAGAAATCATCCAGGAAAACCTCAACAATCTTTTCACAAAAGTCAGAGAATATGGCCATCATATATCTTTGAAAGGTAGCAGGTGCATTACATAAACCAAAAGGCATACGTATATAAGCAAAGGTACCGAAAGGGCAAGTAAAAGTGGTTTTCTCCTGATCAGATTGTGAAATAGGTATTTGGGAGAAACCAGAATAACCATCTAGAAAGCAAAAGTGTGTATGTTTATACAATCTTTCTAGCATTTGATCAATGAAATGTAGAGGGTAATGATCTTTCTTAGTAGCTTTATTTAATTTCCTAAAATCAATTACCATCCTATAGCCGGTAACAATTCTTTGTGGGATCAATTCATCTTTATCATTAGGAACAACGGTAATACCTTCCTTCTTAGGGACACAATGCACCGGACTTACCCAATCACTATAAGCCACAGGGTAAATAATACCTTCTTCCAGGAGCTTTAGTATTTATTTTCTTACCACCTCTTTCATCTTAGGATTCAGTCTTCTTTGGGGCTCGGCAACTGGTTTGGAATCAGGATCAGTTTTAATTTTATGCTGGCATAGAGTGGGACTAATGCCTTTAAGATCATCAAGAGTATATCCAATAGCAGCACGATGCTTCCTTAGAGTTTTCAATAATTTCTTTTCTTCATGCTCTGAAAGGTTAGCACTAATAATAACAGGATATATCTCTTTTTCATCAAGATAAGCATACTTAAGAGTATCAGGTAATTGTTTAAGCTCAAACACAGGATCACCCTTTGGTGGAAGTGGATCTCCAAGTAATTCAACAGGCAAATTATTCTTAAGGATAGGACTTTGTTCAAAGATAACTCTATCTATCTCATTCTTCTCATCCATATGCATATCATTTTCATGTTCAAGCAAGTATTGCTCTAAAGGATTAGTAGGAGGCACAGCAATAGAAGTAAGAGCAATAGTTTCATCCTTACTAGACAATAAGCAATTAACTACAATAAGCAACTAGCATCAACTACAATAAGCAATTAACACTACTAGCAACCTTACAAGTACCAATCGGAGTTGCGAGATGGAGATTGAATACAAGAGATGAACTAGGTTTTGGAGAGGAGATGGTGCTGATGAAGATGTTGATGGAGATGAGTCCCCTCCGATGAGAGGAGTGTTGGTGATGACGATGGCGACGATTTCCCTCTCCGGGAGAGAGGTTTCCCCGGCAAAACAACCCTGCCGGAGCGCTAGATTGGTTCTGCTCAAGTTCCGCCTCGTGGCGGCGGCGCCTCCTCCCGAAAGCTCTATATTGATTTTTTTCCCCGGACGAAACCCTTCATATAGGAGAATATGGGGGGCTAGAGGAGCTGCAGGGGGGCCCACGAGCCCCCCAGGCGCGGCCAGGGGGGTAGGCCACGCCTGGCAGGCTCGTGGCCTCCTGGTGGCTCCTCTCTGATATATCTCCGGCCTAGTATTTTTTATATATTCCAAAATAATTCCTCGTTGATCTTCACGGCTTTTGGAGTTGTGCAGAATATATATCTCAAACTTGCTCCTTTTCCAGCCCAGAATTCCAGCTGCCGGCATTCTCCCTCTTCAGGTAAACCTTGTGAAATAAGAGAGAAAAGGCATGAATATTGTACCATAATGTGTAATAACAACTCATGATGCGATAAATATCAATATAAAAGTATGATGCAAAATGGACGTATCAGTTATCATAAAGTTCAAATATATTACAATATATTACAAATAGCGAGTGTGGAATACTGATGGGTCGGTGTGCGGAATTGTCCTAGGCAATTGTTAACAAGATCGGTAACCATTACTGCAATTTTATATGAGGGGGAGGCATAAGCTAGCATACTTTATCTACTTGGATCATATGCACTTATGATTAGAACTCTAGCAAGTATCCACAACTACTAAAGATCATTAAGGTAAAACCAACCATAGCATTAAAGCATCAAGTCCCCTTTATCCCATACGCAATAACCCCCTTACTCGGGTTTAAGCTTCTGTCACTCTACCAACCCACTATAAGCGAATCATGAACGTATTGCAACATCCTACAGCGGGAATCCTTCACGTGTGTGCGGCACGGAAGGCACCATAGGACAGCACCAAAATAAACAGACAACTCAAACCAATCTAGATCATCAATCAACCCATAAGACAAAAGAAATCTACTTAAAACATCATAGGATGGCAACACATTATTGGATCACAATATGTGGCATAAAGCACCATGTTCAAGTAGGGGATTACAGGGGGATGTGGTAGAGTGGACCACTGAAAAGATATGAGGACGGTGATGAAGAAGGTGATGTTGATGAAGACGATCACCGCGGTGATGGTAACCCCAATGGCACTCCAGTGCCATCGAGAGAGAGGGGGAGAGGGTCTACCCCTTGTGCTTCCTCCTCCATGTCCTCCCCCCTAGGTGGGAAGAGGTTCTCCTTGTGGTCCTTGGCCTCCATGGTGATGATGGCCCCTCCGTTTTCCTCCTCCATGGTCTCCGGTGATGGTGACCCCCTCCGGCAGGCTGCCAGAGAGGGCCAAGATTGATTTTTCGTGGCTATAGAGACTTGCGGCGGCGGAACTTCTGATCTAGGGTTCTTGCTAGGGGTTTTGGTGTATATAGGAATTTTTGGCGTCGGTCTCACGTAAAGGGGGTGCTCAAGGAGTCCACAAGCCAGGAGCACTCTCCTGGGGGGTAGGGCACGCCCCCTAGGCTTGTGGCCTCCTCGGTCACTTCTTGGCCCAGCTCTGGTGCTTCGGGGGTCTCTTTTGGTCCATAAAAAGTCATCGTAAATTTTCAGCCCATTCCGAGAACTTTTATTTCTGCACAAAAACGACACCATGGTTTTTCTGCTAAAAACATCATCAGTCCAGGTTAGTTCTAATAAAATCATACCAAAATCATATAAAATTATTGTAAACATGGCACGAATACTTCATATATTATAGATACGTTGGAGACATATCATGCACCATTGCGAAGGATCGCCGTTTCGAAGCACCACGTGATGATCGGGTGTGATAGACTCTATGTTTGCATACAATGGGTGTAAGCCAGTTTTGCACATGTAGAACACTTGGGTTAAACTTGAAGAGCTTAGCATGTATGGACATGGCCTCAGAACACAGAAGACCAAAAGGTCGAACATGAGTCATATAGTAGATATGATCAACATGGAGATGTTCACCATTGAAACCACCTCATCTCACGTGATGATAGGACTTGGGTTGGTGGATTTGGATCATGTAACACTTAGGCAACCTGAGGGATATTGATTTGAGCGGGAGTTCTTAAGTAATATGATTAATTGAACTCATTATCATGAACATAGTCTAAGTTTTCTTTGCAAACTTATGTTGTAGATCAATGGCTCGCACAGTAGCTCCCCTGAATTTTAATGCGTTCCTAGAGAAAGCTAAGCTGAAAGATGATGGAAGTAACTATTCAGACTGGGTCCGTAATCTGAGGATTATCCTCACGGCTTCACAAAAGGCTTATGCCCTTGATGCGCCGCTTGGTGTGCCACCCCCTCTAGTGTCGTCTACAGAAGTTGTGAAGTCTGGCAGGCAAGTGGTGATGACTACTTGATAGTTCAGAGCGCCATGTTGTATGGCTTAGAGTCGGGACTTCAAAAGCGTTTTGAACACCATGGAGCATATGATATGTTCCAGGAATTGGAGTTAGTGTTTCAAGCAAATGCCCTGCTCGAGAGGTACGAGACCTCCGATAAGTTCTTCGCCTGAAAGATAGAAGAGAATAGTTTTGTCAGTGAGCACCTACTCAGAATGTCTGGGTACTACAATTGTTTTACTGATTTGGGAGTTTAGCTTCCCCCTGAGACGGTCACTGACAGAATTCTCCAGTCACTGACACCTAGCTACAAAGGCTTCGTGATGAACCATAATATGCAAGGGATGAACAAGTCAGTCTCTGAGCTATTCGCGATGCTGAAAGTTGCGGCATTAGAAATTAAAAAGGAGCACCATGTGTTGATGGTGAATAAAACCACTAGTTTCAAGGAAGTCAAGGGAAATAAGGGAAACTTCAAGAAGGGTGGAAAGCTAGTTGCCGCTCCCGTGAAGAAACCCAAGGCTGGACCCAAGCCTGAGACTGAGTGCTTCTATTACAAGGGGACTGGCCACTGGAAGTGGAATTGCCCCAAGTATCTCGCTGACAAGAAGGATGGCAATGTCAATAAAGGTATATTTGATATACATGTTATTGATGTCTACTTCACTAGCTCTCTTAGTAGTGCTTGGGTATTTGATACCGATTCGATTGCTCATGTTTGTAACTTGAAACAAGAACTATGGAATAAACAGAATGGTACAAGGTTGATGTGATCGCTGTCGGCACGCTTGCTCTTCAATTATGAGCGGTGTTGGGGATATAACCCCACGATATGACCCTCCCTAATGGCTCCGGGTTATACTTGGCGGTTTGTATGCTGGCGCAAGGTGAGCCGGTGGACCTAAAGCCCAGGAAGCTTGGCGGCTCATAAGGTGGTCTAGACAGTGGCCCAGAAGACCCGGGTGTGTAAGGCGCCCGGGGACAACTTGGACAAGAAGATAGAGGAAGACTCTCGTAGACAATGAGATTCGGTTACCAATGGTATGACCCATAGTCTTGACCTCCTATATAAAGGCAGACCCGGGGCGACTTAGAGATCAAGTTGTCGAGTACTAGTTCAAGCTTTAGCTTCCTTGTAATCGATACATCAAGCAATACAAACACAAGCAAGACGTAGGCTATTTCCTCGACTTGAGAGGCCGAACCTGGGTAAATCCATGTCTTTCGTCCCCATCAAGCCCTTTGAGTTCATCACGTTAGCAATGGCCTCGAACCGAAGTTTGTTTACCCGGACATCTACCGTGACAAAACCACGACAGTTAGCACCCACCGTGGGGCTTGCGCTCAGTGGTGTTGAGTTCTCAAAGGGCTCTCTCTCGGGGCTCAAGGGATACGTGGTTGGTAGGATGAGCAAGATTCGCCACGGCCGGCTCTACATCGACGACGCCTGCTGGGGGCTCGATGCTGGCTCTGTGGAGTATGGCTTCCGGGTTCCGTTCGGTGGGATCCACATGTTTATCGGGAAGGTTGATGGAGCAACTCCCGGGCCGGACGTCTGCACCAACCTCGTCGAGCCGTCTCGGCGTCTGCAACCTACTCGTAGTGTGCAACCCGCCCGCGTTAACTCGGGCCGGAAGCACGTCTTCGTGGGCTTTACTCAAGGTATGGATCTAGAAGCTTCCGGATCACAGGAAACTCTTGTTTACTTAGAGGACGAATCTTCAAGCGGAGAAACAGTCGATCTACAGGCTTCACAATGGCGGGCTCGGGGGCTACTGTGAGCTCTGCCCTGAGTCAGATCGCTCTGAGGCGGACGATCTTAGGCCACCGGTTCATGCTGTCGTGTTCATGGTGGGGTCAGTCCCAGGCACGAATAGTATGCCTGCAGGGGCCGCCACCTCAGGGGATAACCCGCCGCCGGAGGCTCAAGTTCTTTTGGAGCTGATGGACGAGCTCGCGGCCCTAATGGCTATTGAAGTAACGCCAGACAATCAAGCGGCTAGGAACTTGGAGATTGCAAGGATTAAGGACCGGATGGCGGAAGAGCAGCAGAGGATGGCTGAGTTAAAAGCCGGGTGGAAAGTTATGAACTAGCCACGGAGATGTTGGACGTCAGTGAGGCGGTTTGTGCCAAATACTTCATCATAATGCTTGAAGGCCCGGCCCGCACATGGTTAAAGGGATTGCCGCCCAATACCATCAATTCATGGGGAGAGCTGAGAGCCAGATTCATTAAAAACTTTCAAGGAACGTGTAAAAAGCCCATGACCATTGTGGATCTTGATCACTGTGTTCAACAGGAGAATGAGTCAGCTCATCATTGGGTACGGCGGGTCTCGACCATCATCCACTCTTCGAAGCAAATCACGGCGCCTCAAGCAGTGCTGATCTTAGAGAAGAACTGCCACTTTGTCCCGCTAAAGCACAAGCTTGGCTGGCTCAAACGCACATGTCAGGATATGGGAGAGCTCATGACGGCTCTCACGAAATACGACGACTCTAACAACACGAAGGATCCGGGCTCCGACGAGGAAAAGGCCGGCCAAGGCAAGAAGGGCAATCACAGCAAGGGTAGGCAAACAATGGCAGCCAGAGCAAATGTAAGAACCTTGAGGCCGGTTCAGAACTGGTGGCCAATGCAAGTACCAATCAGAATCACCCCAAGGGCAACAGGAGGTTTAGGCCACCTTTTAATAAGGACAGGCCTACCTTTAATTTGGAGGAAGCACTGAAGGGTCCTTGTCCGGATCACGGCCAGCCTGATAAGCCGGCAAACCACACATGGGGAGAGTGTCGTTTCATGCAGAAACTTAAGAATCACTTTACACACCCCAACAATCAGGACGGTGGCCCGCCGGGCGGCTCTGGACACGGCGAGTCAGGGGCCGGTTTTGGGTCCGGCGGCTCAGGGACTGGTCACCCAGGTCAAGGTAATCAAGGAGGACACTAGCAACATTCTTGTAACAACAATCAGCAATAGCGTAATCAGTCTGGTTATCAGAGTAACCCGAAGCAGCTCAGCTCTGGTCAGTATCATGTTTTCACGACCACCCTCAACAAAAGGGCTCAGAAGTTGCGCAAGTGGGCAGTCAATGCGGTTGTGCCGGCTCTACCACAGTATTTGCGATGGTCTGAGTATGACATAACATGGAGTCGGGAGGATCACCCGCCGTGTGTCGATGACCCGGGGCGGCTGGCTTTGGTTGTGGCCCCCCAAGTGGGAGGGTATATGGTGAATAAAGTGCTAATGGATGGAGGCAGCAGTATACTACGATACTTTCCGGCGAATGAAATTGCTAGACAAGGATTTGAAACCCTCATCCACCGTCTTTCATGGTGTGGTGCTAGGCAAGTCGGCGTATCCAGTAGGCAGGATTTCTTTGGAAGTGGCCTTCGGCGACGAGAATAACTACAGGGTGGAGTCCTTGTGGTTTGAGGTGGTGAAAATCAAGAGTCCTTACCATGCATTTTTTTGACATCCGGCTTATGCAAAGTTCATGGCTAGGCCTTGCTATGTATACTTACAGCTCAAGATGCCCGGCTTAAAAGGTACCATTACTGTTCATGGTGACCGAAAGACGGCCATTGAGTGTGAGGAAGGAGATGCGGCTTACGCAGAGTCCAGTTGCACTTAGGAGGAGCTTAAATTTTACAAGGAGAATGTTGACCCGGAGGATATGACCCCGCTGAAGAAGGCCACGATGGAGGTTGAGACGCCCCTCAAGTTTTCAGTAGATGACACTAAAGCGGTAGATTTTACCCCGGGTGGCTCTTCCAAATAGTTCATCATTGGAGCCCACATGGATCCCAAATAGGAAAGCACGCTCATCAAATTCATCCTTGAGAATCGGGACATCTTCGCATGGAAACCTTCTGACATGCCGGGTATACCGAGAGAGTTCGCTGAGCACAACCTTAATGTGGATCCGAAGTTTAAGTCGGTTAAACAGTTTCTACCGCGGTTCAATGAGGAGAGACGCAAGGCAATTGGGGAAGAAGTTGCCCGGCTCTTGGCGGCAGGTTTCATTGTTGAAGTTTTTCACCCGGAGTGGTTGGCTAACCCGGTGCTGGTGCTCAAGAAGAACGGCACTTGGCGTATGTGCGTAGACTACCCGGACCTTAACAAAGCCTGTCCGGCTGACCCGTTTGCCCTTCCTCGTATTGATCAAATCATCGATGCTACGGCAGGATGTGAAAGCCTGTGTTCTTTGGACGCCTACTCAGGCTATCATCAGATCAAGATGGGGATTAAAGACCAAGAGAAGACGGCTTTCATTACGCCTTTTGAAGCTTTCTGCTATGTATCCATGCCTTTTGGGCTCAAGAGTGCCCAGGCAACCTATCAGCGGTGTGTGGAGAATTTTCTTCACAGTTAGATTGGCCGTAATGTCCATGCGTATGTGGATGACATCGTAATTAAGTCAAGGAAGAAGGAGACCCTTTTGGACGACTTAAGGGAGACCTTTGATAATCTCCGGGTCTATAAGATGATGCTTAATCCGGCCAAGTGTGTCTTTGGTGTTCCAGCCGGCAAGCTCTTGGGTTTTCTGGTTTCTGAGCGTGGCATTGAAGCTAGCCCAGATAAAATCAAGGCTATCACTTCTCTGGCTGAGCCGGCCTGTATTAATGATGTTCAGTGCCTGGCAGGGGGGATTGCCGCATTGAGCCGGTTCATAAGCCGCCTCGGAGAGAAAGCTATTCCTTTATATCAGATGATGAAGAAGGCGGACAATTTCATCTGGAGCAAGGTGGCGGGTGAAGCATTGGAGGCGCTCAAGAAGCAGCTTACTGAGCCAACGGTGCTCGCTGCTCCGGCTGAGAAAGAGTCGTTGCTTCTGTATGTGGCGGATAATAACCGGGCAGTAAGCGCCGCAATCGTAGTCGAGCACAAGGAGTCTCGGAAAGAATATCCGCTTCAAAGGCCAGTTTATTACATCAGTGAGGTCTTCATGGAGTCTAAGCAAAGGTACCACATTGGCAGAAGCTAGTATACGGGGTCTTCATGGCCAACCGCAAGCTAAAGCACTATTTTTTGGGGCACCAAATAACGGTGGTCAGTTCTGCTCTGTTGGGGGACATAATCCAGAATAGAGAAGCCACTGGAAGGATTGCTAAGTGGGCATTGGAGTTGGGGCCTCTCAATCTAAAATATATGCCTCGTACGGCTATCAAGTCCCAAGCTCTTGTGGACTTTATAAATGATTGGACGGAATGGCAAGTTCCCGAGGAAAAGCCGGATGACACATACTGGACCATACACTTTGATGGATCCAAGCAGCTAGAAGGGTCAGGCGCACGGTTGTTTTGACGTCTCCTAAAGGTGATAAGTTTTGTTATGTGCTCCGGTTGATGTTCCCGTGCACTAACAATGCGGCTGAGTATGAGGCTCTACTTCATGGTCTTAGATTAGCCAAGGAGATGAATTTAAGCTGGATAAGGTGTTTGGGTGACTCAGATTTGGTGGTTCAGCAGGTTTCGAGCACTTGGGCCTCCAAAGACCCACGGATGGCGGCTTATCGATAGGCGGTTGATATTATTGCCAGCCACATCAAAGGGTATCAGGTGGATCACATTGATCATCGCAGGAATGAGGCCCCAGATGCGCTGTTACGGCTCGGCTCCCAACAAAAGCCGATGCCACCCAATGTATTCCCGGACGTCTTACATCATTTGACTATTAAATTACCTTCAGAAGAGGATTTGGCTACTCCTGACCTGGAGGGGGAGTTAGTGGCGGCTTTGCACGCTATCCCAGATTGGATTGTCCCCTACCTGGCCTATCTGACCCGGGGCGAGTTACCCGATGATGAAGACCTGGCCAGACATATCACCCAATGCTCTAAATCAATGACGATAGTTAATGGTGAGTTGCACAAATGCAACATGACTGGCGTTTTCCAACGCTGTGTCTCACCTGAGGAGGGTCAGCAAAATCTTAAATGAAATTCATGTCGGAGATTGTGGACATCACGCCGGCTCGAGGTCGCTGGTAGCCAAGGCCTTCCGGCACGGGTTCTTCTGGTTGACAGCTCACAAGGATGCAGAAGACTTGGTTCGCAAATGTGACGTCTGTCAAAAGTTCGGCCGGCGTGCTCATGTTCCGGCTCAAGAGTTGAGGATGATACCAATTACCTGGCCGTTTGCAGTCTGGGGGCTAGACATGGTAGGACATTTCAAAAGATCCAAAGATAAGAAAACGCACCTCTTGGTCGCGGTTGATAAATTCACCAAATGGGTGGAGGCAGAGCCGGTTAGCAAGTGTGACGCGGCTACGGCGGTTCAATTTGTTAAGAAGTTGATCTATCGTTTTGGTTACCCTCACAGCATCATCACCGATAATGGCACAAATATATCTAAGGGGGCTATAAAAGAGTTCTGTGACAAGGAGCACATCCGGGTGGATGTTTCAACAGTTGTGCATCCACAGTCTAATGGTCAGGCGGAGCGTGCTAATCAAGAGATTTTAAGGGGCATCAAGCCACGGCTTATGGTTCCTTTATGACAAACGCCCGGGTGTTGGGTAGAAGAATTGCCTTCCCTCTTATGGAGTGTCAGGACTACCCTCAACAGATCTACAGGCTATACACCTTTGTTTATGGTGTACGGTGCCGAAGCAGTATTGCTGCTACTTCCCTATAACGTCACCAGAAATTGGCTAGTTGATGTGAGATTTCTTAACTTGTGTTGGTTTTTCCCTTGAAGAGGAAATGGTGATGCAACAAGGTAGCGGTAAGTATTTCCCTCAGTTTGAGAACCAAGGTATCAATCTAGTAGGAGTAACAAGATGAGGCAACAAGGAACCTACACAAACAAAAACAAACTTGCACCCAACGCGATAAAGAGGTTGTCAATCTCTCCATGATTGTTTGCAAAGTGAGATCTGATAGTGATATTAGATGAATATGAATTAGTAAATAAAATTGCAGCAAGGAATTTTCAGTGTTTTTTATGTTTAGATCTGAATATAAATATGTAAAGTAGACCCGGGGGCCACAGTGTTCACTAGAGGCTTCTCTCATGAAACCAAGTATTATGGTTGGTGAACAAATTACTGTTGAGCAATTTATAGAATAGCGCAAAGTCATGACAATATCTAAGGCAATGATCATAAATATAGGCATCACGTCCGAGACAAGTAGACCGATACTTTCTGCATCTACTACTATTACTCCACACATCGACCACTATCCAGCATGCATCTAGTGTATTAAGTTCATGATAAACGGAGTAACGCTTTAAGCAAGATGACATGATGTAAAGGGATAGATTCATGCAATATGATATAAACCCCATCTTTTTACCCTTCATGGCAACAACACGATGCGTGCCTCGCTACCCTTCTGTCACTAGGTGAGGACACCGCACGGTATGAACCCAAAACCAAGCACTTCTCCTATTGCAAGAACTATAGATCAAGTTGGCCTAACAAAACCCATAACTCGAAGAGAATTACAAGGATACAAAATCATGCATATAATAATTCAGAATGGACTCAAATAATATTCATAGATAATCTAATCATAAATCCACAATTCATCGGATCTCAACACACACCGCACAAGAAGATTACATCAGATAGATCACCATGAAGATCATGGAGAACTTTGTATTGAAGATCAAAGAGAGAGAAGAATCCATCTAGCTACTATCTATGGACCCGTAGGTCTGAGGTGAACTATTCACGCATCATCGGAGAGGCAATGGTGTTGATGAAGATGGCCACCGGTCACGAATTCCCCTCCGACAGGATGTCGAAACGGTCTCCCGATTGGCTTTTGGTGGCTCTGGAGGTCTGCGGCGGTGGAACTTGCGATCTAGGTTTATTTTCGAGGGTTTCCATATTTATAAGGCCATTTGGAGTCGGGAACAAGTCGAGAGGTGGCACGAGGAGGTCACGAGCCCCCTAGACGCGGCCAGGGGGGCCCGCGCCTCCCAGGCTCGTGACTCCCTCAGGCCGCCTCTCCGGTATCTTTCTTGTCAGGTATTTTTCATATTTTCCATAAAAAATCACGGCGAAAGTTTTATTCCATTTGGACTCCGTTTGATATTCCTATCTGAAAAAGGTCAAAAACACGAAAAAAACAGGAACTGACACTGGGCACTGGATTAATAAGTTAGTCCCCAAAACAATATAAAATAGCATACTCATGCATATAAAACATCCAAAGTTGATAATATAATAGCATGGAATGATAAAAAATTATGGATCTGTTGGAGACGTATCAAGCATCCCCAAGCTTAACTCCTGCTCGTCCTCGAGTAGGGAAGTGATAAAGAATGAATTTTTGATGTGGAATGCTACCTAACACATTTGTTTTATGTAATATCTTTATTGTGGCATGAATGTTCAGATCCGTAAGATTCAAAACAATAGTCTAATATTGACATGAAAACAATAATACTTCAAGCATAATAGCAAAGTAATCATGAACTTTCGAAATAACAAAGCTAAAGAAAGTTATCCCTACAAAATCATATAATCTGGCGATGCTCCATCATCCCCACACAAAGAATTTAAATCATTTACAACCCCGGTATTGATCAAGTAATTGTTTTTGCACTCTTATTTTTTCAAACTTTTTCAACTCTCACGCAATACATGAGCGTGAGCCATGGATATAGCACTATAGGTGGAATAGAGTGTGGTGGAGGTTGTGAGGCAAAAAGGAGGAGATGATCACATCGACTCGGCGTGTCAATAGGCTATGGAGATGCCCATCAATAGATATCAATGTGAATGAGTAGGTATTGTCATGAAACGGATGCACTAGAGCTATAAGTGTATGAAAGCTCACAAATGAAAACTAGTGGGTGTGCACCCAACTTGCTTGCTCACGAAGACCTAGGGCACTTTGAGGAAGCCCATCATCGGAATATACAAGCCAAGTTATATAATGAAAATTTCCACTAGCATATGAAAGTGACAAAACTAGAGACTCTCTGTCATGAAGAACATGGTGCTATTTTAAGCACAAGTGTGGAAAAAGATAGTAGCATTGTCCCTTCTCCCTTTTCTCTCATATTTTTTTTTGTTTGGGATCTTTGGCCTCTTTTTATTTGGTGGGCATCTTTGGCCTCTTTTATTTCCTCACATGGGACAATGCTCTAATAATGATGATCATCACACTTTTATTTACTTACAACTCGATACTTAGAACAATTTATGACTCTATATGAATGCCTCCGGTGGTGTACCGGGATGTGCAATGATCTAGCATAGCAATGACATCAAAAAATGGACAAGCCATGGAAACATCATGCTAGCTATCTTACGATCATGCAAAGCAATATGACAATGATGGTGCGTGTCATAATAAACGAAACGATGGAAGTTGCATGGCAATATATCTCGGAATGGCTATGAAAATGCCATAATAGGTAGGTATGGTAGTTGTTTTGAGGAAGGCATATGGTGGGTTTGTGCACCGGCGAGAGTTGCGCGGCACTAGAGCGGGTAGCAATGGTGGAAGGTGAAAGTGCATCTATACCATGGACTCACATTAGTCATGAAGAACTCACATACTTATTGCAAAAGTTTTATTAGTAATCGAAACAAAGTTCTCCGACTTCTATACATGGTGCGATCCCGACCTCTACACAAAGGATGACAATCAATAAATCAATTATGCTCCGACTTCCTAACATAGCGGTTCACCATCCGTGCATGCTACGGGAATTACTAACTTCAACACAAGTATTTCTAGATTCACAACACCCTACTAACATAACTCTAATATTACCATATCCATATCTCAAAACTAATTGCGAGGAATCAAACTTATCTTACTAATCAATGCACTTGAATATGAAAATTTTATTATATCCTCTTTGTATGCCTATCATATTTAGGACTAATTTCATAACACAAGCCAATTACCAAGTTACATAGATAGATCACTCTCAAAATGATATAAGTGAAGATTCAAGAGTTTGTATTTCTAAAAAATATGACACCGCCGTACTCTACAAAGATTTAAGTGAAGCACTAGAGCAAAATTATCTAGCTCAAAAGATATAAGTGAAGCACATGTGAGCTGAATTACTAAGCTCAAAAAGATATAAGTGAAGCACATGTGAGCAGAATTGTCGAGCTCAAAAGATATAAGTGAAGCTCATTGAGTATTCTAACAAATTCACGATGAATGCATGTATCTCTCAAAAGGTGTGCAGCAAGTATGATTGTGACAAAAAATAAAGCAAAGACTCTTATAATACACGACGCTCCAAGCAAAACACATATCATGTGGTGAATAAAAATATAGCTCCAAGTAACGTTACCGATGGATTGAAGACGAAAGAGGGGATGCCTTCCTGGGGCATCCCCAAGCTTAGGCTTTTTGGTGTCCTTTAATTTGGCTTGGGATGCCTTGGGCATCCACAAGCTTAGGCTCTTGCCACTCTTTATTCCATTGTCCATAAGAACATCATCCAAAACTTGAAAACTTCACAACACAAAACTTAAACAGAAACTCGTGATAGCATTAGCATAAGAAAACAAACGACCAACTTTTCAGGTATAGTAAACTTTAATTTCCATTTATATTGATGTTATATTACTGTATTCTCACTTCTCCATGGCTCGTGCCCCCCGATACTACCCATAGTTTCATCAAAATAAGCAATCAACACAACAAAAACAGAATCTGTCAACAACAGAACAGTCTGTAGCAATCTGTATATTTCGTATACCTCTGTTAACTCAAAAATTCTGAACAAATTATGAAAAATAGGGTAATTTTCATATAAATCAGCACCAAAAATAATCAACTCAAAAGCTCTTTCTAGCTAGAAATGAAAAATAATTTTGTGAGCACAAAGTTTCTGTCTTTTTCAAGCATGATTAAACAACTATCACCAAAACTAATCATAAAGGTTCTACTTGGCACAAACACTAATTAAAACATAAAAAACAAAATCGTAACAGAATCATGATGGTGTTAACTCAACAAAACAGAAAGTAAACGAGCAAAATTAAACCTATTCATTGGGTTGCCTCCCAACAAGCGCTATTGTTTAACGCCCTTAGCTAGGCATAAGGCACAAACACTAATTAAAACATAAAAAACAAAATCGTAACAGAATCATGATGGTGTTAACTCAACAAAACAGAAAGTAAACGAGCAAAATTAAACCTATTCATTGGGTTGCCTCCCAACAAGTGCTATTGTTTAACGCCCTTATCAAGTATTATCATCCTTAGTGATCAAATAAGTAGCTCTCATTATAGATTCATAAGGCAATTTTATTCTCTTTCTAGGAAAATGTTCCATGCCCTTCTTCAATGGAAATTGAAATTTAATATTCCCTTCCTTCATATCAATAACCGCACCAATAGTCCTAAGGAAAGGTCTACCAAGAATAATGAGACATGTAGGATTGCAATCAATATCAAGCACAATGAAATCTACGGGCACATAATTCCTATTTGCAATAATAAGAACATCATTAATCCTTCCCATAGGTTTCTTAATAGTAGAATCCGCAAGATGCAAATTAAGAGAGCACTCATCAATCTCATTGAAACCTAGAACATCACATAAAGATTTTGGAATTGTGGAAACACTAGCACCCAAATCACACAAAGCATGGCATTCATAATTTTTAATCTTGATTTTTATAGTAGGTTCCCACTCATCATGAAGTTTTCTAGGAATAGATATTTCCAACTCAAGTTTCTCTTCAAGAGATTTCATTATAGCATCAACGATATGTTTAGTAAAAGCCTTATTTTGGCTATAAGCATGTGGAGAGTTTAGCATGGATTGCATCAAGGAAATACATTTAATCAAATAGAAACTATCATAATTAAATTCCTTGAGATCCAAAGTAGTAATTTCATCACTACTCAAAGTTTTGATATCTTCTACTCCACTTTTAGTATTTTTAGCATCAAGATAAATAGACTCCGAATCATTGGGGTGTTTCTCAACCAAAGTGGATTCACATCCAGCCCCATAATTATTAAGATTGACATTAGAAAACAAGGATTCAATAGGAGTCACATCAAGCACTTTAAGATCTTCGTGATTCTCATCACGAGAACACGCCATTTTGAGCCATTCATGTCTAGCACGAATTTTGGCGGTTCTTTCTTTACTCTCATTCATAGAAATACGCATAGCTTTCAAAGTTTCATCCAAATTAATCTTGGGAGGAACACATCTCAATTTCAAAGCATCAATATCAAGAGACATTATATCAACAATCCTAGCCAAGTCATCAATTTTAAGCAGTTTTTCTTCTATGGAAACATTGAAAATCTTTTGCGAATTAATAAACTCCTTAATATTACTCTCAAGATCATAGGTCATTTAATTATAATTCCCATGAGCATTGTTGTAGGAATTTCCAAAATTATGAGAGGGATTACTAGGAAAAGGCCTAGGATTAAAGTTACCTCTATAAGCATTGTTGTTACCAAAATTATTCCTACCAACAAAATTAACATCCAAATTTTCATTGCTATTCTCAATAAAGGAAGATAAAGGCATATCATTAGGATATAGAGGAACACTCTTACTAGCAACCAATTTCAGTAACTCATCCAGCTTAGCACTCAAAGAGTTAATTTCTTCTATAGCATGCACTTTTTTACTAGTGGGTGATCTTTCAGTGTGCGTTGAGAATAATTTGTCATAATATTATTCAAGAGTTTTGTAGCTTCTCCTAATGTGATTTCCATAAAAGTTCCATCGGAGGCGGAATCCAAGATATTTCTAGAAGCAAAATTCAAACCAGCATAGAAAAATTGTGTAATAATCCAAAGACTTAGACCATGAGCGGGATAATTTCTAATCATCAATTTCATTCTCTCCCAAGATTGTGCAACATGTTCATGATCTAGTTGCTTAAAATTCATGATATCATTACGAAGAGAGATAATCTTAGCAGGTGGAAAATACTTGGAAATAAAGGCATCTTTACACTTGTTCCATGAATCAATACTATTTTTAGGTAAAGATGAAAACCAAGTTTTGCTCGATCTCGTAGTGAGAATGGAAATAGCTTCAATTTAATCATATCATTATCCACATCTCTTTTCTTTTGCATATCACATAACTCAATAAAGGTATTAAGATAGGATGCGGCATCTTCACTCGGAAGGCCGCAAAAT
This sequence comes from Hordeum marinum, assembly GCA_022496015.1. Classification (NCBI taxonomy): domain Eukaryota; kingdom Viridiplantae; phylum Streptophyta; class Magnoliopsida; order Poales; family Poaceae; genus Hordeum; species Hordeum marinum. The sequence goes on from CM039676.1 coordinate 28,129,194, forward strand.
TGCTCTTTCATAACAAGATTCAACAAGGCAGCATTAATTTCATATGATTCCGCACTAGTGGCGGGAGCAATTGGAGTACTAATAAAATCATTATTATTAGTATTAGAGAAGTCACACAGTTTAGTGTTTTCACACATGGTGACTTAGCAAGCAGACAAGCACACAAGCAAATAGAAAAAGGCAAATAAAGAAAGGCAAATATTTTTGTAGTTTTTGTTTTTTAGAAGTGAGGGAGAGGAAAACGAGACGCGAATAGCAAATAATGTAAATGAAAGAGATAAGTTTGTGATAGGTACTTGTAGATGTGCTTCACTTGAATACTCTCTGGCAACGGCGCCCAAAATTCTTCCTGCTACTTCTCTACAACGTCACCAGAAATTGGCTAGTTGATGTGAGATTTCTTGACTTGTGTTGGTTTTTCCCTTGAAGAGGAAAGGGTGATGCAGCAAGGTAGCGTTAAGTATTTCCCTCAGTTTGAGAACCAAGATATCAATCCAGTAGGAGTAACAAGATGAGGCAACAAGGAACCTGCACAAACAAAAACAAACTTGCACCCAACACGATAAAGAGGTTGTCAATCTCTCCACGATTGTTTGCAAAGTGAGATCTGATAGTGATAGTAGATGAGTATGAATTAGTAAATAAAATTGCAGCAAGGTATTTTTAGTGTTTTTTATTTTTTAGATCTGAATATAAAATATGTAAAGTAGACCCGGGGGCCATAGTGTTCACTAGAGGCTTCTCTCATGAAAGCAAGTATTACGGTGGGTGAACAAATTACTGTTGAGCAATTGATAGAATAGCGCAAAGTCATGACAATATCTAAGGCAATGATCATACATATAGGCATCACATCCGAGACAAGTAGACCGATACTTTCTGCATCTACTACTATTACTCCACACATCGACCGCTATCCAGCATGCATCTAGTGTATTAAGTTCATGATAAACGGAGTAACGCTTTAAGCAAGATGACATGATGTAGAGAGATAGATTCATGCAATATGATATAAACCCCATCTTTTTACCCTTGATGGCAACAACACGATGCGTGCCTCGCTACCCCTTCTGTCACTAGGTGAGGACACTGTACGGTATGAACCCAACACCAAGCACTTCTCCTATTCCAAGAACTATAGATCAAGTTGGCCAAACGAAACCCATAACTCAAAGAGAATTACAAGGATACGAAATCATGCATATAAGAATTCAGAATAGACTCAAGTAATATGCATATATAATCTGATCATAAATCCACAATTCATCGGATCTCAACAAACACACCGCACAAGGAGATTACATCGGATAGATCACCATGAAGATCATGGAGAACTTTGTATTGAAGATCAAAGAGAGAGAAGAAGCCATCTATCTACTAGCTATGGACCCATAGGTCTGAGGTGAACTACTCACGCATCATCGGAGAGGCAATGGTGTTGATGAAGATGGCCACCGGTGATGAATTCCCCTCCGGCAGGATGCCGGAACGGTCTCCCGATTGGTTTTTGGTGGCTCTGGAGGTCTGCGGCGGCAGAACTTGCAATCTTGGTTTATTTTTGAGGGTTTCCGTATTTATAAGGCCATCTGGAGTCGGTAACAAGTCGAGAGGTGGCACGAGGAGGTCATGAGCCCCCTCGCCGCGGCCAGGGGGCCCGCGCCTCCCAGGCTCGTGCCTCCCGCGGGCCGCCTCTCCAGTATCTTTTTCGTCAGGTATTTTTCATATTTTCCATAAAAAATCACGGCGAAAGTTTTATTCCATTTGGACTCCGTTTGATACTCCTATCCGAAAAAGGTCAAAAACACGGAAAAAACCAGGAACTGGCACTGGGCACTGGATTAATAAGTTAGTCCCAAAAACAATATAAAATAGCATATTCATGCATAGAAAACATCCAAAGTTGATAATATAATAGCATGGAACAAACAAAAATTATAGATATGTTGGAGACGTATCAATTGCCAAGTGACATCCGACATGATTCGCAGACAGCACGTCAAGACGCGTTGGATGCTTTGGAAGAAGCATGGGAGCTGGCGGCTGCCCGATAGGTGATCTATCAGCAAGACCTGTGCCGCTATCACAGCTGCAGGATCAAGACCCCGATGTTCCAGGAAGGCGACTTAGTGCTCCGGCTAATTCAAGACTAGACAGGCATGCATAAGTTATCTCCTCCTTGGGAAGGACCTTTTGTGGTCAGTAGAAATCTCAACAATGGGTCATACTATCTCATCGATATCAGGGATGACTCAGAGATGGCGGGTCAGGAAACCCGCCGGCCATGGAACATAGCACATCTACGGCCGTATTACACATGAGGGCGTTGAGACTCGCCATTGTACACTATCATTGTACATACCATATATAAATAAAATAAAATCCCCGCAAGACGGGACCTCTTTTGTTACACACATCTTTGTTCGTACAAGAAGAGTTCATAAAAATTCCAGTTGATATATCAACTGCGACGGAGGGCGGCTTCTTACCTTCGGGTATCGCTTCTAATGCTTTATCAGCCAGGCTCTATGCCAAAATCTCCGGCTAACATAATTAGTCGCGACGGAGGGCGGCTTCTTACCTTCGGGTATCACTTCTAATGCTTTATCAGCCGACGTTTACGCCATATTGCTGAAGGGGGCTTCTTACCAACGGGTATCGCTTCTAACACCCTATCGGCCGGCTTCATGCCAAATCTCCGGCTAACATGATTAGCCACAATTGTAGGAAGTTTTTTACCGACGGGTATCTAACCCTAACAACCGGTAGAGGGTGGCTTCTTACCTCCGGGTATAGCTTCTAATGCCTTATCGGCCAGGCTTTATGCCAACTCCGGCTAACCATATTAGCCATGGTTGCCAAGGGGGCTTCCCACCTCCGGGTGTAGCTTATCTAACCCTAAAACAACCGGCAGAGGGCGGCTTCTTACCTCCGAGTATAGCTTCTAATGCCTTATCAGCCAGGCTTTATGCCATCTCCGGCTAACCAGATTAGCCATGGTTGCCAAGGGGGCTTACCACCTCCAGGTGTAGCTTATCTAACCCTAAACAACCGGCAGAGGGCGGCTTCTTACCTCCGGGTATAGCTTCTAATGCCTTATCGGCCAGGCTTTATGCCATCTCCGGCTAACCATATTAGCCATGATTGCCAAGGGGGCTTACCACCTTCGGGTGTAGCTTACCTAAGCTTGGCCACCGATGTCTTCTATGTTGACAAAGTAGCATAAGTGATTCAAGCAGCATACGAAGACGATGACAGCTGAAGAGCCGAATCATTTTATAAAGTGTAAGAGAACAAGATTCAGCAGAAGTAAAAAAGTGACATCTAGTCTATTACATACACTCCGTGAGGAGCCCAAAATTGCAGTCAAGTCTTTTCAATGCCACATGGTGGGTCATGGAGAGTCGGCTGTTACAAGTTTTTCAAAGTAAGGACTAGCTAGCTGCCGGGTCATCCTGCTTCGGCTCTCCGGTGGCCCCGATCTGGAGATTGTCCAAGTCCCAGTTGCAGTTCGTTAGAGCCGCAGAAGAGCCTTCTTCAAAGTAAGGAGATGGGTCAAGATCAGGAGCGAAGAGGTCCTTACTGCGGGCAGGCGTTAAGTCCTTGCACTCGTAAAGCGGGCCGCGGATTCTCTTTTGGTCAGGGCCATAAGCCGCCTGATAGGTTGTCAGATCAGCCTCCTCCGCTAAGACGAAAGCCAGCACTTTGGAATCCTTAACGCACCGGCTGTAATCAGCATTAGGGAACTCAGAGCCGTCGTCTTTCTTTGAAGGGAATCCAACCATCATCTCGGCTGACGTTAGCTCCGGAGAGAAAGCCAAGGCCCAACTGATGCCCGCAATCGCATCTTGGCGGGCGACTGATTTCTTTAACTCAGCAATCTGCTTCGGCATGGTGGACAGGAGCTCCAAGACGCCCTTGAGAGTCTTAGGAATTTTGTCCTTGCATTGCACGGCTTTAATAGTGCACACGGCGCCGCAATAGAGCTGCTCCGTCAGGGTATAGATAGCCTTCAATGGCAGCAGACTATCAGAAGCCAGTTGTCGGCTCCTAGGGCCTGCATAAGTTGGAAATTTCATGGTGAGTCGACCGTACAAGTATTATATGACCATTGAAGCACAAGTTGTCAAAAACTTGCCAAAGAGGGCGACTGTCATTCTGGTAATATGATGCTTCAAGGCTTGGAGTTCATCTGATATAGCTATCAGTCGTTGATCGGCGTCATCCTCCCACTTGGTCAAGAAGGCTTTCTCAGACTCGGCTGACTCTTTAAAGGTGGCAAAATCGGCCTTGATTGTAGACAACTCCTCAGAGAGGAGCCGGCACTTCTCGTCTGTGGCACTCCGAGCCGTTTGTTGAGCCGCCAGATTGGTATTCAGATCAGTCAACTGCGACCCGGCTTTAGTTAAAGTTTCATGTGGCATGTCAAAGCATAGCATCAGTAGGCAAGTCTCCAAACAGATCGCAAGCAATATGAATGACACTTGGGGGCTAATGTCTATTTTCAGATGTTTTGGAACTGAAAGACCCGGCTCAACTTTGGACTAGATTGAGCTGGCCCTTGGGGACTATGGATTTGGATATTCTACAAGGAAGATCATGAAAGACCCGGCTCAACTTTGGACTAGATTGAGCCGGCCCTTGGGGACTACGGATTTGGAAGATCATGAAAGACCCGGCTCAACTTTGGACTAGATTGAGCCGGCCCTTGGGGGCTAAGGAAGGTTGTAATAGGAAAAGGAGTACCTCATTTTTTCTTCATCAGACTGACTAGTCGAAGCTCCAGATCCCGGCTGGTGGAAAGCCGGTTCACATAACCGGCGTGAAGCTCTTCGGCTGTCATCTTCTCAAAGGAGGAAGGTTCAAAATCCAACTTCTCTGAGGCTTCATCCGGCTCCTTATGCTTGGTTAGCACGTGAGCCGGGGGAGACTGGAAGCCAGAGCTGGTGATCACGACGTCCGGAGTAGCGGCATTCTTGGTCATCTGGGCATGACTTGTTGGCTTAGAAGGATCCCTTGGAGGGCTCTCTGGAATGGTATCTTCAGCAACCGGTCCCGTGGATGCGGCTGGGGGATCCACATCTGGTCGTGACTCGTCCGTCTATTCATGCTTCGGCTCTTGAGCTGCAGGGCTAGGGGAGGACTTGTTCGTCTTTCGACGCTTTGCTTGAGCCCTGGAGAACACGAACGTCAGAATCCAAGGATTACAGCCGCCAAACAGAACAGAATGCATGGTTAAAAGAAGTACTTAAAGCGGATTGATCTTAGGAGGCGGTAGGGCGGTCACCGTAGAGTCGCCAGAGGAAGGTGACCTCTGAGAGATAGTTGAGAAAAGATAAGATAATATTGAAATGGCAAAGCAAACTAGTCAAACAGGAGATACATACCTCTGCAGGGCGCTTCTTTGGAGCCGGGGAGTTTGGTAAGCTGGACGCGAGATCCGTAGAGCTGGCGCTCCGGGTCTGACGACGATCAGCCTGTTGTTGCTTTTTTAAAAGAAACGGAGGGTCCAGATAACCAAGAGGATGAGAGAGAGGTACTTTTCCAATAACCCATCATGGCTTCCGGGGGACAAAATATTCTAAGCTGAAAGAAACGTAGATTACCTCAGGGGCGTTGGCGCGGCTGGTCTCTACATCATCATGTGAGTAAAACAGGTGTTAGTGCAATGAGAAGACAAAGTCTTAAAAACAGCTAAAATTTTACCTCTGAGCCGGATGATTGTGGCGGGTCAAACCATCCCTCTCGCGAGGCGTCCTTCTTGGGCTTCTTAGTCGGGGCCTTCTTCTTGGTTTTCTTCAAGGGAGGGACGTACTCCTTCTTCCAGAAGTCAGAGTCGGCTGAAAGAATAAGCCGGTTAAGGGCAGTATATCAGCAAGGTACAAGTAAGGTCCAAGAAACGGATGGGAAGAAATCGCCTTACATCTGGGGCTGGATTAAGGGCACTAAAGGGGATCAACCCGATAGCGCTGCAGGCTCCGGATGTCTCATGAACGAGACTCCTGATAGTAGTGGCGATGTCATCTTCTGTCAAGGTTGACCGGCTAAAGCAGAGTGAGTTGTCGTATTCGCCCTTGTACTCGCACATAAGGCGGCTTTTGTGGCTTAACGACATGATCCGCCAGGAGATCCAACAGTGGATTAGGTCCAGTCCGGTTAAGCCGTTGGCCATGAGGGCCCTAATCTTGGCATGAGCCGGCTCATATCTTGCACGCTCTGAAGCTGACACACGGCCAGGAAGCTCTGAAGTTGTTTTGAGCCGGGAAGGATGGTAACCCGGCAGTGGACGTTCACCCTCTAGAGAAGTATCAGTGCAATAGAACCAAGTTTTATTCCAGTCCTTTGGGTGACTCGCATCTGCATAGCCGGAAAGGTGATGTCCCGACGCCTCTGGATAGAAATTCTGCCCAGCTCGAGACTCGGACCAGCCTTCACTTTAGTTTGGCGGTTGGCATAGAAGAACTCCCAGAACAGGCCTACCGACGGCTTGGTTTGCAGATAGACTTCACATAATACTTGAAAGTTGCAGATGTTTGAGACGGAATTGGGGGCGAGATCTTGAGGATGGAGTTTGTAAAGATGAAGGACATCGTGGAAGAATTTTGAGCCAGGAGTCACGAAACCCTGCTCAATATGGTTCGAGAAAATGACCACCTCTCCTTGGGGAACGAGCTTCAGTTCATCACCCGGGACCCGCCAGTGGATGGCATCTTTGGAACAGAGAGTGTTAGCGTGAACAAAGTCCATGAAAAACTCTTCCGTAATGCAAGACCCAACCCAGTTACAGGAGTTCGAGGCACGAGACATTCTGCCGGTTCAAAGACTGTGAAAATTAAAACACGACGAGTCAAGAGGAGACTAAAATATACGGTGGCTTATGAGCTTAAGGATTCTACATATAAGATGTTATACTCCGCCTGATGAGAGCCGGCGCAGTGTAGCGGGCCAACATAGCAAACGAGGGGGTGAAATTTGGCTAAGTATAGGAAAACAGATTTCACAAACTACCGCTATATTTATGGATCTACAAAAGCAGGAAGAAGGTTCCTATTTTTAGACCTAGCGAAGAATAGGTGAAGCAGAGGAAAATTGAAACGGTAAGAAGGAGACGCGATGGGTTCGTGCATTGTGCACGGCCGCCCCGTGCGCGGCGGCGCGACCGGGATGAGCGTCAAGGGTGCGGCCGGCGTCGGAGGAACCCGAGCAACGGCGTTGGAAGAACCCGCGCAATGGCGACGGAGCTTTCTACAAACCCTACTGGTGCGGTAATGGATCTAAGGAGAAGCACGGGCTTACCGGCGACGGCGTAGTGAAACACGGATGAAACTCTGGTTCGCACAGATTGATGCAGCGGCTTGTCGTTGATGGAGCGGAGGCGGCACTAGAGCTGGAAGTGATGGAAGCGTTTGCATCAAGAGGAGGAAGATGAGGAAGCGAGCGGGAGAAGTAATAAACCGCCTGGGGCGGTCCTATTTAAAAGGAGAAGGTAGAATGAGCACAAAAATCCAGGCGACGAAAACGTTTCGGCCGAGGCAGATGCCTCGATTTTCAGGATGGTCACTTAATGCGAAGATTTGGTGAGTACGTCAGCGAATCTTTCCTACAGGGTCAACACGACGTCATGGCGGGTCATTCCGGGGCAACTCGGCAAAAGAGCAAGACAAGAGGGTGAAGTGAGCAAGCTCAAATCAACCTAGGGCCTAATGTTGGGGATATAACCCCGTGGTATGACCCGCCCTAAGGGCTCCGGGTTATACTTGGCGGCTCGTATACTAGCCCAAGGTGAGTCGGTGGACCTAAAGCCCAGGAAGCTTGGCGGCTCATAAGGTGGGACGGACAGTGGCCCAGAAGACCCGGGTGTGTAAGCCGCCCGGGGACAACTTGGACAAGAAGATAGAGGAAGACTCGGATAGACAATGAGAGTCAGTTACCAATTGTATGACCCGTGGTTTTGACCTCCTATATAAAGGCAGACCCGGGGCGACTTAGAGATCAGGTTGTTGAGTACTAGGTCAAGCTTTAGCTCCCTTGTAATCGATACATCAAGCAATACAAACATAAGCAGGACGTAGGCTATTTCCTCGACTTGAGGGGCCGAACCTGGGTAAGTCCGTGTGTTTCGTCCCCATCAACCCCTTTGAGTCCATCACGTTAGCAATGGCCTCGAGCCGAAGTCCGTTTACCCAGGCATCTGCCGTGACAAAACCACGATGAGCGGGATTAGTTTCAAACCTAAATAATTGTTATTTGGTGCATGAACGTTATATCTGGATCTTGTTTATTGCGAGACGGACTCATTTAAATCAGAGAATAATGGTTGTTCTATTTATATAAGTAATATCTTTTATTGTCATGCACCCAATGTGAGTGGTTTATTCTTGTTGAAACTGGATAGTAGTGATACACAAATTTATAACATTGATGCCAAAAGATGCAAAGTTAATTATGATAGTATCACTTTCTTGTGGCACTGCCGCTTAGGTCATATTGTTGTAAAACGCATGAGGAAGCTCCATGCTGATGGATTTTTGGAATCACTCGATTTTGAATCGCTTGATACATGTGAACCATGCCTCTTAGGCAAGATGACTAAAACCCCTTTCTTCGTTACAATGGAGCAGGCAAGTGACTTGTTGTAAATCATACATACTGATGTGTGCGGTCTGATGAGTGTTGAGACGCGCGGTAGATATCATTATTTTCTTACCTTCACTGATGATTCGAGTAGATATGGGTATATTTACTTAATGAAACATAAGTCTGAAACGTTTGAAAAGTTCAAGCAATTACAGAGTGAAGTAGAGAATCATCGTAACAAGAAGATAAAGTTTCTGCAATCTGATCGTGGTGGTGAATATTTGAGTTATGATTTTGGCATGCATTTGAGACAGTGTGGAATCATTTCCCAGCTAACACCACCTGAAACACCACAACATAATGGTGTGTCCTAGCATCGTAATCGTACTCTATTGGATATGGTGCGATCTATGATGTCTCTCACTGACCTACCACTATCATTTTGGGGTTATGCATTAGAGACGTCCACATTCATTTTAAATAGGGCACCATCAAAGTCCGTTGAGACGACACCGTGTGAATTATGGATTGGCAAGAAACCTAAGCTGTCGTTTCTTAAAGTTTGGGGTTGTGACGCTTATATAAAAAGCCTTCAACATGATAAGCTTGAACCCAAAGCGGACAAATGCATCTTCATACGATACCCTAAGGAAACAGTTGGGTACACTTTGTATCTCACATCCAAGGGCAAAGTGTTTGTTGCTAAAAATGGGTCCTTTCTTGAGAAATTCTCTCAAAATAATTGACTGGGAGTAAGATAGATCTTGATGAGGTTGTTAAACCATCACTTCAGTTGGATAGTATAGCACGACGCAGAAAGATGTTTCTGCGGCGCCTACACCAAGTGAAGAGGAGGCTAATGATGATGATCATGAAGCTTCGGATCAAGTTACTGTTGGAAATATGCCCTAGAGGCAATAATAAATTAGTTAGTATCATATTTCCTTGTTCATGATAATCGTTTATTATCCATGCTATAATTGTATTGATCGGAGACTTAAATGCATGTGTGGATACATAGACAAAACCATGTCCCTAGTGTGCCTCTAATGGACTAGCTCGTTGATCAAAAGATGGTTAAGGTTTCCTAGCCATGGACATGAGATGTCATTTGATAACGGGGTCACATCATTAGGAGAATGATGTGATGGACAAGACCCAAACTGCAAACGTAGCATATGATCGTGTCAGTTTATTGCTACTGTTTTCCGCATGTCAAGTATGTGTTCCTATGACCATGAGATCATGCAACTCACAGATATCGGAGGAGTGCCTTGTGTGTATCAAACGTCGCAACATAACTGGGTGACTATAAAGGTGCTCTACAGGTATCTCTGATGGTGTCCGTTGAGTTGGCATGGATCGAGACTGGGATTTGTTACTCCGTGTGACGGAGAGGTATCTAGGGGCCCACTCGGTAATGCAACATCACAATAAGCCTTGCAAGCAATGTGACTAAGTGTTAGTTGCGGGATCTTGTATTACGGAACGAGTAAAGAGACTTGTCGGTAATGAGGTTGAACTAGGTATGGAGATACCGACGATCGAATCTCAGGCAAGTAACATACCGAAGAACAAAGGGAACGTTATACGGGATTAACTGAATCCTTGACATAGAGGTTCGACCGATAAAGATCTTCATAGAATATGTAGGAACCAATGTGGACATCCAGGTCCCGCCATTGGTTATTGACCGTAGAGGTGTCTCGGTCATGTCTACATAGTTCTCGAACCCGCAGGGTCTGCACACTTAAGGTTCGGTGACGTTTCAGTAGTGTAGAGTTATGTATGGTGGTGACCGAAGGTTGTTCGGAGTCCCGTATGAGATCCCGGACGTCACGAGGAGCTCCGGAATGGTCCGGAGGTAAAGATTCATATATAGGATGTCCCAGTTTGGTCACCGGAAAAGTTTCGGGCTCATCGATAGTGTTCCGGGAGTATCTGTAGTGTACCGGGAGTGCCGGGAGTGTACCGGGGGACCTCCGGGAGGGGTATTTCGACCCCAAGAGGTCCATGGGCTGTGGGAGAATAATAACCAGCCCTTAGTGGGCTGGGAAACCAGCCACAAAGGCCCATGGCGCAGGAGAGAAAGTCCTAAAGCAAAAAGTGGAAAATCAGCCAATAGGAGGCAATCCTACTCCAACTAGGATTGGAGGTGAAGTAGGATTGCTCCCACCTCCTATTTCGGCCGACCCAAAGGCCTTGGCTGCCTCTCCTCTCCTCTCCTCCTATATATACTAGTGGATTGGGTGGTTTTTGGACAGAATTTCCGGCCACGTGCTACCCGTTCCACCGGTGCATAGTTTCTCCTCTAGATCGGTTTTCTGCAGCGCTCAGGCGAAGCCCTGCTGGAATTGCTCCACCACCATCACCGGAGCGCCATCACGCTGCTGGTGAACTCTCTATCCTCTCCACCTCCTCTCGCTGGATCGAGACGGTGGAGATCGTCATCAAGCTGCACGTGTGCTGAACGCGGAGGTGTCGTCCATTCGGCGCTAGATCGGAAGGACCGTGATCGAGATCGCGAGACGGTTCGTGATGTGATCACGGAACGTATCGTGATGAGTTCTTGGGACAGATCGTGATCAAGCTCATGAGACGGATCGTGATGAGTTCGCGGGACGGATCATGATGTGTTCGCGGGACGGTTCGTGATTGGATCGCGGGACGCTCGGCGATTTGGATCGCGAAGAAGTTCGACTACACCAACCGCGTTTCTTAACGCTTCCCGCTTAGCGATCTACAAGGGTACGTAGATCCACTCTCCCTCTCGTAGATGCTCATCACCATGGATAGGTTTGCGTGTGCGTAGGAAAATTTTTGTTTCCCATGCGACGTTCCCCAACAGTGGCATCATGAGCTAGGTTGATGGTTTGATGAGATCTCGAGTAGAACACAAAAGGTTTGTGGGTGTTGATGCTTTGATTGTTTCCTCCCTTGGTCGGATTTTGGTTCAGCGGGATTGTGAGATGAAGCGGCCCGGACCAACATTACTCGTACGCTTACGAGAGACCGGTTCCCTCGACGCAACATGTTGCTTAGATGGCTTGCGGGTGACAGTTTCTCTCACTTTAGTTGGATCGGATCCGACAAAGGCGGTCCTTGAGAAGGTTAAAAAGCAATCTATGTATCACTGTTGTGGTTTATGCGTAGGTGAGAATCATTCTTGCTAGATACCCGTAGCAGCCACGTAAAACATGCAACAACAATTAGAGGACGTCTAACTTGTTTTTGCAGGGTATGTTGTGATGTGATATGGCCAATTACATGATGAGATATATGTGATGTATGAGATGATCATGTGATGTATAGAATTTCACGACTTGCATGTCGTTGAGTATGGCAACCGTCAGGAGCCATAGGGTTGTCTTTAATTACTGTATGACCTGCGTGTCAATCATTAAGCGCTATGTAATGCTTTACTTTATCGCTAAGCGGTAGCAATAGAAGTAGAAGCAGGGCTGGCGCCACAACCCCAATGGCAACACATTGATGGAGATCAAGATGATGGAGATCATGGTGTTGTGCCGGTGACGATGGAGATCATGCCGGTGTTTCGAAGATGGAGATCTTAAACACAAGTTCATGGCCATATCATGTCACTTATGAATTGCATGAGATGTTAATCCTTTTATGCACCTTGTTTTGCTTAGTACGGCGGTAGCATTATAAGGTGATCCCTCACTTGAATTTCAAGATGAACTGTGTTCTCCCCAAGTGTGCACCGTTGCGAAAGTTCGTCGTGTTGAGACACCACGTGATGATCGGGTGTGATAGACTCTACGTTCACATACAACGGGTGCAAGCCAGATTTGCACGCGCAGAACACTCGGGTTAAACTTGACGAGCCTAGCATGTACAGACATGGCCTCGAAACACAAGAGACCGAAAGGTCAAACATAAGTCATATAGTAGATATGATCAACATAATGATGTTCACCATTGCAGCCACCTCAACTCACGTGATGATCGGACTTGAGTTGGTGAATTTGGATCATGTATCACTCGAATGACCGGAGGGATGTCAATTTGAGTGGGAGTTCTTAAGTAATATGATTAATTGAACTCATTATCATGAACATAGTCAATAGTGTCTTTGCAAATTAGGTTGTAGATTACTAGCTCGCGTTGTAGCTCCCTTAACTTTTTATATGTTCCTAGAGAAATAGAGTTGAAAGATGTTAGTAGCAATATTGCGGACTGGGTCCGTGATCTAAGGATTGTCCTCTTTGCTGCACAAAAGGCTTATGTCCTTAATGCACCGCTCGGTGCGCCACCCCCTCTAGCGTCGTCTGTAGATGTTGTGAATATCTGACAGGCACGTTTCGATGACTAGTTGATAGTTTAGTGCGTCATGCATGACGGCTTAGAATTGAGGCTCCGAAACGTTTTTTGAACGTCATAGAACATATGAGATGTTCTAGGAGCTGAGATTGTGATCTCAGGCTCGTGCCCGTGTTGCGAGATATGGGATCTCCAACAAGATTCTTTGCCTCTAAGATGAAGGAGAATAGCTCAATCGTTGAGCATGTACTCAAATTGTCTGGGTACTACAATCGCTAATCAAGTGGGAGTTGATCTTCCAGATAACATAGTGATTGATATAGTTCTCCAAGTCACTGTCACTAAGCTACTAGAACTTAGTGATGAACTATAAATTACCAGGGATAGAAATAAAGATTCCTGAGCTGTTCGCGATGGTTGACACCGTGAAGGTAGAAATCAAAAAGGGAGCGTCAAGTGTTGATGGTTAATCAAACCACTTGTTTCGAGAAGGGCAAGAGCAAGGAGGGAAACTTCATGGATAGCAAGTCAATTGCTGCTCCAATGAAGCAACCCAAAGTTGAACTCAAACCCGAGACTAAGTGCTTATGTTTTGAGGTGAGCGGTCGCTGAAGCAGAACAACCCTAGATACTTGGTAGATAAGAAGGCTGGCAACATTGATAGAAGTATATTTGATATACGAGTTATTAATGTGTACCTTCCTAGTACTCTTAGTAGCACCTGGGTATTGGATACCGGTTCGGTTGCTAAATGTTAGTAACTCGAAATAAAAGCTACGGAATAAACGGAGAACTAGCTAAGGGTGAGGTGAAGATATGTGTTGGAAGTGTTTCCAAGGTTGATGTGATCAACATCGCACGCTCTCTCTACCTTCAGGATTAGTGACGAACCTAAATAAATGTTATTTGGTGTTTTGCGTTGAGCATGAACATGATTAGATCATGTTTATTGCAATACGGTTATTCATTTAAGTTAGAGAATAATGGTTATTATGTTTACATGAATAATACCTTCAATGGTCATGCACCCAGTGAGAATGGTTTGTTGAAATCTTGATCGTAGTAGTACACATGTTCATAACATTGATGTCAAAAGATACAAAGTTAATAATGATAGTACCACATACTTGTGGCACTGCCGCTAGATGTCATATTGGTATAAAGCGCATGTAGAAACTCCATGCTGATGGATATTTGGACTCATTCGATTTCGAATCGGTTGAGACATGCGAACCATGCCTCTTGGGCAAGATGACTAAAGGACCCCATTGGATGGAGCGGGCAAGTGATTCATTGGAAATGATACATGTTGATGTATGCAATCTAGTGAGTATTGTATCGTGCAGTGGATATCGTTGTTTTCTTACCTTCACTGATGATTTGAGTATATATAGTGTATATTTACTTAATGAAACACAAGTCTGAATCGTTTGAAAGGTTCAAGCAAATTCAGAGTGAAGTTTAAAGATCATCGTCACAAGAAGATAAAAATGACCGCGATATGATCGTGGAGGTGAATATCTGAGTTACGAGCTTGGCATACAACTTAAGACAACGTGAAATTTGTTTCACAACTAACGCCACCTGGAACACCATAGTGTGATGGTGTGTCCGAACATCATAGTCATGCTCTATTGGATATGGTGCGTACTATGATGTCTCTTATCGTTTTACTACTATAATTTTTGGGGTTATGCATTAGAGACAACTACATTCACTTTAAATAGGGCATCATCTAAATCCGTTGAGGTGACACCGTGTGAATTATGGTTTGATAGAAACCTAAGCTGTCATTTCTTAATATTTGGGGTTGCGACACTTGTGTGGAAAATGTTTTCGCCTAATGAGGTCGAACCCAAGGCGGACAAATGTATCTTCATAGAATACCCTAAGATCAGTTAGGTGAACCTTCTATCTCAGATCCTAGTGCAAAGTGTTTGTTGCTTAAACGGATCCTTTCTCGAGGAAATGTTTCTCTCGAAAGAATTGAGTGGGAGGAAGATAGAACTTGATGAGGTTGTTAAACGTTTGTTCAACCAGAGAGTAGCGCAGCGCAGAAAGATGTTTCTGTGAAGCCTACGTTAGTTCAAGAGGAAGTTAATGATGATGATCATGAAGCTTCAGGATCAAGTTACTATCGAACATCGTAGGTCGACAAGGATGTGTACTGCTCCTAAGTGGTACGACAACCCTGTCTTGGAGGTCATGTTGTTGGACAACGATGAACCTACGAGCTATGGAGAAGCGATGATGGGCCCGGATTCCGACAAATGGTTGGAGGCCATGAAATACGAGATAGGATCCATGTATGAAAACCAAGTATAGACTTTGGTAGACTTGCTCGTTGGACGGCAGGTCGTTGAGTACAAATGGATCTTTAAAATGAAGACAGATGCTGATGGTAATTGTCACCATTTGTAAAGCTCGACTTTTTGCAAAGATGTTTGTGACAAGTTCAAGGAGTTGACTGCGATGAGACTTTCTCACTCGTAGCGAAGCTAAAAGTCTGTTGGAATTATGTTAGCAGTTGCTACATTTTTCAATTATGAAATCTCGCAGATGGATGTCAAAACATCGTTTCCTTAACGGTTTACTTGAGGAAAGGTTGTATGTGATACAACCAGAAGGTTTTGTCAGTCCTAAGGATGCTAAAAGGTGTGCAAGCTTCGGTGATCTTCTATGTACTGAAGCAAGCATCTTGGAGTTGGAATATACACTTTGATGAGGTGATCAAAGTTTTTTTAGTTTATACAAAGTTTACGAGAAACTTGTATTTGCAATAAAGTGAGTGGGAGCACTATAGAGTTTCTGATAAGTATATGTGGTTGACATATTGTTGACCGGAAATAATGTAGAATTTCTGGAAGGCATAAAAGGTTGTTCGAAAAGTGTTTTTCAAAGGAAGACCTGGACAAAGCTACCTAATTGTTGAGCATCAAAATCTATAGAGATAGATCAAGATGCTTGATGAGACTTTCAATGAGTGCATACCTTGACAAGATTTTGAAAGAGTTCAAAATGGATCAGCCAGAGAAATGGTTCTCGTCTGATTTGTAAGGTGTGAAGTTGAGTGAGACTCAAAGCTCGACAACGGCAGAAGAAAGAGAAAGGACGAACGTCGTCCCCTATGCCTTAGCCATAGGCTCTATATTATGCCATGCTGTGTACCGCACCTATGTGTGCCTTGCCATGAGTCTGTCAAGGGGTACAAGAGTGGTCCAGGAGTGGATCAATGGACAGCGGTCGGAATTATCCTTAGTAACCAGAGGACTAAGGAAATGTTTCTTGATTATGGAGGTGATAAAGAGTTCGTCGTAAAGAGTTACGTCGATGCAAGCTTTAACACCTATCCGGATGACTAGTAGTAGCAATCTGGATACGTATAGTGGAGCAGCCATTTGGAAATAGTACCAAGTGGAGTGTGGTAGTAGTGTTTACGGTTTGACATAGAGATTTGCAAAGTACACACGGATCTGAATGTCGTAGACCCATTGACTATAAGACCTCTCTCACATGCAAAGCATGATCGAGCCCCAAAACTCATTGGGTGTTAGATTCATAACAATGCGAATCACATGGTGATGTGAACTAGATTATTGACTCGAGTGCAAGTGGGAGACTGTTGGAAATATGCCCTAGAGGCAATAATAAATTAGTTAGTATCATATTTCCTTGTTCATGATAATCGTTTATTATCCATGCTATAATTGTATTGATCGGAGACTTAAATGCATGTGTGGATACATAGACAAAACCATGTCCCTAGTGTGCCTCTAATGGACTAGCTCGTTGATCAAAAGATGGTTAAGGTTTCCTAGCCATGGACATGAGATGTCATTTGATAACGGGGTCACATCATTAGGAGAATGATGTGATGGACAAGACCCAAACTGCAAACGTAGCATATGATCGTGTCAGTTTATTGCTACTGTTTTCCGCATGTCAAGTATGTGTTCCTATGACCATGAGATCATGCAACTCACGGATATCGGAGGAGTGCCTTGTGTGTATCAAACGTCACAACGTAACTGGGTGACTATAAAGGTGCTCTACAGGTATCTCCGATGGTGTCTGTTGAGTTGGCATGGATCGAGACTGGGATTTGTTACTCCGTGTGACGGAGAAGTATCTAGGGGCCCACTCGGTAATGCAACATCACAATAAGCCTTGCAAGCAATGTGACTAAGTGTTAGTTGCGGGATCTTGTATTACGGAACGAGTAAAGAGACTTGCCGGTAACAAGGTTGAACTAGGTATGGAGATACCGACGATCGAATCTCAGGCAAGTAACATACCGAAGAACAAAGGGAACGTTATACGGGATTAACTGAATCCTTGACATAGAGGTTCGACCGATAAAGATCTTCGTAGAATATGTAGGAACCAATGTGGACATCCAGGTCCCGCCATTGGTTATTGAACATAGAGGTGTCTCGGTCATGTCTACATAGTTCTCGAACCCGCAGGGTCTGCACACTTAAGGTTCGGTGACGTTTCGGTAGTGTAGAGTTATGTATGGTGGTGACCGAAGGTTGTTCGGAGTCCCGGATGAGATCCCGGACGTCACGAGGAGCTCCGGAATGGTCCGGAGGTAAAGATTCATATATAGGATGTCCCAGTTTGGTCACCGGAAAAGTTTCGGGCTCATCGGTAGTGTACCGGGAGTATCGGTAGTGTACCGGGAGTGCCGGTAGTGTACCGGGGGACCTCCGGGAGGGGTATTTCGACCCCAAGAGGTCCATGGTCTGTGGGAGAATAATAACCAGCCCTTAGTGGGCTGGTAAACCAGCCACAAAGGCCCATGGCGCAGGGGAGAAAGTCCTAAAGCAAAAAGTGGAAAATCAGCCAATAGGAGGCAATCCTACTCCAACTAGGATTGGAGGTGAAGTAGGATTGCTCCCACCTCCTATTTCGGCCGACCCAAAGGCCTTGTCTGCCTCTCCTCTCCTCTCCTCCTATATATACTAGTGGATTGGGTGGTTTTTGGACAGAATTTCCGGCCATGTGCTAACCGTTCCACCGGTGCATAGTTTCTCCTCTAGATCGGTTTTCTGCAGCGCTTAGGCGAAGCCCTGCCGGAATTGCTCCACCACCATCACCGGAGCGCCGTCACGCTGCTGGTGAACTCTCTATCCTCTCTACCTCCTCTCGCTGGATCAAGACGGTGGAGATCGTCATCAAGCTGCATGTGTGCTGAACGCGGAGGTGCCGTCCGTTCGGCGCTAGATCGGAAGGACCGTGATCGAGATCGCGAGACGGTTCGTGATGTGATCACGGAACGGATCGTGATGAGTTCTTGGGACAGATCGTGATCAAGATCATGAGACGGATCGTGATGAGTTCGCGGGACGGATCATGATGTGTTCGCGGGACGGTTCGTGATTGGATCACGGGACGCTCGGCGATTTGGATCGCGAAGAAGTTCGACTACACCAACCGCGTTTCTTAACGCTTCCCGCTTAGCGATCTACAAGGGTACGTAGATCCACTCTCCCTCTCGTAGATGCTCATCACCATGGATAGGTTTGCGTGTGCGTAGGAAATTTTTTGTTTCCCATGCGACGTTCCCCAATAGTTACTACCAAACCTCGTAGGTCGACAAGGAATTGTGTGACCCCTGAGTGGTATGGTAATTCTGTCCGGGAGGTCATGTTGTTGGACAACAGTAAAGTTACAAGTTATGAAGAAGCGATGGTGGGCCCGGGTTCCAACAAATGGTTAGAGGCCATGAAAGTCAAGATAGTATCCATGTATGAGAACAAAGTGTGGACTTTGGAGGACTTACCATATGATCATAAGGCCATACAGAATAAATGGATCTTTAAGAAAAAGATGGGCGCGAACGGTAATGTCACTGTCTATAAAGCTCGAGTTGTTGCAAAAGGGTTTTCATAAGTTCAAGGAGATAACTATTATGAGACTTTCTCTTCCGTTGTGATGCTTAAGTCTGTTAGGATCATGTTAGCAATAGCTGCATTTTTTGATTACAGAGCTGGCAGATGGATGTCAACGTTCCTTAGTGGTTTCCTTAAGGAAGAGTTGTATAAGATGCAACCAGAAGGTTTTGTCGATCCTAAAAATGCTAACAAAGTGTGCAAGCTCTAGCGGTCCATTTATGGACTGGTGCAGGCTTCTCGGAGTGGGAATCTTCTCTTTGATGAGGTGATCAAATCGTTTGGGTTCATACAAGTTAATGGAGACGTATGTATTTACAAGAAAGTGAGTGGGAGCCCTATAGCGCTTGTGATACTATATGTGGATGACATATTGCTGATTGGAAATAATATAGAACATTTAGAAAGCATGAAGATATATTTGAACAAGAGTTTTTCAATAAAAAGACCTCAGAGAAGTTGCTTACATATTAGGCATCAAGATCTATAGGGATAGATCGAGACGCTTAACAGGACTTTCACAAAGCACATATCTTGATAAGGTTTTGAAGAATTTCAAAATGGTTCGATCCAAGAAGGGATTCTTGCCTGTCTTACAAGGTGTGAAGTTGAGTAAGACTAAATGTCCAACGACTACAGAGGATAGATAAAAGATGAGTGTCATCCCTGATGCTTTAGCCATAGGCTCTATCATGTATGCGATGTTATGCACAAGACCAGATGTCAGCCTCGCCATAAGTATGGCAGGGAGGTTTCAAATTGATCCAGGAATGGAACACTGGACAACGGTCAAGAATATCCTTAAGTACCTGAAAAGGACTAAGGACATGTTTCTTATTTATGGAGGTAATCAAGAGCTCGTTGTAAAGGGTTACGTTGATGAAAGCATTGACACAAATCCGGATGACTCTAAGTCTCAAACCAGATACGTATTGTTCTGAATGATGGCGCGGTAAGCTAGTGTAGTTCCTAGCAAAGCATGGTAGCAGAATCGACATGTGAAGTGGTGTACATAGCTGCTTCGGAAGCAACAAAGCAAGGTGCCTGGATGAAGCAGTTCATGACTGATCTTGGAGTTGCGCCTAGTGCGCTGGGCCCAATGACCCTCTTTTGTGACAACACTCACGCCATTTCTCTAGCCAAGGAGCCCGGGTCTCACAAAAGGACCAGACACATAAATCTCTATTTCAATTTCATTTGCGATTACATCAAGGAGGAGGACATAAACATTTACAAAGTACATACAATCTAAATGTTGCAGGCCCGTTGACTTAACCTCTTCCATGGGTAAAACATGATCAACACCATTACTCTATGGGTGTTAGATTCATTCAGTGTAAATCACATTGTGATGTGAACTACATTATTGACTCTAGTGCAAGTGGGAGACTGTTGGAAATATTCCCTAGGGGCAATAATAAAGTGGTTATTATTATATTTTTGTGTTCATGATAATAATTTATTATCTGTGTTAGAACTGTATTTATCGAAAACTCAACTACGTGTGTGGATATATAGACAAACCTTCTGTCCCAAGTGAACCTCTACTAGACTAGCTCGTTGATAAAAGATGGTCAAGGTTTCCTGACCAAAGACATGAGTTGCCATTTGATAACGGGATCACATCATTAGGAGAATGATGTGATGGACAACACCCAATCGTAAGCATAGCATTTGATCATGTTAGTTTATTGCTACTTCTTTATCCATGTCAAGTATCTGTTCCTACGACCATGAGACCATGCAACTCCCTGACACCGAGGAATGCCTTGTGTGTATCAAACGTCACAACGTAACTGGGTGACTGTAAAGGTGCTCTACAGGTATCTCCGAGGGTGTTTGTTGGTTTGGCGTGGATCGAGACTGGGATTTGTCACTCGCTATGACGGAGAGGTATCTCTGGGCCCCCTCGGTAATACAGTATCACAAGAAGCTTGCAAGCAATGTGACTAAGGAGTTATTCATGGGATCTTGTATTAGGGAACGATTAAAGAGACTTGTGGGTAAAGAGATTGAACTAGGTATGGAGATACCGACGATCGAATCTCGGGCAAGTAACATACCGATGGACAAAGGGAACTATATATGTGGTTGATTGAATCCTTGACATCGTGGTTTGACTGATAAAGATCTTCGTGAAATATGTAGAAACCAATATGGGCATCCAGGTCCCGCTATTGGTTATTGGACGGAGAGTGTCTCGGTCATGTCTACATCATTCTCAAACCCATAGGGTTCACACACTTAACATTTGATGACGATATAGTATTGTTTAGTTATATATGTTGGTGACCAAAGATGTTCGGAGTCCTGGATCAGATCCCGGACATGACGAGGAGCTTCAAAATGGCCCGAAGGTAAATATACATATATGGAAAGTTAGTATTCGGGTTCCGAAATAGTTTCGGGACTTGCCAGTTTTGGTTGGAAATGTCAGAAGGGGTACAGGGGGTCCACCCGGGAGGTCCACCTGCCCTAGAGGATCTCATGGTCTGAAAAGGGATAACGCACCAGCCCCTGGTGGGCTGGGCGCCCCACCTCCCAAGCCCATGCGGCCAAGGGCCGAGGTTTCCCTAGGATGGCCGCCATGCCCCTAGGGAAACCCTAAGGAAGTTCCCTAGGGCGCCGCCCTAACAATAGGGAAACCGCGGCCAGCCACCCCCTATATATATGAGGGGAGAGGGAGAGAAGTCGCACCACAAGCCACGGCGCAGCCCTCGCTCTCTCTAGATTGGTTTCTCCTCTTGTTCGTGTAGCGGTAGCGCTTGGCAAAGCCCTGCCGAAATAGCTCCACCACCACCGCCACCACATTGTCGTGCTACCGGAGAACTCGTCTACTACTCCGGCCTCGCTCGCTGGATCGAGGAGGCGGAGACATCATTGAGTTATACGTGTGTTGAATGCGGAGGTGTCGTCCATTCGGCACTAGATCGGGACGGATCGTGATTGCATCGCAAAGACATTCGACTATAGCAACCCTATTTCTTAACGCTTCCCGCTTAGCGATGTACAAGGGTATGTAGATTCACTCCCCCTCTCGTAGTTGTTGATCTCCATAGATAGATCTTGGGTGTGCATAGGATTTTTTTTGATAAGTTCCCCAAGAGAAAGTTCATAAGCTGAACTACATCTTGATCTTCAGGGATTTCAACTTATTTGCCAGGTGCTTCAAAATCATTTGCTTGGGCTACACCATCACCCTCATCCTCGACGATCATATTGTGCAAAATAACACAACATGCCATCAACTGCCACAAAGTTTCTTGTTCCGACATCATTGCAGCCCACGAACAATTCCCCAACGCGCTTGCAGCACTCCGAATGCCCTCTCCACATCCTTCCTAGCTGCTTCCTGCATTGTTTGCGAAATGCTTTTTCTTTCTTCCATGTGGTTAGGATATGGTCTTGACAAATGCAGACCACTAAGGATATATGCATCGGCAAGATAGTATCCCATGTTGTAGTCTCGGTCGTTGACGATGTAGTTGCACAGAGGTGATTCCCCGTTGCAAAGCCTCCTGAACATCGGAGATCACCGAAGCACGTTGATGTCGTTGTGAGAACCTGGCATTCCAAAGAAAGCATACCAAATCCATAAGTCATGTGATGCCACCACCTCTAGTATGATGTGGCCTCTTTTGTGTGACCTTGATACATTCCTTGCAAACCTTTGAGGCAGTTCTTCCATTGCTAAAGCATTTAATCGATTGATCCAAGCATTCCTGGAAACCCTCTGGCCTCTCCAATAGCCAACAACCTCTCCGTGTCCTATGCATTTGGCTCTCTCAGATACTCTGCTCCAAACACCTGCACCACAACACGGGCAAACTTGACAGTAGTTTTCAGGCATGTACTCTCCCCCATACTGACCATATCACCAACGACATCTTCCGCAGTACCAAGTGCAAGAATCCTCATAGCAGTCATGCACTTCTGCTTGGCAGAAACAGAGAGTTGACCGTAGCAATCCCTTGTGACCCTAAAGTGGTCATCATGTGCTTCCACTTGCCTCCACAATGTGCAAAAACAATGGTTTTAGCATGCGAAAGCGACGACAAAACCATGGATCATCTGGGAATCCTGGGTTCGCATCAAAGTAATCCTTCTGCAATAGCATTGCTCCAGATACCCTATCCCGATTGATGACTCTTCTCCCTTTGATTGAGCCCTTGAAATTGAGAATACGCTCCACTTGCCGGTCCATTTCATCTTCCATGCTCATGGGCATGATCATGTCCACTTCTTCGCCGAATTTGAGGAATCGAAGAACTCTTCTTGAATCAGTTCATCAGGTTGTGTCGGTCCACACTCCTCGCCGGACGAAGCATCGGAATCCATCGTTTCTCCTACAAATTTGACGAACATATCCGGTCAGACATTCTGTCAAACACATCCCGCGCAAGGCAGAGGCAAAGAGTTGTCGGACGTACCGCGGTGTCATCCGGGTTGGGTACGACGTCCTCCGCAGCGAGGTTGGGAGAGATGATCCTTCTGACTGAGCGGCCGGGGGAGCAAAGGCTACTAGGCGACAGAGCGCACGCAGCGGAGGAGCTGGGAGACGAACGACACGGGGAGGAAGAAGAGAGGATAACACCAAATGGATCTGGCACTTCGCGGGGCCAATTTGGGAGCAATTTGAGATGGGGTCGGGCTGTCGGGTCCGACGTGGCGAGCGTGCCCGGGCGCCTTCGAGCTCCCTTATACCCGTCCCATATTTAGGCTGGCAATGAGGGGTGTCGGTTAGCCTGCACGTTTGAGTCCGGTTTGAGAGGCCCGTATGGGTCATTTTTTTGTGACCGCACAACCTGCCCGATGTTTGAGGATGGTATAGGCGGTCCGACTGTAGATGCTCTAACATAGTATGATGTATCTAGATTCATAGGGTAGTTTGTTAAATCTCAATGTTTGGATTGAAAAGGAAACGGTGGCCTTTATTTTGTTTGTATTTTTGCTTTCTTGTTTCTACGAACCATAGATCCCCGTTAATTTTAGTTCTGCAGCGAGTGCCAATCATTATACTTCCTGACGGTAGCCACTTATTAGAATGAACCGCCTCGAAAAGAAGTCTTCGTAGTCGATGAAAACATCTTTCCCGCTAAACGCATCATAGACATATTCATAGTTGATTGAAACATCTCTTCTCACTAAACACATCATAAACGTTTTCGTAGTCGACATGAACATCTCCTCCCATCAAACGCATCATAGATGTCTTCGTAGTCGATAGGAACATCTCTTTTCACTAAACACACCAGATACGTCTTCGTAGTTGATATGAACATCTCCTCCCACTAAACGCACCATAGACGTCTTCGTAGTCGACGGGAACATCTCTTCCCACTAAACACACCAGAGACGTCTTCGTAGTCGACGGGAACATCTTCTCCCACTAAACGCACCATAGACGTCTTCGTAGTCGACGAGAACATCTCTTCCTACTAAACACACCACAGATGTTTTCGTAGCCGACATGAACATCTCCTTCCACTAAACGCACCAGAGACATCTTCATAGTCGACGGAAACATCTCTTCTCACTAAACACACCACAAACATCTTCGTAGTCGACAGGAACATCTCTTTCCACTAAACGCCCCCGCCTTTGTAGTCCACGGGAACATCTCCTCCAACTAAACGCATATTGTCGGAAGAACTGATATAAATACAGAAAAATGCGAGCTCCGGTCAAGTCTAGGACTTGGTTAGTTCGTTAAACCAAATGAACCTAGGGCATATAGCAAAAAATCATGGTGCGTAAATAAATTATTTCTTATGATAAACCAAATACCGGTCAGATAGTATTGGTAACTTAATACTAAAAAGCAATAATTTCTTGATCCGTAGGCAAATAAATATGAATCAATATCTTATCTTTGTAACCCAACAAAACAAATCAATTGCGCACACATACTTATTTTTGCCAGTTTAAGAAATAATAATAAAAAATCGTGCTTTATATAACCGAAACACATTTATTGTTTTCTCTATTGCTTTGCATCGAGATTTGTCTGGTGTAATCGTGTTAAAAAAATATCTTTCTTCCATGACAATGCACGGGCACATACCTAGTCACTATTTTTGGACGACGATAACTACCACACGTATGGCATATTGGACATGCGCCCACACACTATGTGTGGCATACATAAGAGGCACCCCACACGGGTCGTGTGTGGGCAAATAAATAGAACTGCCCACACGTGTGTGTGCGGCTACTTCGTACCACACGCCCAACAAGTACTAGTCATCTCAACCCGCATGTGTCGCACGAAGCAAATCTGCTCACACGTCCTCTCGCAGCTACGTTAGTTACCCGTGGGATGGCAACTCTAGTTACCCCAGGGATGGCAATTCTAATTATTTTGGATGGCAACTATAATTGTAAAAGCATGACAACTTTCTCTGTTTTGGTTAACTATAGTTACCCGCGGAATAACACTTTAATTACCTGGAAATAGTTCCATGTGCGTTTACCTAGTTGTCGCGTGTGGTTCAACCATAGTTAACATGTATGATTAATCGTAGTTGCCATGTGTGTTTATCTGGTTGCCATGTACGCGTGACTGCAGTTGCCATCTAGCAACGAATCGTAGTTGTCATGTGTGTTTACGTAGTTGTCACGTACGCGTACTGCAGTTGTCATATAGCAACATACGAGCGATGTGTGGGCGAAGAGCAGTTCGTCCACACACGGTGGATTAGGTGATGGATGTGTTGGCAGAAACCGGTTCGCCCATACAACGCAGCTGGCAACCGCACACTGCGGGTCGTGTGAACGAACTTTCTAACACCCACACACACCATAATGCCTATGTGGCATAAAAAACCTGTCAAGATTTGCCAAGATTCATGCAAATACGAATGGACGACCATCCATGCGTGTGGGCGAGTTGTAAACGCCCACACGTATGGGCATTAGTGTTTCCGCTATTTTTTGAGGGATAGGGATCTCAATCATATTTTTGGGGAAGGGCCAACTCACCTTGCACTACTAGTAAACGTGCACGTGCACGTCTCAAGCATAATTATACATAATAAAACACATGAATTTTCTTTAAAATATATGGCTAAATAAGTACACAATCCTGCAATGTCACTCGAGTTGTATTTTCAATAGTGAGAAACAATTATGGATTTGTGGTCGCGTTGCTGGACTATAATGTACGTTGTTAAGTACTAGATGCAGTAGCCCCCCTTAGCCAAGGTGACATGGGCGGAAACCCAACCGGGCCGCCCTCCCTCCTCACGTCCTTCCCTCGCCGTCGCCGGAGGAGGCCGTCGGGCTACGCCCCGGCGCGGACGGCGGCAGCGGGGCCGCCTTCCTCTCGGCTGGCCACGAGAGCTTAGGGTGTGGGAGGCTTGATCCCCTTCTTCGTGTTGCGCCGGCTCCAGGCAGATCGGCTGCTCCGCCGACGGCTGGCGGGGCTCTTCCCCTGTCGTTCTTCTCCAGGGCGACGGCTCCCAAGCAGGGGCTCCCGCGTGTGGCAGTTGTGGCAGCTTCGTCGGCATGGGCTCTGGTCTTCAGGCCGGCTGCTCATCTCTGGCATATAGGGGCGGGTGCGGGGTCCCTCTCTGCTCTTTGGGCGTGTCCTCGCGCGGGCCAGCGATGCGATGTCCTTTGGCTCCTGGTGGCGCTACGGTGGTGGGATTCCAGATCTGGCTGGATCTGGCTCGTTGGTGTCTGGCCGGCGGGGAGGATTGTGGTGGCTTTCTCATGGTCATGGCATAGTGGCTTTGTGGATGGTGTGCAAGCTAGCGGAGGTGCAGTGCGTGGGGGCGTGGTGTTGGGCGTTGCTCCGGGCGAAAGCTTGTCGGTCTCTTGCCGGTCGATGGCGATGACATCCGTGGAGGTCCCTACACCTCCTTGGAGGCGCCGTCGTGGAGTCCACCCATGCACACCCCCAGTTCCAGTTCTTCGGGTGAAAGCCTAAGACCCGGCTAGGTCGGGAAACGACATCGGCATCGTCGCTTCCCTCTTTGGGGCATCGCCTTGAAGACCTTTGGATCTTGTTCGCGCTCTCCATGTGCTAGACGCTCACGGCATTGCGATCGGCGGGTGCCTGGTCAAGAATGTGATGGTGTAGTGTTCAATTTGGCAACGATGATGATGGTCACCAGTGTAGGGTTGAGGCAGAGCGGTCGTCGGTCATTACCCGGCTTGTTGGACAGGTCTTGTCTGGGTCTCGCCATGCCGTCGCGGAGTCGAAGCTGCCCTGGAGGTGCCTAGGTGGCGACGATGACAAGTGGTTGTGGTCTTCAAGGAGGTGTTGGTTGGCGCCGTCTATGTCCATTTCTCTTGTCTTTTGGTGGTCTTTTTAGTCAGAGTTGTCTGGCGCCTGCACCGGCGGCCGACTGTTTGGCATGGGCCAGCATGGGTTCCGGCGTTTGTGACGACAAGAGCGTCGTTGGCGGAAGTCGATGGTGAAGTCGGAGTCGTTGGCTCATGGAGGAGAGATGACGATGACTCTTGGTGATGACCTCAACTATGTGGTTCTTCTTTACAACGCGTTTGTGTATCTCCGTGTGGGTGGCCAGGTTGACTGGTTTTGCCCTGTTTGGGCTGTTGTATCAGTTTTAGCCTGGTTTTTCGTCAATTAAGCTGGCAACCCTCTTTTTTTAATGAAATCGAGATCCCTAGGGGCAGATTTTCGAAAGAAAAAAATGTATGTTGTTTCACCCATTCAATGTTCATAGAGGTTGTAAGATAATATCAATCTTCTAATCATTGCATCACAAAATCTACTGATCTTGCACACGCATTTTCCTTTCATGGAACCCTAGCATTCCATGATTAAATCGTCAGCTACATAAAAAAAATTGTGTTGCCTTCAAATCATAGATCAAATCACTATAACTATGCTCCCTGCACAAATTTGAAGAACCACATAGTGTCATGCTTTTATAACAATTGGTTGAAACTGAAATTCTATAACATAGACTTAAATTTTGGCAAACGTCTGTCTCGGTAGCCAGACATGTCCACGTCTCTCAATTCATCATCTTGTTGGCTCGGAAGTACCTACCACGGTGTATCGTTTCACCCGTGGGACGTAGCGCTCCTCTTTATGCCCCTTGACCGCCTTAAATGTTCGAATATGTTTCTCTTTCTTCTGTGCCACATGGGAGCTTCACCTCCCGTGTCGCACCAACAAAAAATTGGGTGCCACCAAAAGATTTTCTTCACCTCAATATAAGCACATGCCAGAGAGGCAAGCTTGAATCGCCGGTCTGAACACACCTTGCCAACCGGGCTAGGTTTGGTCCTGTGCAAGAAGGGCATACTAAATCTTCTTCTTCTTATCAACAATGGTTAAATGTTCGAACAACGTCATCATAACTAATGTGACAAAACATCGCAGAAAATAAGGACATACTATCTGGAAATAAAAAGTTCTACATGAGGCAATACTCAGCTTTACCGGTTAGTTTCCTATCATCTGTCTTAAAGATTTAAAACATCATCCCAACAAATCCTTCACTATTTTATAAAATATTCAGGAAATCACAAGTACAATGACATATGTAAAAAGCACTGGGCAGTGTCGGCACTACCACGCTTGACTCATTCGTCGTCACTTCAGCTACATGAAAAAAGCGTATAACATCAAGAAGGTGATTGTTCTATGCCTCCACATCATGAAAAATTGCTATTTTTCGGTAGTATTCGATGCTTTCTAATGGCATCTCCTCCGGATTCCTCAATTTTGACGACAAAATCAGTGTGGCAGGAGCAATATAAGTATATGACCCGAACCAGCCTAGCCGCAAAAAGCGGAAAGAGTTTTGCTTTCCAAATATCAAGGCATCCTGCCACACAAAGTCAAACTAATCGACTAACAACAATATACTCATATATTGTGATTCACCTTGCTATTGTTGCTACCTAAATCTGAGAGTTTTTGCACATGATGATAACCACGCTCCTTAGGTTTCTACTACGTGGTAAACATTTACCCCTCCTTGCTGCTCTAATGTTGAAGCTCCTCCTATACTCTACAAGTCTTATGAATCTCCAAGTGTTGACATACACTACATGCTAAAATGGGTATGCCCTCAAGTCACATAATTATGCAATTCATTATGCCAGATCGTTTAATGATCTGCTCCGAGCAGTCTATTTTACATGCATTTACAAGCAACCCTAAGGGATCAATAAGTCCACAACCTAAATATAGCATACACAACAAAGGTGGTTAACAAAATAAGTAGATATAGTTACTTACTCCATCTCTGAATAAAATTCTCCCCAAGAAAATATGTAAGAAATACATATTCGAAATTCCCAGTATGGAGCACATCATATCTGTATGTTTACAACATTAGTAGTTAGTAGCAACCTCTAATTCATCAATACCAGCCTGCATTTCAACAATTGTTTACTCATTGCATCTATCTATTTGAAAAAGTACAATGATGTGAGAACAAAAATGACTTGACATAATCTTGCATTGCAAGATGACGTGACCCGATAGTTCCAAGAAATAAAAGAGGACACGACCTGAAATCTTTCTGCACTTGCATATAAAGATTGAAATGTCACCTGAAAAAACTCGAACATATTGATCAATAAAAAACCTCCAACAGAAATCTCTTGTCAGGAACTGAAAATCACTAAATAAATCAACAGTCCTGGCATATATAACCAGCGAAGCGAAAGCGTGGTGCAAAATCATAATAATAGGTAAGTCATATGTTTAGCATAGTCAAATAATAGGTAAGTCATACGCTTAGCATAGTCAAAAGAAATGTAGAAGATAAAAAGGAAGTATCAAAGGCTTCATCAAAATTTAAAGGTTGCACCATTATTTTTTCCAAATGCGCAAGAGAATTGTGTGCCGTTCCATTAAGATCGAAAAGGAGAATCCACCGTAGGAATTACATGAGAGCGTGTCGGGCTAGCCGCAACACAACCAAATCCGTAAATGGTTTCCCTTTGCTCTGTGTTAGATTAGATCAGCGACCACGATGTCTGAGTCCAACGTTATTCCAAATGATGTCCGTGACGAGTTTTCACTTTCACCCATCCATTCGAAAGAACCAATGAAGATATACTACAATTCATCCATCGTAGACCAGGAGTAAAAGTAGCATAGTATATATAATGATAAAAAAAAATCCTTATGCTCTGGAAGAATGCACCATAAATAAAGAATTGATTTAGGATCACAATTCAACATTTTCTTGTGAGGAAATTCTCAAGGTGCTATGTTTCTGTTGGCACACTCACAAGGCTTGAGTTGAAGGAGATAGAATTGTATGGGTCAAATTTAAGCAAAAATCACATTCAGAAGATGAAATTAGCCTCTGCTGAGACGACTTTCACCAAGTAGGACACACATCCCCAGTGGACCAAACAGGAGAAACGCCCTCCACTACCTGCAATTTTCTCCATTGATGAACCACCAAATTATCAAGACATAGGAATTCTTTTTAGTTGACACAAAATCAAAGCTTCTAGGGGTACCTCATCGGCAAAGAACTGTTGCTGCTTAATGGGGTATGAAGGCCTCGTGCGTCACTTGCTTGGCGCCGTTGGAAGAGAAAGGTACCATACAACTCCTGCATCTTTCCTCGAATTGTTGCAACAACATTAGATGTTGGGTAGGACTGTAGGTGATTGAGAAGATCCAATATAATGTTCTTGCAGCTATTGCATGCAAATATAATGTATTGTCAATCACTCTCACCTGGTCATGTGCTGGAACAATAAAATAATGTCTCCACAAATGCATTAATCTTGGTGTCTCAGCAAGTTATTGTCATGTACACTGTTGATTCAGATCCTTGCGTCCTCAAAACACAAATTGAGAAGATTTTTTTATGTGCATCAAGGGAGTACCATGACCTCTATCAGAGATTCGGAGCGCCTAGGGTAGCAAACGGGATACCCAGGATGATCACAAGTCGGTAGGAAGCGACGCGGCGGCTTCCCTGGGGATGGTGAGCGGCTGGTGCTGCGATGCAGGTGACACGTCGGCGAGGACAGGTGCACGTAGATCTCGACCAACACCGCTCCGCCGCTAAATCCACCTTGCAGCGTTAGCTCGAAAAAACCAGCAGTATGGACAAGCAAATCAGGTATCAACATGAAAATATGAAGGAAGATTCTAGTTTTTTTGCAGGTGAAGAAGAAATTCCAGTTAGTAGTTGCTGCAAGTATATATGTATTGAAACATTGTACATACAATATGATATATCAATCGAGTAAAAGTGGTGACAAGTCTATACATAATGCAGCATTGTACAAACAGTAAGATATTTGGTCAAGATAACACATCAATTCACAAAATCAAGACCCCAAAAGTTAGATCATCCTTCCGCATATTTGCATGGCAACATAATATATTCAGACATATGGAAAGAATATTTTTCATTTCGAAATATTATTAAGATATGTTAATATGAAGAAATATATAAATACTTGTTTTATCTAATTCAATCATAAAAAGTATATTGTTTTAGGAATAGGAGTTAATCTGAAGCATGTGTATTGTTCTTAACTTCTCTCTGGCTCCTCTCTCCTCCATCTGGTTGCTTCAGAAGCACATTCAGTAGAAGGAAAAAGCGACTTTGAAGGAGAGCTGTATTTGGAGAAAGAAAAATGGAAAAAAATCAGTACTGATCAAATTTAGCAGCTTCAGAAATATATGCAATTGATACACATCATTTTGGGATGTTCTTAAGAACATTAAAATTGCTTCTTGTGCGACTGCATTTCCCTAAAGCCAAATTGGCAATGGATCGCAGACTGCATGTACATCAGAGAATAGGTTAAAACATCTTACATGGAATACATGTGTGTTCTGAACTTGTGAAGGGATGTAGAGAGCACAAAGGAGCAAGAACCAAGACCCAACGACGGAATTTCTCAGAGATGAACCGGCGGCTCCTCCCGCGTGCGTCCATGTCCACAGCGGCGGGAGCTTGGTCATCCATTCAGGAATTGTATTAAGCTAACAATTGATTGAAATAGAAGAAAAAAGAGAGAACAAGGTGGAACACGAGAGTATTTATTCAGTATACGTCTCCAGGGCAGCCAGCAACCCAGCGACGCCTGCGTCCGCGACTGCAGTCAGCAGCGGGTGTCGGGGGCATGCAGCTACTGGTCGGTCGACGTCGGGGTGCTCATTGCGGCGTCGCGGCCGGTGCCCTGCGCCTGGCCCCTGTCCTTGGCGGCCGGAGGCCCTGGCGTCGCGTGCTGCTCCTGGTGGAGCGGCGTCGGGTGTCCCGCACCTCGCCCCTGTTCTTGGCTGCCGGTGCAGGCGGAGGCGGGGCAACGAAGCGAAGGCGGGGCTGAGCGGGGCCGGGGGCGGCGTGAAGGGGAGGCGGCGGGCTGGGCGGCGGGCGGAGTTGGGGGAAACTGTGAGTGCGGGCGGGCAGTTGACGAAGTGGACGTGAGGATTAGCGTTAACGAAGCTTTCTTTTTTCGTTAACGAAGTTTCTGACCGTTGATTGTGTGGTTAGACGGCCAAGATTGCGAGTTGGATTTGCCCTCTCATGCATATGATTAATTTGGAGCATAGATTTCAAATCATCTGTATGTGTTGTATATCTTCTCCTACAATCATTGATCAAAACATCATCACAAGTCATGAAAAAGTAGTGTAGATAGCATTATGACTTGTATCATATGCAATATTCACATGTATAGTATTCCGAAACAAAAATATACCACTTCCACTTCAGATGTGTTCCAAGAAAAGCTATACTTCCACATTGTATGCAAATAAAAAAACTAATTATCTCCTATTAAGCTATAGATGATCTGCTTGACTATGCCTCCATTTTTGTTGTTGGACATTTTGCAAATACAAGTATACTATGAAAAATTTAAGGGCGATGCGCTCTGCTTTTCCCCGTCTAAACTCAAAACAGACCAATGTGCCTCTATGTATTTCTTCTCATTTCTATTTCTCCGTTCTCCTTTGGTTCTGGATTTGTCTCTGCTTCACAATCAATAGCTCCCAGGATTTGTGTGGTAGAGAAAAAGGAAGATCAGAGGCAAAAGGATACCTATTAGATGAATTATCCATATGTTTGAGTGCAATAAGAAATCTTTGTACATGTTACAGGAAAATTCAGCTGCCTATGATAAACATGTGCCGTATAGGATCCATGTTGTTACACAAAAAGTCAAAAACTGACCAGTTCCATGAACATACATTCACATTCCAGAAATGTGCGCATAAAAATTAAAAAATCTAGAAAGGAAAAAATGCAAGGCAAGCTTATATCAGTACATGACAAAACATGAAAATGTCAACTGGTGAAAATTAAAAGTAACTTTATAACTAATCCGTCCTTTGAAAAAGGAATAGTAACAAGAAGAATCGATGCAAGCCAACATTGCTTATTGTACTTTCCTTAGAAGTTGATACCTGAATGCGGTAAAACAAAATTTTAGTGCCAGATTTTAGTGGCACAAAAATCTTTTATTGTACTACCTTCCTCCCATTTTGCAGTGCCACACAACTCTGACCAGACTATCCATCACCGAGGTTTCCAAATAAAAAACTACAGTTTACCTCGCTCTACAACCATACCTCTAGTTAAAGTTAAGAAGATGAACAGGTAATAAAATTCGTATTTAAGCAACACTGACAATGAAAGATATATGGATATAAACATCTCCATTCATGTTGAAATAAATGAAAGAGAAGCGACATTCACCTTCTGTTTGATGTATTAGATAGAGTGAAGTGTGTTGATGCCACAATTAATAGCATCTAATTAATTAGGCATGTAGACACTTTCAGATTTTGGATGAGAATTTATTAACCACGCTGGGTTAACATTCAGACTGGGAGGCGAACTTTGTTATAATAATTTGCTTGAATTCTTACAGGACTTGCACTTAGTGGTCAATGTTTTGAGAGACCATAGTGAACAAATATTCCATCAAAAGTATAAATTACAACATACTTTGTCTTCCATTAGTCATGTCCAATTGTAGAATTAAAGATGGACATCCGTCATGGTATCATGTAATGCGGCTAATTATTTATCACTAAATAAAATAGAACTATAGAGGGAAACATGAAAAATCTTATATATCCGTGTAAATAAAATAGAACTGTAGAGAAAAATTGCAATGTAGAATGCCCATCCAGTCCAAGTGATAACATTTCGTTTATCATCACATAGTTTTCACTACCAAGAAGAGGAATTTACCCAGTAACGACCAAAACTGTTCTGAAATCCTAAACTGAACACTGGTCTTGTCCTACATGATAGCCACCGCCTTGGAGAACTCTTGGATGTCGCTCTGCTTGAAACCACTTATCCTAGTTCCTCCCATCAGTCTTCTTGTACTGAACCTGCATCAGGGTACCGGTTAAACAAAACGACGTATGAAAGTCATTCTTTAAGCTCTATGTTTAAACGGCGAACGTTGTCCTCCTATTTATTTACCTTCAAACATCCATTTATACTACCTCACCTCCCCTCCCCTCCCCCCCCCCCCCCCCCCCCCCCCAAAAAAAGATGTTCATGCTACTGTACGATGATTAGAAAGTCAAGGGTCAGAAGCATGGACGAGCAGTATAATCCTGGAAAACAACCATCTTGAGGAAATATTACAATATGCCATCAAAAAAAGCACAGTTGATTCAGGAGGCTAGTTGAATCTGTGGTATTATGTGCTCCAGCCTCCACTATGTACTGCATGTTTTGCAGGTAGAAACACCAAGAGTTTTCCATCCTTGCTTTTAACAGTAACCCGAGTTATTCAGTCCAAACTAAAAGGTAGGGGTTTGAAATCTCTTCTGCGAGAATATTAATACAAGCATACCTACTTATGCTCGGGGTTAAGTTTGCTGGTATTGAAGCCCACCGTTGCATCCTCCTTGCCACTACAACCTCCATGGCCCGTCCTTGCTGTTACCTCTTTCTCCTCAACCCCAAGGAGGATGTCCCTGTGCCTAGTCTTAGGCTCAGCCCTCAGCCCCACCCCTACCTGCCTCTTCCATGACCGGCACCGCCGTTACCTCGCTCCTCTCCGCACTCTCTTCGTCAATTTTGCATTGTACAACCTTATTTCAATTTTGTAGGCAAAGATTATGGATCTGCAATGAATGAAGATAATTAAACCAGATTAAAGCTATCACTTCCATCATGTATGTTATATGTACATACATATATGTCCGTGGTCATGGATCTTAGTTAAACCAGATCCATGATTAGTAGGAGTACTACATAACGACAATGCTACCAAGACAAGAATCAAACACTTCATATGGACCCAATCTGTAGATCGTATTAGTACAAAAGCTCAAGAAAGATGCATATTTCAGTGATGTAATACCATTGGGATAATTGCTTTGATCATGACCATCGACAGAAGAGAGACGGGGGAGGGGGCTAACCATGCATGATTTGCTTACCGATGCAATTTCCGCTGATGCTGGGCAAGGGGGGTGGAGCAGTGGAACATAGAAGCTTCGATTGGAAAACAATTGATATGCTCATAGCCGTCGTCGGCCACCACGACGCAATCCTTCGGATTCTCTATGGCCTCCCTCCGGTCGTCATCCTCATCGCAGCATCCTTCATGCCACCGGCGGATGATCCGAGGGACTCAAAGCACGTTGGCGCGCCCATGGCCTTCACGGAGGGAGAAAAGGCTCCGTTGGAGGAGGCGATGGGCACAAGGCAGATCCACAGAGACGGAGGGGGACGCTGCCTCGGCGAAGATGGCCGCGGATGCGGCCCACCGTGCACATAGCGGCCGCGCCGCACTCGGCCGGAGATGGAGCAGGTATTACATGGCCGTGTTGCCATTGATGAAGATGTTTCTGCAACTAAGGTCGCGGTGGACGATGCAGGGGTCGTGGATGTGGAAGTGGTCGAGGCCCTCGAGGATCTGCCGTGCCCACTTCTTGAGCACCTTGACGAACACCTTCTTGATGGAGTCGAGCCCAGCATGGACGCGTACCGCCCCGTCAATTCCACCTCCTGGAACACATCCTCGTAGGGCACCGCAACCATGGCCTCCTGGCTGCTGCTGCTCCTCCTGCCGCCGATGACGAGGTTGTGGTGGTGCTGCGCGCGGCGCGGCGGCGTCGGATTTGCGAACGGGGGAGGGAGGAGGACGAGGCGTGGCGACGACGCTAGCAGGGAGGAGGGGAGGTGGTGACGCATGGCGCATGGTGTGGGAGCGCGGCATCAAGGGAGGCCGGGGAGGAGCGGTTAGCGGACTTCTTGTGTCCATGGAGGAGAGTGGAGGCGCAGATGTGAAGGGGATTGGTTCTGGGGAGAGTCGAGCGGTGTGAAGTGGGAAGACGGGGCTGAGCAGTTGGCGGGGGCGAAGAGGACGTGCGAGGTGCGTTAACGAAGATTTCGTTAACCTTCGTTAACAAAGATTTTTAACCGTTGATTACGTGATTAAACGGTTCAGATTGTGATTTGGATTTGCCCTCTCGTGCTTTTATAGGGGTAGTAGATGAAATTTATTACTGGAGATGCTCTAAACACCGTATTCGTTTGCTTATTCCGTTTTCGTTAAAAAATACGAAGACAAATACTCCCGCCTTTGCTCCCTTTCAACTTTTTTGGACTTACCCGCAAAAAAAAAAACTCTTTTGGACTGGGCCGACCAACCAAACTCACAGCAGATGAAAAACGATCCCAAACCGCGTAGTACCACCACACTGAAATATTCTCAGTCAGAGAACGGCAAAGCGGCTAGTACACACGCGGAGTGGAGGAGAACCAGGAGTACGCCAGTCAACCCACACTCCATTTGATCTCAACAACCCACTCTCCACTCAAATGCTGCTCCCTGCTCGCCACTCGCCGTCCCCCCAAGCAATGCCGACGCCAGAGGCCACCTTCGCATGCATCCTCCTCCTCCTCCTCCTTGTCTCCTTAGTTTCTGCTCCGGCCGGCGCCAATGCCGCGACGGAGTCCGAGGCCGAGGCGCTCTTGGCCTGGAAGGCCAGCCTTACCGACGAGACCGCGCTGTCCGGCTGGACCAAGGCCACGCCGGCCTGCTCCTGGCTCGGGGTGTCCTGCGATGCAGCCGGGCGCGTCGTCTCGCTCAGGCTCGTGGGCCTCGGCCTCACCGGCACGCTCGATGCGCTCGACTTCACGGCGCTCCCGAACCTGGCCACGCTCGACCTCAACAGCAACAACCTCGTCAGCGCCATCCCGGCGAGCCTCTCGCGCCTGCGCTCCCTGGCCGTGCTCGACCTCGGCAGTAATTTGTTCAACGGCTCCATCCCCCCACAGCTCGGCCATCTCTCCAGCCTCGTGGACCTCCGGCTCTACAACAACAACCTGGCCGATGCCATCCCACACCAGCTCAGCAGGCTCCCCAGGATCAAGCATTTCGACCTGGGCTCCAACTTCCTCACCGACCCGGACTACAGCAAGTTCTCGCCAATGCCCACTATCAACTTCATGTCGCTGTACCTCAACTACCTCAGCGGCAACTTCCCGGAGTTCATCCTCAAGAGCGGCAACACCACCTACCTTAACCTGTCGCAAAACAATTTCTCCGGGCCAATACCGGACTCGCTGCCAGAGAAGCTCCCCAACCTCATGTACTTCAACTTGTCCGTCAATGTCTTCTCTGGCCGGATACCGGCGTCGCTGTCATCGCTGAGGAAGCTCCAAGACTTGCGGATTGCAAACAACAATCTGACTGGAGGCATCCCCGATTTCCTTGGGTCCATGTCCCAGCTGAGAGTTCTTGAACTCGGCAGCAACCTGCTAGGCGGTCCGATACCCCCGGTTCTTGGACAGCTCCAAATGCTACAGAGCCTTGATCTGAAGAACGCCGGGTTGGTTTCCACTGTTCCACCGCAGCTGGGCAACCTTGGCAATGTCAACTTCGCAGACCTATCCATGAACCAGCTCAGCGGTGTCCTGCCGCCGGAGTTGGCTGGGATGCGCAAAATGCGGGAGTTTGGCGTAGCGTCGAACAAACTCGCTGGTCAGATTCCGCCGTCTCTGTTCACGAGCTGGCCAGACCTCATAGGGTTCCAAGCGCAGAGTAACTCGTTCACTGGGAAAATTCCTTTGGAAATCAGCAAGGCAACCAAGCTAGAAATCTTGTATCTCTTCAGCAACAACTTTACCGGCCCTATCCCGGTAGAGATCGGCCAGTTGGTGAACCTGGTTCAGTTGGACCTGTCCGTGAACTGGCTCATAGGGCCAATACCTCACTCGCTTGGGAACCTCAAGCAGCTCACGCGGCTGGCGCTGTTCTTTAATGAGCTCACCGGTGCTATCCCTCCGGAGGTCAGCAACATGACAGCACTTGAAGTATTGGACGTCAACACCAACCGTTTGGAAGGGGAGCTGCCCACCACCATCACATCGCTCCGTAATCTCCGATACCTCGCCCTGTTTGATAACAACTTCACAGGTACTATACCGCCAGACCTTGGGAAGGGGCTGAGCTTAACCGATGTTGCCTTCGGGAACAACAGGTTCTACGGTGAGCTGCCACAGAGCCTATGCGACGGCCTCACCGTGGAGAACTTCACGGCAAACCACAACAACTTCAGCGGCACCCTCCCGCCGTGCCTGAAGAACTGCACAGGCCTGTACCATGTGAGACTGGAGAAGAACCAATTCACCGGCGACATCTCAGAGGTGTTTGGTGTCCATCCCAGCTTGGATTTTTTGGATGTCTCGGGGAATCAGCTGACAGGGCAGTTGTCGCCCGATTGGTCACAGTGCACCAATCTTACAGTTCTATCCATGAACAACAACCGCATGTCTGGCAGTATTCCGGCAGCCTTGTGTCGATTGACCTCTCTCCGGTCACTGGATCTATCAAATAACCAATTCACCGGGGAGCTCCCATGCTGCTGGTGGAAATTAAAGGCACTGGTGTTTATGGATATGTCCAACAATGGTCTGCGGGGTAACTTTCCTGCCTCAACAAGCTTGGATGACTTTCCTCTCCAATCACTTCGTCTTGCTAACAATAGCTTCTCCGGAGAATTCCCATCTGTCATTGAGACTTGTTGCAGTATGCTCGTCACACTAGATCTTGGGAACAACATGTTTGTTGGTGATATTCCGTCTTGGATTGGAACAAGTGTTCCTCTTCTAAGAGTTCTGACCCTCCCATCCAACAAATTCAGTGGTGCCATTCCGGCCGAGTTATCCAAACTTTCTAATCTGCAAGTACTTGACATGTCCAAGAATAGCTTTACTGGACCCATCCCAGGAACGTTCGGCAACTTAACATCAATGATGAAACAACCAAAAGAAGTTTTCTCCAGCAAAAAAGTAGAATCTTCTCGAAGGCATGATTTTGTCCAAGTGAGACGGATTTCCACATTTTCTCGGAGGACATTGCCGTCCGATAACAGGTCGTCGGTGGATAAGTACCGAGACAGAGTTAACATTTTCTGGAAGGGCCGTGAACAATCTTTCCAGAAAACAATCGAAATATCAGGTATCGATTTATCAAGCAATCTACTTACCGGGGACATCCCAGAGGAGCTAACATACCTTCAAGGTCTCCTATTCTTGAACTTGTCGAGAAATGGCCTGTCAGGCAGTATTCCAGAAAGCATTGGCAGTTTGGAGCTCTTGGAGTCCCTTGACCTCTCATGGAATGAACTTTCAGGTGCTATCCCTCCCACCATTTCAAATTT
Organism: Hordeum marinum; assembly: GCA_022496015.1. Taxonomy (NCBI): domain Eukaryota; kingdom Viridiplantae; phylum Streptophyta; class Magnoliopsida; order Poales; family Poaceae; genus Hordeum; species Hordeum marinum. Next base: position 28,168,560 of record CM039676.1, read on the forward strand.
GAAGTCGCTTGGTGTGCTAAATCTCTCCAACAATCTCTTAAGGGGCGTCATACCCACTGGAAGTCAGATGCAGACATTTGCAGAGGGATCAATTTATGGCAATAATCCAGGGCTTTGTGGCTTCCCGTTGGGCATAGCTTGTCCGGATGAAGTAACTGAAGACCAACTAGAAGAACTTGGAGGAGATATATGGTTGTGTTACTCTATAATCCTTGGCATAGTTTTCGGTTTTTGGTCCTGGTTTGGAGCGCTGTTTTTCCTCAGGACATGGAGGTTTTCCTTTCTCCGATTTCTTGATAGGTTAGGCAGTAAGTGAGGTTCTCATATCCTCAGGTGTAATGCTTATTTTTCTCTGGATTGTAAACTAAAAAAATCAAAGTTTTCAGTATCCGTAGCAGCTTCAGAATTTCTGGAATTACTTCCTTCCTAGGTGAGGGAACTTGTAGTTTCTCAGCATCAGCATCCAATGCTGGGGCTGTAGACTCTCTGTGCATCTTCACGATTAGCAAATCTGCAGACAAAAAAGGGAAATTAGCATCTACTCCACAAGCACAGAGTTTAGAGCATTCATACTGTAAATACATGACGCAGCAGAACATAAAAAAGAAAGATGAGCACCATAATATGAGTGGAATAAAACAGAGTTCGGAATACAGCATGATGAATGAACAATAACAACAAGATAGTGCTCGAACAACAGCGAGTGCCAACGCATTGCCCAGTTCCCCTTCCAAATATCAATTACATTTAAAAGGGCTATAAAACTCAACTATTCAGAGCACTACGACCGAACTGGCTACATCAGCCCGTTAATGGACCAGCCCATTTCTTGCTTCTTCTTCTTTTTTGACACATAGAAATTGGGGCCTTTATTGCTTAACAGAAATTCGATTACAATCTGCCACAAGGTTACTCGCAAGGAAACCTGGACTTTCCTCTATCCAACACTCTGAGCTACTAAGAGTAGTAGCATGTTTAGCACACACGTCTGCCCATCCCTCATAACATGCCGAACCAAAAAGGAGGCAAAATATGCAGATCTATCCCTAATTTCGTCGAAGATAGGTGCCACAATTGTGGCCCATTTCTTGATTAGATGCAATTGTTTCCACCGATTTTGTAAGGTTCTAGAACCTTTTCCTGTATTCGCTTTTAGCGGCCTTATTTTATTTCCATTTCCATTCCTTTTTTATCTTATACTCACCATTTTAAAATCTGTGAACTTCTAAAAATTTGGAACATTAGTTAAATTAGAAAAAAACACAATTTTACTTTTTTAACTCGCAAACATTTCTCAAATTCACAAACTTTTTGATTCATTAACTTTTTTCCGAATTTTCAAATATTTCTTGGATTCACATTTTTTCAAATTCGTGAACTTTTTTCAATTCATAAGCATTTTTCAAATTTGCAAATATATTTTTAATCCACAAACATTTTTGTATTTGTCAATATATTTTAAAATTCATGAGAATTCTTTAACTTTGTGAACATTGATTTGATTTATGAACTTTTTTTCGGATTTCTGAAAATATTTTGAATTTACAAACTTTTAAGTTCTAAAAAAATTGAATTATCTATTTTAGAATTTTGAGAATTTTCAAATAAAATCAATAAATAGTTTTAATTCAATACGCAACATTTTTGTAGTTCCTGAACATATTTTGAATTTTGGAAGATTTTGCAAATTCTACAAATATTTCAAAATCTACATTAAAATAATTAAAAAGTGTTTTAGAATAAAACCGACCAAAATAGAATAACCGAAAGAAAAGGAGAACATGAGAGAGCCGAAAATTGCAAATGGTGCACGAGCATACAAAATAATTTCTACAGCGCAAAAAGATTTATATTTTTGTAAACACGCACACACGCATGTATATTATGATCCACAAATCATGTGAACTATCACGTAAACAAAGAAACACATTTATTCGCAACAGAAAACAAAAGAAACACATAATTACCTTGTTCCTCCGCATATCACAATGAAAATACCAAATGTGTAATGTATGCACTATAAAAATGTATTGACAAGTTGTAACCCTTCATCCTGAGGTTTCCCCAGAGTTTGGACCGGCTTTCGCATTCCTTTTTTAGCGGTAAATTCCAATTTTTATCCCATATTATGAAAATTATTTTTACAGGAATTACACCATGTAAATGATTTTTCATCTGTTTTACCACTTCTAAAGAAATTTGTGCCACATTTTACCCTTCCTAATTTCTAATGTGTTCTATCATGTGGTCTCGGTTGTCACATAACAAGTGATGTGCCACATCAATGGTTTTCCTATGCAGCTGGTTTCCTCCTCGCGCCCATCCGCCAAGTTCAGCCTCCGGTGCAATTCCACGTGTCAGTTGGCTAGGCACATCATAGCCCGACTCGACGCATACCACTCCCGCACAACCCCTCCCAGATACGATTATGTACTAACAAACCAACAAGCAATATAATTCACAGATTTATATTCGAACATATTATAATTGATGGGCACTCGCGGTTGTATTGAAAAGCATAACCGATCATCGATTAGGTAAACCCTAATCATTTTTAAATTAAATCCTAATCATTAGTTTGGGTAAGGATGATCAGTAATGCACTATACTACCTAAGGAAGAGTACGTGAGGAGCGTCTGTTTCTTGAAAGTTCACACTTGTAGCCGAATGCGGCGATTCACTAGCATCAACTTTTGGTTAGATTCTTAGGATAAGATGGTCATACAAAACAAAAGACCCACACTTGCCTTAATGAGATGATATGGGCTTGGCCAATTGACTAGATTGATTAATCTTAAGGGCCTGGTTGATGGCCATGTAAACGATGGATAGTTCAACGCAACGGCCATTTACAAAATTACATGTACCTACTGCCTTGTTTTAGGGTTAGATTTTGACTGGTGGTGATGTCGATGACTTGGCTTTCAAGGAAGCGACAGTGGCCGTTTTCACTTGAATGGAAACCTGCCGAATCGACTGGGTGGAGTGCATGGAGAAACTGGTTGCGAAGGAAAATCCACCGATATGGCGCACCATGTATACCCTAACAACTAGGATCCGCTTGGCAAGACATGCTAAAAACAATTAAAATGGGTAAAATGTGGTCCAATTATCGTTAAATGGGTAAATCCGGTGAAATTTCCTTAATTGGGGGTAATTCATGTAAAAATGCCCAAATAGGAGGTAAAAATGTTGGGGAACGTCGCATGGGAAACAAAAATTTCCTACGCACATGCAAACCTATCCATGGTGATGAGCATCTACGAGAGGAAGAGTGGATCTACATACCCTTGTAGATCGCTAAGCGGGAAGCGTTAAGAAACGCGGTTGGTGTAGTCAAACATCTTCGCGATCCAAATCGCCGAGCGTCCTGCGATCTCATCACGATCCGTCCCGCGATCCAATCACGATCCATCCCGTGAACTCATCACGATCCGTCCCGCGATCTCATCACGAACTGTCTCGCGATCTCGATCACGGTCCTTCCGATCTAGCGCCGAACGGACGGCACCTCTGCGTTCAGCACACGTGCAGCTTGATGACGATCTCCACTGTCTTGATCCAGCAAGAGGAGGTGGAGGGGAGAGAGTTCACCGGCAGCGTGACGGCGCTCCGGTGATGGTGGTGGTGGAGCAATTCCAGCAAGGCTTCGCCTAAGCACTGCGGAAAACCAATCTAGAGGAGCACCGGTGGAACGGGTAGCACGTGGCCATAAAATCTGTGCAAAAACCCTCTATTCCACTAGTATATATAGGAGGGAGGGAGAGGCAGCCTTGAAGCAAGGGCAAAACTCCTCTAGGAGTCGGCCGAGCCAAGGAGGAGAAGTCCCACTTCTCCTCCAATCCTAATAGGAGTAGGACTCTTCCTTTTTGCCTTTTTTCCACCTTTTTCTTTAGCCTTTTTGTCTCATGCGCCATGGGCCTTTTTGTGGCTGTTCCTACAGCCCAATAAGGGCTGGTTATCACTCTCCACAGCCCATGGACCCTCTGGGGTCGAAATACCCCTCCCGGAGATCTCTCGGTACACTACCGATGAGCCCGAAACTTTTTCGGCGACCAAACTGGGACTTCCTATATATGAATCTTTACCTCAGGACCATTCTGAAGCTCCTCGTGACGTCCGAGATCTCATCCGGGACTCCGAACAACCTTCGGTCACCACCATACATAACTCTACACTATCGAAATGTCACCGAACCTTAAGTGTGCAGACCCTGCGGGTTCGAGAACTATGTAGACATGACCGAGACACCTCTACGACCAATAACCAATGGAGGGACCTGGACGTCCACATTGGTTCCTACATATTCTACGAAGATCTTTATCGGTCGAACCTCTGTGTCAAGGATTCAGTTAATCCCGTATAACGTTCCCTTTGTTCTTCGGTATGTTACTTGCCCGAGATTCGATCGTCGGTATCTCCATACCTAGTTCAACCTCGTTACTGGCAAGTCTCTTTACTCGTTCCGTAATACAAGATCCCGCAACTAACAATTAGTCCCATTGCTTGCAAGGCTCATTGTGATGTTGTATTACTGAGTGGGCCCTGAGATACCTCTCCGTCACACGGAGTAACAAATCCCAGTCTTGATCCATGCCAACTCAACAGACACCATCGGAGATACCTGTAGAGCACCTTTATAGTCACCCAGTTACGTTGCGACATTTGATACCCACAAGGCACTCCTCCGATATCCGTGAGTTGCTTGATCTCATGGTCGTAGGAACATATACTTGACATGCAGAAAACAGTAGCAATAAACTGATACGATCATATGCTACGTTTGTAGTTTGGGTCTTGTCCATCACATAATTCTCCTAATGATGTGATCCCGTTATCAAATGACATCTCATATCCATGGCTAGGAAACCTTAACCATCTTTTGATCAACGAGCTAGTCTATTAGAGGCACACTAGGGACATGGTTTTGTCTATGTATCCACACATGCATTTAAGTCTCCGATCAATACAATTATAGCATGGATAATAAACAATTATCATGAACAAGGAAATATGATAATAACTAATTTATTATTGCCTCTAGGGAATATTTCCAACAGTCTCCCACTTGCACTAGAGTCAATAATCTAGTTCACATCACCATGTGATTCGCATTTGTTATGAATCTAACACCCAACGAGTTCTGGGGCTCGATCATGCTTTGCATGTGAGAGAGGTCTTATAGTCAACGGGTTTGCGATATTCAGATCCATGTGTACTTTGCAAATCTCTATGTCAAACCGTAAACACTGCTACCACACTCCACTTGGTACTATTTCCAAATGGCTGCTCCACTATACGTATCCAGATTGCTACTACTAGTCATCCGGATAGGTGTTAATGCTTGCATCGACGTAACTCTTTACGACGAACTCTTTATCACCTCCATAATCGAGAAACATCTCCTTAGTCCTCTGGTTACTAAGGATAATTTCGACCGCTGTCCAGTGATCCACTCCTGGACCACTCTTGTACCCCTTGACAGACTCATGGCAAGGCACGCACAGGTGTGGTACACAGCATGGCATAATATAGAGCCTATGGCCAAGGCATAGGGGACGACGTTCGTCCTTTCTCTTTCTTCCACCGTTTGTCGAGCTTTGAGTCTCACTCAACTTCACACCTTACAAATCAGACGAAAACTATTTCTCTGGCTGATCCATTTTGAACTCTTTCAAAATCTTGTCAAGGTATGCACTCATTGAAAGTCTCATCAAGCATCTTGATCTATCTCTATAGATCTTGATGCTCAACAATTAGGTAGTTTTATCTAGGTCTTCCTTCGAAAATCACTTTTCAAACAACCATTTATGCTTTCCAGAAATTCTACATTATTTTCGATCAACAATATGTCATCCACATATACTTATCAGAAATTCTATAGTGCTCCCACTCACTTTATTGGAAATACAAGTTTCTCGTAAACTTTGTATAGACTCAAAACTTTGATCACCCCATCAAAGCGTATATTCCAACTCCGAGATGCTTGCTTCAGTCCATAGAAGGATCACCGAAGCTTGCACACCTTTTAGCATCCTTAGAACTGACAAAACCTTTTGGTTGTATCACATACAACCTTTCCTCAAGTAAATCGTTAAGGAAACGATGTTTTGACATCCATCTGCCAGATTTCATAATTGAAAACGCAGCAACTGCTAACATAATTCCAACAGACTTTAGCATCGCTACGAGTGAGAAACTCTCATCGCAGTCAACTCCTTGAACTTGTCACAAACATCTTTGCAACAAGTCGAGCTTTACTAATAGTGACATTTACCATCAGTGTCTGTCTTCATTCTAAAGATCCATTTGTACTCAACGACCTGCCGTCCAACGAGCAAGTCTACCAAAGTCTATACTTGGTTTTCATACATGGATCCTATCTCGGATTTCATGGCCTCCAACCATTTGTCGGAATCCGGGCCCATCATCGCTTCTCCATAGCTCGTAGGTTCATCGTTGTCCAACAACATAACCTCCAAGATAGGGTTGTCGTACCACTTAGGAGCAGTACACATCCTTGTCGACCTACGAAGTTTCGATAGTAACTTGATCCTGAAGCTTCATGATCATCATCATTAACTTCCTCTTTCAACTAACGTAGGCTTTACAGAAACATCTTTCTGCGCTGCGCTACTCTCTGGTTGAACAAAGGTTCAACAACCTCATCAAGTTTCTATCTTCCTCCCACTCAATTCTTTTGAGAGAAACATTTCCTCGAGAAAGGATCCGTTTAAGCAACAAACACTTTGCACTTAGATCTGAGATAGAAGGTTTCACCCAAGTGATCTTAGGGTATTCTATGAAGATGCATTTGTCCGCCTTGGGTTCGACCTCATTAGGTGAAAACATTTTCCACACAAGTGTCGCTGCCCCAAACATTAAGAAATGACAGCTTAGGTTTCTATAAAACCATAATTCACACGGTGTCATCTCAACAGATTTAGATGGTGCCCTATTTAAAGTGAATGTAGTTGTCTCTAATGCATAACCCCAAATTATAGTAGTAAAATGATAAGAGACATCATAGCACGCACCATATCCAATAGAACATGACTATGATGTTCGGACACACCATCACACTATGGTGTTCCAGGTGGCGTTTAGTTGTGAAACAACTTTCACATTGTCTTAAGTTGTATGCCAAACTCGTAACTCAGATATTCACCTCCACGATCACATCGCAGATATCTTTATCTTCTTTTCACGATGATCTTTAAACTTCACTCTAAATCTGCTTGAACCTTTCAAACGATTCAGACTTGTGTTTCATTAAGCAAACATACACTATATCTACTCAAATCATCAGTGAAGGTAAGAAAATAACGATATCCACTGCATGCTACAAGACTCACTGGATTGCATACATCAACATGTATCATTTCCAATGAATCACTTGCCCGCTCCATCCAACGGGGTCCTTTAGTCATCTTGCCCAAGAGGCATGGTCCGCATGTCTCAACCGATTCGAAATCGAATGAGTCCAAATATCCATCAGCATGGAGTTTCTTCATGCGCTTTATACCAATATGACGTTTTGCGGCAGTGCCACAAGTATGTGGTACTATCATTATTTAACTTTGTATCTTTTGACATCAATGTTATGAACATGTGTATTACTAAGATCAAGATTTCAACAAACCATTCCACTGGGTGCATGAACATTGAAGGTATTATTCATGTAAATAGAATAACCATTATTCTCTGACTTAAATGAATAACCGTATTGCAACAAACATGATCTAATCATGTCCATGCTCAACGCAAAACACCAAATAACATTTATTTAGGTTCGTCACTAATCCTGAAGGTAGAGAGAGCGTGTGATGTTGCTCACATCAAACTTGGAAACATTTCCAACACACATCGTCACCTCACCCTTAGCTAGTTCTCCGTTTATTCCGTAGCTTTTATTTCGAGTTACTAACATTTAGCAACCGAACCGGTATCCAATACCTAGGTTCTACTAAGAGTACTAGCAAGGTACACATTAATAACTCGTATATCAAATATACTTCTATCGATGTTGCTAGCCTTCTTATCTACCAAGTATCTAGGGTTGTTCCGCTTCAGCGACCGCTCACCTCATAACAGAAGCACTTAGTCTCAGGTTTTGAGTTCAACTTTGGGTTGCTTCACTGGAGCAGCAACTGACTTGCTATCCATGAAGTTTCCCTCCTTGCTCTTGCCCTTCTCGAAACTAGTGGTTTGATTAACCATCAACACTTGACGCTCCTTCTTGATTTCTACCTTCGCGGTGTCAATCATCGCGAACAGCTCAGGGATCAATATTCCTATCCCTGGCGTTTTATAGTTCATCACCAAGTTCTAGTAGCTTAGTGACAGCGACTTGGAGAACTATATCAATCACTATCTTATCTGGAAGATCAACTCCCACTCGATTCAAGCGATTGTAGCACCGAGACAATCTGAGCACATGCTCAACGATTGAGCTATTCTATTTCATCTTGCCGGTAAAGAATCTTGTTGGAGATCTCATATCTCGCAACACGGGCACGAGCCTAAGATCACAATCTCAGCTCTTAGAACATCTCATATGTTCCGTGACGTTCAAAACGTTCCGGAGCCTCAATTCTAAGCCGTAATGCATGACGCACTAAACTATCAAGTAGTCATCAGAACGTGCCTATCAGATGTTCACAACATCTACAGACGACGCTAGAGGGGTTGGCGCACCGAGCGGTGCATTAAGGACATAAGCCTTTCTGTGCAGCAATGAGGAAAATCCTTAGATCACGGACCCGGTCTGCAATATTGCTACCATCATCTTTCAACTCTATTTCTCTAGGAACATATAAAAATACAAGGGAGCTACAGATTGATCTAGTAATCTACAACATAATTTGCAAAGACACTATTGACTGTGTTCATGATAATGAGTTCAATTAATCATATTACTTAAGAACTCCCACTCAAATTGACATCCCTTCGGTCATTCGAGTGATACGTGATCCAAATTCACCAACTCAAGTCCGATCATCACGTGAGTTGAGGTGGCTACAATGATGAACATCATTATGTTGATCATATCTACTATATGACTCATGTTCGACCTTTCGGTCTCTTGTGTTCCGAGGCCATGTCTGTACATGCTAGGCTCGTCAAGTTTAACCCGAGTGTTCTGCACGTGCAAATCTGGCTTGCACCTGTTGTATGTGAACGTAGAGTCTATCACACCTGATCATCACATGGTGTCTCAACACGACGAACTTTCGCAATGGTGCACACTCGGGGAGAACACAATTTATCTTGAAATTAAGTGAGGTATCACCTTATAATGCTACCGTCGTCCTAAGCAAAACAAGGTGCATAAAAGGATTAACATCACACGCAAATCATAAGTGACATGATATGGCCATGAACTTGTGCTTTTGATCTCCATCTAGAAAGCACCGGCATGATCTCCATCGTCACCGGCATGACACCATGATCTCCATCATCTTGATCTCCATCAACGTGTCGCCATCGGGGTTGTCACACCCTGCATGCTTCTACTACTATTGGTACCGTCTAGCGATAAAGTAAAGCATTACATAGCGCTTAATGATTGACACGCAGGTCATACAATAATTAAAGACAACCCTATGGCTCCTGCCGGTTGCCGTACTCACCGACATGCAAGTCGTGATAATCTATACATCACATGATCATCTCATACATCACATATATAACATCATGTAATTGGCCATATCACATCACAACATACCCTACAAAAACAAGTTAGACGTCCTCTAACTGTTGTTGCATGTTTTACGTGGCTGCTACGGGTATCTAGCAAGAACAATTCTCATCTACGCAAAAACCACAACAGTGATACACTAGTTGCTTTTCAACCTTCTTAAGGACCGCCTTTGTCGGATCCGATCCAACTAAAGTGAGAGAAACTGTCACCCGCAAGCCATCTAAGCAACAAGTTGCATCGAGGGAACCGGTCTCTCGTAAGCGTACGAGTAATGTTGGTCCGGGCCGCTTCATCTCACAATCCCGCTGAACCAAAATACGACCAAGGGAGGAAGCAATCTAAGCATCAACGCCCACAAACCTTTTGTGTTCTACTCGAGATCTCATTGAACTATAAACCTAGCTCTGATATCACTGTTGGGGAACGTCGCATGGGAAACAAAAATTTCCTACGCACACGCAAACCTATCCATGGTGATGAGCATCTACGAGAGGGAGAGTGGATCTACATACCCTTGTAGATCGCTAAGCGGGAAGCGTTAAGAAACGCGGTTGGTGTAGTCAAACATCTTCGCGATCCAAATCGCCGAGCGTCCCGCGATCTCATCACGATCCGTCCCGCGATCCAATCACGATCCGTCCCGTGAACTCATCACGATCCGTCCCGCGATCTCATCACGAACTGTCTCGCGATCTCGATCACGGTCCTTCCGATCTAGCGCCAAACGGACGGCACCTCCGCGTTCAGCACACGTGCAGCTTGATGACGATCTCCACTGTCTTGATCCAGCAAGAGGAGGTGGAGGGGAGAGAGAGTTCACCGGCAGTGTGATGGCGCTCCGGTGATGGTGGTGGTGGAGCAATTCCGGCAGGGCTTCGCCTAAGCACTGCGGAAAACCAATCTAGAGGAGCACCGGTGGAACGGGTAGCACGTGGCCATAAAATCTTTGCAAAAACCCTCTATTCCACTAGTATATATAGGAGGGAGGGAGAGGCAGCCTTGGAGCAAGGGCAAAACTCCTCTAGGAGTCGGCCGAGCCAAGGAGGAGCACTCCTAGTAGGAGTAGGACTCTTCCTTTTTGCCTTTTCCACCTTTTTCTTTAGCCTTTTTGTCTCATGCGCCATGGGCCTTTTTGTGGATGTTTCTCCAGCCCAATAAGGGCTGGTTATTACTCTCCACAGCCCATGGACCCTCTGGGGTCGAAATACCCCTCCCGGAGGTCTCCCGGTACACTACCGATGAGCCCGAAACTTTTCCGCGACCAAACTGGGACTTCCTATATATGAATCTTTACCTCCGGACCATTCTGGAGCTCCTCGTGACGTCCGGTATCTCATTCGGGACTCCGAACAACCTTCGGCAACCACCATACATAACTCTACACTACCGAAACGTCACCGAACCTTAAGTGTGCAGACCCTGCGGGTTCGAGAACTATGTAGACATGACCCAGACACCTCTACGGCCAATAACCAATGGCGGGACCTGGACGTCCACATTGGTTCCTACATATTCTACGAAGATCTTTATCGGTCGAACCTCTGTGTCAAGGATTCAGTTAATCCCGTATAACGTTCCCTTTGTTCTTCGGTATGTTACTTGCCTGAGATTCGATCGTCGGTATCTCCATACCTAGTTCAACCTCGTTACTGGCAAGTCTCTTTACTCGTTCCGTAATACAAGATCCTGCAACTAACAATTAGTCACATTGCTTGCAAGGCTCATTGTGGTGTTGTATTACCGCGTGGGCCCTAAGATACCTCTCCATCACACGGAGTAACAAATCCCAGTCTCGATCCATGCCAACTCAACAGACACCATCGGAGATAGCTGTAGAGCACCTTTATAGTCACCCAGTTACGTTGCGATGTTTGATACCCACAAGGCACTCCTCCGATATCCGTGAGTTGCATGATCTCATGGTCATAAGAACATATACTTGACATGCAGAAAACAATAGCAATAAACTGACACGATCATATGCTACGTTTGTAGTTTGGGTCTTGTCCATCACATCATTCTCCTAATGATGTGATCCCGTTATCAAATGACATCTCATGTCCATGGCTAGGAAACCTTAACCATCTTTTGATCAACGAGCTAGTCTATTAGAGGCACACTAGAGACATGGTTTTGTCTATGTATCCACACATGCATTTAAGCCTCCGATCTATACAATTATAGCATGGATAATAAAGGATTATCATGAACAACGAAATATGATAATAACTAATTTATTATTGCCTCTAGGGCATATTTTCAACAAAAAATAGAATTTACTAATTCTTATTATATACTAGCCTACCTGCTGGAGTTGTTGGTTTATGTTGCAATGCTCTCTGGGATGCTACTTGTTTCTGCTTTACGAGGCTTTCTAGCGTGCACACACTCAAAGACCCTTTTGATTACTATTGCGTCCTCTTTCTTCTGCCCCGCTTCTGGTTGAACTTTGTGTAAGATATATGTGTCCCGACCCCCAACTTGAAGGCATAGTCGTTATAGAATTTTTGTGCATCATCAGGTGTGTCAAACACCATGCCAACATATGGCGGCAGTGGCTGCGATGTGATCACTCCATCATCTGAATCATCTTGCACCGCATCATCAACATGCAACAAACCTTCCGAATCTTCACCATCACCACCAAAGTTGCCTTCGACATAGCTCTCTTCCTCTTCAGCGCCAGCTTCCTGCAAAACAGAGAGTAATATAGAGGTGTTTCGGAAATAAAGTTATTACGGATAGTTGTTTCTTGAACCACATTTTTTTACAAATAAGCAACATTCAATTTTTCATCTTGATGGAATCAACAATTCTTGTCTTGTTTCATAATCAAGTTCAGTAAACATTGCTGTCATGTTTAGTTTATTTATGTCTTTTGTCATGTTTTTTAGTGATCAACATACATTTTTGTCATGCTTCAGTTTTTTAGTTTCATGGTGATCAACAATTATCAAAACAGGAGAGAAAATGCAACTAAAATTGTAGGCCATGTTTCGGTTACACAAAAGTAACAAAACAGGACTTGTTTCTATCTCAAACAAGGGGAACCACTAGTGTTTCAGGGACTCTGTTTTTTATTTTGTTTCCAAGCCCAAAATAGGTTGTTTCAAGATCATCAGGAAGGAGCTATGTTTCTGTACATAGTGTTTTTCAGATTCAGAAACATGCAACTCACCCTACTCCCTTGATGGGATCTGGTAGTAGAAGGTTCCTGAAACACAACTGGAGGGTTTGTGAACCAGGTTGAATCTCCAGCTCGCGCAGGAAGTCCGCTGCCGGCGGTCGGAGCTGAGAATGATTGTCGCGGCTCTTCTCAAAGCAGGGCACGTCGGGGAGGTCGAATCGCGTCCGATCCAACCATCTACTGAGCAATATGGTGCGCCAATGTTCCAAGAGGAGGGACGCGCGTCAGAGGCAGCTGATTTTGGCGATGGCTAGCGGCGACGACGACGCGCTTGCCGCAGGCATGTCCCGAACGATCGTCATTTGTCTTTTATTTCTAAAACAAACCAGTTACTACAGGATCTTATTATTGGTTCGACGGGGCTCGGATAGTTGGATCTAATGGCTCAACGAGATCGTATCAGACAGCTACACGGGCGGCGGACTGGCAAATCCGCCGGCCGACGCGTAGCGCGGCCCAAAAGCGTGGCTTCTCGAGAGATCCTCTTAAGCGACCCAAATATTGGATGTCACGAGGATCGTTCGAGCGAGCTCTTTTCATTGCGCTGGCCCAGTCAAAGCGGTGAACCGACAGAGCAGTTGAATTGGTGACCAACGGAGAGGAAAACCATCAATAAACCAATTCTACGTGTCAATACACGGTTTCACCCGTAGTTACACGACGAATAAACCTGGAGCGAGCCTTCTTAGTAGCTATAATATATTGTATTATATTAGACCTCTCTAAATCATATGTTCTCTCTAAGATTTTTAAAAAATAGAATATTACAACTACCGAGAAAATGCAATACTATATTTTTAAGAAGTAAAATCAATTAAATAAATGTGTAGTTTTATGAAGCGAAGAACAACACACTTCCTAATCATTTGAAGTTATAACTTTATCCTAAGTCAAACTTCTTTGAGTTTGATCTAGTCTATAGAAAAATATATCAACATATACAATAATAAATGTGTTGCATTAGATTCATATTCCCTCCGTCCGGAAATACTTGTTAGAGAAATGAATGTATCTAGACGTATTTTTATTCATTTTTGCAACAAGTAATTCCGGACGAAAGGAGTACTATATAAACTTGGTCAAACTTATTGTGTTTATACATAGGTTATGAGACATGTATAACTTGTGGAAATGCAATGGTTTTCTTGGTATATATTTTTTGGGTAAAAAATATATGTTACATGCCTCTATCCAATGTGTGAAATATGGAAAATCTGGCCCTTGGCCCATAGTAGGAAGTTCAACCACAAATGTCTCCTCCCACAAAATTTAATCAGACTGACTAGTTTCCTCAACAGCCTACACGTTGGCATTCAGGTAAGGCATATAAACGCCACTGTCAATGACGTTTAGCCCCTAGTCCACGGGCCCAGCCTGCAGCCCGATTGACCGACTCATGCAAATTGCAGATCCAATTACTTATAACTCCTTCGTACATAATTTGTTTCCTTCTTCTAATAATAAAAGGCGTACTGCTTCTGGTTAAGCAATTTTGCAAAAGAACCCCTGATGTTTTGTCTATTTAACCCGCACTTCATCCCTAATATGTCACTAAAAACGGTTCGCTAAGGAAAAAAAATACCCGTATGCCTCATCGCCTTGACCATGCCTGTGCCCAGGCCGAGCCAAATCCCCCTAGCCGTCGCCAGACCACCCGTCGCCGCGGCCGACCTCAACCCGCCCGTCGCCCCGACCACACCTCTGCCCTCTCGCCGTCCCCGACGCGGCGTTTGAGCGCAGCTTCTGGATCGGGTCAACACGGCGGCTCGAGCGGCTGGGGACAACGCCTCTGCTCGATGCAGAACGGCGGCGACGGGATCCAGTGGTCGCGGGACAAAGAGGGATCCAACGCGGCGGCGCGAAGTTCTTGTAGGTGGAGGCGGGCCTCCATGGCTGATAGTGAGAGCTCCAAGGTCATGGGGGCTTCGATTTTTTTGGTAGAAAAGAGAGATAGAGGAGGATACAGGGAGGAGGAGAGGTAGGAGAAGAAGGACGGGGAAGAAGGAAGGGTGCGGCAGAGGTGAGTGTGATGCCGCTTGCCACGCCCAAGGCTTGATCTGCCGCCGCCTCTCCTCTTCCCATGCTGGCCGTGACACGTCAGATCTCAAGCCAACGGCACTTCTCCGACCATGGCTTCTCTGATGCATCGAATTCCTTAGCTTCTCGACACCTCTCCATCTCTTGCAGATTTGATTTACAACTGAGACTTCTAATGTTGGTGTCCTCGCAAGACTGCACATCCATCTGCTGTAACATTGTCCGGGTGGTCTCTTCTCGACTCTACCAACACTCTGGATTTACAAGCAATTACATCAGGTAGATATATCTATGTTCCTTTTATGCTTTGAGCTGCATTGATTCATTGGTAAACGGGAGAGAGGCGGGTGAGCTGTCAGCACATCTTGGCCACCACCGATTTACACACAAGACGAATGGACATGCAGACTAAGCTCCATAGCAAAGGGATTTCAGTGGCACATGCCATGTTTATGCTCACTGTTGAATAGTCTGCATATAACTATTTATTCAATATTTGAACCATAGGAGCAATTCGTTTTGTATATTTTGCTGGGGATTGTGCCTTGTAGTCAATTTATAGAAGGGTAATATGTATCGCAATATCTTTGACTTGCATTCTGTGTGATGCCAAGTAATAAAATAGAGTATATATACTTTCCAAATTATCGTTTTCTTTTTTGATGTCTCTATCTTAGTCATCTAATCCAATTGGCATTCGCTAGAGTTTCTGTTGATGAAACATTTGTTTTGTGATGTCAGGATGTCTGTTTGTGACTTTGCAATCAATATTTGTAGATGTGGTCCGTAGATCATGATATCTACACAATCTCTACTTGCGATTATATATCTTATTAATGTGTTGTGTCAGGTTGTTGATCTACATTACGGTTTAATTCTTACACCAGTTAATGCTGATCCGATTCCCTGTAGAAGGTTGAGAGGCTTCTCCTCTCATGATTTACCCTGATTAGTTTGCTTGGCTCCATGCTCCTCATGATTTCTTTGTTTTTCTGTAGGAGTTTGATCAAAAATCACCTAAGCAAATATGTCGTTCTTCTCTACAGGATGTGGAATTTGAGGAGAATTTGTGCACCAGCATCGGACCCCTTGATGTTGCTTTGATCATATTGTGTAAATATATTTCTAATAAAGAAATCTCTCAATGGTGTACATGTTAGAAATAACAAGATGTAATCATCAAGTGTGAGAGATGGCAACATCATGATGGGATGGTATGTACTGTTGTGCTCATCAATAGGTTTGTCTTTCATTCTATTGCAGCCAATATGTTTTTTCTTATGCATACAATTAAAAAATATCTAATTTCTAGGTATGTCCAAATATATATAAGTGGCTGTTGTTAGCACTGAGTTTGGATTTGTTAACGGTCGCCGCGTTCGGTCTATCCCGAGCCTCTTATTGTGGTTCGTGTTCTTTTGATGTCCGCTTGCCATGATATTGTGACTGGACTTCTGGTATGTATTACCTCTCATTTTCTTTCTCTGGACTAATTAGGGTCTACTTCTGTTTGATATAATTGATATAATGGTTGTGCGTGCAGCAGCCAAGTCAACAACAGAGCCAGGCTTAGGCCTGATGACGACTTGACAAATATGGTCAAAATGCTGGAGATGAGGAATCTGACGATACTGAAGAAATGTGGTACTTTAGCTTTAGTTCCTTATCATTTTTTGATGTTCGTTGCTATCTATCTGTATAAACTTTCTTCGGCCATTGTTGTGAATTGGCCAGCAAAAGGATTGCATTCTAGCCATAAAAAATAAGCAAACGAGACGATTTGCATTCATTTGGTGGCACAAAATCAATTTCCTTTTCCAACTAATAGTACATACATTAAGAAAATTACTCTAGTTGGCAGCTCTTCACTGCATGTTTTGAAATGTTTCGTGCGCTTGCCCCATTGAGTCACTTACAAGGTTGCTACAGCATGCTAAGTAAGCATCCAATTATTTATTCTATTTTCTGTAACAAAATTTTCTCTTGATCATCTCATGGACAATGAATCTTCTTCACACATGACATATTTTTAATAACAATGCCCAAATTTACTTTATAGATGATGTTCTGAGTTCTGTTATGTGCAGGCTTATGCTGAGTCTAGCTCTTACAGTCCCAAAGATAAATAAACTCACCAGAGCAAAGTATTTTGAAAGTGGAAGGCATATAAAGGTAGTCCATCTACATAAATTGATTTTCACTTGGCTCCATGCACCATAATTGAGGATATGCCTACTACTGCTAGCCCACGTCTCTGAAAGCAACTACTTGGAAGTAGAAGTCAAATGACCTTGGAAAATGTCAATTTATTGTCTTCTGATTCAGCGGCGATAATTAATGTATATGTACATACATCATCCGTAGACATGTGCGTATCCTTTTATATATGTTTTGTTACATCCACTACATGTTCCTGTAAAAATTCTTTGGCAGTTATTTTATTGCACATTTTTTGAGGGAATGTAATACCTCATAGTGCACTATTTTAATAATATTTGATGGCTTGTTGAACTTGGCTGATCAAAATGCCAGATTGGTGTGCTTTTAATTTCTCTCCTGGTCCTTTGAGATGTTTGAAGCATCTTCTCTGATATTATTAGTAGTTTGTGTAATGTACGTTGGAAATGCACCAAGATCAATTTTTGGTGTTGTCATTTATACATGTTTGCCCAGCGGCTACATATTTGCATAGATCGCGAGTGTGGGCTGCGGAGGTGGAGAGAAGATGAAAAATGACAACAGTTTAAAAATGTTGACAATAGGTACATGATGATTCCAAAAATGTATGGGACTGATGTTGAACGATCATATGTATGCCCGCATGGGCATTGTCCTAGTGGTTTATAAGGTGCAAAATATTTTGTTTGAATGACAACTATGACATAAAAATGATTCTTCAAAAAAGCATGTATTTTTTTGTTCAAATTTAGTCTGTCGAATATGTGTATATGGCTACAATTATTACATTTAAATTATACATAGGGTTAGATATTGAAGTCAAACACATCTAACCCAGACCTACTATGTCAACGCATTGTGGAGTAGTCAAAAGACTAGACACTAGACCAC
This sequence comes from Hordeum marinum, assembly GCA_022496015.1. Taxonomy (NCBI): domain Eukaryota; kingdom Viridiplantae; phylum Streptophyta; class Magnoliopsida; order Poales; family Poaceae; genus Hordeum; species Hordeum marinum. The sequence continues at coordinate 28,186,557 of CM039676.1, forward strand.
CAAAGGGATATTTCGAATGTCTGGGTGTCTGGCCCCGTCTGTGCACGATGATCAAATCCGTCTAATGACCTCAACGATCCTATCGTCAATATGTGGTATGTCGATTTAATATGTGTGTTGGGGGTGGGGTGGGGTGGGATGGGGGGACGGGAGGAGCGTCCATAGTGATGTCCTAGTGGAGTAGCCGATATTCGGCGATTGACGTGTCTCTTTCATAATGATTTTCTCGTGAGGCCATGACAAAACTAAACAACAATCATTAAACATATGTCCGTTTTCAATTTGTATAATATCGAAATGCTAGGACAACTAAAGGGGCCGAAACATTTTTATACATGCTAAAAATAAGATATGACCCTTGAACAAAAGAAAAGAATAAAGCAATTATAACACGCGTGCTCTGGACATTCCCACGCGTATAATTCAGTTCATTTCTGTTGGAGAAGGAAAGGTAATACCAATATAATTCTGCACGATGGAAGCATCTTATCTTATTATTTTTTTAGAAAAGGAGGATGATCCCCGGCCTCTGTATCTGGAAGATGCATGCGGCCATTTTATTGATTATTTTCATGGACCTTACAAAGTAGTACAACGATATGCATGAATCCGTCATCTTGGCAACATCTGTCGCTATTCCTATTCATATGATGAAGGGGTGCAAGTTGGGCCAAATACCCAGACCTCTCACCTAAGCCTAACATCTAAATCCAGAGGCCCCGACCGAGCCACATACCAGGTCCGGGGCATAAACCGGTCTGACGCACTCACATGTGTCACCGCCACCATCTTCCACTGGTTCATCTTCGGAGCAGATTGAGGTGCCAGCCTTGGCAGGTGCCTTCCCATCGACGCCATCATGACGCCAAACGACGAACTCCAACTACGCAAGTCCATCCCCAAGCAGCGGACGCAGATCCATGCTAGGATAGGGCCGCACCACCGCCGTCGCCCACCACCCACAACAGCCACCCATCCCCAAGGTTCCCAAAGTGTCGCCTTCAAGAAGGGAACGACACCGTGAGCGCCGCTGCCGCCTAACAAAGTTAGGGCTTTCGCCGGGGAGACCTAGGGGAAGGGGAAGTGAGGGGATCAGTCCATACCAACGCCTCCAAGGAGGGGAACGACGCCCTTAGTCATCGTCGTCGTCGACGCGGCCGGCCATGGCCGGCCAGGGATTTCGTCCGAACTAGATCCCCGCCACCAGCAGCGCCTCCTGTACAGAACCGGCGACCCAATGAAGTGCGGCCCGACCAGGCTAGCCCGCACGCCGAACAGGGAAGGAGGGGCGGCGCCAGATCGCGCGCATCGGCCACCGCAGAAGCTGTCGCCGGTCGCCAACGACCACCGGATCCCGCCGTCCGTGCGGTCGGGACGCCAGATCCACCGCCCGCACGACTGCTAGCCTGCCGTGCCTCGCCAATGAAGCCTTTGCTCTAGATCCGGGGTTCCTCAAGCAGAGGCAGGGCAGCCGTGGCGCCTCGGGCTTGCCCGGCGGCTTCCTCAGGCGGCGACGAGGAAGGGAGGGGGAGGGAGTGAGGCCGCGCGGGGAGGGGGGGGGGGAGGGTTGGGAGGAAGGAAGGGCTGTGATCTAAAGATGTGAGAAGATGATCTTATCTTATCTTTGATTACCATTTTCCATGGGTTTTAAGAAAAAAAATCGAAAAAAAATAATCATTTTTCCATGGGTTTGACAAGCGTTGTGGACGTGCATGCAGCGTGTGGTTCTCTCTTCTCTCTTCTAGTTCTGGCCATGCTTAATTCCCGATATAAAGTAGATCATCAGCTTGCCTAGTGTTGTTCATGTCATGCGCTCACTTTTTTCTTATTTCTTCTCTCCATCTCTTCTATTTTCTCTGAGAAATCTCTCCTGGATATACTTCCTTCTGTTCATAAATATAAGTCTTTTTAGAGAATTTACTATAAAACTATATACAAATGCTTATAGACATATTTTAAACTGTAGATTCATTCATTTTTTTCGTATGTAGTCCATAGTGATATATCTAAAAATACTTATATTTACGAACGGAGGGAGTACCTACTAGTGCATGCACCACATCTTCCTCCCACTATTTCACTTCGTCTCGATCAGCAACCATTTCATTGAAATTTCCATCCACCAAGTTACTAAGTGACTCTTGATGTTTATATATGTTGCTATCATATATAGAGTGTATACATCCCTTTTGTTTCAGAAAAATAAAAAAATACATCCCTTCTCACTAGTAGAAAACGGCTCATTTGTCCCGATTTCAGATGCCCATTTGTCCCGGTTCTGGAACCGGAACTAAAGGGTCGGGACTAAAGCCCAAAACGTTTAGTCCCGGTGCGCTTACGAACCGGGACCAAAGGGGCTCCACGTGACCGCTGCGGGAGCCCAGGCAGGAGGACCTTTAGTCCCGGTTGGTAACACCAACCGGGACCAAAAGGCAGCCACGCATCAGCAGCTCGCAAACGCTGTTTTTTTTTTGTTTTTTTGGAAGGGGGGTTTAGGGGTTTTGGAGGGTCAATTTAGGGGTTTTATATTGTGTTTGCTAGCTAATAGAGAGAAGTGACTTCTCTTTCTCCGTGCTTGGTCGATGCTAGCTACTATACATATAGAGAGAACTCGACGCTGGTTCATAAGCAAATGAAGGAAACCATTAATTACACAAGATCGTCATGAACATATATAGAAAGAAGTGACATCTCTTTCTCCGTGCTTGGTCGAACAACAAGTTTTCGTATATCTATCCGACTCAACTACATATATACAATATAACATCTCTTACAATCCCTAACATCATCTACCTAAGATTCATTTAATTTGTAATTTCACATGGTATTCTCCGTGTTTAGGTATGACGTGGTCAAGAAAGAATCCCGCCAATTCCTCTTGAATTGCTCGTATGCGATCATGTGGTAGGAGTTCATCCCGCATGTGCCAGATCTAATTAAAAGAAGGGGGGTCAATACATATATATGAATGAAACTCAACACAATTTATGGTAATATATAAAATAAAATTGTGAATATTGTTTACGTACTTCAAATAGTTTTCCAGAGGAGGCCCGTTCAGAGGTATAGTAGCGAATGGACTCGCATACGTAGTATCCACATAAATGAGTGTTGGGTGCCTACAACAAGCACTTTACGAGAATAGAGTTCAATCAAACTGATAAGCAAGCATGATAATGGTATTCATGAAACTAGAATCAATGAGAGATGCACGGAACTAGCTAATACTACTTACTTTGGGGTGTGTAAATCGCAGCTCCTTCTTCAGTCCCGGAACCATAGCGGTGAACGTTTTCCAAACCCTGGCAGGCAAAGAAAATGATTACTTGATATCAAAAAATGAACGAAAGTTGCCGATATGGTCCCGGTATTGATTGAACTTATTTCTGGAGCACTGCAGTCATGTCCGCATAATACTTGGGATCTTTACGGAGCGAGTCTAAGATAGTTACTAATGCCCCGTCAAGGTTAATGGATAGCAGAATATAGTGGAAGCTGCGCACGCATAACTCGTCAATTACATTACTTAACCACGAGTAAGCGAAACAGAATATGCAGAAGACAGTAACACTCATTTGATGTTTTAAGGAAAGAGTATTTCCCTTTTGTGTTGATGTGTAAGGAACGTTTCTAGCAAGTTGTTCTCGGTAGCTTTGGCCTTCTTTCGTACCGACCATTCATTTACGGTATTTAGGCTAATGAACCCAACGTTGAATATTACTATTTTTTTGCATTCAACCATCTTCAATCTGCATAATATAGTGAGGATAATTATATATACATGCAATGAACGAGCTGAGCTAGAGACTTAATTATAGAAGTAATACTTACAGATAGTAGCAAGTCATCAGTTGTTTGTCGAGGGCCTTTTGATTGTATAATTGAAATAAATCCACAAATTCAATAGGCAGCAGGTCGACTCCAGGGAAGTCATGTTCTTTTTTAATTCCGACAAACAAACTGTCTTTCCCAGACTTCCTGCAGGTTTCCATGTACCAGTCATGCAATTTTTGCATCATCGTTGTTAGATGAGGATGATCAGGTTTGATGAGAGACTTCCCGTGCTCGTATCTAAAGACGTCTACTACCTCAGCCATTTCAAACTGTACACCATCGGGCAGGTAATCATCAAGAGTGGTACCAGGAAGTAGCATCGGATCATTAGAGATATCGCTAGACACCTTGAGTGGGGGGCACGATTGCTTCTCCTGTTCGCCGAGCTGGGGAATTGTTTTCTCACTTCTTTATTTTTTCGCTCTTGCAGCACTGGAAGTACTTCCCGACTGCTATGCTTCAGCATGTGTCTTAGTAATTATGCGGTCATAGTTGGAATCCAGCGGAGGTGGTGGTGGTTGCTTCAAGGCATTGATAGTGCGCTTCGCTTTAACCGGATCTACCTTCTCCTTCGGAGGTGGAGTTTTCTTTGCAAAACGGTCCCTCGGTTGGGCACGACAAATGTCCTCGTTTTCCTGCTCGATCCTCTCATATGGTAACTTCTTAAGAGGCTTGAGAGACGAACCGTATCTGAATTGCCTCCCGCCTCTGCTTGTACTGCTAGCCGCCGGAGCGGCGACGTCTCTCTTCCGTCGTTGCTAACGAGGCGGAGAAAGAGGTGGAGTGCTCCGACGTGCCGAAGGAGGCGGAGCGGCAGCGTCTGTCTTTCGCCGTTGCCGACGAGATGGAGGAGGAGGCGGACTGCTCTGACGCGCCAGAGTAAGCGAAGGAGGAGGTGGAGTGCCGTCACGTGTCGGAGGAGCCGGAGAAGGAGGCGGAGTGCCCTGATCACTCGCCAGAGGAGGAGGAGGAGGAGGAGGAGGCGGAGTGACCTGACTCGCTGGAGGAGGAGGAGGAGGCGGAGTGCCCTGACTTGCCGGAGGAGGAGGAGGAGGCGGAGGCGTCCAGTTTCGAAGCTTGATGTACTCCTTCCGCCATAGACATGTACTCGTCAGAGCATGAACTAGTTGATTCTCCCCCTCACTTGTAGAGTGGTCAAGCTCGAGCTCCTCAAATCCCTCGATTACTTTATCCACCATCACAACAGCATAGGCATGTGGAATCGGGTTGGAGTAAAGAGTTCCGTTGGGTTGAGGAGGTGCAACAGAGCTGACATTCGCCTTGAAAGTGAGGTTTCGAAATTTCGTCATAAGCTCACAATGTTGAGCCTCCTTGATAGTATCCATGGGGTAGCTAGGAGCCATGAAGTCAGGCTGAACGGGCTCCGTGGAAGCCACACTTCTTCTCTGCTGAGATGGCGGGGTAGCTTCTGGGGTAGCTTCGTGCCACTGAGATGGTTGGCTGGCAGCTCGCTGGCTCTCAAGTTCCTCTAGCTTTTCTAGTCATGCATTGAGCTTCTGCATTTCGCTCAGCTCCGGTTTTCTATTTATTTGCCGGCTTCTGTAACCGCTTGCGTCGGGAAACCCAACCTTCCACGGAACGGAGCCTGGTGTGCCTCGTGTTCATCCAGGTTGCTCAGCATTCCCTAGGGCCTCAGTCGACTCGTCCTTCTCTCTGTCGGGAATGAACGTCCCTTCCTACGCTGCGGTGATATACTTCTGAAGCTTCGTGACAGGTATTGCAAGTTCCTCGTCCGTCCAACGACACTTCCCTGTTTCAGGGTCCAAAGTTCCCCCAACCCCAAAGAACCAAGTCCTTGAACGGTCTGGCCAGTTCAATGTCTGTGGTACGACCCTTTTAGCAATCAGGTCATTCTCAACTTTGTCCCACAACGTTCGGGCTTTGAGGTAGCCACCTGACCCCGTGTGATGGTGATACTGCTTCTTTGCAGCATTGTTCTTGTTTGTCTCTGACATTTTCTTACTCTTGTCAGATGTCTTGTAGGACACAAATGCGGGCCAGTGATCTCTTATCTTCTCAAATCGACCGATGAATTCTGGAGTCTTCCCTTTGTCGACAAACTTTGATTTCAATTCATTCTTCCACCTCATGAATAGATCTGCCTGTTGGGAGACGTAGTAGTAAATCAAAATTTTCCTACGTGTCACCAAGATCTATTTATGGAGAAACCAGCAACGAGAGGGGAGAGATTGCATCTTCATACCTTTGAAGATCACTAAGAAGAAGCGTTACTAGAACGCGGTTGGTGGAGTCGTACTCGCAGCAATTCAGATCACGGTGGACTCCGATCTTAGCACCGAACAACGGTGCCTCCGCGTTCAACACACGTGTAGCCCGGTGACGTCTCCTACGCCTTGATCCAGCAAGGAGGAAGGAGAGGTTGGGGAAGAGCTCCTGCAGCACAACGGCGTGGTGGCGGTGGAGCTGCGTGGTACTCCAGCAGAGCTTCGCTAAGCACTACGGAGAACGAGGAGAGGAAGAGGTAGGGCTGCGCCAGAGGGAGAGGGAGAACCGTGTGTCTGGCAGCCCCAAAACCTCACATATATATAGGGGAGAGGGAGGAGGAGGCGCAGCCCCAGGGGTTCCCACCCTAGGGGTGGCAGCAGCCCCAGATGGGGATCTGGCCGCCGGCCAGAGAGGGAGATGGGAGGGGTGGCACCCTAGATGGGCCTAGGGCCCATCTGCTCTAGGGTTTGACCCCCTCCACCCCTTGTTGCGCCTGGGGCTGTTTGTGGGGGGCGCACCAACCCACCTAGGGGCTGGTTCCCTCCCACTTGTGGCCCGTGCAGCCCTCCGGGGTTGGTGGCCCCACTTGGTGGACCCCCGAAACCCTTCCGGTGGTCCCGGTACACTACCGGTGACACCCAGAACACTTCCGGTAACCAAATCCTCACTTCCTATATATCAATCTTCGTCTCTGGACCATTCCGGGACTCCTCGTGACATCCAGGATCTCATCCGGGACTCCAAACAACCTTCGGTAACCACGTACACTATTTCCCCTATAACCCTAACGTCATCGAACCTTAAGTGTGTAGACCCTACGGGTTCGGGAGACACGTAGACATGACCGAGACACCTCTCCGGTCAATAACCAACAGAGGGATCGGGATACCCATGTTGGATCCCACGTACTCCACGATGATCTCATCGGATGAACCACGATGTGAGGGATTCAATCAATCCCGTATACAATTCCCTTTGTCTATCGGTATGGTACTTGCCCGAGATTCGATCGTCGGTATCCCTATACCTTGTTTAATCTCGTTACCGGCAAGTCTCTTTACTCGTTCTGTAATACATCATCCCGTGGCTAACTCCTTAGTCACATTGAGCTCATTATGATGATGTCTTACCGAGTGGGCCCAGAGATACCTCTCCGTCACACGGAGTGACAAATCCTAGTCTCGATTCGTGTCAACCCAACAGACACTTTCGGAGATACCCGTAGTGTACCTTTATAGCCACCCAGTTACGTTGTGACGTTTGGCACACCCAAAGCATTCCTACGGTATCCGGGAGTTACACAATCTCATGGCTAAGGAAACAATACTTGACATTGAAAAGCTTTAGCAAACGAACTACATGATCTTGTGCTATGCTTAGGATTGGGTCTTGTCCATCACATCATTCTCCTAATGATGTGATCCCGTTATCAACAACATCAAATGTCCATTGTCATGAAACCGTGACCATCTATTGATCAACGAGCTAGCCAACTAGAGGCTCACTAGGGACATGTTGTGGTCTATGTATTCACACATGTATTACGGTTTCCGGTTAACACAATTGTAGCATGAATAATAGACAATTAACATGAACTAGGAAATACAATAATAACCATTTTATTATTGCCTCTAGGGCATATTTCCAACAGTCTCCCACTTGCACTAGAGTCAATAATCTAGTTACATTGTGATGAATCGAACACCCATAGCATTCTGGTGTTGATCATGTTTTGCTCGTGAGAGAGGTTTAGTCAATGGATCTTCGACATTCAGATCCGTATGCACTTTATAAATATCTATGTCTCCCTCCTGAATGTAATCACGGATGGAGTTGAAGCGGCGCTTGATGTGTCTTGTCTTCTTGTGAAGCCTGGGCTCCTTTGCAAGGGCAATAGCTGCAGTGTTGTCACAGAGTAGAGTCATCGGGCCCGACGCATTTGGAATCACTGCTAGGTTGGTGATGAACTCCTTCATCCAGAATCCCTCCTTTGCTGCTTCCGAAGTAGCTATGTACTCCGCTTCACATGTAGATGCCTCCACGATGCTTTGCTTGCTGCTGCTCCAGCTGACTGCCCCTCCGTTCAAAATATACACGTATCCGGTTTGCGACTTGGAGTCGTCCGGACCTGTGTCGAAGCTAGCATCAACGTAACCCTTTACGACGAGCTCTTCGGCACCTCCATATACGAGAAACATGTCCTTTGTCCTTTTCAGGTACTTCAGGATATTCTTGACCGCTGTCCAGTGTTCCGCTCCGGGATCACTTTAGTATCTCCCTACCAAACTTATGGCAAGGTTCACATCAGGTCTGGTACACAACATGGCTTACATAATAGAGCCTATGGCTGAAGCATAGGGGATGGCACTCATCTCTTCTCTATCATTTTCCGTGGTCGGGCATTGAGTCGTACTCAATCTCACACCTTGCAACACAGGCAAGAACCCCTTCTTGGACTGATCCATATTGAACTTCTTCAATATCTTTTCGAGGTATGTGCTTTGTGAAAGACCAATGAGGCGTCTCGATCTATCTCTATAGATCTTAATACCCAATATGTAAGCAGCTTCTCCAAGGTCCTTCATTGAAAAACACTTATTCAAGTAGGCATTTATACTTTCCAAGAGTTCTATATCATTTCCCATTATCAACATGTCATCCACATACAATATAAGAAATGCTATAGAGCTCCCACTCACTTTCTTGTAAATACAGGGTTCTCCATAAACCTGTACAAACCCAAACGCTTTAATCACCTCATTAAAGCGAATGTTCCAACTCCGAGATGCTTGCACCAGCCCATAGATGGAGCGCTTGTTAGCATCTTTAGGATCGACAAAACCTTCCGGTTGCATCATATACAGTTCTTCCTTGAGCAAGCCATTAAGGAATGTCGTTTTGACGTCCATTTGGCAGAACTCATAATCATAAAATGCGGCAACTGCTAACATGATTCGGACAGACTTTAGCATCGCTACGGGTGAGAAAGTCTCATCGTAGTCAACTCCTTGAACTTGTCGATAACCCTTAGCGACAAGCCGAGCCTTATAGGCGGTCACATTACCGTCTGCGTCAGTCTTCTTCTTAAAGATCCATTTATTTTCAATGGCTTGCTTATCATCAGGCAAGTCCACCAAAGTCCATACTTTGTTCTCATACATGGATCCTATCTCGGATTTCATGGCCTCAAGCCATTTGTTGGAATTCGGGCCCACCATCGCTTCTTCATAAGTTCGAAGGTTCACCGTTGTCCAACAACATGATCTCTAGGACAGGATTGCCGTACCACTCTGGTGCGGAACATGCCCTAGTGGACCTTCGAATAGCAACTTGATCCGAAGCTTCATGATCATCATCATTAACTTCCTCTCTAGCCGGTGTAGGCTCCATAGAAACAACTTCCTGTGCTGCGCTACTCTCCGGTTCGAGTGGAGGTACAATTACCTCATCAAGTTCTATTTTCCTCCCACTTACTTCTTTTGAGATAAACTCTTTCTCGAGAAAGGATACATTCTTGGCAACAAAGACTTTGCCCTCGGATCGTAGGTAGAAGGTATACCCAATAGTCTCTTTGGGATATCCTATGAAGACGCACTTTTCCACTTTGGGTTCGAGCTTCTCAGGTTGAAGTTTCTTCACATAAGCATCACATCCCCAAACTTTTAGAAACAACAGCTTAGGTTTCTTTCCAAACCATAATTCATACGGTGTCGTCTCAACGGATTTAGACGGTGCCCTATTTAATGTGAATGCGGCAGTCTCTAATGCATATCCCCAAAATGATAGCGGTAAGTCGGTAAGAGACATCATAGATCGCACCATATCCAATAGAGTGCGATTACGACGTTCAGACACACCATTTCGCTGAGGTGTGCCGGGCAGCGTGAGTTGTGAAACAATTCCACATTTACTAAGGTGTGTGCCAAACTCGTGACTTAAATATTCTCTGCCACGATCAGATCATAGGCATTTTATTTTCCTATCACGTTGATTCTCGACCTCACTCTGAAATTCTTTGAACCTTTCAAAGGTTTCAGACTTATGTTTCATTAAGTAGACATAACCATATCTGCTCAAGTCATCAGTGAGGGTGAGAACATAACGGTAGCCACCACGAGCCTCGACGCTCATTGGACCGCATACATCGGTATGTATTATCTCCAACAAGTGAGTTGCTCGCTCCATTGTTTCGGAGAACGGAGTCTTGGTCATCTTGCCCATGAGGCATGGTCCGCACGTGTCAAATGATTCGAAATCAAGTGACTCCAAAAATCCATCAGCATGGAGCTTCTTCATGCGTTTGACACCAATATAACCAAGGCTGCAGTGCCACATGTAAGTGGGACTGTCGTTATCAACCTTACACTTTTTGGTACTCACACTATGGACATGTGTAACATGACGTTCGAGATTCATCAAAAAAAACATTGACCAGCGGGGCATGAGCATAAAACATTTCTCTCATATAAATAGAACAACCATTATTCTCGGATTTAAATGAGTAGCCATCTCGCATCAAGCGAGATCCAGATACAATGTTCATGCTCAAAGCTGGTACTAAATAACAATTATTAAGGTTTAAAACTAATCCCGAAGGTAGATGTAGAGGTAGCATGCCGACGGCGATCACATCGACCTTGGAACCATTCCAGACGTGCATCGTCACCTCGTCCTTTGCCAGCCTCCGCTTATTCTGCAGCTCTTGCTTGGAGTTACAAATATGAGCAACTGCACCGGTATCAAATACCCAGGAGCTACTACGAGCGCTGGTTAAGTACACATCAATAACAAGTATATCACATATACCATTAATGTTGTCGTCCTTCTTATCCGCTAAGTACTTGGGGCAGTTCTACTTCCAGTGACCGGTACCCTTGCAATAAAAGCACTCAGTCTCAGGCTTGGGTCCATTGTTGTTGTTCTTCTTCCCGGCAACTTGCTTACCGGGCGCGGCAACAGCTTTGCCGTCCTTCTTGAAGTTCTTCTTACCCTTGCCTTTCTTGAAACTAGTGGTCTTATTCACCATCAACACTTGATGCTCCTTTTTGATCTCGACTTCTGCTGATTTCAGCATCGAGTACAACTCAGGAATGGACTTCTCCATACCCTGCATGTTGTAGTTCATCACAAAGCTTTTATAGCTAGGTGGAAGTGACTGGAGGATTCTGTCAATGACCGAGTCATCCGGGAGATTAACTCCCAGCTGAGTCAAGCGGTTGTGTATCCCAGACATCTTGAGGATGTGCTCACTAACAGAACTATTCTCCTCCATCTTACAGCTAAAGAACTTGTCGGAGATGTCATATCTCTCGACCCGGGCATGAGCTTGGAAAACCAGTTTCAGCTCTTGGAACATCTCATATGCTCCGTGTTGCTCAAAATGCTTTTGGAGCCCCGGTTCTAAACTATAAAGCATGCCGCACTGAACAAGGGAGTAATCATCGCAGCGAGAATGCCAAGCATTCGCAACGTCTTGTTCTGCTGGGAGAAGGGGTGGGTCACCTAGCGGTGCATCAAGGACATACAATTTCTTGGAAGCTATGAGGATGATCCTCAAGCCACGGACCCAGTCCGCATAGTTGCTTCCATCATCTTTCAGCTTGGTTTTCTCTAGGAACGCGTTGAAATTGAGGGTGACATTCGCGTTGGCCATTGGATCTACAATATAGATAGTAAAGACAATTTTAGACTAAGTTCATGATAATTAAGTTCACATAATCAAATTATTCAATGAACTCCCACTTAGATAGACATCTCTCTAGTCATCTAAGTGACACATGATCCATGTCAACTAGCCCGTGTCCGATCATCATGTGAGACGGACTAGTCATCCATGGTGAACATCTCCATGTTGATCGTATCTTCTATACGACTCATGTTCGACCTTTCGGTCTTCCGTGTTCCGAGGCCATGTATGTACATGCCAGGCTCGTCAAGTCAACCTAAGTGTTCCGCGTGTGTAAATCTGGCTTACACCCGTTGTATGCGAACGTTAGAACCTATCACACCCGATCATCACGTGGTGCTTCGGAACAACGGTCCTTAGCAACGGTGCACAGTTAGGGTGAACACATCTCTTGAAATTTTGTTAAGAGATCATCTTATTTACTACTGTTGTTCTAAGCAAATAAGATGTAAACATGATAAACATCACGTGCAATCAATATAGTGACATGATATGGCCAATATCATCTTGCTCCTATGATCTCCATCTTCGGGGCACCATGATCATCACTGTCACCGGCACGACACCATGATCTCCATCATCATGATCTCCATCATCATGATCTCCATCATTGTGTCTTCATGAAGTTGTCTCGCCAACTATTACTTCTACTAAGATGGCTAACTCTTAGCAATAAAGTAAAGTAATTACATGGCATTTATGATTGACATGTAGGTCATACAATAAAATAAGACAACTCCTATGGCTCCTGTCGGTTGTCATACTCATCGACATGCAAGTCGTGAATCCTATTACAAGAACATGATCAGTCTCATACATCACAATGCATCACATCACATCCTTTTGGCCATATCACATCACAAGGCATATGCTGCAAAAACAAGTTAGACGTCCTCTAATTTGTAGTTGCAAGTTTTTACGTGGCTGCTATAGGTTTCTAGCAAGAACGTTTCTTACCTACGCCAAAACCATAATGTGATATGCCAATTGCTATTTACCCTTCATAAGGACCCTTTTCATCGAATCCAATCCGACTAAGGTGGGAGAGACAGACACCGGCTAGCCACCTTATGCTACAAGTGCATGTTAGGCAGTGGAACCAGTCTCACGTAAGCGTACGTGTAAAGTTGGTCCGGGCCTCTTCATCCCACAATACCGCCGAATCAAGATAAGACTAGTAGTGGTAAGAAAATTAACAAGATCGACGCCTACAACTGCTTTGTGTTCTACTCGTGCGTAGATTCTACGCATAGACCTAGCTCATGATGCCACTGTTGGGAGACGTAGTAGTAAATCAAAATTTTCCTACGTGTCACCAAGATCTATCTATGGAGAAACCAGAAACGAGAGGGGAGATATTGCATCTTCATACCTTTGAACATCGCTAAGCGGAAGCATTACTAGAACGCGGTTGGTGGAGTCGTACTCACAGCGATTCAGGTCGTGGTGGACTCCGATCTTAGCACCAAACAACGGTGCCTCCGCGTTCAACACACGTGTAGCGCGATGACGTCTCCTACGCCTTGATCCAGCAAGGAGGAAGGAGAGGTTTGGGAAGATCTCCTACAGCACGACGGCGTGGTGGCGGTGGAGCTGCGTGGTACTCCGGCAGAGCTTCGCTAAGCACTACGGAGAACGAGGAGAGGAAGAGGTAGGGCTGCGCCAGAGGGAGAGGGAGAACCATGTGTCTGGCAGCCCCAAAACCTCACATATATATAGGGGAGAGGGAGGAGGAAGCGCAGCCCCTAGGGTTCCCACCCTAGGGGTGGCGGCAGACCCATATGGGGATCTGGCTGCCGGCCAGAGAGGGAGAGGGGAGGGGTGGCGCCCTAGATGGGCCTAAGGCCCATCTGCTCTAGGGTTTGCCCCCCTCCACCCCTTGTTGCGCCTTGGGCTGCTTGTGGGGGGTGCACCAAACCACCTAGGGGCTGGTTCCCTCCCACTTGTGGCCCATATAGCCCTCCGGGGTTGGTGGCCCCACTTGGTGGACCCCCGGAACCCTTCCGGTGGTCCCGGGACACTACCGGTGACACCCGGAACACTTCCGGTAACCAAATCCTCACTTCCTATATATCAATCTTCGTCTCCGGACCATTCCGGGACTCCTCGTGATGTCCGGGATCTCATCCGGGACTCCGAACAACCTTTGGTAACCACGTACACTATTTCCCTATAACCCTAGAGTCATCGAACCTTAAGTGTGTAGACCCTACGGGTTCGGGAGACACGTAGACATGACCGTGACACCTCTCCGTTCAATAACCAATAGCGGGATCTGGATACCCATGTTGGCTCCCACGTACTCCACAATGATCTCATCGGATGAACCACGATGTCAGAGATTCAATCAATCCCGTATACAATTCCCTTTGTGTATCGGTATGGTACTTGCCCGAGATTCGATTGTCGGTATCCCTATACCTTGTTCAATCTCGTTACCGGCAATTCTCTTTACTCGTTCCGTAATACATCATCCCGTGGCTAAGTCCTTAGTCACATTGAGCTCATTATGATGATGTCTTACCGAGTGGGCCCAGAGATACCTCTCCGTCACACGGAGTGACAAATCCCAGTCTCGATTCGTGTCAACCCAACAGACACTTTCGGAGATACCCATCGTGTACCTTTATAGCCACCCAGTTATGTTGTGACGTTTGGCACACCCAAAGCATTCCTACGGTATCCGGGATTTACACAATCTCATGGTCTAAGGAAACTATACTTGACATTGAAAAGCTTTAGCAAACGAACTACACGATCTTGTGCTATGCTTAGGATTGGGTCTTGTCCATCACATCATTCTCCTAATGATGTTATCCCGTTATCAACGACATCAAATGTCCATGGTCATGAAACCGTGACCATCTATTGATCAACGAGCTAGCCAACTAGAGGCTCACTAGGGACATGTTGTGGTCCATGTATTCACACATGTATTACGGTTTTCGGTTAACACAATTGTAGCATGAATAGTAGACAATTATCATGAACTAGGAAATACAATAATAACCATTTCATTATTGCCTCTAGGGCATATTTCCAGCACTGCCATCTTCTCAAGAGTACACGCCTTGACCAGTGGCTCTATAACTGGCTTATTCGTATCCTCCTCTGGCGGTAGGGTGAAATTTGCCTTCAGCACGGTCCAAAGATCATCTTTCTGTCTATCGGTGACATAATCACCTTCAGGGGCATCGTCCTTAGGCTTATTACATTGCTTGATGCTGATCGGAATGTTGTCCCTAACAATAGCTCCGCACTGAGCAGAAAATACGTCCTTGGTTTGCTTGGGTTCAATCGGTAGGCCATCGTCCGCCAGTGTTGTGATCATGAACCTTTCATCCTTGCACAACCTCCTCTTCATGCCTCATCTCGTTACCGAAGTTTGGCTCGATCCGGAGGGCTATCAAATAAGAAAGAAGAGTTAATATATGTACATGCCAAAACAATTAATGCATCAATTCGCTAGTCAGCATAGGCTTAATTAATATATATACCTCGCTGTACTTTGCAATAGCTCCCTCCTCTATTCGGTCACCGGAGCCGTCATCATGGTCTCGTTCTTCCTCCAGCATTCGGTCAGTGGAGCCATCATGATCATGTCCTTCCTCCTCCATCGTTCGATCACAGGAGCCGTCATCCTCTCCTTCCAAACCATCGGTGTTGTTGAGAAACGACAATACATCACGTCCGGCGAGGATTATGTCCCCCAACAACTGTTCTTGTTCTTTGTCTCTTTGATCCATAGTTTCTACAAATATTACAACATGGCAATTAATATACAAATATGAATGTCCGACGTCCAGACTGCCTCTCTCATGAATGTCAAACAAGGGATTCTCTTAACCTTTAAGGGATTTAACAAAATGGCGCCATTCTGAATGTGCAGAAAATGGTCCAATTTTTTCCTGATCTCATCTACCCTACTATATGTCACATTGTCTAGTGTCAAAGGATGCAAGAAAACCAAGGCTTCATCATTATCCGGATGTAACAGGCGCATAATGGTACGAATTTACCAGAGGCCTCGAGAGGGTTTGGGTGGCCTCGAGAGTTTGTCAGGTAGGGGAGGGAGGGGGTAGGAGATCAAAAATGCTTTTTTTCTAGGGTTTGTGTGGCCACGAGAGTTGGTCGCCCGATATGTCCTACATCCCCCCCCCATGTCGAATTTACCGGAGTTTTTTTCTAGGGGTTTGGGTGGCCTCGAGAGTTTGTAAGGTAGGGGAGGGAGGGGGTAGGAGATCGACAACACTTTTTGTCTAGGGTTTGCGTGGCCTAGAGAGTTGGTCGCCCGATATGTCCGACGACCCCCTCATGTCGAATTTACCGGAGTTTTATTCTAGGGGTTTGGGTGGCCTCGAGAGTTTGTCAGGTAGGGGAGGGAGGGGGTAGGAGATCAACAATGTTTTTTTTCTAGGATTTGCATCGCCTCGAGAGTTGGTCGCCCGATATGTCCGACATCCCCCTCATATCGGATTTACCGGAGTTTTCTTCTAGGGGTTTGGGTGGCCTTGAGAGTTTGTCAGGTAGGGTAGGGAGAGGGTAGGAGATCAACAACACTTTTTTCTAGGGTTTGCGTGGCCTCGAGAGTTGGTCGCCCGATATGTCCGACGTCCCCCCTCATGTCGAATTTACCAGAGTTTTCTTCTACGGGGTTGGGTGGCCTCGAGAGTTTGTCAGGTAGGGGAGGGAGGGGGTAGGAGATCAACAATGTTTTTTTCTAGGGTTTGCGTCGCCTCGAGAGTTGGTCGCCCGATATGTCCGACATCCCCCCATATCGGATTTACCAGAGTTTTCTTCTAGGGGTTTGGGTGGCCTCGAGAGTTTGTCAGGTAGGGGAGGGAGAGGGTAGGAGATCGACAACACTTTTTTCTAGGGTTTTCATGGCCTCGAGAGTTGGTCGCCTGATATGTCCGACGTCCCCCGTCATGTCGAATTTACCGGAGTTTTCTTCTACGGGTTTGGGTGGCCTCGAGAGTTTGTCGAGTAGGGGCGGGAGGATGTAGGAGATCGACGGCGACGACGACATACATGGAAAAATGCTATCCATCCATAAATACATAGCCACATACATACATGAAAAAATGCATATATATACTAGGGAAAACCTTATAGACAAAAGGCGTACTAGTAGCGCTGGAAAAATAAAACCGCTGCTGCTAATTACTAGTAGCGCTGGTTTATACCCATCGCTACTACTAAGTTGATAGTAGTAGCGCTGGTTTATAAACCCGCGCTACTACTAAGTGGTCTTCACTATGCCCCCGGGACAGGCCATAGTAGTAGCGTGGGGTATAAAACCTGCGCTACTGCTAAGTTGATAGCAGTAGCGCTGAAAACAAAAAGGGCGCTACTGCTAAGCTGGACCCGACGAGCCCACTGACACTATTGGTAGTAGCAGCACTCGCCGCAAAAAAGCGCTACTCCTAAGATTTTGAGCTAAGCCCGCGCGGGCCGGCTCAAAATTTCCTAAGTACCCCAGTACTCCCCCCTCCCCCTCCCCTTCTCCTGCACTCCTCTCTATCGCCACTGTCGCCGTTGACCTCACCGCCGCCGCCCGAGGCTGCCCTCGACCTCACCGCCGCTACCCTCTCGCCAGCCACCGCCGCTCTCCTCCCCGAGACCACCGCTGCTGTAAGCCTCTCCCCTGCCCACCTTTCTCCCTCTCTCTCTCCTATCACTCTCCCCCTCTCTCAGATTCATTCCTCCCCTCCCCTCTCCTCATCCATTGGCACCGCCACCCAACACCTTCCCATCTCCTCTTGACCTCTCCGTCGGCGATAATGCCCCCCCCCCGCTCTCTCCTTCACCGCCGTTGCTAGCCCACCCTCTCCTCCTCCCATCCCATCCCATTACATCATGTACCCTCCCCTCCCCTCGACCCACGATAAGGTCAGGCTACGGCCATGGCGCCCGTCTGTAGATCCGCCATGGGTTTATCTCCTCCCCATCTCCGGCCGACGGTGCACAGGACCTGCTCCTCGAAGGGCCCATCTCCGACTGATGGTCATGATTTTTTTTGGTTTTTGAAATTGATAGTAGTAGCGCGGGTCACGGGCACGCGCTACAGATAGTTAGTAGTAGCGCGTGTGCCACCAGCGCTACTACTAACACATGTACTAGTAGCGCGGGATGAACCAGCGCTACTACTACAAGTTAGCTGTAGCGCGATAGTAGTAGTGCGGGCACCCGCGCTACTACTATATGTTTAACCAGCGCTACTACTAGGCTTTTTCCTAGTAGTGTACTTCTGAAGCTTCGTGATGGGTATTGCAAGTTGCTCGTCCGTCCAACGGCACTTCCCTGTTTCAGGGTCCAAAGTTGCCCTAACCCCTAAGAACCAAGTCCTTGAACGGTCTGGCCAGTTCAATGTCTGTGGTACAATCCCTTTAGCAATCAGGTCATTCTCAGCTTTGTCCCACAACGGTCGGGCTTTGAGGTAGCCACCTGACCCCATGTGATGGTGATACTGCTTCTTTGCAACATTGTTCTTGTTTGTCTCTGACATTTTCTTACTCTTGTCCGATGTCTTGTGTAGGCCACAAATGCGGGCCAGTGATCTCTTATCTTCTCAAATCGACCGATGAATTCTGGAGTCTTCCCTTTGTCAACAAACTTTGATTTCAATTGATTCTTCCACCTCATGAATAGATCTGCCATCTTTTTAAGAGCACACGCCTTGACCAGTGGCTCTATAAGTGGCTTATTTGTATCCTCCTCTGGCGGTAGGATGAATTTTTCCTTCAGCACGGTCCAAAGATCATCTTTCAGTCTATTGGTGACATAATCACCTTAAGGGGCGTCGTCCTTAGCCTTATTCCATTGCTTGATGCTGATCGGGATGTTGTCCCTAACAATAGCTCCGCACTGAGCAGAAAATACGTCCTTGGTCTGCTTGGGTTCAATCGGTAGGCCATCATCCGCGAGTGCTGCGATCATGAACCTTTCATCCTTTCACAACCTCTTCTTCGGGCCTCATCTCGTTACCGAAGTTTGGCTCGATCCGGAGGGCTATCAAAGAAGAAAGAAGAGTTAATATATGTACATACCAAAACAATTAATGCATCAATTAGCTAGTCAGCATAGGCCTAACTAATATATATACCTCGCCGTACTTTGCAACAGCTCCCTCCTCTGTTCGATCACCGGAGCCGTCATCCTGGTCTCCTTCTTCCTCTAGCATTCGGTCACCGGAGCCATCATGATCATGTCCTTCCTCCTCCATTGTTCGATCACAGGAGCCGTCATCCTCTCCTTCCAGACCATCGGTGTTGTTGAGAAACGACAAGACGTCACGTCCTGCAAGGATTATGTCCCCCACCAACTGTTCTTATTCTTCGTCTCTTTGATCCATAGTTTCTGCAAATATTACAACATGGCAATTAATATACAAACATGAATGTCCGTCGTCCGGACCGCCTCTCTCATGAATGTCAAACAAGGGATTCTCTTAACCTTTAAGGGATATAACAAAATGGTGCCATTCTGAATGTGTAGAAAATGGTCCATATTTTTCCTGATCTCATCTACCCTTCTATATGTCATGTTGTCCAGTGTCAAAGGATGCAAGAAAACCAAGGCTTCATCATTATCCGGATGTAACAGGCGCATAATGGTACGAATTTACCAGAGGCCTCGAGAGGGTTTGGGTGGCCTCGAGAGTTTCTCAGGTAGGGGAGGGAGGGGTAGGAGATCGACAATGCTTTTTTTCTAGGGTTTGCGTGGCCTCGAGAGTTGGTCACCCGATATGTCCGACATCCCCTCCCATGTCGAATTTATGGGAGTCTTTTTCTAGGGGTTTGGGTGGCCTCGAGAGTTTGTCAGGTAGGGGAGGGAGGGGGCAGGATATCAACAACACTTTTTTTCTAGGGTTTGCGTGGCCTCGAGAGTTGGTCGCCCGATATGTCCGACGTACCCCCTCATGTCGAATTTACCGAAGTTTTCTTCTAGGTGTTTTGGTGGCCTCGAGAGTTTGTCAGGTAGGGGAGGGAGGGGGTAGGAGATCAACAATGTTTTTTTCTAGGGTTTGCGTCGCCTCGAGAGTTGGTCGCCCGATATGTCTGACGTCCCCCTCATATCGGATTTACCGGAGTTTTCTTCTAGGGGTTTGGGTGGCCTCGAGAGTTTGTCAGGTAGGGGAGGGAGAGGGTAGGAGATCGACAACACTTTTTTCTAGGGTTTGCGTGGCCTCGAGAGTTGGTCGCCCGATATGTCCGACGTCCCCCCTCAGGTCGAATTTACCGGAGTTTTCTTCTACAGTTTTGGGTGGCCTCGAGAGTTTGTCAGGTAGGGGAGGGAGGCGGTAGGAGATCGACAATGCTTTTTTTTCTAGGGGTTGCGTGGCCTCGAGAGTTGGTCGCCTGATATGTCCAACGTCCCCCCTCATGTTGAATTTACCCGAGTTTTCTTCTAGGCGTTTGGGTGGCCTCGAGAGTTTGTCAGGTAGCGAAGGGAGGGGGTTGGAGATCGACAATGTTTTTTTCTAGGGTTTGCGTGGCCTCGAGAGTTGGTCACCCTATATGTACGACGTCCCCCCTGATGTCAAATTTACCAAAGTTTTCTTCTAGGGGTTTGGGTGGCCTCGAGATTTTGTCGGGTAGGGGCAGGAGGATGTAGGAGATCGAGGGTGATGGCGACATACATGGAAAAATGCTATCCATCCATACATACATAGCCACATACATACATGAAAAAAATACATATATGAACAAAAAAATGTATGAACAAAAAAATACATATAGCCACATATATGAAAAGAAATACATATATGAAAAAAAAACGTCATATATACATCCATCCATACATACATATAGCCACATACATATATACATTATATATGAAAAATAACATTCATCATATAAAAAAATCAAAAAATATATAATGTATATATATATATATGTATGTGGGGGGCTCACAGCGGGGGCTCACAGCGGGGGCGGACGGCGAAGGCGACGGTGACGGTAGGGGCGGCGACGGCATGGCGACGGCAATGGCGATGGTGGGGGCGGCGAGGATGGGGCAGGGGCATGGCGACGGTGAAGGTGGGGACAGCGAGGACGATGCAGGGGCGTGGCGAGGGCGATGGCAGGGGTGGCGAGGGCACTGACGAGGGCAGGCCGGGGTAGGGGCATGGCCGGGCGCGCTCGGGGGCGGGGCAAGGGCGCAGGCTCGGGGTGGGGTAGGGCCGTGAGCTTGGGGCCGGCGAGGGCGAGGACGATGGTGACGACCGGGCAAGGGCGTGGCAACGGCAACGGCATGGGCGGTGGACGGTGATGGGGCAGCCTGGCGGCGTCAAGGAGATCGACGTCGTCGGGGGAAGTGGCGATGAAAACCGGGACTAAGTGGCTTATATACACTTGGAATTGGTCCCGGTTGGGTCCCAGTTGGTGGCACCAACCGGGACTAAAGAGTACCATTGGTCCCGGTTGGTGCCACCAGCCGGCACAAAAGTGTGGTGCTGCCCGGGGCCAAAAGTTTAGTCCCACCTCGCTAGCTGAGAGGGCTCGAGAGTGGTTTATAAACGCTGTTGCGCCATCCCTATCGAGCTCATCTCAACTACAGGCTTACACGCCTAATCACACACATCTCTGCTTGTGGGCCTTATGGGCCTTCATGGTGGCATAGTAGGTGGTACTTTTTCTACTTTTTATGTTTTCTTTTTTTGCTTTATTTATTTTCTTTTGTTTCTACTTACACTTTTTCAGTGATTCTTTTTGCTTTTAGGTCACAAAAATAATAAACTTGCTGTTAGTGCCATTAGTTTTTAAATTTGAATAGTCTAAATTTGAATTCTTTTAAATTGGTGTGAATCACTCGTTTGTGAAATTTTTTACTATAAAAATAGATTTTTGAGTGATTCTTTTTCCTGCTATTTAATATTACTGTGTTTTATCATTATATTCAATTTGGTAATCTTTAGGTTATTTTAAATGTCTGTTTTAACCAAAAACAAATTTTGTTATTTTAGTTTTCTATTAAAGTTTCTAAAAACAATTCTTTATGAAAATTCTTTTTGCTATAGTTTTGAACAAAAAATACTTTGACAACTTTAGTTGCATAAATTTTATATAATTTTAGTTTCATAAATACTAGAGGTTTATAAATATTTTTAGTTGATTCTTTTTGCTATTGAAGAATATTATAGTTTTCTTTTACTTGATCATAACAGAATTTTTTAATTGAAAGTTGGCATGGTATCATCATTTGACCCACATAGCATGTTATGAAAAGTTGAGAGGGTTATGGCCAAAAACTGGATGCACTTCGTGTACAAAACGGACAATCTCTTTCGAAGTATCAGGGTTTCGGACGAAAACTCATCTGTTACAAAAAGCATTTCATTTGTTCACATGTAATTGCAATGATATAGTTGTGGAGAGAAAGTCTTCACTTTTTCTTCACTTGTGTCCTTTTCTTATTGCACCGTAACCATGCATAATCTTCATCGTTTAATAGCATGCTTGGGTCAGCCTTGACTTTGTAGGGAGGAATTTCATGAAACTTTTCATAATCTTCAGACATGTCTGTCTTGCCTCCAATCCCATGATGTCTCTTTTTCCTGAAAGAACTATGTGGTGCTTTGGCTCATCGTATGATGTATTCGCTTCCTTAGATTTTGTTTTTCTCGCTATGGTAGACATGTCCTTCATGTAGAAAACCTGTGCCACATCATTGGCTAGGACGAATGGTTCGTCTGTGTACCCAAGATTGTTCAGATCCACTGTTGTCATTCCGTACTGTGGGTCTTCCTGTACCCCGCCGCTTGACAGTTGACCCATTTGTGTGGAAAGAAAGGGACCTTGAAATCATGTCCATAGTCAAGTTCCCATATGTCCACTATGTAACCATAATATGCGTCCTTTCCCCTCTTGGTTGCTGCATCAAAGCAGACACCACTGTTTTGGTTGGTGCTCTTTTGATCCTGGGCGATCATGTAAAATGTATTCCCATTTATCTCGTACCCTTTCTAAGTCAATACAATCGAAGATGGTCCCCTGGCCAACGAGTACAGCTCATCAGAAACAGTGTTGTCACCCATGAGACGTATTTGCAACCAACTACTGAAAGTCCTGATGTGTTCACATGTAATCCAGTCGTCACACTGCTCCGGGTGTTTGGAGCGTAGAATATTCTTGTGTTCATCGACATATGGGGTCACCAAGGTAGAATTCTGTAGAACTGTGTAGTGTGCTTGAGACCAACAATGCACGTCCCTACATATTATTGAGTCCGCTCCTAGCATGCCTTTTCCAGTCAGTCTCCCCTCATACCGCGATTGAGGGAGACCAATCTTCTTAAGGTCAAGAATGAAGTCAACACAAAACCCAATGACATACTTTGTTTGATGGCCCATGGAGATGCTTCCTTGTGGCCTAGCGCATTTACGAACATATTTCTTTAAGACTCCCACGAACCTCTCAGAGGGGAACATATTGTGTAGAAATACAGGTCCCAGAACGACAATCTCGTCGACTAGATGAACTAGGATGTGTGTCATGATATTGAAGGACGGTGGGAACACCAGCTCGAAACTAACAAGACGTTGCACCAAATCACTCCTTAACCTTGGCAGGATTTCGGATCGATCACCTTCTGAGAGATTGCATTTAGGAATGCACATAGCTTCACAATGGCTAATCGAACGTTTTCCGGTAGAAGCCCCCTCAATGCAACCGGAAGTAGTTGTGTCATAATCACGTGGTAGTCATGAGAATTTAGGTTCTAGAACTTTTTCTCTCTCATATTTATTATTCCCTTTATATTTGACGAGAAGCCAGATGGGACCTTCATACTGAGCAGGCATTCAAAGAAGATTTCCTTCTCTTCTTTGGTACGAGCGTAGCTAGCAGGACCTTCATATTGCTCTAGATGCATGTCGTCTTTTTCATGCACACGTTGCTGTTCCTCATGTGCCTTCGGTGTATCTTTTGCATTCCCATACACTCCCAAGAAGCCTAGCAGGTTCATGCAAAGATTCTTCGTCACATGCATCACGTTGATTGCAGAGCGGACCTCTAGGTCTTTCCAATATGGTAGGTCCCAAAATATAGATTTCTTCTTCCACATGGGTGCGCGCCTCGCATCGTCAGTCGGAATAGATAGTCTGCTAGGACCCTTTCCAAAGATTACTTGTAAATCATTGACCATATCAAGTATGTGATCACTAGTACAGAGGGCGGGCTTCTTCCGGTGACCTGCCTCAGCTTTGAAATGCTTTCCTTTCTTTTGACATTGATGGTTGGTCAGAAGATATCGACGGTGCCCCAGGTACACATTCTTCTTGCATTTGTCCAAATATATACTGTCGGTGTCATCTAAACAGTGTGTGCATGTGTGGTATCCCTTGTTTGTATGTCCTAAAAGGTTACTGAGAGCAGACCAATCATTGATGGTTACAAACAGCAACGCATTTAGGTCAAATTCCCCCTGTTCGTTCTCATCCCACACACGTACACCTCTTCCATTCCAATGCCATAAAAGTTCATCAACTAATGGACTTAGTTACACATCAATGTCATTGCCGGGTTGCTTAGGGCCTTGGATGAGCACTGGCATCATAATGAACTTCTGCTTCATGCACAACCAAGGAGGAAGGTTATACATACATAGAGTCACATGCCACGTGCTATCCTTGCAGGTATGCTCCCCAAAAGGATTAACGCCATCCGCACTTAAACCAAACCATACGTTCCTTGGGTCACCTGTAAAGTCGCTCCACTATCTCTTGATCTTTCTCCACTGCGACCCGTCAGTGGGTGCTCTCGACTTCCCGTCTTTCTTACAGTCTTTTATGTGTCATTGCATCAACTTGGCATGCTTTTTGTTTCTGAACATACGTTTCAATCGTAGTATTATAGGAGCATACCACATCACCTTGGCAAGAACCCTCTTCCCGGTGCATAGGAGGTGAGCTAGAGCACCACAAAGCTCTCCCACGCCCAGCCAAAAAAACAGAGCAGTGCACTGCTCTCCTCGCGAGCAGGGGGTATACATAGCCTATAGGCCAACCATTGGTCCCAGTTTGTGGTTGGAACCAGGACTGAAGGACAACATTTGGTCCCGGTTCCAGCCACAAACTGGGACCAATGGTTGTGGGCCAGGAGCAGGGCCCATTGGTACCGGTTCGTGTCTGGAACCAGGACCAAAGGGGTCAAACGTACCAGGACCAATGGCCCACGAGGCCCGGCCAGCGCCCTGGCCTCACGAACCAGGACATATGCCCCCATGGGTCCCGGTTCATGAGTGAACCAGGATTAATGGGCTTTTCAGGCTGGACCAAAGCCCTGTTTTCTACTAGCGTCTATATCTCAAAAATGAAAAAAATACATCCCTTGTTTACTTGTGTTCGGGCCTCCTATACAAAAATTGCAGCATTTAAATAGGCGAAGACCTACAAGGTCAACTACGTGTTTGATGACAAAAATGACATTTATTAAAAGGTGGTGTGCTAGGATCCAACAAGAAAAATCTCTTCCTTTTCCAGAAAGTATAGATGTTGCGTGCATACATAACAACATATATGTCATGAGGCATGTATATATAAGTTGTGGGAATTCTATTTGTCGGTGTACTAAAGTTTGGATCTTTTAGTACCCTTTACTTGTGCACGGGCGGTTGTAGCCACTCAAGTGACAAGGCCTGCCAGGGATTGCTGGATGCAAGTGCGAAGATGTCTAGAAAACGTTCAAGTCAACAATCAGAAAACAAAAGTGTTGGAAATATTCCCTAGGGGCAATAATAAAATGGTTATTATTATATTTCCTTGTTCATGATAATTGTCTATTGTTCAAGCTATAATTGTATTAACCTGAAACCATAATGAATGTGTGAATACATAGACCACAACGTGTCCCTAGTGAGCCCCTAGTTGGCTAGCTCGTTGATCAATAGATGGTCACGGTTTCATGACCATGCACATTGGATGTCATTGATAATGGGATCACATCATTAGGAGAATGATGTGATGGACAAGACCCAATCCTAAGCATAACACAAGATCGTGTAGTTCGTCTGCTAAAGCTTTTCTAATGTCAAGTATCGCTTCCTTAGACCATGAGATTATGCAACTCCCAGATACCGTAGGAATACTTTGGGTGTACCAAACGTCACAACGTAACTGGGTGGCTATAAAGGTGCACTACGTGTATCTCCGAAAGTGTTTGTTGGGTTAGCATGAATCGAGACTGGGATTTGTCACTCCGTGTGACGAAGAGGTATCTCTGGGCCCACTCGGTAAGATATCATCATAATGAGCTCAATGTGACTAAGGAGTTAGCCATGGTATGATGTGTTACGGAACGAGTAAAGAGACTTGCCGGTAACGTGATTGAACAATGTAACATCCCAAAATTCTATATTTTGGAATGTTATATTAAATAAATAAGTGGGATTGTTTGCTTCAATGTTGTGTAATTGATTGTGTGAAATTGAGTGGAATTTTGAAACTTTTGAAATTTTAATGAGAGGGAATAAAATGACTTTCCCAAAAATTTCTATTTCGAATCCCTATTCAATTTTGAGTTCGAATATTTTCAAAACCCTCTTATTGAAAAATTCAAATTTAGAGGAGGAAAATGACACTCTAAAATCAGAGACAATGTCTTGATTTAAATTTGAAAATAAAAACTATTTGCAATTCATTTGAAATTCAAATTCCTTTTCATTTTGGAGTTAATACAAAAATAATGATTTTTTAGTATTCCAAAAATTCTTTAAAATATGTTCATATTTTAGAGTTTATTTTTCTGAAAATTTTAATATATTAAATGTTTTTCTATTTTTGTTTAATTGCTTTTGTTCGCTGTTTTTATAGAAAAAGGAAAAAAACCAGGAAACACTATTCACATCGAAACACTGTTCATCCGAGAAATAAATAAAAAACAGGGCAGCGCCCATGTGTGCGGCCTGCTAAACTAGCCCATGCGGTGCCCTCCCTCTTTTCTTTCAGTTTTAATCCACTTCTAGTGTATTCATTTAGTCCCACCTTGCTTAGCCTTAAACCTTTGGACCTCCCTTGTACCTATAAATTTAGATCCATAGGTGAACCCAAAAATCATCCACCTCGGGTTCAACCAATCTTTTGGTTTGACTAGCTTTATTAAATATAAAATATTTTCTTCTCTCCGGTTGGATTTCTGGAAGTCGTCGCCTCTTTGGATTTATATCTTTTGTGCATTCCAAAGGTATTCTCTTCGTATTTTCTTTTATACTCCAATAGTTTAATATCGCTAGACTAGTATTTCTATACTAGTATACGGTAGAGTAATTAGATTATTAATTAGTCTCTTCATTTACACATTAGCGTTACAATTCTTTTAGACATAGCATTTTTCTTTCGTAAAACAACTTGGCCCAGATTTTTCAAATAGCCATAACTTTTTACTTGTTTATTAGAACTAGATGAAACCAACACCTATAGTTTCGTCTTGATCCCATCTATACAGTGAACCTATCACGTCAACTTTTTCAAATTTTTAAATTTCGAAATTTATTAAGATTTATATTCAAACTTCTTTTGATCATATCTTTTTATCCGTAGCTCCGTTTCCGATGAATCCAATTGTGTCGAATCCGTATCGAAGTAATCTTTCCATTCACATCATTAGTGTTATCATTTCAACATATAATTTTGATCTTGCTCATACTTATCTATTAGTCCCCAAAATGTGTTCACACACCGTACTAAGCTAATTCAATGTCATATTGAATTGCTTATAACTTTTGATCCATCATTTTGAACCTAGTAATTCTTTTTCTACACGTTCATATTGACTTCCCATACACTAGTAACATCATTAGTTTCAATCTTTTAACCTTTCAAATATGAGCGATTCAAATTTGAATCCAAACCTTAATTTGATCATATGTTGCAAACTGTAACACCTTTTCAATTGATTCCTTTTGCCCCTTAATACTCGCGTCATATATTTATATTCATAACCATTGTACTTCGGTTCAACTTCTTTTGACCTTTGCGAATTCAGATTCAATTCATACTTGAATTTACAATTCGTTTCATACTTCAATTCGCTCTAACTTGTGTTGTAGTGCTCCATTTCAATTAAATTCTTTCTACAAATAAATTCTTATGTCTTATACTATTTGTTAAACAACATCCATGTTGTTCTCCCTATACCTTGGATCGTCTTTCATTGTCTCTCCAACCTAAGCTTATATAGCGATAGTTCATCATCCATTAACTCTTTGAGTTGATTCCTCCACTTTCACTTTACGACACAGTTAGAACCTATATTTTCTTATTTAACCTTAGTATGTTGTTATTTTTGCACCAAGACACATGTTTTAATCTTGCGTTCTTTCGGTTCTTTGTTTTGGCATGCATGTTTATTGAATGTTATTTGCTTACGATAGATTTCTCGGAGTGTGACAAGTAGAATTATCCAGATTGTGAGAGCGACTATCTTCATCAAGTAATACCAGGCAAGTTCACATTGACCATGTTATTACCTATGTTTTTCAAGTTGCATTAGTTCAACCTTCCACCCATTTCATGCAAAGTAGGTACTTGGAAACTTGGTTACTTGAGTGGTATCATGTGGTAGGCCACCCTAATACCCTTATTACTTTGGCCGGGACGTTATTTTATTTTGCTATGCTTTTAGTAGACAGGGTTTTGGTTGAGTGTCTACCATGAGAGTTGTGAGACTTAATTGATCATGAAGACCTCAAGACTCCAAGAATTATTTTCAAGACCTCATGATGCAATATACCTCTGGGTGGATGATGGTTGAACGACGCCCTGGAGAAACCAGTGGTTAGCCTAGGTGTTGCTGGAGAAGTGCCAGTATTCACGAGGAAAGATCCACCCAGGCACAAAGAGATGGATGGATACTTCAAGACCCGAGGCTTACCTGCACAGCCACAAGTCAATATGGGATCTGGCTTGGTTGGACATTGTGGTGACTCTGGACAGCCGGTGCTATGATATGTAGAAGAACGGTAGGAATGGACGGGCACCGAGAGAGTCTCAGAGGAACCCCTTGAAAGACCATGTTTTGGTCATCCGTTTCTCAAACACCCTGAAGTGCGAGGAATCCAATGAAGGCGATCAAATCTTGTGGGGAACGTGTGCAAAACTCTGCAGAGTACTCAAACCTAATCGATTAGCCGTGTCCACGGTCATGGACAACTTGAGCCAAAGGGACTGAAACTATCAGGAAGTCTCAACACAAATAATTATAATGATGAGGGTATTATTGTTAACTTGGGTATGAGAATTGGTTGGTGGAACAATCTCATCAATCAACCAACTTTGTAGTAATAATTTTTGCATTACCCCTCTCTTGTTGTAGGAAAGATTTGCTTTACCCAAAACTTGAACTTATAGCCCCACCTACCATATATGCATATAGTATAGATGATTATTTTTTACCTCCCTCTTTTGTGACTTGCCGGCATATTCAAAATGCTGACCTACACGGATGCAACGTCTCATGTTGCAGATACTCTTCTTCGACGAGTAAGGGTACGATTCAGGGTTACGGTCTGCACTCAACTTGTCATTGGTGTTATTGGGACTCCACTCCCGTTGACTGTTTCCGCTGAGATTTTAAGGTCTATATCAGTTTTACGTTAATTACATGTGATTGCACTTTGATATATACATTGATGTACTGTGTGTGTGCCAGCATACTGATCCAGGGATGGCACAGAACACACAGAGGCTTGACTCGTTTTGAGTCAGGTCGCTACAAACGAGGTATAGGGATACTGCCGATCGAATCTCGGGCAAGTATCGTATCGGTAGACAAAGGGAATTGTATACGGGATTGATGGAATCCCCGACATCGTGGTTCATCAGATGAGACCCTCATGGAGCATGTGGGAGCCAACATGGGTATCCAGGTCCCACTATTGGTTATTGACCGGAGAAGTGTCTCGGTCATGTCTACGTGCCTCCCGAACTCGTAGGGTCTACACCCTTAAGGTTCGATGACGCTAGGGTTATAGGAAAATAGTGTATGTGGTTACCGAAGGTTGTGTAGAGTCCCGGATGAGATCCCGAACGTCATGAGGAGTTCCGGAATGGTCCAGAGGTAAAGATTCATATATAGGAAGTGAGGTTTTGGTCACCGGAAATGTTTCGGGCGTCACCGGTAATGTACCGGGACCACCGGAAGGGTTCCGGGGGTCCACCAAGTGGGGCGCCAGCACCAGAGTGCTGCATGGGCTACAAGTGGGAGGGAACCCGCCCCTAGGTGGGCTGGTGCACCCCCACAAGGGCCCAAGGTGCAGCAAGGTGGAAAGGGGGGCAAACCCTAGGTCCAGATGGGCCTAAGGCTCATCTATGGCGCCGCCCTCCCCTCTCTTCCTCTGGCCGCCGACAAGATTGGATCTGGGGTTGCCACACCAACCTAGGGTGGGAACCCTAGGGCGCAGCACCCTCCTCCCTCTCCTCCTAATATAGTGGGGGTTTTGGGTCTGCCGACGACATGCATCTCTCTCTCCCACGGCGCAAGCCTACTCCTCCCTCTCCTCATTCTGTGTAGTGCTTGGTGAAGCCCTACCGGAGACCACGCAACTCTACCGTCACCACGCCGTCGTGCTTATGGAGCTCTCCCTCATCCTCTCCTTCCTCCTTGCTGGATCAAGGCGTAGGAGACGTCACCGAGATGTACCTGTGTTGAACGCGGAGGCGCCGTTGTTCGGCGCTTAGATCGGAATCCACCGCGATCTAAATCGCTGCGAGTACGACTCCACCAACCGCGTTCTTGTAACGCTTACGCTTAGCGATCTTCAAAGTTATGAAGATGCACTCTCCCCTTACTCGTTGCTGGTTTCTCCATAGATAGATCTTGGTGACACGTAGGATTTTTTTTGATTTACTACTACGTCTCCCAACAGTGGTATCAGAGCTAGGTCTACGCGTAGAATCTATGCACGAGTAGAACACAAAGTTGTTGTGGGCGTCGATCTTGTTAATTTGCTTACCACTACTAGTCTTATCTTGATTTGGCGGTATTGTGGGATGAAGCAGACCGGACCAACTTTACACGTACGCTTACGTGAGACCGGTTCCACCACTTGACATGCACTTGTTGCATAAGGTGGCTAGCGGTGTCTGTCTCTCCCACCTTAGTTGGATTGGATTCGATGAAAAGGGTCCTTATGAAGTGTAAATAGCAATTGGCATATCACGTTGTGGTTTTGGCATAGGTAAGAAACATTCTTGCTAGAAACCTAAAGTAGCCACGTAAAAACTTGCAACTACAAATTAGAGGACGTCTAACTTGTTTTTGTAGCATATGCCTTATGATGTGATATGGCCAAAGGATGTGATGTGATGCATTGTGATGCATTGTGATGTATGAGATTGATCATGGTCTTGTAATAGGATTCACGACTTGCATGTCGATGAGTATGACAACCGACAAGAGCCATAGGAGTTGTCTTATTTTATTGTATGGCATGCGTGTCAATCATAAATGCCATGTAATTACTTTACTTTATTGCTAATCGTTAGCCATAGTAGTAGAAGTAATAGTTGGCAAGACAACTTCATGAAGAAACGATGATGGAGATCATGATGATGGAGATCATGGTGTCGTGCCGGTGACAGTGATGATCATGGTGCCCCGAAGATGGAGAGCAAAGGAGCAAGATGATATTGGCCATATCATGTCACTATATTGATTACATGTGATGTTTATCATGGTTACATCTTATTTGCTTAGAACGACAGTAGTAAAAAAGATGATCCTTCAATAAAATTTCAAGAAATGTGTTCACCCTAACTGTGCACCGTTGCTAAGGATCGTTATTCTGAAGCACCACGTGACGATCGAGTGTGATAGGTTCTAACGTTCGCATACAACGGGTGTAAGCCAGATTTACACACGCGATACACTTAGGTTGACTTGACGAGCCTATCATGTACAAACATGGCCTCGGAACACGGAAGACCGAAAGGTCGAACATGAGTCGTATAGAAGATACGATCAACATGGAGATGTTCACCATGGATGACTAGTCCGTCTCACGTACGTGATGATCGGACACAGGCTAGTTGATGTGGATCATGTATCACTTAGATGACTAGAGGGATGTCTATCTAAGTGAGAGTTCATTAAATAATTTGATTATGTGAACTTAATTATCATGAACTTAGTCTAAAAGTGTCTTTGCAAATTATGTTGTAGATAGCTCACGCTATAGCTCCCCTGTCATATTGATACGTTCCTAGAGAAAAGTAAGTTGAAAGATGATGGTAGCAATAATGCGGACTGGGTTCGTGATCTGAGGATTGTTATCAGTGCTGCACAAAAAGCTTGTGTCCTTGATGCACCGCTCAGTGCACCACTCCCTCAAGCGTTATCTATAGATGTTGTGAACATCTGACATGCACTTTATGATGTCTACTTGATAGTTGAGTGCGTCATGCATTACGGCTTAGAATTGAGGCTCCAAAACGTTTTGAACATCACAGAACATATGAGATGTTCTAAAAGCTGAGATTGGGATCTCAGGTTCATGCCTGTGTTGAGAGGTATGATACCTCCAACAAGATTCTTTGCCGACGGGATAAAACAGAATGGCTCAATTGGTGAGCATGTGCTCAGATTGTCTGGGTGCTACAATCACTTGAATCAAGTGGGAGTTAATCTTCCAGATAAGATATTGATTAGTACAGTTGTCCAAGTCATTGCCACCAAGCTACTAGAGCTTCGTGATGAACTATAAAATGCCAGGGATGGAGATAATGATCCCTGAGCTATTCGCGTTGTTTGACACCGCGAAGGTAGAAATCAAGAAGGAGCATCAAGTGTTGATGGTTAAGTGAAAACCACTAGTTTCAAGAAGGGCAAGGGCAAGACGGGGAAAACTTCAGGAATGACAAGCCAGTTGCCGCTCAGGTGAAGAAACCCAAGGTTGAGCCCAAACCCGAGACTATGTGCTTCTATTATGAGGAGAACAGTCACTGAAGCGGAACAACCCTAGATACTTGGTAGATAAGAAGGCTGGCAATGTCGATAGAAGTATATTTGATATATGTGTGTACCTTGCTAGTACTCCTAGTAGCACTTGGGTATAAGATACCAGTTCT
This sequence comes from Hordeum marinum, assembly GCA_022496015.1. Lineage (NCBI taxonomy): Eukaryota > Viridiplantae > Streptophyta > Magnoliopsida > Poales > Poaceae > Hordeum > Hordeum marinum. Next base: position 28,219,388 of record CM039676.1, read on the forward strand.
GTTGCTAAATGTTAGCAACTCGAAATAAAAGCTACAGAATAAATGGAGGCTAGCTAAGTGAAAGGTGACAATGTGTGTTGGAAGAGTTTCCAAGGTTGATGTGATCACCATCCCACGCTTTCTCTACCTTCGGGATTAGTAATGAAGCTAAATAAATGTTATTTGGTGTTTGCATTGAGCATGAACATGATTGGATTGTGTTTGGTGCAATATGATTATTCATTTAAGTTAGAGAATAATGGTTATTCTATTTACATGAATAATGCCTTCAATGGTCATGCACCCAATGGGAATGGTTTATTGAATCTTGATCGTAGTAATATATATGCACATAACGTTGATACCAAAGATACAAAGTTAATAATGATAGTACCACATTCTTGTGGCACTGCCACAAACATCATATTGGTGCAAAGCGCATGAATAAACTCCATACTGATGGATCTTTGGACTCATTCGTTTTCGAATCGGTTGAGACATGCGGACCATGCCTCCTGGGCAAGATGACTAATTCCCCGTCTTCCGGTATGATGGAGCAGGTTGGTGGCTTATTGGAATTGATACATGTTGATGTATGTGGTCTAATGAGTGTTGAAACACGCAGTGGATATCGTTATTTTATTTACCTTCACTGATGATTTGAGTGAATATGAGGATATTTACTTAATGAAGCACGAGTCTGAAATGTTTGAAAGGTTCAAGGAGTTTCAGAGTGAAGTTAAAGATCACCGTGACAAGAAGATAAAATGTCTACGATACGATTGTGGAGGTGAATATCTGAGTTACGAGTTTGGTATGCAATTTTAGACAATGTGGAATTGTTTCACAGCTCACGCCTCCTGGAACACCATAGTGTGATGGTGTGTCTGAACGTCATAGTCGTTCTCTATTGGATATAGTGAGTACTATGATGTCTATTATCGTTTTGCCACTATCGTTTTGGGGTTATGCATTAAAGACAAATTCATTCACTTTAATAGGGCACTAACTAAGTCTGCTGAGATGACAGCGTGTGAATTATGGTTTGTCAGAAGCCTAAGCTGTCATTTCTTAATGTTTGGGGCTGCGACACTTATGTGAAATGGGTTTTCACCTAGTGAGCTCGAACCCAAAGGAGACGAATGCATCTTCATAGAATACCCTAAGGAGACATTGGGTATACCTTCTATCTCAGATACAAGCGCAAAAGTGTTTGTGGCTAAGAACAGGTCCTTTCTCGAGAAAGAGTTTCTCTCAAAGGAATTGAGTGGGAGGAAGATAGAACTTGATGAGGTTGTTGAACCTTTGTTTCAACTGGAGAGTAGCTCAGCTGTGAGAGCCTGGCTAAATAGGAATGATAGACTACTCATATCAACAAGGAATTCCTTCTTTTCCGGAAGCCCACTCGAAAAGAACTCCAAAGTTAAGCGTGCTTGGCTTGGAGCGATTCTAGGATGGGTGACCGACCGGGAAGTTGGTCCCGGGTGCGCACGAGTGAGGACAAAGCGTGTAGGAAAGACTAGTGTTGGTCTGTGGGGCCAGTCTAGATCCCGCTAGGCATAATGGGGTGTTACAGCAGCACAGAAATATGTTTCTGTGGAGCCTACGTCAGCAGGAGAGGAAGTCAATGATGATGGTCATGAAACTTTAGATCAAGTTGCTATTGAACCTCGAAGGTCCACGAGGACACGTTCCGCACCAGAGTGGTACGGCAACCCTGTCCCGAAGATCATGTTGTTGGACAACGGTGAACCTTCGAACTATGGAGAGGCAATGGTGGGTCCAAATTCCAACAAATGGCTAGGAGCCATGACATCCGAGAAAGGATCCATGTAAGAAAACCAAGTATGGACTTTGGTAGACTTGCCTGTTGAACGGCAGGTCGTTGAGTACAAATGGACCTTTGAGATGAACACATACTTTTTTATAAAGCTCGACTTGTCGCAAAAGAAGTTTCCGCCAAGTTCAAGGAGTTCACTGCGATGAGATTTTCTCATCCGTAGCGATGCTAAAAGTCTATTAAAATTATGTTAGCAGTTGCTGCATTTTTCGATTATGAAATATGGCAGCTGGATGTCAAAACAAGGCTTCCTTAACGGTTTCCGTGAGCAAGAGTTGTATGTGATAAAACTAGAAGGTTTTGTCAATCCTAAGGATGCTAAAAGGTATGCAAACTACAACGATCCTTCTATGGACTGGAGCAAGTATCTCGGAGTTGGAATATGAGCTTTGATGAAGTGATCAAATTTTTTGGGTTTATACAAAGTTTATGAGAAACTTGTATTAACAAGAAAGTGAGTGGGAGCACTACAGAATTTCTGATAAGAATATGTAGTTGACATATTATTGATTGGAAATGATGTAGAATTTCTGGAAAGCATAAATGGTTGTTCGAAAAAAAAAGTTTTCCAAAGGAAGACTTGGATAAAGCTACCTAATTGTTGGGCATCAAGATTTATAGAGATATATCAAGATGCTTGATAATACTTTCAATAAGTACATACCTTGACATGATATTGAAGAAGTTCAATATGGATCAGTCCGAGAAAGGGTTCTTGTCTGTATTACAAGGTGTGAGGTTGAACACAGCTCAATGCTCGACCACGGCAGAAGATAGAGAAAAGATGAGTGTCATCCCCTATGCTTCAGCCATAGGCTCTATATATTGTGCCATGATGTGTACCGCACCTGTGCGTGCCTTGCCATGAGTCTGTCAAGGGGTACAAGAGTACAAGAGTGATCCAGGAGTGGATCACTCGACAGCGATCGAAATTATCCTTAGTAACTAGAGGACTAAGGAAATATTTCTCAATTATGGAGGTGATAAAGAGTTCGTCGTAAAGGGTTACGACGATGCAAGCTTTAACACAAATCTAGATGACTCTTGGTAGCAATCCGGATACGTATTGTGGAGTAGCCATTTGGAATAGCTCCAAGTGGATCATGGGAGCAGTGTCTACAGTATGACATAGAGATTTGCAAAGTACACACAGATCCGAATGTCGAAGATCCGTTGACTAAAACCTCTTTCACGAGCAAAACATGATCAAACCCCAGAACTGATTGGGTGTTAATCACATGATGATATGATCACATGGTGATGTAAGTGTTAATCACATGGCGATGTGAACTAGATTATTGACTCTAGTTCAAGTGGGAGACTGTTGGAAATATGCCCTAGAGGCAATAATAAAATGGTTATTATTATATTTCCTTGCTCATGATAATTGTCTATTATTCATGCTATAATTGTATTAACCGGAAACCGTAATGCATGTGTGAATACATAGACCACAACGTGTCCCTAGTGAGCCTCTAGTTGGCTAGCTCGTTGATCAATAGATGGTCACGGTTTCATGACCATGGACATTGGATGCCATAGATAACGGGATCACATCATTAGGAGAATGATGTGATGGACAAGACCCAATCCTAAGCATAGCACACGATCGTGTAGTTCGTCTGCTAAAGCTTTTCTAATGTCAAGTATCGTTTCCTTAGACCATGAGATTGTGCAACTCCCGGATACAGTAGGAATACTTTGGGTGTCCCAAACGTCACAATGTAACTGGGTGGCTATAAAGGTGCACTACGGGTATCTCCGAAAGTGTCTATTGGGTTGGCACGAATCGAGACTAGGATTTGTCACTCCGTGTGACGGAGAGGCATCTCTGGGCCCACTTGGTAAGAAATCATCATAATGAGCTCAATGTGACTAAGGAGTTAGGCACGGGATGATGTGTTACGAAGAGTAAAGAGACTTGCCGGTAACGTGATTGAACAAGGTATAGGGATACCGACGATCGAATCTCGGGCAAGTATCATACCGGTAGACAAAGGGAATTGTATACGGGATTGATTGAATCCCCGACATCGTGGTTCATCCGATGAGATCATCGTGGAGTATGTGGGAGCCAACATGGGTATCCATGTCCCGCTGTAGCTTATTGACCGGAGAAGTGTCTCGGTCATGTCTACGTGCCTCCCGAACCCGCAGGGTCTACACACTTAAGGTTCGATGACGCTAGGGTTATAGGGAAATAGTGTATGTGGTTACCAAAGGTTGTTAGGAGTCCCGGATGAGATCCCGGACGTCACTAGGAGTTACGGAATGGTCCGGAGGTAAAGATTCATATATAGGAAGTGAGGTTTTGGTCACCGAAAATGTTTCGGGTGTCACCGGTAATGTACCGGGACCACCGGAAGGGTTCCGGGGGTCCACCAAGTGGGGCCACCAGCACCAGAGGGCTGCGTGGGCCACAAGTGGGAGGGAACCAACCCCTAGGTGGGCTAGTGCGCCCCCCACAAGGGCCCAAGGCGCAGCAAGGTGGAAAGGGGGCAAACCCTAGGTCCAGATGGGCCTAAGGCCCATCTAGGGCGCCGCCCTCCCCTCTCTCGCTCTGGCCGCCACCCAAATTGGATCTGGGGCTGCCGCACCACCCTAGGGTGGGAACCCTAGGGCGCAGCACCCTCCTCCCTCTCCTCCTATATATAGTGGGGGTTTTGGGACTGCCGACGACACGCATCTCTCTCTCCCACGGCGCATCCCTACTCCTCCCTCTCCTCGTTCTCCGTAGTGCTTGGCAAAGCCCTACCGGAGACCATGCAGCTCTACCATCACCATGCCGTCGTGCTGCTGCAGCTCTCCCTCAACCCCTCCTTCCTCCTTGCTGGATCAAGGCGTAGGAGACGTCACCGGGCTGTACGTGTGTTGAACGCGGAGGCGCCGTTGTTCGGCGCTTAGATCGGAATCCACCACGATCTGAATCGCTGCGAGTACGACTCCACCAACCGCGTTCTTGCAACACTTCCACTTAGCGATCTTCAAAGGTATGAAGATGCACTGTCCCCTTACTCGTTGTTGATTTCTCCATAGATATATCTTGGTGACACGTAGGAAATTTTTTGATTTACTACTACATCTCCCAACAAAAAGATCAGAAGCTGGGACCCCAGCGAGATATTGCCGGAGTGGCTCACGAAGCCCCGGCAAGACCCGCCCCAGAAAGACCATGCCGACCCATCACCGCTCCAACGCAACGACCAGCATGTCAGATAGGTCTTGTCCTCCTCGGTACGTGTCAAGACGTTGGCGATGAAGGGGTTAAGCGGTGTCGATGGGATGACCCCTTTTTCCATCCCCTAGAAGATTAGAGATAGCTAGACGATGCATTCAATGCATCTATCCTATGCCATCAATGTTAGGTATGATAACACTGTAGCAACTGTACACCCCGTGTATGTACTGTACGCCACTGTGCAGACCCCTTGGACATATAAAAGGAGGCCCGAGGCGTAGCTACAGAAAAGGAGGAGGATTCTAGCCCAGACGCACGCGTAGCAGCTGTGTACTGTTCATGGCATAGCGCTCCTACATCCAGGGCTCAAATAGTGATAATACACTAAAGCAGGAGTAGGGTTTTACACTTCTTAGTGGCTCGAACCTGGGTAAAAATCCCTCGCGCTGCTCGTTAGATCTGCTCTTTGTGCACTCCCTTTGCCTGCTGAACCGTAACGGGATCCGCACGATCCCATAGGTTTCGTCTCCCGACAGCTTTGGCATGCCAGGTAGGGGGGGAAGGTTGCTTGAACGATCTTGCGATCAGTGTGTCGGTTTCTTCATCATCTTTATCGCCATGGCCCCCAAGAAGAAGGGTTTTACGACGGTTGATCTATCCACGTCCGGTGTGCTCGTAGCTACTCAGATGGGCGGCGGTGTGGATGCAGGTGGAGGAGGCAGAGACATTGAGCTTCCACGACAACCCATGCGCCGTTGGGTCTTGGGACGGAGCTGTACTGCCTACGGGTGGCATAGTGAACTCCGGGGACAAAAGAGCACCTTCCAAGTCACCCATGCCTGCGCATGCGCCGCGTCATTCTCAGGTCGCGCACGAAGAATAGCACCGTGATGTTGGTGGTTCCAAGTGTCCCCGTGGAAAGGCTCTAGAGCATCACCCCCAAGATACGTGGGAAAACATGCATGCCAAGGTTCTGGTGAAAGTGGTGCGCGGTTGCGAGATCGTGATGGAGCTCCTTCTAACACGGTTAGGATTTAGAGCACCTCATGTTCTTCGCACCTTTCACCGCCGACTACATCAGCAGAAGCATTGGCGCGATGACAACTACCCCTAAAGTTTCCTCCTGCTGCGAAGAAGCTTGATGAGTGGAGAGCTACTATTTAGAGCCTCCTCGGTTTCACTGATAGAGATGGGCCGCAGCGGGCGGAGGCTTCGCGGCAGCAGTCCATTGAGCTGGCGCACACTGATGGCGGAAAGAATGGAGGTGGCACGACCACGGTGCACTCTCCTCTGCGGCGGCAATAGCAGTCACCGACTCGTCAGATCGGCGCCTGTGGTGATGATTCAACGGTGTCATCTGAGTACCGAACCTGTCGCAATCAATGTCAAGTTTTTTGGGAGCAAGGCAAAGAAGAAGTTCGGACTACCATCAAACGATGGCGGGAAGCGCACTATCAATCTGATTGGCGAGCAGGGCCCACTATAGACAAGCCTGTGCCAGGGTATCATGTTGACCTACCTTATGAGGTAGGTTGTCCAACTTTTACCCGTGAGCTACGGCAAGTCTAGTGGCCCAATTCCTGAATGTTCAAACCAGAGTTCCCGGAGAAATACGACGGCAAGAATCACCCATCGGAGTTCTTGAGCATTTACACCATTGCGGTGCAGGCTGCCGGGGCTCGCAACAACAAGATACTCACAAACTACTTCCCATTGGTACTCAAGCCCAACGTCAGGTCGTGGTTGATGCATCTACTGGAGAACTCCATTTCTTCCTCGGAAGATCTGTGTCATGAGTATGCTGGCGTCTTTACCGGAGGCCACCAAACTCTTGGCCAGGAAAGTGACTTACATCTCATTCCCCGGAATGAGGGCGAAACCTTACACAAGTACATTCAGGGATTTAGCCGTATACATCACAACATCCCAGACATTCATCCTGCTGCTGTAATCAGTGCGTTTCATGAGATCATGCACAACCGCAAGATGCGCGAAGAGCTGGCAATGAACAAAGTCAGGGATGTTGTCGAGCTCTATGCTCTAGCTGATAGATGTGCTCGATATGAAGAAGGGAGGAGACTCACCAGCGAGGATGCTGGTGCTGGGGTTGACTCTGAAGACAAAGACACCGCCGCCCTGGCAAAGAAAGGCCGGCGGTGGAACAAGAAACACAAGGGCAAGGCCGTGCTTGCCGTCGAGGAATCCGGCAACCACGACACCGCCAAGAAGACCAAGGTTGACAGCCCCGGCACGGAGGTTGCCGGGTGCGTCACTTGTCAAGCCTTGGCGGCTGCCAACAGGACGGGGGGCTCCGACAAGCAGTACTGCAAGATCCATCGCACCAAGGGCCATGATCTCCAAAACTGCCAGCAAGTTGAGCAGCTTGTGGAGAAGCAGAAAGCTTAGTATGTGAGGTGAGATAAGGAGAAGACCCAAGATGGCACGGAAGGGTCCGCCAAGAACGCGGGGGCCGAGGAGTGATACGTCCATTTTGCATTATACTTTTATATTAATATTTATCACATTATGAGTTGTTATTACACATTATGGTACAATACTCATGCCTTTTCTCTCTTATTTTACAAGGTTTACCTGAAGAGGGAGAATGCCGGCAGCTGGAATTCTGGGCTGGAAAAGGAGCAAGTTTGAGATGTCTATTCTGCACAACTCCAAAATCCGTGAAAATCAACGAGGAATTATTTCGGAATATATAAAAAATACTGGGCCGAAGATGTACCAGAGAGGAGCCACTAGGAGGCCACAAGCCTGCCAGGCGTGGCCCACCCCCCTGCAGCTCTTCTGGCCCCCATCTTCTCCTATATGAAGGGTTTCGTCCGAGAAAAAATCAATATGGAGCTTTCGGGAGGAGACGCCGCCGCCACAAGGAAGAACTTGAGCAGAACCAATCTAGAGCTCCGGCAGGGCTGTTCTGCCAAGGAAACTTCTCTCCCGGAGAGGGAAATCATCGCCATCGTCATCACCAACACTCCTCTCATCGGAGGGGACTCATCTCCATCAACACCTTCATCAGCACCATCTCATCTCCAAACCCTAGTTCATCTCTTGTATTCAATCTCCGTCTCGCAACTCCGATTGGTACTTGTAAGGTTGTTAGTAGTGTTAATTGCTTATTGTAGTTGATGCTAGTTGGTTTATTTGGTGGAAGATCATATGTTCAGATCCTTAATGCTATTCAATACCTCTCTGATCATGAACATAATTATGCTTTTTGAGTAGTTACGTTTGTTCCTGAGGACATGGGATAAGTCTTGCTAATAGTAGTCATGTGAATTTGGTATTCGTTCGATATTTTGATGCGTTGTATGTTGTCTCTCCTCTAGTGGTGTTATGTGAACGTCGACTACATGACACTTCGCCATTATTTGGGCCTATAGGAAGGCATTGGGAAGTAATAAGTAGATGATGGGTTGCTAGAGTGACAGAAGCTTAAACCCTAGTTTATGCGTTGCGTCGCAAGGGGCTGATTTGGATCCACTAGTTTAATGCTATGGTTAGACTTTGTCTTAATTCTTCTTTTGTAGTTGCGGATGCTTGCAAGAGGGGTTAATCATAAGTGGGATGTTTGTCCAAGTAAGTACAGTACCCAAGCACCGGTCCACCCACATATCAAACTATCAAAGTAGCGAACGCGAATCATATGAACATGATGAAAACTAGCTTGACAGTAATTCCCATGTGTCCTCAGGAGCGCTTTACTTTATATAAGAGTTCGTTCAGGCTTGTCCCTTGCTACAAAAGGGATTGGGCCATATTGCTGCACCTTTGTTACTATTGTTACTTGCTACCCGTTACAAATTATCTTATCATACAACTATCTGTTACCGACTATTTCAGTGCTTGCAGAGAACACCTTACTGAAAACCGCTTGTCATTTCCTTCTGCTCCTCGTTGGGTACGACACTCTTACTTATCTAAAGGACTACGATAGATCCCCTATACTTGTGGGTCATCAAGACTCTTTTCTGGCGCCGTTGCCAGGGAGTGGGAAGCGCCTTTGGTAAGTGGAATTTATATAGTGTGCTGAAATTTATTGTCACTTGTCACTATGGAAACTAATCATTGGAGGAGCTTGTTCGGGGTATCTTCACCTCGACCGGAAGCACAGAGAGTTGCTCCTCAACCTACTGCACCTACTGGAAAATTTATTATGAGATCCCTTCGGGTATGCTAGAGAAACTATTGGCTAATCCTTTTATAGGAGATGGAACATCACATCCCGACTTGCATCTAATCTATGTAGATGAAGTTTGTGGTTTATTTAAGCTTGCAGGTTTGCCTGAGGATGAGGTCAAGAAGAAGTTCTTTCCCTTATATTTGAGGGATAAAGCATTGATATGGTATAGGCTATGTGATGATACTGGATCGTGGAACTACAAACGATTGAAATTGGAATTTCATCAAAAGTTTTATCCTATGCATTTGGTACATCGTGATCGGAATTATATCTATAATTTTTGGCCTCGTGATAGATAAAGTATTGCTCAAGCTTGGGGGAGGCTTAAGTCAATGTTATATTCATGCCCCAACCATGAGCTCCCTAGAGAAATTATTATTATGAACTTTTATGCTCGGCTTTCTCATGACAATCGCACCATGCTCGACACTTCTTGTACCGGTTCTTTCGTGAAGAGAGATATTGACTTCAGATGGGATTTATTAGAAAGAATTAAACGCAATTCTGAAGATTGGGAGTTTGATGAAGGTAATGAGTCAGGTATGAATCTTAAGTTCGATTGTGTTAAATCTTTCGTAGAAACAAATACCTTTTGTGATTTTAGCGCTAAACATGGACTTGACTCTGAGATAGTAGCTTCTTTATGCGAATCATTTGCTACTCATGTCAATCTCCCTAAGGAGAAGTGGTTTGAATATCATCCTCCTATAGAAGTTAATGTAGCTAAACCTGTTCCAGTTGAAGAGAAAGTAATTGCTTATAATGATTCTATTGTTCCTACTGCTTACATTGAGAAACCACCTTTCCCTGTTAGAACAAAGGATCATGCTAAAGCTTCAACTGTGATACATAAGGGTTACATTAGAACACCTACACCCCCTGAGCAAATTAAAGTTGAACCTAGTATTGCAATTATTAAAGATCTCTTGACCGACAATGCTGAAGGGCATGTTATTCAATTCTGTGAAGCTTCTGCTAGAATTGCTAAACCTCATACTGGAGATAAACATAAACCTGTAGTTGGCATGCCTGTTGTTTCCGTTAAGATAGGAGATCATTGTTATCATGGTTTATGTGACGTGGGTGCTAGTGTTAGTGCAATACCTCAATCTTTATATAATGAAATTAAAGATGAGATTGCACCTGTCGAGATGGAATTTATTGATGTTACTATTAAACTTGCTAATAGAGATACTATCTGCCCTATGGGAATTGTTAGAGATGTTGAAGTCTTGTGTGGTAAAACTAAGTATCCTACTGATTTTATCGTTCTTGCTACCACACAAGATAGCTTTTGTCCCATTATATTTGGTAGACCTTTTCTCAATACTGTTAATGCTCAAATTGATTGTGAAAAACAAACTATTCTGTTGGCTTTGGAGGTATGTCGCATGAATTTAATTTTTCTAAGTTTAGTAGACAACCTCATGAAAAATATTTGTCTAGTATTGATGAAATTATATCTCTTACTTCTATTGTTGTGCCTCCTACTGATCCTTTAGAGCAATACTTGCTTGAACATGAAAATGATATGCATATGGATGAGAGGAATGAGATAGATAGAGTTATCTTTGAAAAACGTCCTATCCTTAAGAATAATTTGCTTGTTGAATTACTTGGAGATACACCTCCACCAAAGGGTGATCCTGTGATTGAGCTTAAACAATTACCTAATACTCATAAGTATGGTTATCTTGATGAAAAAGAGATATATCCTGTTATTATTAGTGCTAACCTTTGAAAGCATGAAGAAAAGAAATTATTGAAAACTCCAAGGAAGCACCGTGCTGCTATTGGATATACTCTTGATGATCTTAAAGGCATTAGTCCCACTCTATGCCAGCATAAAATTAAAATTGATCCTGATTCCAAACCAGTTGATGATCCCCAACGAAGACTGAATCCTAAGATGAAAGAGGTGGTAAGAAAAGAAATACTAAAGCTCCTGGAAGCAGGTATTATTTACCCTGTGGCTTATAGTGATTGGGTAAGTCTGGTGCATTGTGTCCCTAAGTAGGGAGGTATTACCGTTGTTCCTAATGATAAAGATGAATTGATCCCACAAAGAATTGTTACCGGCTATAGGATGGTAATCGATTTTAGGAAATTAAATAAAGCTACTAAGAAAGATCATTACCCTCTACCTTTCATTGATCAAATGCTAGAAAGATTGTCTAAACATACACACTTTTGCTTTCTAGATGGTTATTCTGGTTTCTCCCAAATACCTGTTTCACAATCTGATTAGGAGAAAACCACTTTTACTTGCCCTTTCGGTACCTTTGCTTATAGACATATGCCTTTTGGTTTATGTAATGCACCTGCTACCTTTCAAAGATGTATGACAGCTATATTCTCTGACTTTTATGAGAAGATTGTTGAGGTTTTCATGGATGATTTCTCCATTTACGGATCTTATTTTGATGATTGCTTGAGCAACCTTGATCGAGTTTTGCAGAGATGTGAAGATACTAACCTTGTCTTGAATTGGGAAAAATGCCACTTTATGGTTAATGAAGGCATTGTCTTGGGCATAAAATTTCTGAAAAGGGTATTGAAGTTGATAAGGCTAAGGTTGATGCCATTGAGAAAATGCCATGCCCTACAAATGTTAAAGGTATAAGAAATTTCCTTGGTCATGTTGGTTTCTATAGAAGGTTCATTAAAGACTTCTCTAAGATTTCTAGGCCTCTCACTAATCTCTTGCAAAAAGATATTCCATTTTTTTTAATGATGATTGTGAAGAAGCATTTGAAATACTCAAGAAGGCCTTGATAACTGTACCTATTGTTCAACCGCCTGATTGGAACCTACCTTTTGAAATTATGTGTGATGCTAGTGATTATGCTGTTGGTGTTTTCCTAGGACAAAGAGTTGATAAGAAATTGAATGTTATTCATTATGCTAGTAAAACTCTAGACAGTGCCCAAAGAAATTATGCTACTACTGAAAACGAATTTTTAGCAGTTGTGTTTGCATGTGATAAGTTCAGACCTTATATTGTTGATTCTAAAGTTACTATTCACACTGATCATGCTGCTATTAAATATCTCATGTAAAAGAGAGATGCTAAACCTAGACTTATTAGATGGGTTCTCTTGCTACAAGAATTTGATTTGCATATCGTTGATAGGAAGGGTGCTGAGAACCCCGTAGCAGATAACTTGTCTAGGTTAGATAATGTTCTTGATGACCCACAACCTATTAATGATAGCTTTACTGATGAACAATTGAAGGTTATCAATGCTTCACGTAGTACACCATGGTATGCTGATCATGCTAATTATATTGTTGCTAAATATATACCACCTAGTTTCACGTACCAACAAAAGAAAAAGTTCTTTTATGATTTGAGACATTACTTTTGGGATGATCCTCACCTGTATAAAGAAGGAGTAGATGGTGTAATTAGACGTTGTGTACCTGAGCATGAACAGGGACAGATCCTACAGAAGTGCCACTCCGAGGCTTACGGAGGACACCATGTTGGAGATAAAACTGCACACAAGGTACTGCAATACGGTTTTTATTGGCCTACTCTCTTTAAATACGCTCGTAAGTTTGTCTTGTCTTGTAATGAATGTCAAAGAATAGGTAATATTAGTAAACGTCAGGAAATGCCTATGAATTATTCACTTGTTATTGAACCATTTGATGTTTGGGGTTTTGATTATATGGGACCTTTTCCAAAGTCCAATGGGTATACTCATATTTTGGTTGCTGTTGATTACGTTACTAAGTGGGTAGAAGCTATTTGAACTAGTAGTGCTGATCACAACACCTCTATTAAGATGCTTAAAGAAGTTATTTTCCCTAGATTTGGAGTCCCTAGATATTTGATGACTGATGGTGGTTCGCATTTTATTCATGGTGCTTTCCGTAAAATGCTTGCTAAGTATGATGTCAACCATAGAATTGCATCTCCTTATCATCCTCAGTCTAGTGGTCAAGTAGAGTTAAGTAATAGAGAAATTAAACTAATTTTGCAAAAGACGGTTAATAGGTCTAGAAAGAATTGCTCTAAGAAACTTGATGATGCACTGTGGACTTATAGAACTGCTTATAAGAATCCCATGGGCATGTCTCCGTATAAAATGGTTTACGGTAAAGCATGTCATTTACCTCTTGAGCTAGAGCATAAGGCTTATTGGGCAATCAAAGAGCTCAACTGTTATTTCAAACTTGCTGGTGAGAAGAGGTTATTTGATATTAGCTCACTTGATGAATGGAGAACTCAGGCATATGAAAATGCGAAGTTATTTAAAGAGAAAGTTAAAAGGTGGCATGATAAAAGGATACAAAAACGTGAGTTCAATGTAGGTGATTATGTCTTGCTATACGATTCTCGTTTAAGGATTTTTGCAGGCAAACTTCTCTCAAAATGGGAAGGTCCTTACATTGTCGAGGAAGTATATCGTTCCGGTGCCATCAAAATCAACAACGCAGAAGGCACTTTTCCGAGAGTTGTGAATGGGCAAAGAATCAAGCATTATATCTCAGGTACTCCCATAAATGTAGAAAGCAATATATTTAATACCATAACCCCAGAGGAGTTCATAAGGGATGTCTACCAGCCTGTTTCAGACTCCGAAAACGAAGAGGTATGTGATACGGTAAGCAAACCGACTCCAAAAAATTTCCAATAGCATTTTTTCTCAGTTTTGGAATATTTAGAAAAATACAAAAATTTAAGGTAGTCCGGAAAGCGTAGCAGGAGGCGACGAGCCTGCCAGGCGTGGGCCCACCCCCTGGCCGTGCCTGGGGGGCTCGTGAGCTCCTCGTGTGCCTCCCATACTCCGTTTTTTGGTGGAACACTCCTTATGGTCGGCAAAAATTCATTATGTAATCTCCTGAAAGTTCTGACCCTCGTATCACGCAAATATCCTCTATTTTCGTTTCGAGCCTGTTTCTGTAACAGATTTAGAGCAAAGATGTCCTCTCAAGATTCAGAGGGCGAGTGCTATGTGGCTGATTACCTTGACAACCCAAGGTCTATGGAGATTTAGATCCTTATGGTTGGACCACAGATGAGGAAGTTCCTCTACCCCAACCTGGGGACATGCATGTGGAGTTCAAGAAGTCGAGTCTCCCTAACTCAAGGAGGAAGCCTAAGATTTTGTTTACCCCTTCTCGTCTTTTGCAGGAAAGTAAGCAAGAATTATATCAAAGGGTGTTGAGGCTTTAAGAGGAAGTTAACAATCTAAAAGAGCAGAACTTTGTGCTAAAAAGGAAACTAAACAAGCTTAGGCATTCTTGCCCAACTCCACCACCATCACCCTCGAAGGAGGACAATTAAACACACGGGTATGGGCACTCCCCTTGGCTTGTGCCAAGCTTGGGGGAGTTGCCCCGGTATTGTATCACCATCACATCTTTTGCCTTTACCTTTATATTAGTTTGATCCTTTTGGTAATATCTTTATCTAGTAGAATAAAGTTTTTAGTATGATCAAGGCTTGAGTTTTGCTTTGTGTTACCCCCAATGTAATCGAGTTCGTGATTTATATAATAAAGAGTGTTTTAGTTAAGGGCTTTGCTTCTTGCCATGATCTAAAGAAAATAATAAGAGAACAAAAGCATGAAAGATCTGGTGATGATCTTATGAGAAGTGATGACTTCACATATAAAAAGAATGTTGACTGAAACTTGTTGTGGGTAGACAAACGTAGACCTTGGTCATTGTTGCAATTAATAGGAAGTAATAAACAAAGAAAGGTTCACATATAAATATATCATCTTTGACACCATCTATGATTGTGAACACTCATTAACTATTATATGCTAAGAAGTAGATGTTGGACAAGGAAGACAACATAATGAATTATGTTTGCCTGGTTCCGAACAATGTTATATGATTATGGATCCTTTAGCATGTGACGCCTGCTTCCACCTCATATTAGCCAAAACTTCTGCACTAAGTAGAGATACTACTTGTGCATCCCTAAAACCCTCAACCCAATTTTGCCATGAGAGTCCACCATACCTACCTGTGGATTGAATAAGATCCTTCAAGTAAGTTGTCATCGGTGCAAGCAATAAAAATTGCTCCCTAAATATGTATGATCTATTAGTGTGTGGTAAATAAGCTTTGTACGAACCTGTGATGAGGAAGACATAAAAGCGACAGACTGCATAATAAAGTTCTTTATCACAGGAGGCAATATAAAGTGACGTTCCTTCACACTAAGAGATCACACATCCAAACCTCAAAAGCGCATGACAACCTCTGCTTCCCTCCGCGAAGGGCCTATCTTGTACCTTTACTTTTTATCTTTAAAAGAGTCATGGTGATCGTCACCAATTCCTTATTTTGCCATCATCTTGGCAAGCGTCATGTGCTAGAGAAAGATCTATATTCATATGTCAACTTGGAAGTAAGTAATCATGAATTATTATTGTTGACATTACACTTGAGGTAAATAGTTGGGAGGCGAAACTATAAGCCCCTATTTTTCTCTGTGTCCAACTGAAACTTTGATCTCGTGAGTACCGCGTGAGTTTTAGCAATTGTAGAAGACTAAAAGATGATTGAGTATGTGGATTTGCTTTACAAGCTCTTATTTGACTCTTTCAGTGTTATGATAAATTGCAATTGCTTCGATGACTAAAGACTATTGGTTGTTAATTCTCAATAAGGTTCTTAATGCATGCTTTACATTGTGAATGAATTGTCACTTTAGCATAAGGGATTATATGACGATATTGCTATTCTAAATATGATCATGATGCCTGCATGTCCGTATTTTATTTTATCGACACCTCTATCTCTAAACAAGTGGGCATATTTATCGATCTCGGCTTCCGCTTGAGGACAAGCGAGGTCTAAGCTTGGGAGAGTTGATACGTCCATTTTGCATCATACTTTTATATTGATATTTATCACATTATGAGTTGTTATTACACATTATGGTACAATACTCATGCCTTGTCTCTCTTATTTTACAAGGTTTACCTGAAGAGGGAGAATGCCGGCAGCTGGAATTCTGGGCTGGAAAAGGAGCAAGTTTGAGATGTCTATTCTGCACAACTCCAAAATCCGTGAAAATCAACAAGGAATTATTTTGGAATATATAAAAAATACTGGGCCGAAGATGTACCAGAGAGGAGCCACCAGGAGGCCACGAGCCTGCCAGGCGTGGCCCACCCCCCCTGCAGCTCTTGTGGCCACCATCTTCTCCTATATGAAGGGTTTTGTCCGAGAAATAATCAATATAGAGCTTTTGGGAGGATACGCCGCTGCTACGAGGCGGAACTTCAGCAGAACCAATCTAGAGCTCCGGCAGGGCGGTTCTGCCGGGGAAACTTCTCTCCCGGAGAGGGAAATCGTCGCCATCGTCATCACCAACACTCCTCTCATCGGAGGGGACTCATCTCCATCAACATCTTCATCAGAACCATCTCATCTCCAAACCCTAGTTCATCTCCTGTATTCAATCTCCGTCTCGCAACTCCAATTGGTACTTGTAAGGTTGCTAGTAGTGTTAATTGCTTATTGTAGTTGATGCTAGTTGGTTTATTTGGTGGAAGATCATATGTTCAGATCCTTAATGCTATTCAATACCTCTCTGATCATGAACATAATTATGCTTTGTGAGTAGTTACGTTTGTTCCTAAGGACATGGGATAAGTCTTGCTAATAGTAGTCATGTGAATTTGGTATTCGTTCGATATTTTGATGTGTTGTATGTTGTCTCTCCTCTAGTGGTTTTATGTGAACATCGACTACATGACACTTCACCATTATTTGGGCCTAGAGGAAGGCATTGGGAAGTAATAAGTAGATGATGGGTTGCTAGAGTGACAGAAGCTTAAACCCTAGTTTATGCGTTGCGTCGCAAGGGGCTGATTTGGATCCACTAGTTTAATGCTATGGTTAGACTTTGTCTTAATTCTTCTTTCGTAGTTGTGGATGCTTGCGAGAGGGGTTAATCATAACTGGGATGTTTGTCCAAGTAAGGATAGCACCCAAGCACCGGTCCACCCACATATCAAACTATCAAAGTAGCGAACGCGAATCATATGAACATGATGAAAACTAGCTTGACAGTAATTCCCATGTGTCCTCGGGAGCGCTTTACTTTATATAAGAGTTCATTCAGGCTTGTCCCTTCCTACAAAAGGGATTGGGCCATATTTCTGCACCTTTGTTACTATTGTTACTTGCTACCCATTACAAATTATCTTATCATACAACTATGTGTTACCGACTATTTCAGTGCTTGCAGAGAATACCTTACTGAAAACCGCTTGTCATTTCCTTCTGCTCCTCGTTGGGTTCGACACTCTTACTTATAGAAAGGACTATGATAGATCCTCTATAGTTGTGGGTCATCAAGGAGGTCACCGCGGAAAGGCCAAGCAACAGAAGGAGAGGCCCGCTCGAGGCCGCAACAAGGAAGAGGGGGATGATGATGGCAACAAGGAGGACGACGAGCCCAACGAGCACGAATTTAAAAAAGGTACGAAGATCATGTGCATTGACGGAGGCGCCTCGTTGCATTCTTCTTACCGCCCACTTAAACAGTTGGCGCGCGAGATAAAGGCGACAGAGTCATCTGTCGATGCCCGAAACCATTTAAATGGTCCAACACGCCTATCATTTTTTACGCCGAGGATCACCCTGATCGCACAACTACGGTCGGATGTCTTCCTTTGTTGGTCTCACCAACAAATTTGCAACCTCAAGGTGACGAAAATGTTAGTTGACGGTGGGGCCGCTTTGAACTTGATCTCACCTAGTGTCATCAAAAGGATGCAAATTCCTGATGAAGATCTCAAGGAGACGGGCACCTTTTAGGGGATCAATCCAGGGACGAGCCAGCCGAAGGGAAAGATCACACTACCGACAACATTTGGTAGTGACCTATGTTGTAAATATGCCCTAGAGGCAATAATAAATTAGTTATTATCGTATTTCCTTGTTCATGATAATCCTTTATTATCCATGCTATAATTGTGTTGATCGGAAACTCGGATGCATGTGTGGATACATAGACAAAACCATGTCCCTAGTATGCCTCTAATAGACTAGCTCGTTGATCAAAAGATGGTTAAGGTTTCCTAGCTATGGAGATGAGATGTCATTTGATAACGGGATCACATAATTAGGAGAATCATGTGATGGACAAGACCCAAACTACAAACATAGCATATGATCGTGTCAGTTTATTGCTACTGTTTTCTGCATGTCAAGTATATGTTCCTATGACCATGAGATCATGCAACTCACGGACACCGGAGGAGTGCCTTGTGTGTATCAAATGTCGCAACGTAACTGGATGACTATAAAGGTGCTCTACAGGTATCTCCGAGGGTGTCCGTTGAGTTGGCATGGATCAAGACTGGGATTTGTTACTCCGTGTGACGGAGAGGTATCTTAGGGCCCACTCAGTAATACAACATCACAATAAGCCTTGCAAGCAATGTGTCTAAGTGTTAGTCACGGGATCGTGTATTACGGAACGAGAAAAGAGACTTGCCGGTAACGAGGTTGAACTAGGTATGGAAATACCGACGATTGAATCTTGGGCAAGTAACATACCGAAGAACAAAGGGAACATCATACGGGATTAACTGAATCCTTGACATAGAGGTTCGACCGATAAAGGTCTTCAAAGAATATGTAGGAACCAATATGAGCATCCAGGTCCCGCTATTGGTTATTGACCATAGAGGTGTCTCTGTCATGTCTACATAGTTCTCAAACCCGCAGGGTCTGCACACTTAAGGTTTGGTGACGTTTCGGTAGTATAGAGTTATGTATGGTGGTGATCAAAGGTCGTTCGGAGTCCTGGATGAGATCCCGGACGTCACGAGGAGCTCCGGAATGGTCCGGAGGTAAAGATTGATATATAGGAAGTCTTGTTTTGGTCGCCGGAAAAGTTTCGGGCTCATCGGTAGTGTACCAAGAGTGTCGGGAGGGTACCGGAGGATCATCGGGAGGGGTGTCACGCCCCGAGGGGCCTCATGGGCTGTGGGAGGAGACAACTCAGCCCCTGGTGGGATGGACGAAGCCTCCACTAAAGCCCATGAGGTTTGATAAGGAAAAAATCCAAAGGTGGAGAGGTGGAAAGAGTTTCCAAGTGGAAAGGAGGAATCCTACTCCTAATAGGATTGGAGTAGGACTCCTCCACCTCCAATTTCGGCCAGATCTTGAGGGTTTGAGGCTGCCTCCTCTCCTCCCTCCCTCCTATATATACTAGAGGATTTATAGGGAAAAGCTAACCCTAATTGCCACGTGCTGCCCTCTTCTTCTCTAGATCGAAGTTTCTCCTCTAGATTGGTTTCAGCGGTGCTTAGGCGAAGCCCTGCCGGAAAAGCTCCACCACCATCGCCGGAGCGCCGTCATGCAACGTTCCCCAACAGTGGCATCATGAGCTAGGTCTATGTGTAGATGAGATCTCGAGTAGAATACAAAGAGTTTGTGGGCGTTGATGCTTAGATTGCTTCCTCCCTTGGTCGTGTTTTGGTTCAGCGGTATTGTGAGATGAAGTGGCCCGGACCAACATTACTCATACGCTTACGAGACACCGGTTCCCTCAATCGCAACATGTTGGATAGATGGCTTGCGGGTGCCAGTTTCTCTCACTTTAGTTGGATCGGATTCGACAAAGCCGGTCCTTGAGAAGGTTGAAAAGCTTATGTATCACCGTTGTGGTTTATGCGTAGGTGAGAATTGTTCTTGCTAGATACCTATAGCATCCACGTAAAACATGCAACAACAATTAGAGGATGTATAACTTGTTTTTGCAGGGTATGTTGTGATGTGATATGGCCAACTACATGATGTGATATATGTGATGTATGAGATAATCATGTGTTGTATAGAATATCACGACTTGCATGTCGATGAGTACGGCAACCGGCAGGAACCATAGGGTTGTCTTTAATTATTGTATGACCTGCATGTCAATCATTAAGCGCTATGTAATACTTTACTTTATCGCTAAGCGGTAGCAATAGTAGTAGAAGCATGATGGGCACGACAACCCCACGGCGACACGTTGATGGAGATCAGGATGATGGATATCATGGTGTCATGCCGGTGACGATGGAGATTATGCCGGTGCTTTCTAGATGGAGATCAAAACCACAAGTTCATGGCCATATCATGTCACTTATGATTTGCATGTGATGTTAATCCTTTTATGCGCCTTGTTTTGCTTAGGATGATGGTAGCATTATAAGGTGATCCCTCACTTAATTTCAAGATAAATTGTGTTCTCCCCGAGTATTTACCGTTGCAAAAGTTCGTCGTGTCGAGACACCACATGATGATCGGGTGTGATAGACTCTACGTTCACATACAACGGGTGCAAGCCAGTGTTGCACATGCAGAACACTCGGGTTAAACTTGACGAGCCTAGCATGTACAGACATGGCCTCGGAACACAAGAGACCGAAAGGTCGAACATGAGTCATATAGTAGATATGATCAACATGATGATGTTCACCATTGAAACCACCTCAACTCACGTGATGATCAGACTTGAGTTGGTGAATTTGGATCATGTATCACTCGAATGACCGGAGGGATGTCAATTTGAGTGGGAGTTCTTCAGTAATATGATTAATTGAAATCATTATCATGAACATAGTCAGTAGTGTCTTTGAAAATTATGTTGTACATTACATGCTCGCGCTATAGCTCCCTTGAATTTTTATATGTTCCTAGAAAATAGAGTTGAAAGATGATGGTAGCAGTATTGCGTACTGGGTCCGTGATCTGAGGATTGTCCTCATTGCTACACAGAAGGCTTATGTCCTTAATGCACCGCTCGGTGCGCCAACCCCTTGAGTGTCGTATGTAGATGTTGTGAATATCTGACAGGCACGTTCTGATGACTACTTGATAGTTTAGTGCGTCATGTATTACGGCGTAGAATTGAGGCTCTGAAACGTTTTGAACGTCATGGAACATATGAGATGTTCTAAGAGCTGAAATTAGGATCTCAGGCTCGTGCCCATGTTGCGCGATAAGAGATCTCCAACAAGATTCTTTGCCTGCAAGATGAAAGAGAATAGCTCAATCGTTGCGCATGTGCTCAGATTGTCTAGGTTCTACAATCACTTGAATCGAGTGGGAGTTGATCTTCCAGATAAGATAGTGACTGATATAGTTCTCCAAGTCACTGTCACTAGGCTGATAGAACTTGGTGATGAACTATAAAATGCCAGGGATAGAAATAATGATCCATGAGCTGTTCGCGATGTTTGACACCGCGAAGGTAGAAATCAAGAAGGAGCATCAAGTGTTGATGGTTAGTCAAACCACTAGCTTTGAGAAGGGAAAGAGCAAGGAGGGAAACTTCATGGATAGCAAGTCAGTTGCTGCTCCAGTGAAGCAACCCAAAGTTGAACCCAAACCCGAGACTAAGTGCTTCTATTATGAGGAGAGCGGTCGCTGAAGCGTAACAACCCTAGATACTTGGTAGATAAGAAGGCTGGCAACGTCGACACAAGTATATTCGATATATGTGTTATTGATGTGTACCTTGCTAGTACTCCTAGTAGCACCTGGGTATTGGATACCGGTTTGGTTGCTAAATGTTAGTAACTCGGAATAAAAGCTACGGAATAAACGGAGAACTGGCTAAGGGTGAGGTGACGATGTGTGTTGTAAATGTTTCCAAGGTTGATGTGATCAACATCGCACGCTCTCTACCTTCGGGATTAGTGACGAACCTAATGTTATTTGGTGTTTTGCGTTGAGCATGAACGTGATTAGATCGTGTTTATTGCAACACGGTTATTCATTTAAGTTAGGGAATAATGGTTATTCTGTTTACATGAATAATACCTTCAATGGTCATGCACCCAGTGAGAATGGTTTGTTGAATCTTGATCGTAGTAATACACATGTTCATAACATTGATGCCAAAAGATACAAAGTTAATAATGATAGTACCACATACTTGTGGCACTACCACTAAATGTCATATTAGTATAAAGCACATGAAGAAACTCCATGCTGATGGATCTTTGGACTCATTCGATTTCGAATCGGTTGAGACATGCGAACCATGCCTCTTAGGCAAGATGACAAAGGACCCCATTTTTCAGATGGATGGAGCGGGCAAGTGATTTATTGGAAATGATACATGTTGATGTATGCAATCCAATGAGTCTTGTAGCGTGCGGTGGATATCATTATTTTCTTACCTTCACTCATGATTTGAGTAGATATAGTGTATATTTACTTAATGAAACACAAGTCTAAATCGTTTGAAAGGTTCAAGCAAATTCAGAGTGAAGTTTAAAGATCATCGTGACAGAAGATAAAAATGTCTACGATATGATCATGGAGGTGAATATCTGAGTTACAAGTTTGGCATACAACTTTAGACAATGTGAAAGTTGTTTCACAACTCACGCCACCTGGAACACCATAGTGTGATGGTGTGTCCGAACGGCATAGTCGTGCTCTATTGGATATGGTGCGTGCTATGATGTCTCTTAACGTTTTTCTACTATAATTTTGGGGTTATGCATTAGAGACAATTACATTCACTTTAAATAGGGCACCATCTATATCTGTTGAGATGACACCGTGTGAATTATGGTTTGGTAGAAACCTAAGCTGTCATTTCTTATTGTTTGGGGCTGCCACGCTTGTGTGGAAAATGTTTTCACCTAATGAGGTCGAACCCAAAGCGGACAAATGCATCTTCATAGAATACCCTAAGAACAGTTGGGTGAACCTTCTATCTCAGATCCAAGTGCAAAGTGTTTGTTGCTAAAATGGGTCCTTTCTCGAGGAAAAGTTTCTCTCGAAAGAATTGAGTGGGAGGAAGATAGAACTTGATGAGGTTGTTGAACCTTTGTTTCAACCAGAGAGTAGCGCGGCACAGAAAAATGTTTCTGCGGAGCCTACGTTAGTTGAAGAGGAAGTTAATGATGATGATCATGAAGCTTCGGATCAAGCTACTATCAAACCTCGTAGGTCGACAAGGACGCGTACTACTCCTAAGTGGTATGGCAACCCTGTCTTAGAGGTCATGTTGTTGGACAACGATGAACCTACGAGCTATGGAGAAGCGATGATGGGCTCGGATTTTGACAAATGGTTAGAGGCCATGAAATCCAAGAAAGGATCCATGTATGGAAAAAAAGTATAGACTTGGGTAGACTTGCTCGTTGGACGACAGGTCGTCGAGTAGAAATGGACCTTTAAGATGAAGACAGACGCTGATGGTAAATGTCACCATTTATAAAGCTTGACTTGTCGCAAAGGAGTTTTTGCCAAGTTCAATGAGTTGACTGCGATGAGACTTTCTCACTCGTAGCGATGCTAAAGTCAGTGGGAATTATGTTAGCAGTTGCTGCATTTTTCAATTATGAAATCTGGCAGATGGATGTCAAAACATCATTTCCTTCCTTAAGGAAAGGTTGTATGAGATACAACCAGAAGATTTTGTCAGTCCTAAGGATGCTAAAAGGTAAGAAAGCTTCAGTGATCCTTCTATGGACTGAAACAAGCATCTCGGAGTTGGAATATACACTTTGATGAGGTGATCAAAGTTTTTGAGTCTATACAAAGTTTATGAGAAACTTGTATTTACAATAAAGTGAGTGGGAGCACTATAGAGTTTCTGGTAAGCATATGTGGTTGACATATTGTTGATCGGAAATGATGTAGAATTTCTGGAAAGCATAAACGATTGTTTGAAAAGAGTTTTTCAAAGGAATACCTGGATAAAGCTACCTAATTGTTGAGCATCAAGATCTATAGAGATAGATCAAGATGCTTGATGAGACTTTCAATGAGTACATACCTTGACAAGATTTTGAAAGAGTTCAAAATGGATCAGTCAGCGAAAGAGTTCTCAACTGATTTGTAAGGTGTGAAGTTGAGTGAGACTCAAAGCTCGACAACGGCAGAAGAAAGAGAAAGGACGAACGTCATCCTCTATGCCTTAGCCATAGGCTTTGTATAGTATGCCATGTTGTGTACCGCACCTGTGTGTGCCTTGCCATGAGTCCGTCAAGGGGTACAAGAGTGATCCAGGAGTGGTTCACTGGACAGCGGTCAATATTATCCTTAGTAACTAAAAGACTAAGGAGATGTTTCTAGATTATGGAGGTGATAAAGAGTTCGTCATAAAGAGTTACGTCGATGCAAGCTTTAACACCAATCCGGATGACTCATAGTAGCAATCTGGATACGTATAGTGGAGCAGCCATTTGGAATAGTACCAAGTGGAGTGTGGTAGCAGTGTTTACAGTTTGGCATAGGGATTTGCAAAGTACACACGGATCTGAATGTCGCAGACCCGTTGACTATAAGACCTCTCTCACATGCAAAGCATGATCGAGCCCCACAACTCATTGGGTGTTAGATTCATAACAATGCGAATCACATAGTGATGTGAACTAGATTATTGACTCTAGTGCAAGTGGGAGACTGTTGGAAATATGCCCTAGAGGCAATAATAATTAGTTATTATCATATTTCCTTGTTCATGATAATCGTTTATTATCCATGCTATAATTGTGTTGATCGGAAACTCGGATGCATGTGTGGATACATAGACAAAACCATGTCCCTAGTATGCCTCTAATAGACTAGCTCGTTGATCAAAAGATGGTTAAGGTTTCCTAGCCATGGACATGAGATGTCATTTGATAACGGGATCACATCATTAGGAGAATGATGTGATGGACAAGACCCAAACTACAAATGTAGCATATGATCGTGTCAGTTTATTGCTAATGTTTTCTGCATGTCAAGTATATGTTCCTATGACCATGAGATCATGCAACTCACGGACATCGGAGGAGTGCCTTGTCTGTATCAAATGTCGCAACGTAATTGGCTGACTATAAAGGTGCTCTAGAGGTATCTCCGAGGGTGTCTGTTGAGTTGGCATGGATCAAGACTGGGATTTGTTACTCTGTGTGACGGAGAGGTATCTCAGGGCCCACTCAGTAATACAACATCACAATAAGCCTTGCAAGCAATGTGTCTAAGTGTTAGTCACGGGATCGTGTATTACGAACAAGAAAAGAGACTTGCCGATAACGAGGTTGAACTAGGTATGGAAATATCGACGATCGAATCTCGGGCAAGTAACATACCGAAGAACAAAGGGAACATCATATGGGATTAACTAAATCCTTGACATAGAGGTTCGACCGATAAAGATCTTCGTAGAATATGTAGGAACCAATATGGACATCCAGGTCCCGCTATTGGTTATTGACCATAGAGGTGTCTTGGTCATGAACAAATATGGACATAGTGATGTGAGCTAGATTATTGACTCTAGTGCAAGTGGGAGACTGTTGGAAATATGCCCTAGAGGCAATAATAAATTGGTTATTATTATATTTCTTGTTCATGATAACTGTGTATTATCCATACTATAATTGTATTGATTGGAAACACATTGAATGTGTGGATACATAGACAAAACCATGTCCCTAGTATGCCTCTAATAGACTAGCTCGTTGATCAAACGATGGTTAAGGTTTCCTAGCCAGTGGCATGATATGTCGTTTGATAATGGGATCATATCATTAGGAGAATGATGTGATGGACAAGACCCAAACTACAAACGTAGCATATGATCGTGTTTGTTTATCGCTACTGTTTTCTGCATGTCAAGTATATGTTCCTATGACCATGAGATCATGCAACTCACGGACACCGGAGGAGTGCCTTGTGTGTATCAAACGTCGCAACGTAACTAGGTGACTATAAAGGTGCTCTACAGGTATCTTCGAGGGTGTCTGTTGGGTTGGCATGGATCAAGACTAGGATTTGTTACTCCGTATGACGAAGAGGTATCTCAGGGCCCACTCGGTAATGCAACATCACAATGAGCCTTGCAAGCAATGTGACTATGTGTTAGTCACGGGATCTTGTATTACGGAACGAGTAAAGAGACTTGCCGGTAATGAGGTTGAACTAGGTATGGAGATACCGACGATCGAATCTCGGTCAAGTAACATACCGAAGAACAAAGGGAACATCATACGGGATTAACTGAATCCTTGACATAGAGGTTCAACCGATAAAGGTCTTCGTAGAATATGTAGGAACCAATATGGGCATCCAGGTCCCGCTATTGGTTATTGACCGTAGAGGTGTCTTGTTCATGTATACAAGTCAGGCTATCACAAGGTGACAACACTGTTTCTGATGAGTTGTACTCGTTGGCCAGGGGACCATCTTCGACTGTATTGACTTACAAAGGGTACGAGATAAATGGGAATACATTTTACACGATCGCCCAAGATGAAAAGAGCACCAACCAAAATAGCGGTGTCCGCTTTGATGCAGCAACCAAGAGGGGAAAGGACACATATTATGGTTACACAGTGGGCATATGGGAACTTGACTATGGACATGATTTCAAGGTCACTTTGTTCCAGTGCAAATGGGTCAATCTGTCAAGAGGCGGGGTACAGGAAGACCCACGGTACGGAATGACAACAGTGGATCTGAACAATCTTGGGTACACAGGCGAACCATTCGTCCTAGCCAATGATGTGGCACATATTTTCTATGTGAAGGACATGTCTACCATACCGAGAAAAAGAAAAGATAAGGAAGCGAATACATCATATGATGAGCCAAAGCGCCACATAGTTCTTTAAGGAAAAAGAGACATCGTGGGATTGGAGGGCAGGACACACATGTCTGAAGATTATGAAAAGTTTCATGAAATTCCTCCCTTCAAAGTCAAGGCTGTCCCAAGCACCCTGTTAAACGATGAAGATTATCCATGGTTACGGCGCAATAAGCAAAGGACAAAAGCGAAGAAAAAGTGAAGACTTTCTCTCCACAACTATATCATTGTAGTGACATGTGAAGAAATGAAATGCCTTTTGTAACACATGAGTGTTCGTCCGAAACCCTAATACTTCGAAAGAGATTTTTCGTTTTGTCCACAAAGTGCATCCAGTTTTTGTCGTAACCCTCTCAACTTTTTATGACATGCTATGTGGGTGAAATTATGATACCATGCCAACTTTCAACCTTTTCAGAGTTCATTTGAAGTGCCTTTCAATTTCAGGGTCATTTAGCTCAAAAAAATTGAGTAAGTGCATGAAAAATACCAAATGAAGTCAGAAAGGGTTGAAAATTGATGATGTGGCTTTGAATGGTGCATTTTGAACACACAAAAAGTCTGGAGTTCAAATGAGTTCAAAAAAATGAAATCCCTTTGTAACAGATGAGTTTTCGTCCGAAACCCTGATACTTCGAAAGAGATTGTCCATTTTGTACACGAAGTGCATTCATTTTTTGTCGTAACCCTCTCAAATTTTTAGCACATGCTATGTGGGTGAAATTATGATACCATGCCAACTTTCAACCTTTTCAGAGTTCATTTGAAGTGCTTTTCAATTTCAAGGTCATTTAGCTAAAAAATCATTAAGTGCATGAAAAATACCAAATGAAGTCAAAAAGGGTTGAAAATTGATGATGTGGCTTTGAATGGTGCATTTTGAACACACAAAAAGTATGGTGTTCAAACAAGTTCAAAAAATGAAATCCCTTTGTAACATATGAGTTTTCGTTTGAAACTGTAATACTTCAAAAGAGATTGTCCATTTTGTATACGAAGTGCATGCAGTTTTTGTCGTAACCCACTCAACTTTTTAGCACATGCTATGTGGGTGAAATGATGATACAATGCCAACTTTCAACCTTTTCAGAGTTCGTCTGAAGTGCTTTTTAATTTCTTTCAAAACATCATGGGAGTGGAGTTCAAAAAAGAATCAGCTAAAAAGCTTTTATAAACCTCTAGTATTTTTAAACAATAATTATATAAAAATTATGCAACTAAAATTATCAAAGTATTTTTTGTTCAAAACATTAATAGCAAAAAGAATATAATGATAAAACACACTGAAAATAAATAAAGCAAAAAATAAATAAAGCAAGAAACAAAACAAAATAATGGAAATTAAGCAACTAAAATTATCAAAGTGTTTATTTGTTAAAAAGAATGAACTAAAATAATAGAATAAAAATACTGGAAAAAAATAAAGCAAAAAAAACAAAACAAAAATACTGGAAAAAATAAAAAATTGTCGCCTACTAGGCCACCATGGCCTGAATATGACTAGAAACCCAACCAGCCAATTGGGCCAGGATTCAGGCCCATAGAAGGCCCACTAGGCCCACAGACAGATGCAGAGTGGTTAGGCCCGTAAGCCTGCTTTAAAGAGGAGCTCGAACTCTTAGACACACCACGCCTTATAAACAGGTGGGGCGTGGTCTCCACTAGCGTGGTGGGACTAAACTCCCACCACACCGATGTGCAAGGCCATTGGTCCCGGTTAGTGGAACCAACCGGGACCAATACCTACCTTTAGTCCCGGTTGGTGGCACCAACCGGGACCAATGCCCACCTTTAGTCCCGGTTGGTGCCATCAACCAAGACCAAAGGTCTCTGCTTCCCGCCCTTTGGGCTGCCGAAAAGAGACCTTTGGTCCCGGTTGGAGCCACCAACCGGGACTAATGGTGGGCATTGGTCCCGGTTGGTGGATCCAACCGGGACGAATGGTTGGGCTATATAAGCCAACACTTAGGATTTTCCCCAATTTCTCCCATCGTCGTGCCTTGCCTCCTCGTCGCCGTCGCCGTCGACGCCCTCGCCCTGCCTTGCCCCGATGTCGTTCGTCACTGCCGTCGCAATCGCCCTTCTTCCCTGACGCCTCGCCCTGTCATCACCGTCGTCGTCGCCGTCGCCGTCGCCGCGCCGTTCGTCACTGTCGTCACCGTCGCCCTGCCCTCGCCGCGCCCTGCCCCGACGCCCTTCTTCCCTGACGCCGTTCGTCACTGCCGTTGCCGTCTTCTTCGTCGTCGTCGTTGTCGTGTGCCCTTGCCCCGCCCCCCACCGTCGCCGTTGTCGTCGTCACCGTCGTCGTGCGCCCCTACCCCGCCCCCGATCAGCCCGGTCGCGCCCCTGCCCCGGCCCGTCCCCACCGTCGCCGGCCGCGCCCCTGCCCCGTCGTCGCCGGCCCTGCCCCTGCCCCGTCGTCGCCCGAGCCGTGTTGTGAGCCGCCGCGTTGCCCAGCCCTTTTATGTTTATGTTAATGTTCATAGCATTTTTTGGTCAAAAAAATAGATGTGATCATTGTCACACCAAAATGCTATACTTTTTCTGGATATGATGAATTCTTTAGTCATGTTCATATGATGTTTTTTTTGTTCATAGAATTTTTTTTTTGTTCATAGCATTTTTTGGTCCATGTATATATGTATGTGTATGTATGGATGGATGAATGGATGGATGTAACTCTAAGTTAAAATTTACCCCTCCCTGATAACTCCGACATGAGGAGGGACATGCATAAGAGAGAGGCGGTCCGCTCACCTGACCAACTATCGAGGCCACCCAAACCCTAGAAGAAAGAGCGTCGTTGTCGATCTACCCCGTCCCTACCTGATAAACTCTCGAGGCAACCCAAACCGGGATTGAAAAAGTGTTGTCGAGGCCACCACAAACCCTAGAAGTGTTGTCGAGGCCACACCAAACCCTAGAAGCGTTGTCGAGGCCACCCAAATTTACCAAGTTAAATGAAAAAAACTCCGGTAACATAGATTTATCAAGAATGCCCCCATTATGGATGTGCACAAGTTGATCCAATTTTTTTCTGATCTCATCTACAACGCGACGACCCCTGAGCGGGGCTACTCTGAAAAACAATTTCAAGTGCGTAAGCAATAATATTCACAATTTTATTTTATTTCCATATATATGTATTGACCCCCTTCTTCAAATCAGATGTGGCAGATGCGGGATGAACTCCTACCACATGATCACATACGAGCAATTCAAGAAGAATTGGCGGGATTCTTTCTTGACCACGTCATAAATAGAACCGGAGAATACCATCTGAAAGTTGACATTAGATGTTAGGGATTGTAAGAGATCTTATATTGTATATATGTAGGTAGTAGCGTCGGATATATATACGAAAACTTGTTATACGACCAATCTCTCGGAGAAAGAGAGGTCGATCACTTCTATCTCTATATGTTCATGACGATCTTCTGTACTTAATGGTTCCTTCATTTGCTTACTAGCTAGCCTGTCGACTTCTCTCTATAGTAGCTAGTGTCAACCAAGCACAAAGAAAGAGAGGACACTTCTCTCTATTAATTAGCTAACTAAAACAATATAAAACCCCTAAATTAACCGTCCAAACCCTCCTAAACCCCCCCCCCCTCCCTTTCAAAAAAAACCAGCAACTGCTAGATGCTGAAGCGTGGATGTCTTTTGGTCCCGGTTGGTGTTACAAACCGGGACTAAAGGTCCTCCTGCCTGGTCTCCCCGCAGAGGCCACGTGGAGCCCCTTCTGTCCCGGTTTGTAAGAGAACCGGGACTAAAGGTTTTGGGCTTTAGTCCCGATCCTTTAGTCCCGGTTCCGAAACCGGGACAAATGGGCCTTACGAACCGGGACAAATGAGCCTTTTTCTACTTGTGATAGTTCGGTTGTGGTAGATCACGCCGAGATGGTTCGGTTGTGGTACCTTGTACGCCAAGTATATTAGATAGATTGTTGGTACGTTAAGCTGGATTTGGTCTATCTCTATCTGTACCAACCTCCTTGTAATATCTCCACCGAATCCTGTAACCTAATGAGAGATGGGTCTCTCCAAATCAATATAAATACCATGCGGCCCTCATGTATGAGGGTAGAGACGCTTACATCCTATTCTACAGTAACCAACTGGAAACTGGTTTATGTTTTTCAGTGGAAAACCACTTTGATATGATTTCTGGTAAATGAGCTATAGGGGATGTTGGATGTTGTGTTCTGGCGGTTTACTTTATATATAAAGCGGGGCGAAAGACTTTTTCGGTAAATGATCTATAGGAGATTTGCAAAGATGGTCTGCCTTCAGAATGGGAACTTGAGTGGAAACTGAGATGAGCCTGCTCATATGCAGCACATGTGTTTGTCCAACTTATCATGATTTACAACTTTCATCTGTGATCCAAGCTTACTAATTTGAGTATAATCTAAGATTAATGACGAACCGTTTTCTTATTTTGTTGCTCTCCTTTGGTAATTGTGGTCATCAATGGTGTTTTCTTTTGTCAGAATTTCAGTTACACAAGTCAAACACAGCCACTTATCATTATTCAAATTGCCTGCAGCGAACCAGCACAGTTATAAATGCTTAGTGAATAATTGATTATATGTTTCTTATGAGATGCTCAGAAAGCAATGTGTGAAAAGGTACAGCTCTTTTGACTTCCTAACTGAGATTGTCAACAAGGTGCCAGATCTCGGTGGCGCTAAAACTTGTGGAGATGAAAGAGGATTACCCAGAAGAAGGTAAATTGACTTGGATTAGTCAAATCCTCATGTATCATTGTGACAAGTAACCCAGATTGAAATTCACTTTCTAGGAATTTCTCAAATGGAAGCAACCCAGAGAATGAGAAGCCCCGATCTAGCAAAATGGTACAATTCCATCACATATCAGCAGAGTTAAATTTTTCTTATAGCAGATAAGTTGATAACATAGTTGATTGCCTTTGCAGCCCATAAGAAGCTTGAACACTAGTCCTAGAGATCGAGGACGGCCTCCAACCAAGAGAAAGGAAATTGGTTATGTACAGTTTGAGGATGAGAGCAGCATGTTTGCTGAACAAATTAAGTGAACCCTTGCCAGGAGAATATTGACGAGGAGTTCTGTTAAATAAATAATGCACGAACCATGTCGCTTATTTGGTGTTGGATTGCTACTCTGAGAGGATGTTGTACATTAGCATTTAGAAAACACAAAATCAGTCACCAGGTTCAAAATAGCTGGTGCGCTTATTCAGTTGTTGGGCGGATAATATTTTCATAACTAACTAGAACCTATATATAATCTGCTAAGCCCAAGATACACAGCTCAGTTGTTCCGCACACAGAACGAGAGGCATAACTGTCCAAGACAATGTTGTACATTAGCAATGTATCTCAGTAAACAGTTCGATGGTCAACAAAAGACTAATACAAACATACCATATATTGCTGCATCAGTTTTTAGTGTAGGTGGATACACATAAATTCTCCTGGTTTGCAATGAACATTCCGAAACAGTGAATAATGCCAGCAGCGCCTACATTAGCATAACCATTTCTTGCTACCTCTGTTCATATTCTATCTCAATCAATGCAGCAGCACAGCTTTGGGAGAGGACACCCCGAAGCAGTCTTTACCATGTTCATCAACTGGGAACCTTTTTTTGCAACCACAAGAACATTTGACAAAGGAGATCCTTGCAACATGACACCAATCTTAATGGCTGTCACCTCCCATGTTTGCTAGCGAACCTGAAAGGAAAATTAAGGTGCACGGTTCCTCCTAGCTAGGTTCGGGTGAGAGGAACATCGTCATTGACAATTCTAGTTAAGCCAAGGAACTTGAATGTGCCATCTTCCAGCGAGATGACAATACCTCTGGTTCTGAACATGGAAGATGGCAACAGTTAAGATTATTAACCTAGTAGACAGAAAACATGTATAGCTAGCCTGCTGCACATATATACACAGTAAGGGAATTTAGCGATGTATTTTATTACTAGTCATGGACAATACCATTGTTTTTTCTTAACGGAACCTGAAAATTTTAATGAAGACAAGGGGATATCGACTCTTAACCATGGACAAACGCACGCACAAAAAAAAGGAATATGGGATAAGCAAGTTAAATTATCCAATCTTCGGTGTTGATTAATTCTAACCTAACATTACAATCCACATGAGTGCTATCTATGTTCAGGCAAGCCAAACGATAGGTCTTGGAACTATGGCATGCATATGGTGGAAACAAAACCAGGAGGCATCCTAACACTTTATAAACCCAGCAGTTTTCACAAAATATATCATGCATGCACTGGGCCATGGGTATGTTTCAGCGTCTGGGATACTAATAAATAGTGACCAAAATAAATAGAGAAGGGATCCTCTCAGCTCTATGGGTAACCAGCAATGGGGGAATCAAGGAACAAACATCCGAGGTGGTAACCAGCAAATAAACATTGGAGGAATCAATCAACAAACGATCCCCTTGGTCACCAGCCTCGAACAGCGACGGTCTAGCACTGGACAGCAGAACGGATGCGCTTGGAGGAGGAGGATGCAGCAGAGGTGCATGGCTTGCCACCTGGACCGCGCTTGTCGTCTCTATCTCTGGGAGGGGGGCCCGGCCTCCGGGAGGGCTTACCCCTATCCCGCTGACCCTGACTCTTGGGAAGGACACAGTTGTTGTCGATGAAAGTCACGATGTAGTGTGATGGGATGAAATGTGAGTGAACCCCAGACCCTCCATGCAAAATGCCTACCACCTGCTGATTGGTATTGTACAGGGGAGCTCCAGACGACCCAGTCTCGCTTCCAACAGATGCTTCCATAAGATGCAAGTCATACCCAATCGGGTTGGTGCTCATCAAAGCCAAAGGTCCTCGGTGTAGGCCTTGAAGCCCCGCGGCCATCGTACACGGACGGTACGCCGGCCAGGAATACAACATGCACTGGGTGCCCTCGTGGGTGTTCATGCTGAATTGCACAAGCGGGTGATCCGATGTGCATGGCATCCTCAGCCGCTCCCCCACAGTTCTCAAGGCCAGCTCTCTGAGATCCACGCGTACCATCATCAGGTCTCTGGCAGTCAATTCCGCAAACTGTTGCTAGGGTGTATGTACGCTCTCCCACAAACCCTCCATTAATGAAATGACTTTCTGCATGGGAACAGGTTACAGCAATTCCAAAATACTTGTTCACTTCTTCTATTGAAATTGGGTAGGTGCCTGCTTGATAAAGGAAGTCGATAATGTGAGCAGTTGTGGCAATGAACAAATGGTCACCCCGTCTCCTTACGGCAATCCCGGTTTCAGGGAGCCAATCTGCTTTGAAAATCTCATCGAGCTCCTTTTCATCCTTGGTTCCCAGGGAGTTGGCGATACCTCTCGTCGTCCTCTTGGCATACGGCGTGAGCATTATGATGAAGACAGACGGCCTGGCATGCGCATGCAATGGCCTCCAGTTAATCAAGGGCACTGTAGGCAGAGCAGCCGGAGCACCTGGATGGTCGGGAGCAGCCATTGGGGGTTGCACTGTGCTGCAGTAAACAAAGAGGCAAAGGAGAGGATCAGGAACAGATGCACCAGCAGGAACAGGAATGCAAGGCAAGAGCTCCATCTGCCAGACCAATGCAATGCAGATGGAGAGCTCCATCAGGAAGTGCAAAAATTAACAAACAAACAACCTTGAGAAACAACTAGTAGCTACTTCTTCTTCTAGCAATATTCTAGTGTAGCAGCATAGACAAAAGCACTGACCAACGTAGATGCTATTTTGGAACATAAAAACAATACTCCTACTAGAAAACTACTTGTTGATCCATAAGACAAGGTGCCCATAATAATGCTACAAACAAACAAACAAACAAAGACAAGACACGAAGAGTGCAAACCACCACCAAACTAGCACTTGAAACTCGCATCACATTCACCACACGAATCTACGAAAAGGACGCCACAAAGAGGAAAAGCTCCTCCCATGTCATGCTCAGAAGCTGCAAGCAAGCAAGACGGATTTTCATCTTGCGATATATGCTACTGGACTACTGGTAGTGGTAAAAACTCATCAGCTCGCACAGACAGGGCATCCATCGGATTGGCCCTAATGACGCACAACCGAGAGCAAACCACACGCGCGCGCACCAGTTCCTGCAACAACACGCGCACGCACGGAATCCAACCTTGATATGATGCTAAAATCTGCCTCCGGGAGGCTGCTGCTACCCACACTTGGAAAGATCGAAATCGGAACAAAACAAGGGTTCATCGGAACATTGGCCAGGGTTCGTCGGAATGCACCAGGTAAAATCGCAAGCCCGAACAGAGGAGAGAGACGGAGAGGAGAAATTACCTTGAGGGCGTGCCTGCTCCCGGAAATCTCGCTGCCGCCGCCCTCGCCCTCCCCCTCACACACCAGTATTACTTACTTGTAGCACTGCAGTAAGTAAAGAGGCAAAGGATACGATTAGGAACAGAAGCACCGGCAGGAACAAGAATGGAAGGCAAAAGCTCCATCAGCCAGACGAATGCAATGCAGAAGCTCCGTCAGGAAGTGCAAACACAGGAATTAATTAGTAGCTACTTCTTCTTGTAGCAATACTGTAGTGTGTACTCTGTACTGTAGTGTAGCAACAGAGACAAGAGCAAAACAATACTCTCTACTACTTGTTGATCCGGTGCCCATAATAACGCTACAACCAAACAAGCCAAGCCACGTTCGAGGATTGCAAACCACCACCAAACTAGCACTTGAAACTCCCATCGCATTCACGACACGACACACGAATCTATGGAAAGGGACGCCACGTAGAAGAAAAGCTCCTCCCTTGGTACATGCTACTGCACTTGAAAGGGACGCCATGCTCAGAAGCTCAGATCAGAAGGGAGATAAGAAGCTCATAACATAACATGTAGGAAAGAAGAAAACTAGCACTTGAAAGGGACGCCATGCTCACAAGCTCAGATCAGAAGCTGCAAGCAAGCAAGCACCGCAAAACGGTTTTTCATCTTGTGATATATAGTATATACGCACATGCTACTGGTAGTGGTAAAAACTAAAAGCACAAACAGGATGACAACCAAACCAAGTGGTTAGCTTGGTAAGCAATCAACAAGAATTTACAAACAAACAAACATCCGAGAGCAAACCAAACCAAACCAACACGCCGCACGCACCAATTGGATTCCTGCAACAACACGCACGGGATCCATCCAACCTTGATATATACTATGATGACATTAAATCTGCCTCCGGGACGCTGCTGCTACCTGCTTAATTACTAGTGTAGCATACTACCTCGAGAGATCGGAATCGAAACAAGACAAAACATCCCTCGCTAGCTCCAGACAAACGATTCGCAGCTAGTACTAGTAAGTATAAGAAGCCCGGCCAAAATCCGAGCCCCCCTAGCGGCAGCAGCAGCGTCTCAGCCCCGCAAACTCGGGAGAGCAAAGGAACAAAGCAGCGCCACAATCGGGCCACCATCCCGTCGAGAAAATGGTGCCCGAAAACCCCCGAGCCACGCCCGCGGCGAGCCGCGCCACCGCATTGGGCTGCCTACTCCCGAAACAGAGCCACTCTCTCGCTTCGGGGCCGCCTCCTGACCCGGCCATCAAGGGTTCATCGGAGGCGGCGGCGGCGGCCGGACGAGGGTTCATCGGAATGCACTAGATAGGTGAAATCGCGAGCCCGGACCGGGGAGAGAGAGAGAGAGAGACGGGACGGGGACGAGGAATTACCTTGCCGCCGCCGCCGCCGCCGCCGCCGCCCTCGCCCTCGCCCTCGTGGAATGGAATTGCTTCTATGGCGGCGCTCCGGGACGGGAGAGAGGACAGGGGTAGCTAAAAGAGAGTGCGGCCGCGACTCGTTCGTACTACTGTATAGGTTTTCGTTTCGGTTGGACCTGCACGGAAGCAAAAGCATTTACAACCATGCCTCCTTGTAACTTTCTTAAACGTCCGGATAAACCGTTTAATCAGTTAATATTATAAAATTACGGTATTAAAGAAGTCAGAGTGGAGCATCAAAAAACTCAAAAAAACAATATCACAATGAAGAATGAAAGGGATAGTCACCTCCTAATGCATTACTAGAAAAATGCCTATACACACAAGATTATTAGTAGTGTTTTTTATAAGAAAATGCTACTACTACTTGTCAGTAGCGCTTGCGCATGGCAAGCGTTCCTACTATGAACTTACCAGTAGTGTTGTTTTCATAAAACACGCTACTACTGAAATTGTTAGACCGTTGCCGGCAGGCCGGGAGTAGTAGTAGCGTTTTTATGTAGGAAGCGCTACTCCTACTGAACGTAGCAGTAGCACTTCATAAATAAAAGCGCTACTACTATGGGCTCCTTATCCACACCAACGCCCGCGCTCGACCTCACTCCCCCCTCACACACTCTCACTCTCGCTGGCGCCCTCCCCCGCGCGCCACCGTCTCCCGCGCGCTTCGGTCTTCTCCTGACGACCGGCCTCGCCCGCGCCGGCTCTTCTCTCCCCCGCCGGCCACCCTTCCCGCACCGGCCCCCTCTCCTGCTGGCCGACCTCCCGCACCGGCCCTCCTCCCTCGTCGACCCCCCCTCCCCCCGCGCGTCGGCCGTCCTTCATCGAGAGGTACTCCTCCTCCCTCCTCTCTCCTTCTCCCTCTAGGTTAATTTTGTTTACTAACTAGGTTAATTAGATGTTTTTTAGATGTTTGGTTAACTAATTTGGTTACTAAGTAGATGTTAATTAGGTTAGGGCAATAGTAGTGGTACTGTTAATTAGATGTTTTTAGTTAGGGAAGTAGGTTAGGTAACTAAGTAGATGTTAATTTAGGGCAGTAGTGTTTAGTTTATAGAAAAAATTGAATATAGTTTTTTACTGTTTTTTAGTAAGTGTTTAATAGAATTAGTTAGAAAATTAATAGAACTAGTTAAACTAGTTTATTTTTAGTAAGTACTAGTTTATTTTATTTATAGTAAGTGCTTAGTTGAACTAGTTGAATTAATAAAAAAGTTTATTTTTAGTAAGAAAATTTAGGTATATGAGATTTGATGATCTAATTGAAATTTTGTTTTTATTTATAGTAAGTCCTAAGATGAGGATAATAATGTTTTTGTTTATATTTTGTTTTTGCAGAAATCAAGGAGCCCCTGCATCATCCCTGTTGTCGTCCCCGTCACCGACCACCTATGACCTCGAGGTGAGACCAGCCAAATCCCCATGTCGATGACGATATAGATGTTTTGATAGTTGTAGTAGAGTAGTAGCTAGATGAGTAGCTGTGGTAATTTTCATGGAATATGTGATATGTAGTGTTCTGTAGTACTAGTGCTTGCCCAAATGGCCTATGTTTGCAGGGAACACCTCACGGTGGCCTATGTTTTGCCGGAGTGTTGATTCATTTCCGTTCCGGTAAATTTCAGGCGCTCGATATGTCCTATTTTAGCAAAGGTCATGCCGGATTTTTTTCATGAATTTTAGCATGACTTGTGCTAGAATATGTAGGAAATATCGAGTGACCCAGATTTGCTAGAAAGAGAATTAAACGACATTTTGAGTTGACTATAAGTCCGTCGGGGCTCCATACATGACAGTCAAAAAAATCAGTAAGGGAGAGTCTCCACCATATATGAGAGAAGAAGAATGCTGACTGTTGTCGTGGGGGTCACTTCTCCTTCTTCTCCTTGTGCTAGACCTTTGTTATGCACTAGGGGAAGAAGGAGTCGCGACCATCAACGACAGTCGAAAAATCAGTGAGGGAGTGTCCACCATATATGAGAGAGGAAGGAGAATCCCGACAGACCGATAGTCAACCCGTGATGAATAATAATGATCTAATTTAGTTTTTGTAGTACATATATTTAAGTTT
This sequence comes from Hordeum marinum, assembly GCA_022496015.1. Taxonomy (NCBI): domain Eukaryota; kingdom Viridiplantae; phylum Streptophyta; class Magnoliopsida; order Poales; family Poaceae; genus Hordeum; species Hordeum marinum. The sequence goes on from CM039676.1 coordinate 28,257,975, forward strand.
AGAAGTTTATTAATTTTGTTTTCATAATTAAGCATTTGTTCTCGACGTCGACGATGCCTGGCTCGCATCCTCGTCTTCGAATCGGTGGAGAGGGGCTGCTTGATTATAGGGGCCATGTCCGGGAATGGGCTCCGCCAGGCTGGTACTGCGACGTCCTACCTTCTGGGGCGCGCAACTTGGTGAGGACGCAGCCCGTCGTCGACCCAGAGGTTATTTGGTGGCGGTCGCGTGGGCCACTGTCGGTGCAGAGGGAGCCGGCCCCCGCGAAGGTGATACGTCACCGTGTTAGGGAGGAGGACGAGCACGTCCGACGCTATATGGCTGCGTTGGACGCCAGGTTCTCCAATACCTGGCAGGTTCTTCAGGGATGTCACCCGAGCTATGATCATATGATGGTTCCTTCTCTTTGGGTGTCCACCGCCTGTGCCGCTACCCGTCGTTCGCTATGGTTCTAATTGTATTAGTGATGTATTAGTGATACTATTCGACGATGTACGGACGCAAGAGATGATTTATTTTTTTATTGAATGCATGCTAATTTGAATACTAATTTGTTTTATGATTTAGTTTTGCTTATTGAATGAACGTTTGTTTGATATATGGAACGGGTTGACTTTAGGTCTGTTTCGGCTCCTTGTGTTTTTTTCAGTGTGGGAGAGTGTCCACCATATATATATATATATATATATATATATATATACATGAGAGAGAGGAAGAATCCCGACTGTTGTCGTGGGGGTCGCTTCTCCTTCGTTCCAGTGTGGTAGACATTTTGGTGTAATACACTCTGGGACGAATGGAGGAGCCACCATCACCGACTGTCGCAATATCAGAGGGGGTGCCCACCATATACGTGAGATGAGAGTTTAGGAAGAAAAGACTCGACAGACCTAAAGTCAACCCGTTGCATATTGAGTTATAGTGATCTGTGTGTTGATCAGTTTTCTCGTAGTTTCCTTTGGTCGATTTTAAATGTTTCAACTATGAACATAGGAAATGTCTGACGACAAAAGAGAATTTGCTATGTGCGAATACTTCGAAGACGAGCGCGGCTTGTGTGACAAGCCTTTCCTAGTTTATGGTAGGCGCTTCAGCATCATGCTGGATGAGACCTTCGAAGTGGATACAGTAAGTCACAATGACAAGTATATTTTCGTAATTAAGCATGACTTCTGCTTCTTTTGCTTCAACTTATAATTTTAATTTATTACTATTCTACTAGCGTATTCCCTGCCATGCAAGAATTGTTGGCTTGGATAAGATTGGTTTCAATACTAAAAAAGATATGGAGGTAAAGATAGTTCACTTGAGGACCGAGCATGGTTTTACTTTTGCGGTAAAATTATACCTTGCAGACACCTATTGCTATTTTGAATGCAAAACTTGGTAAGCACTATGCGAGGCTTATGCATTTGAGCCTAATATTCTTATCACCTTTGATATTCATTCGGAAGATGAAATTGAAGGTAATATCAACATCTGGGTCGATATGCAGACGCCTCCAGTTCTACCATTATATGAGTTTCTCAACCATATTTATTAAGTAATTTAAATTGTTTATTTAAAAATAGTTGACAACTTATTTGCATTGATAGATTATTTTCATTCTTCAAAAAATGTACGGAAGATGGTAGACAGAACCTACTACTACAGTGATGAAGCAGAATTAACTTATAAGGAGAAAGATCATCTTACCGCATTTCTTAGTCATCTTGAGAATTACAATAGCTATTATCAAACTCCTACACATTATGGTCAATACGTGCCACCAGTGCACGTGGTGAACTACGGTAACATTCATGGAGATTGCATGGTAAGATTTTAATTCTACTATTACGACATCCGTGCATCTTTTACATAAATTCTTATAAAACTAAACTACATTGCTAACTACAAAGTTATTACTATGCTTTTCAACAGAAAATTCCAAAGGATTGTGTGCCTCATCTGATGTTTCCGAGAGGTCGCATTGTTGTTACGAGCTTAGGGCCATCACGGCCAGGTTAGCCTACGCATCACTCCTGTCCATACCGGATTTCTAAAACCGATGGAGTCATGACAATCAAAGATTGGAAAAATGTATGGTCAATCGTAGAGAGCTACTTGGAAGCAACATTGTGCGTAGGCCAAGAATGAGAGACAGGATAATCTCCGTTCTCCATAATGGAGAGTCAGAGTCTATCTTGTTTTATGATATTGTACCTAAGAGAGGGTAGAGTAGGTCCTATGAGAGAGGACTAGGTCATAAGTACAATGTGTTATTATGTGCTACAGTGTGTTAGAGTTGATGATGATGAGGAGGAGGAGTTGTAATTATGACTAGTGACCTACTTGTTATATGATGTCTTATTGACGAAAATGATGGTGAGGAGGAGTTCTTATATGACAATGATGTATTATGATGATCTGATGAAACTATTGTATAGATACTGTATAAATACATCACAAATACGTACAAGGTGTAAATCTGCGAAAGCAGGAATACTAGCAGTAGCGCTGGAAATCATCTAATAGCAGCGCTGGATTAGTAGCAGCGCTTCGTTCGTCCAAGCGCTACAGATAGTTAGCAGTAGCGGTCGCCTGGCAAGCGCTACTGTTAACAGGACATAGTAGAAGCGCTTGCCAGGCCAGCGCTACTGCTAAAACTTAGCTATAGCGCGATAGCAGTAGCGCTGGACCCAGCGCTACTAATATGCTTATTTCGAGCGCTACTTCTAGGGTTTTCCCTAGTAGTGATGCCCTCACTAAGTCAAACAAACTGAGGGGGTTGAGGGATCAGTTGATGGAGGAGAGGGACAACCTGAAGCTGAAGAAAATTAAAATAAATCAGGATAAAGAACGCTAAACAACAAACATACGTTGCTCACTTCAGAAAAGATGGAGAAAGCAACCGGAAGAAGATTCTCGAGCTAGAGTTAATCCTTGATGAAGAGTAGTTTAACTATCTGAAGTGTATGAGTATATGTTAGTTGATCAGTACTAGCTAAGTTTTAAACTCCGAAGTTTATTAGTATGTTTGGTTCATTGGTACTCAGTTTTAAACTCTTATTAAATTTATGAATATGTTCAGTTGATCAGTACCTTTTGTGAAGTTTAATCTATTAGTTTACGAAGTAGTATTTTTTTATTATAAAAAACAAATTGCTAGTGTTGGACAACGTGAATTCCAACATCATGTAATATACTGCTTGCGTGGGATCCAACAACACCACTATATTTTAATTATGGCACCATATTGGTGGTGTCGGGTGTCCACGCCAGCAAGGCCTTCTTTGTCATGCCATAGATAGGCTTTTTTGAACTAGTGATTTGGAAAACAAGTTGATTGATGGCTGGATACCCCAAACGTCCCTTCATCACCTGTTTTACAATGGTATTTAACTGTCCATGGGTCTAACCCACACCTTCTTCCATGTCGACCTAACACGAAATTCCTCCTCTAGCTAACTCAAGAGTTCTAGCAATAGCGACTGCCCCTGGTTCGTCGAAGCATCCCAACGGGCATCTCAGAGACGACTGGAAAAGTTGATACGTCCCACCAAGCGCAATTAAGAAACGGCTTGCAATTCAAGGCTATCTGCCAGATCCAGATCTTCCGCCTGCCCGTCTAGGTTTAATGTCTATCGATGGTCAGGTGCTCACGTATAGTTATCTGATACGTCTCCAACGTATCTATAATTTTTGATTGTTCCATGCTATTATGTTATCAACTTTGGATGTTTTATATGCATTTATATGCTATTTTATATTATTGTTTGGACTAACCTATTGACCTAGAGCCCAGTGCCAGTTTTTTTCCTTGTTTTTGACCTTTTTCAGATAGGAATATCAAACGGAGTCCCAACGGAATAAAACTTTCGCGATGATTTTTTTTGGACCAAAAGAGACCCCTGAAGCTTTGGAAGAAGGCCACAAGAGCCACGAGGGAGTCACGAGCCCGAAAGGCATGCCCCACCCCCAGGGAGGGGCTAGCGGGCTCGTGACCTCCTCGTGGGCCCAACTGACGTAATTCCACCGCCATAAATTCCTACAAATACAGAAACCCCCAAAAAGAAACCTAGATCGGGAGTTCCGCCGCCGCAAGCCTCTGTAGCCACCAAAAACCAATCGGGAGCCCGTTCCGGCACCCTGCCAGAGGGGGAATCCATCTCCGGTGGCCAGCTTCATCATCCCGGCGATCTCCATGACGAGGAGGGAGTAGTTCACCCTCGGGGCTGAGGGTATGTACAAGTAGCTATGTGTTTGATATCTCTCTCTCTCTCTCGTGTTCTTGAGATGTCTTGATCTCTATGTACCGCGGGCTTTGCTACTATAGTTGGATCTTATGATGTTCTTTCCCCTCTCCCTTCTTGTAATGAATTGAGTTTTCCCTTTGAAGTTATCTTATCGGATTGAGTCTTTAAGAACACTTGATGTATATCTTGCACGTGTCTATCTGTGGTGACAATGGGATATTCATGTGAGTACTTGATGTATGTTTTGGTGATCAACTTGTGGGTTTCGTGACCTCGGGAATCTATGCATAGGGGTTGGCACACGTTTTGACTCTCCGGTAGAAACTTTGGGGCACTCTTTGAAGTTCTATGTGTTGGTTGAATAGATGATTCTGAGATTGTGTGATGCATATTGTATAATCATGCCCACGGATACTTGAGGTGACAATGGAGTATCTAGGTGACATTAGGGTTTTGGTTGATGTGTGTATTAAGGTGTTATTCTAGTACGAACTCTAGGATAGATTGAACGGAAATAATAGCTTCGTGTTATTTTACTACGAACTCTTGAATAGATCGATCAGAAAGAATAACTTTGTGGTGGTTTCGTACCCGACAATAATCTCTTTGTTTGTTCTCCGCTATTAGTTACTTTGCAGTGACTCTTTGTTGCACGTTGAGGGATAGTTATATGATCCAATTATGTTATCATTGTTTAGAGAACTTCCACTAGTGAAAGTATGAACCCTAGGCCTTGTTTCCAAGCATTGCAATATCGTTCGTGCTCACTTTTACTATTAGTTACCTTGATGTTTTTATATTTTCAGATTACAAAAACCTATATCTACTATCCATATTGCACTTGTATCACCATCTCTTCGCAGAACTAGTGCACCTATAAAACTTACCATTGTATTGGGTGTGTTAGGGACACAAGAGACTCTTTGTTATTTGGTTGCAGGGTTGGTTGAGAGATACCATCTTCATCCTACGCCTCCTGTGGATTGATAAACCTTAGATCACCCACTTAAGTAAAAATTGCTACTATCCTACAAACCTCTGCACTTGGAGGCCCAACAACGTCTACAAGGAGAAGGATTGCATAGTAGACATCAAGCTCTTTTCTGGCGCCGTTGCCGGGGAGGTTAGCGCTTGAAGGTATATCTTTAGATCTTGAAATCGAATCTTTTAGTTCTTCTTTTATCACTAGTTTAGTTTTTTAAAAGAAAAAAATGGAATTAAGGTTACCTCATATGCTTCATCTTTTTAATGTCTTTCGTGAAAATGATGGAAAAGAAAATTGTGCTCAAATGCTAGAAGAAGAATTACATAGGATGCTTGGCAGAAAATATGTGAATGATGAGCATGATTGTAATGTTGTTAGTATGAATACTTTGAATATCCATGATGCTAATGATATGCAAAGCTACAAGCTTTGGGATGCTATGTTTGATAAAGATGATCTTTTTAGTTCCCCCACTTTGAATGATCAAAATTATTATGATGAAAGCATGCCCCCTATCTATGATGATTATGGTGATGATACTTATGCTATAAATAAGAATGATGATAAAACTTATCACAATTATGAGTACCCTTTTGCTAAACATTGCTCTTTTAATGTGGAAACAATTTGTAGTGCTCAAGTCTTTTACGATACTCCCACTATTAATCATGAGAATAAATTTGCTTATGTGGAGAGTAGTAAAATTTCTATGCTTGTAGATCATGAAAAGAATGCTTTAGGTGCTGGTTATATTTTTGAATTCATTCATGATGCTACTGAAAATTATTATGAGAGAGGATCATATGCTTCTACATATTGCAATAATGTCAAGTTTCCTCTCTATGTGTTGAAATTTTTGAAGTTATGCTTGCTTTGCCTTCCTATGCTAGATGATTCTTGCTCCAATAAGTTGTTTGTTCACAAAATACCTATGCATAGGAAGTGGGTTAGACTTCAATGTGCTTGTCATATGCCTCATGATGCTCCCGTTATGTTCCAATTCTTATCTTGTATGTGAGCATCATTGAAATCATCATGCCTAGCTTGAAAGGCATTAAAGAAAAGTGCTTGTTGGGAGACAACACAATATGTATCTGATACGTCCATTTTGCATCATGCTTTTATATTGATATTTATCACTTCTTGAGTTGTTATAACACATTATGGTACAATTTTCATGCCTTTTCTCTCTTATTTTGCAAGGTTTACACAAAGAGGGAGAATGCTGGCAGCTGGAATTCTGGGCTTGAAAAGGAGCAAGTTTGAGATGGCTATTCTGCACAACTCCAAAAGCCATAAAAATCAACGAGGAATTTTTTTGGAATATATAAAAAAATACTGGGCCAGAAAAGTACCGGAGAGGGGTAGCCAGAAGGTCACGAGCCTGCCAGGCGCGGCCCCCCTGGTCACGCCTCCTCGGCTCGTGGGCTCCTCGTAGCTCCTCTGGGCCCCATCTTCTCCTATATGGAGGGCTTCGTCCGAGAAAAAATGAGAATAGAGGTTTCGAGAGGAGATGTCGGTGCCACGAGGCAGAACTTGAGCAGAACCAATCTAGAGCTCGGACAGGGCTGTTCTGCCGAGGAAACTTCTCTCCCGGAGAGGGAATCGTCGCCATCGTCACCACCAACACTCCTCTCATCGGAGAGGACTCATCTCCATCAACATCTTCATCAGAACCATCTCATCTCCAAACCCTAGTTCATCTCTTGTACTCAATCTCCGTCTCGCAACTCCGATTGGTACTTGTGAGGTTGCTAGTAGTGTTAATTGCTTATCGTAGTTGATGCTAGTTGGTTTATTTGGTGGAAGATCATATGTTCAGATCCTTAATGATATTCAATACCCCTATGATCATTAACATAACCATGCTTTGTGAGTAGTTACTTTTGTTCCTGAGGACATGGGATACGTCTTGTTAATAGTAGTCATGTGAATTTGGTATTCGTTCGATATTTTCATGTGTTGTATGTTGTCTCTCCTCTAGTGGTGTTATGTGAACGTCAACTACATGACACTTCACCATTATTTGGGCCTAGAGGAAGACATTGGGATGTAATAAGTAGATGATGGGTTGCTAGAGTGACAGAAGCTTAAACCCTAGTTTATGCGTTGCGTCGTAAGGGGCTGCTTTGGATCCACTAGTTTAATGCTATGGTTAGACTTTGTCTTAATTCTTCTTTCGTAGTTGCGGATGCTTATGAGAGGGGTTAATCATAAGTGGGATGTTTGTCCAAGTAAGGGAAGCACCCAATCACCAGTCCACCCACATATCAAACTATCAAAGTAGCGAACGCGAATCATATGAACATGACGAAAACTAGCTTGACAGTAATTCCCATGTGTCCTCGGGAGCGCTTTACTTTATATAAGAGTTCGTTCAGGCTTGTCTCTTGCTACAAAAGGGATTGGGCCATATTGCTGCACCTTTGTTACTGTTGTTACTTGTTACCCGTTACAAATTATCTTATCATACAACTATCTGTTACCGACTATTTCAGTGCTTGCAGAGAATACCTTACTAAAAATTGCTTATCATTTCCTTATGCTCCTCGTTGGGTTCGACACTCTTACTTATCAAAAGAACTAAGATTGATCCCCTATACTTGTGGGTCATCAAGACTCTTTTCTGGCGCCGTTGCCGGGGAGTGAAGGGCCTTTGGTAAGTAGAATTTGGTAAGGAAACATTTATATCGTGTGCTGAAATTTATTGTCACTTGTCACTACGGAAACTAATCCTTTGAACAGCTTGTTCGGGGTATCTTCACCTCGACCAGAAACACAAAGAGTTTCTCCTCAACCTACTGCACCTGCTGAAAATATTTATTATGAGATTCCTTCGGGTATGCTAGAGAAACTGTTGGCTAATCCTTTTACAGGAGATGGAACATCACATCCTGACTTGCATCTAATCAATGTGCATGAAGTTTGTGGTTTATTTAAGCTTGCAGGTTTGCCCGAGGATGAGGTCAAGAAGAAGGTATTTCCCTTATCTTTGAGTGATAAAGCATTGACATGGTATAGGCTATGTGATGATACTGGATCGTGGAACTACAAACGATTGAAATTGGAATTTCATCAAAAGTTTTATCCTATGCATTTGGTACATCGTGATCGGAATTATATCTATAATTTTTGGCCTCGTGATAGAGAAAGTACCGCTCAAGCTTGGGGGAGGCTTAAGTCAATGTTATATTCATGCCCCAACCATGACCTCCCCAGAGAGATTATTATTATGAACTTTTATGCTCGGCTTTCTCATGACAATCGCACCATGCTCGAAACTTCTTGTACCGGTTCTTTCATGAAGAGAGATATTGACTTCAGATGGGATTTATTGGAAACGATTAAATGCAATTCTGAATATTGGGAGTTTGATGAAGGTAATGAGTCAGGTATGAATCTTAAGTTTGATTGCGTTAAATCTTTCACAGAAACAAATACCTTTCGTGATTTTAGCGCTAAACATGGACTTGACTCTGAGATAGTATCTTCTTTATGTGAATCATTTGCTACTCATGTTAATCTCCCTAAGGAGAAGTTGTCTAAATATCATCCTCCTATAGAAGTTAATGTAGCTAAACCTGTTCCAGTTGAAGAGAAAGTAATTGCTTATAATGATTCTATTGTCCCTACTGCTTACATTCAGAAACCACCTTTCCCTGTTAGAATAAAGGATCACGCTAAAGCTTCAACTGTGATACGTAAGGGTTACATTAGAACACCTACACCCCTAAGCAAATTAAATTTGAACCTAGTATTGCTATTATTAAAGATCTCTTGACCGACAATGTTGAAGGGCATGTTATTCAATTCTGTGAAGCTTCTGCTAGAATTGCTAAACCTCATACTAGTGATAAGCATAAACGTGTGGTTGGCATGCCTATTGTTTCTGTTAAGATAGGAGATCATTGTTATCATGGTTTATGTGACGTGGGTGCTAGTGTTAGTGCAATACCTCGATCTTTATATAATGAAATTAAAGATGAAATTGCACCTGTCGAGATGGAATTTATTGATGTTACCATTAAACTTGCTAATAGAGATACTATCTGCCCTGTGGGAATTGTTAGAGATGTTGAAGTCTTGTGTGGTAAAACTAAGTATCCTAGTGATTTTTTTGTTCTTGCTACCACACAAGATAGCTTTTGTCCCATCATATTTGGTAGACCTTTTCTCAATACTGTTAATGCCCAAATTGATTGTGAGAAACAAACTGTTACTGTTGGCTTTGAAGGAGTGTCGCATGAATTTAATTTTTCTAAGTTTAGTAGACAACGTCATGAAAAAGAATTGTCTAGTAAGGGTGAAATTATTGCTCTTACTTCTATTCTTGTGCCTCCTACTGATCCTTTAGAGCAATACTTGCTTGAACATAAAAATGATATGCATATGGATGAGAGGAATGAGATAGATAGAGTTATCTTTGAACAAAGTCCTATCCTTAACAATAATTTGCATGTTGAATTACTTGGAGATCCTCCTCCACCAAAGGGTGATCATGTGTTTGAGCTTAAACCATTACCTGATACTCTTAAATATGCTTATCTTGATGAAAAAGGGATATATCCTCTTATTATTAGTGCTAACTTTCAGAGCATGAAGAAAATAAATTATTGAAAACTCTAAGGAAGCACCGTGCTGCTATTGGATATACTCTTGATGATCTTAAAGGCATTAGTCCCACTCTATGCCAGCATAAAATTAAAATTGATCCTGATTCCAAACCAGTTGCCGACCCTCAACGAAGACTGGATCCTAAGATGAAAGAGGTGGTAAGAAAAGAAATACTAAAGCTTCTGGAAGCAGGTATTATTTACCCTGTGGCATATAGTGATTGGGTAAGTCCGGTGCATTGTGTCCCTAAGAAGGGAGGTATTACCGTTGTTCCTAATGATAAAGATGAATTGATCCCACAAAGAATTGTTACTGGCTATAGGATGGTAATTGGTTTTAGGAAATTAAATAAAGCTACTAAGAAAGATCATTACCCTCTACCTTTCATTGATCAAATGCTAGAAAGATTGTCTAAACATACACACTTTTGCTTTCTAGATGGTTATTCTGGTTTCTCCCAAATACCTGTTTCACAATCTGATCAGGAGAAAACCACTTTTACTTGCCCTTTCGGTACCTTTGCTTATAGACGTATGCCTTTTGGTGTATGTAATGCACCTGCTACTTTTCAAAGATGTATGATCGCTATATTCTCTGATTTTTGTGAAAAGATTGTTGAGGTTTTCATGGATGATTTCTCCGTTTACGGATCTTCTTTTGATGATTGCTTGAGCAACCTTGATCGAGTTTTGGAGAGATGTGAAGATACTAACCTTGTATTGAATTGGGAGAAGTGCCACTTTATGGTTAATGAAGGCATTGTCTTGGGACATAAAATTTCTGAAAGAGGTATTGAAGTTGATAAAGCTAAAGTTGATGCCATTGATAAAATGCCATGCCCTACAAACGTTAAAGGTATAAGAAGTTTCCTTGGTCATGCTGGTTTCTATAGAAGGTTTATTAAAGACTTCTCTAAGATTTCTAGGCCTCTCACTAATCTCTTACAAAAATATATTCCATTTGTTTTTTATGATGATTGTGAAGAAGCATTTGAAATACTCAAGAAGGCCTTGATAACTGCACCTATTGTTCAACCACCTGATTGGAACCTACCTTTTGAAATTATGTGTGATGCTAGTGATTATGCTGTTAGTGCTATCCTAGGACAAAGAGTCGATAAGAAATTAAATGTTATTCATTATGCTAATAAAACTCTAGACAGTGCCCAAAGAAACTATGCTACTACTGAAAAAGAATTTTTAGCAGTTGTGTTTGCATGTGATAAGTTCAGACCTTATATTGTTGATTCTAAAGTTACTATTCACACTGATCATGCTACTATTAAATATCTCATGGAAAAAAGAGATGCTAAACCTAGACTTATTAGATGGGTTCTCTTGCTACAAGAATTTGATTTGCATATTGTTGATAGGAAGGGTGCTGAGAACCCCGTAGCAGATAACTTATCTAGGTTAGAGAATGTTCTTGATGACCCACAACCTATTGATGATAGCTTTCTTGATGAACAATTAAATGTTATCAATGCTTCACGCAGTACACCATGGTATGCTGATTATGCTAATTATATTGTTGCTAATATATACCACCTAGTTTCACGTACCAACAAAAGAAAAAGTTCTTTTATGATTTGAGACATTACTTTTCGGATGATCCTCACCTATATAAAGAAGGAGTAGATGGTATTATTAGACATTGTGTACCTGAGCATGAACAGGGACAAATCCTACAGAAGTGTCACTCCGAGGCTTACGGAGGACACCATGCTGGAGATAGAATTGCACACAAGGTATTGCAATCCGGTTTTTATTGGCCTACTCTCTTTAAGGATGCTCGTAAGTTTGTCTTGTCTTGCAATGAATGTCAAAGAATAGGTAATATTAGTAAACGTCAGGAAATGCCTATATTCACTTGTCATTGAACCATTTAATGTTTGGGGTTTTGATTATATGGGACCTTTTCCAAAGTCCAATGGGTATACTGATATTTTAGTTGTTGTTGATTATGTTACTAAGTGGGTAGAAGCTATTCCAACTAGTAGTGCTCATCATAACACCTCTATTAAGATGCTTAAAGAAGTTATTTTCCCTAGATTTGAAGTCCCTAGATATTTAATGACTGATGGTGGTTCACATTTTATTCATGGTGCTTTCCATAAAATGCTTGCTAAGTATGATGTCAACCATAGAATTGCATCTCCTTATCATCCTTAGTCTAGTGGTCAAGTAGAGTTAAGTAATAGAGAAATTAAACTAATTTTGCAAAAGACCGTTAATAGGTCTAGAAAGAATTGTTCTAAGAAACTTGATGGTGCACTATGGGCTTATAGAACTACTTATAAGAATCCCATGGGCATGTCTCCTTATAAAATGGTCTACGGTAAAGCATGTAATTTACCTCTTGAGCTAGAGCATAAGGCTTATTGGGCAATCAAAGAGCTCAACTTTTATTTCAAACTTGTTGGTGAGAAGAGGTTATTTGATATTAGCTCACTTGATGAATGGAGAACTCAGGCATATGAAAATGCTAAGTTGTTTAAAGAGAAAGTTAAGAGGTGGCATGATAAAAGAATACAAAAACGTGGGTTCAATGTAGGTGATTATGTCTTGCTATACAATTCTCGTTTAAGATTTTTTGCAGGCAAACTTCTCTCTAAATGGGAAGGTCCTTACATTGTCGAGGAAGTATATCGTTTCGATGCCATCAAAATCAATAACGCAGAAGGCACTTTTCCGAGAGTTGTGAATGGGCAAAGAATCAAGCATTATATCTCAGGTACTCCGATAAATGTAGAAAGCAATATAATTAATACCATAACCCCGGAGGAGTACATAAGGGATGTTTACCAGCCTGTTTCAGACTCCGAAAACGAAGAGGTATGTGATATGGTAAGCAAACCGACTCCAAAACTTTTTCAATAGCAATTTTTCGCAGTTTTGGAATATTTAAAAAATTACAAAAATTTAAGGTAGTCCGGAAAGTGCACCAGGAGGCCACGAGCCTGCTAGGCGCAGGCCACCCCCCTGGCCGCGCCTGGGTGGCTCGTGAGCTCCTCGTGCGCCTCCCGGACTCCGTTTTCTTGTGGAACACTCCTTATTGTCGGCAAAAATTCATTATATAACTTCCTGAAAGGTCTGACCCTCGTATCACGCAAATATCCTTTGTTTTCGTTTCGAGCCTGTTTCTGTAGCAGATTTAGAGCAAAGATGTCCTCTCAAGATTCAGAGGGAGAAAGCTATGTGGCTGATTACCTTGCTAACCCCAAGGTTTATGGAGACTTGGATCCTTATGGTTGGACCACAGATGAGGAAGAAGATTATGATCCTAAGGGGAAGGAAGGAACAAGTTCCAACGAAGAGGAAGTTCCTCTATCCTCACCTGGGGACATGCATGTGGAGTTCAAGAAGTCGAGTCTCCCTAACTCGAGGAAGAAGCCTAAGATTTTGTTTACCCCTTCTCGTCTTTTGCAGGAGAGTAAGCAAGAATTATGTCAAAGGGTGTTGAGGCTTGAAGAGGAAGTTAACGATCTAAAAAAGCATAACTTTTTTCTAAAAAGGAAACTAAACAAGCCGGCCGGTATTCCAACTCCACCACCATCACCTCCGAAGGAAGACAGTTAAACACACGGGTATGGGCACTCCCCTTGGCTTGCGCCAAGCTTGGGGGAGTTGCCCTGGTATCGTATCACCATCACATCTTTTTCATTTACCTTTATATTAGTTCGATCCTTTTGGTAATATCTTTATCTAGTAGAATAAAGTTTTTAGTATGATCTAGGCTTGAGTTTTGCTTTGTGTTACCCCCAATGTAATCGAGGTCTTGAGCTATATAATAAAGAGTGTTTTAGTTAAGGGCTTTGCTTCTTGCCATGATCTAAAGAAAATAATAATAAGAGAACAAAAGCATGAAAGATCATGTGACAATCTTATGAGAAGTGATGACTTCACATATAAAAAGAATGTTGACTGAAACCTGTTGTGAGTAGACAAATGTAGACCTTGTTCATTGTTGCAATTAATAGGAAGTGATAAAGAAAGAGAGGTTCACATATAAATATATCATCTTTGACACCCTCTATGATTGTGAACACTCATTAAACTATTACATGCTAAGAGGTAGATGTTGGACAAGGAAGACAATATAATGAATTATGTTTGCCTGGTTTCGAACAATGTTATATGATTATGGATCCTTTAGCATGTGACGCTTGCTTCCACCTCATATTAGCCAAAACTTCCGCACTAAGTAGAGATACTACTTGTGCATCCATAAAACCCTCAACCCAGTTTTGCCATGAGAGTCCACCATACCTACCTATGGATTGAATAAGATCCTTCAAGTAAGTTGTCATCAGTGCAAGCAATAAAAATTTCTCCCTAAATATGTATGATCTATTAGTGTGTGGAAAATAAACTTTATACGAACCTGTGATAAGAAAGACATAAAAGCGACAGACTGCATAATAAAGTTCTTTATCACAGGAGGCAATATAAAGTGACGTTCCTTCACATTAAGAGATCACACATCCAAACCTTAAAAGCGCATGACAACCTCTTCTTCCCTCTGCGAAGGGACCTATCTTGTACCTTTACCTTTTATCTTTAAAAGAGTCATGGTGATCTTCACCAATTCCTTATTTTGCCATTATCTTGGCAAGCATCATGTTCTAGGGAAAGATCTATATTCATATATCAACTTGGAAGTAAGTAATCATGAATTATTATTGTTGACATGACCCTTGAGGTAAAGAGTTGGGAGGCGAAACTATAAGCCCCTATCTTTCTCTGTGTCCAACTGAAACTTTGATCTCATGAGTACCGCGTGAGTTTTAGCAATTGTAGAAGACTAAAAGATGATTGAGTATGTGGATTTTCTTTACAAGCTCTTATTTGACTCTTTCCGATGTTATGATAAATTGCAATTGCTTCAACGACTAAGGACTACTGGTTGTTAATTCTCAATAAGATTCTTGATGCATGCTTTACATTGTGAATGAATTGTCACTTTAGCATAAGGGATTATATGACGATATTGCTGTTCTAAATATGATCATGATGCCTGCATGCCCGTATTTTATTTTATCGACACCTCTATCTCTAAACATGTGGGCATATTTATCGATCTCGGTTTCTGCTTGAGGACAAGCGAGGTCTAAGCTTGGGGGAGTTGATACGTCCATTTTGCATCATGCTTTTATATTGATATTTATCGCTTCTTGAGTTGTTATAACACATTATGGTACAATATTCATGCCTTTTCTCTCTTATTTTGCAAGGTTTACACAAAGAGGGAGAATGCCGGCAACTGGAATTTTGGGCTGGAAAAGGAGCAAGTTTGAGATGGCTATTCTGCACAACTCCAAAAGCCGTAAAAATCAACGAGGAATTGTTTTGGAATATATAAAAAATACTAGGCCAGAAAAGTACTGAAGAGGGGCAGCCAGGAGGTCACGAGCCTGCCAGGCACGGGGCCCCCCTAGCCGCGCCTCCTGGGCTCGTGGGCTCCTGTAGCTCCTCTGGCCCCCATCTTCTCCTATATGGAGGGTTTCGTCCAAGAAAAAATGAGAACAGCGGTTTTGGGAGGAGACGCCACCGCCACGAGGCGGAACTTGAGCAGAACCAATCTAGAGCTCCGGCAGGGCTGTTCTGCCGGGGAAACTTCTCTCCCGGAGAGGGAAATCGTCGCCATCCTCACCACCAACACTCCTATCATCGGATAGGACTCATCTCCATCAACATCTTCATCAGCACCATCTCATCTCCAAACCCTAGTTCATCTCTTGTACTCAATCTCCGTCTCGCAACTCCGATTGGTACTTGTGAGGTTGCTAGTAGTGTTAATTGCTTATCGTAGTTGATGCTAGTTGGTTTATTTGGTGGAAGATCATCTGTTCAGATTCTTAATGATATTCAATACCCTTCTGATCATGAACATAACCATGCTTTGTGAGTAGTTACTTTTGTTCCTGAGGACATGAGATAAGTCTTGTTAATATTAGTCATGTGAATTTGGTATTCGTTCGATATTTTCATGTGTTGTATGTTGTCTCTCCTCTAGCGGTGTTATGTGAACGTCGACTACATGACACTTCACCATTATTTGGGCCTAGAGGAATACATTGGGATGTAATAAGTAGATGATGGGTTGCTAGAGTGACAGAAGCTTAAACCCTAGTTTATGCGTTGCGTTGTAAGGGGCTGATTTGGATCCACTAGTTTAATGCTATGGTTAGACTTTGTCTTAATTCTTCTTTCGTAGTTGCGGATGCTTACGAGAGGGGTTAATCATAAGTGGGATGTTTGTCCAAGTAAGGGCAGCACCCAAGCACCGGTCCACCCACATATCAAACTATCAAAGTAGCGAACGCGAATCATATGAACATGATGAAAACTAGCTTGACAGTAATTCCCATGTGTCCTCGGGAGCGCTTTACTTTATATAAGAGTTCGTTCAGGCTTGTCTCTTGCTACAAAAGGGATTGGGCCATATTGTTGCACCTTTGTTACTATTGTTACTTGTTACCCGTTACAAATTATCTTATCATACAACTATCTGTTACCGACTATTTTAGTGCTTGCAGAGAATACCTTACTGAAAACTGCTTATCATTTCCTTCTGCTCCTCGTTGGGTTCGACACTCTTACTTATCGAAAGGACTATGATTGATCCCCTATACTTGTGGGTCATCAGTATCCTTACTATTTTTGTGCGTTCACATGATTAAGCTTCTGTATTAATCATGTTTTATAGCTTTTATTTCAATAAAGTGCCAAGTAAAGCATTTATGATTAGTTTGGGTGATAGTTGTTTGATCATGCTGAAAAAGACAGAAACTTTGCGCTCACGAAATTATTTTTAATTCCTATCCAGAGAGCTATTTTAGGTTGATTATTTTTGCTGCTGATTGATATACAAATTGAATTAATTTTCATAATTGTTTCAAAATTTTGGGAGGTGCAGAAGTATGGTTATCATTCAGATCATTACAGACTATTCTGTTCTGGACAGATTCTGTTTTCAATGCATAGTTTGCTTGGTTTAGTGTTTCCATAGATTATATTAAGTGATATAAATTGTGGAAATGATAAGATACAGTAGGAATTGTGTGGGAACATTTATGAATCTTGTCTTGACAGTACTAAAATGAATGATTTGTCTTTATTATACTAACCCATCTCACGAAGTTCCGTTAAGTTTTGTGTTGTGAAGTTTTCAAGTTTTGGGTAAAGTTCGGATGGACAACGGAACAAGGAGTGGAAAGATCCTAAGCTTGGGGATGCCCAAGTAATCCCAAGACATATTCAAGGACAGCAAAGAGCCTAAGCTTGGGGATTCCCCGGGAAGGCATCCCCTCTTTCGTCTTCAATCCATCGGTAACTTTACTCGGGGCTATATTTTTATTCACCACATGATATGTGGTTTGCTTGGAGCGTCATTTTATTTTATTAGTACTTAATTTCTGTTATTTATATTAATTTTAATGTTTTTCATCATTTAGTTCAATAAAAATGTCAAGGATAGCCTTTACCATGCTTAATTTGCAAGTATAGGAGTTGTTGTTCCAAAACAGAAAGTTTGCTTGTAGTGCAGAAATTCCCTAGAATTTTCTGTATGTCAGAATAACTTGAAATTTGGACACAGTATGCTATTATAAATTTCCTACAGAGTGGAATTTTTCTCAGATTTTTTGGAGTTAATTAAGTATGGATCTTGCTGCATTCTTCACAGACTGTTTTATTTAGGCAGATTGCTGTTATGTTTGCATTGTTCGCATATGTTTGCTTGTTTAATGATTCCATTTGATGATGGGAGTTTTAAATATGCAGAGGTATTTAGTTTTAAATTTAAAATAATAATCTTAGTAATTTTCTACAGTATAGGATGATATAGTTTTGCATTGATTTATACTAACCTATCTCACGAGTTCTTGTTAAGTTTTGTGTGGATGAAGTTTTTAAGATTTTGGAAACCACCATATGAGAGGAATTAAGGAGACACAAAAGCTCAAGCCTAGGGATGCCCAAGGCAACCCAATACATATTTCAAGGAGTCTCAAGCATCTAAGCTTGGGGATGCCCCGGTTGGCATCCCACCTTTCTTCTTCAACAGTTAATGGTTAGTATCGGTTGAACCTAAGTTTTTGCTTCTTCAGATGATTCGTGCTATCCTTTGAGTGTCATTTTATTTTATTTGAATAAGGTACTTAGTATCTGAAATTATTAGATGGGAGAGTCTTCACATATCCAAATAATTATTCAACTACTCATTGATCTTCACTTGTATCTTTTGGAGTAGTTTTTCTTTTGCTCCAGTGCTTCACTTATGCCTTTGTAGAGCATTGCGATGACGTTACTTTATAGAAATAGTTGAACTCTCATGCTTCACTTATATTATTTTGAGAGTATTAAACAGCATGGTAATTTTATTAGGTTATGAATCTAGTCCTAATATGATGGGCATCCAAGAGGGATATAATAAAAACTTTCATATAGAGTGCATCGAATGCTATGAGAAGTTTGATTCTTTGCACATAGTTTTGAGATATAAGGATGGTGATATTAGAGTCATGATAGTGAGTAATTATGGATTGGTAGAAATACTTCTTTTAGAGTTTGTGATTCCCGTAGCATGCACGTATGGTGAATCGCTATGTTAGGAAGTCGGAGCATGATGTTTTTATTGAGTGTCATCCTTTGTGTGGCGGTTGGGATCGCGCGATGGTTAACTCCTACCAACCCTTCCTCTAGGAGCATGCGTGTAACACTTAGTTTCAATAACTAATAAAACTTTTGCAATAAGTATGTGAGTTCTTTATGACTAATGTTGAGTCCATGGATTATACGCACTCTCACCCTTCCACCATTGCTAGCCTCTCTAGTACCGCGCAACTTTCGCCGATGCACACACCCACCATATATCCTTCCTCAAAACAGCCACCATACCTACCCATCATGGCATTTCCATAGCCATTCCGAGATATATTGCCATGCAACTTCCACCATTCCGTTTATTATGACACGCACCATTATTGTCATATTGCTTTGCATGATCATGTAGTTGACATTGTATTTGTGGCAAAGCCACCATTCATATCTTTCATACATGTCACTCATGAGTCATTGCACATCCCGGTACACTGCCGGAGGCATTCATATAGAGTCATATCTTCTGTTCTAAGTTTTGAGTTGTAAGTAAATAAAAGTGTGATGATCATCATTACTAGAGCATTGTCCCATGTGAGGAAAAGACGGAAGCTATGATTCCCTCACAAGTTGGGATGAGACTCCGGACTTAAAATAAAAATAAAATAAAAGAGGCCAAAGATCCCACCAAAAAATGATGAATGAAAAAAAAAGAGCCCAAAGAGCCCAAACAAAAAATGAGAGAAAAAGAGAGAAGGGACAATGCTACTATCCTTTGCCACACTTGTGCTTCAAAGTAGCACCATGATCTTCATGATAGAGAGTCTCATATATTGTCACTTTCATATACTAGTGGAAATTTTCATTATAGAACTTGGCTTGTATATTCCAATGATGGGCTTCCTCAAATTGCCCTAGGTCTTCGTGAGCAAGCAAGTTGGATGCACACCCACTTAGTTTCTTTTGAGCTTTCATACACTTATAACTCTAGTGCATCCGTTGCATGGCAATCCCTACTCATTCACATTGATATCTATTAATGGGCATCTCCATAGCCCGTTGATACGCCGAGTCGATGTGACCATCTCCTCCTTTTTGCCTCACAACCTCCACCATATTCTATCCCACTTATAGTGCTATATCCATGGCTCACACTCATGTATTGCGTGAGAGTTGAAAAAGTTTGAAAAAGTAAAAGTGTGAAAACAATTGCTTGACCAATACCGGGGTTGTTCATGATTTAGATTCATTGTGTGAGGAAGATGGAGCATAGCCAGACTATATGATTTTGTAGGGATAACTTTCTTTGGCCATGTTATTTCGAAAGTTCATGATTACTTTGCTAGTATGCTTGAAGTATTATTGTTTTCATGTCAATATTAAACTTCTGTTTTGAATCTTGTGGATCTAAACCTTCATGCCACAATAAAGAAGATTATAAGAATAAATATGCTAGGTAGCATTCCACATCAAAAATTCTGTTTTTATCACTTCCCTACTCGAGGACGAGTAGGAGTTAAGCTTGGGGATGCTTGATACGTCTCCAACGTATCTATAATTTTTGATTGTTCCATGCTATTATGTTATCAACTTTGGATGTTTTATATGCATTTATATGCTATTTTATATTATTATTGGGACTAACCTATTGACCTAGAGCCCAGTGCCAGTTTCTGTTTTTTCCTTGTTTTTGACCTTTTTCAGATAGGAATATCAAACGGAGTCCAAACGGAATAAAACTTTCCGATGATTTTTTGGACCAAAAGAGACCCCCGAAGCTTTGGAAGAAGGCCAGAAGAGCCACGAGGGAGTCACGAGCCCGCAAGGCGCGCCCTACCCCCCCCCCAGGGGGAGGGGCTAGCGGGCTCGTGACCTCCTCGTCGGCCCAACTGACGTAATTCCACCGCCATAAATTCCTATAAATACGGAAACCCCCAAAAAGAAACCTAGATCGGGAGTTCCGCCGCCGCAAGCCTCTGTAGCCACCAAAAACCAATCGGGAGCCCATTCCGGCACCCTGCCGGAGGGGGAATCCATCTCCGGTGGCCATCTTCATCATCCCGGCGATCTCCATGACGAGGAGGGAGTAGTTCACCCTCGGGGCTGAGGGTATGTACCAGTAGCTATGTGTTTGATCTCTCTCTCTCTCGTGTTCTTGAGATGTCTTGATCTCTATGTACCGCGGGCTTTGCTACTATAGTTGGATATTATGATGTTCTTCCCCCTCTCCCTTCTTGTAATGAATTGAGTTTTCCCTTTGAAGTTATCTTATCGGATTGAGTCTTTAAGAACACTTGATGTATATCTTGCACGTGTCTATCTGTGGTGACAATGGGATATTCATGTGAGTACTTGATGTATGTTTTGGTGATCAACTTGTGGGTTTCGTGACCTCGAGAACCTATGCATAGGGGTTGGCACACGTTTTGACTCTCCGGTAGAAACTTTGGGGCACTCTTTGAAGTTCTATGTGTTGGTTGAATAGATGATTCTGAGATTGTGTGATGCATATTGTATAATCATGCCCACGGATACTTGAGGTGACAATGGAGTATCTAGGTGACATTAGGGTTTTGGTTGATGTGTGTCTTAAGGTGTTATTCTAGTACGAACTCGAGGATAGATTGAACGGAAATAATAGCTTTGTGTTATTTTACTACGAACTCTTGAATAGATCGATCAGAAAGAATAACTTTGTGGTGGTTTCGTACCCGACAATAATCTCTTCGTTTGTTCTCCGCTATTAGTTACTTTGGAGTGACTCTTTGTTGCACGTTGAGGGATAGTTATATGATCCAATTATGTTATCTGGTTCCAGGGTTTCTTGAGAGATACCATCTTCATCCTATGCCTCCTGCGGATTGATAAACCTTAGGTCACCCACTTAAAGGAAAATTGCTACTGTCCTACAAACCTCTGCACTTGGAGGCCCAACAACATCTACAAGAAGAAAGAGTGCGTAGTAGACATCATTATCCAACACCGCATTGGGTTGCATAAAAGTTTTACAATCTTCCAAGTTAGTGGGATTAACATCGACTAAAGGCATGACTACTCCAAACCCACTTTTGTCAAAAAAAAATCATAAGATTAAACACTCTTTGAATATGTGGGATTCTTTGTACCTAAAGTTGACACTCTTCCAAACTCATTTTCAATACTATCGCAAGCTTCATTATTAATAGTAGATTCATTATGAGGTTCAAATAAATTTTCAAGATCACAAGAAGCATCATAATTATCACCCCAATCATGATCATTGGTAGTGGACCTAACAAAATCAGCATCCCCAAGCTTGTAGTTTTCCATATCATTAACACAATTGACATTAATAGAATTTATCTAACATAATTGCAATCGTGCTTTTCATTCAAGGAGCTATCATAAATCACTTTATAAATTTCTTTTAATACTTGTTGACAATTCTTAGATTTGCGAGTTTCAAGAAAAACTTCATAAAGATAATTAAGTGCACTCAACTCACTAGCAATTGGTTCAACATAATCGGGTGTTTTGAAAAGATTGGCAAGTGGATGAGGATCCATACTAATAGTTTTGTTTTAGCAAGTGAACATGCAAGCAAATAGAGGGCACATGACAACACAAATATAGTAACACAAATATTTTTTTGTTTTTTTTTGTTTTTTTGTGAAACAGAAAATAAAAAGTATAACAAGTAAATGATAATGTGTGTGAAGGAACCTCACGTTGATTGGTGATTCTCCCTGGCAACGGCACCAGAAATACTTCTGCTACTTTGTAGATGTGTTGGGTTTTCCTGCGAAAAGAAATGAATTGATGTAGTAGAGTAGCAACAAGTTTTTGCCTTGGTGAGAACCAAGATTTATCAAACTAATAGGAAGAAGCATGCAATCAACCATCGACTGTTAATGCAGAAACAAAAGCAAATACTTGCACCCAACATGTGCAAGAGCTATCAATCCCCTTCTACTCGTTAATTGCAAGGATCAAATCTAGTACTGATAGATATATAAAATACAAAATAAATAAAAAGATAAATAAATTGCAGCAAGTAAATGGAGCTTAGGTAAATATGTGGAATAGACCCGGGGGGCATAGTTTTTACTAGATGTGTATCTCTTAAGAACATAGCATGTCTCGGGTAAACAAATTACTGTTGGACAATTAATGAAAAACGCATAGTTATGATGTTATTCATGGCAATGATCATGCATATAGTCATCACGTATGTGATAAGTAGACCAAAACGATTCTACATTTAGGACAGTAAAACTGAACCTAAAGCGAGTCCTCTCAGCGATTTGTGTTTATGACCATTCATTTTCGTGATGTGGACGTTTCTGACCATCGAATCTGCTGTCCTAAGGGGCTGCTGCACCAGAGGAAAAAAGCGAGCACTGTGGTGAACTGGGTCGTTTCTCGCGGCCCAGTTACGAACACGGTCCACACCGATCTGTCGTTCTGCTTGCTCCATAGAAGAAACAAAGAAGAGGAACGGATCGGTCGGCGACTCGGCGGCTCGGCGCTCTTCCTCTTCCTGCATCGCCAACAGCAACGCCCCATCATCATTCCCCTGTCCACCCTTAATCTAGGGTTGCATCGACCGCATAAACCAGGGCAAAGTGGCGTACTCGCATGGCCCCGAACCCGCCAGATCCCTGGCTGCATCCCTGGCTGCAGATGTCCACTATTGCGACGGCAGAGACGACGAGTCACAGGTTCCGTGTGTGCACTAAGGCCACGGTGATGTCCTTGGTGGTGCTCATGAGCGGCTCCTCCACCTTCTTGTTTGTAAGCATCTTTTCAAATCTGCTAGACAAATCAGCCATACCTTTTCTTATTTAGATCTGGTGTTTCTTCATAATGTTCCAGATGTGGGGTGATGATTTCAGACCAAACCGATTCCACATCTATTACTATTACTTCACTTCGAGAGTGCTTCTATGTTTGCATCTTTAGGTATTAAATTCATAACAAGCAGAGTAACGCATTAAATAAGATGACATGATGTAAACAAAGTATGACATGCAATATGTTCAGACCCTGTTGTTTTATCCTTAGTAGCAACAATACAAATACAAGCAATATGTTCTAGGGTTCAATTTGTCAGTTTAATTATATAACTAATAAAATGAATAATGACATTAAAAATGCCCTATGTTTTGCTGGAAAGTCGTTTCATTCCCGCTCCGGCAAATCGCGGGCACTCGATATGTCCTATTTTCTGGAACAAGTCATACCGAAATTCACGGAACGACATGACCTTTGCTAAACACGTGACATATCGAGCGCCTGAAATTTACAGGTACGAAATGAATCAACATTCTAGCAAAACATACATCATTCGAAGTTTTCCTGCAAACAAGAAAAGCCAAGATAGCACTTGGGCAGGCTAGCTCTCACAAGATATAAATAAAAAAATGTATGGCAACACAAGCAGTACTCCAATTTCACAAATTCCACAAAGCCCTAACATTTCAATTTTGCATCTATGGCATCTATTTCACAAGCAGTACACTTGGGCACTTTAGCACTCGGGCAATTGAACAGGGAAAATATCTAGTGCATCCAACCATCTTGTGGTACATGTGCACCAAGTTAACAAAGTCCAGTTTATGAATGTCAAAAAATTCTGAACAAAAATTATGTTGTACTGGCAACAAGAATCTATCATACTACGAAATTTGAGATCCAAATTAAAAACACGGCACTAGAAAACAAAACAAAAGATTCACAATGACATAGAAAATGGGCTGAATTCAAGACCTAGGTTGCATTAGGTACTATTCACAGCATGATTTGTCTTTTTTTGTTTTTAGCTCTACACATTGAATTTGAATCTAAAATTTGGTACTATGGTAGACATGTGTCATACTTCCATCCACACAAAATTTCATATTTTTTTCAATGTTTATAAAGTGAGATACGGACATCGGTGCACCGGTGGCACCAAATTCATCGTTGCACCAGATACGTTCCCCAATTGAACAACCCACCAGATAAACAGAAAATAGAGCACAACACTATTAAATCCTTCTACCTTGGTGGTCTTATGTAGCTGGCTCTCCTCTCCTCTCCTCTCCCATGTTAGGAAAATCTGCTATATATAAAACAAACAAAGTTGAGAAGATGATCCCTTTTTTGATCACCATCAACATCAGAAATAGAGAACTGAATCAAAGAACAGTGGCATCAAAACTAGTGGATTTTCATATATCTTGAGAGTTCAAAAATGATACATTAAAGTTTGAACTGAATTTGTAATTTCTATATTATATGGATTTCCATATATCTTACATACGCTTTACAATTATATATGTTTGATATCTTATATTTGAACAGATGCTAACATGTTAAAACCAAAACATTTGCTGCAAGCTAGCTAGTGGAGTGCAAAAAGTGCAAAAAATAAATAAAAATTGACTTGATTTCTGCATAAACAAAGTATGGATGATTTTAGCAATTTTTACATGAAAAGACTTGGTATTTTTCTGCCCTACTTCTCACAACAAGCACCCACCATAAAACTTCTATGAATTTTCTGAATTGAGAAGCTTGAACAGTAGGATCATCAGAAACAGTTAGTGCCATGCACACAATATATACCTAAAACTTAGCAGCAGAGATTTTTTTTTCCCTAACTAACTACTGGAAGGTTGACCTGCATGATTTTTTTCCTAACTAATGTCTAGAGATTTTGTTTTCTAACTATGATTCATGCGTGAGTTTGGGTTATTCGTGATTTTTTCTAGGGGAGATTGCCTTGTATGGTGTGTGGTGAACGGGTAAAAAAAGAATTTATAGAGAATTAGAAGAAATATACTCCCTCCGTCCCATAATATAATAACTTTTTGACTAAAAAAACTCTTATATTATGGGATGGAGGGAGTACCTTATATTGTGAAATTTTATCAAAAATTAGAATGCACCTTATATAAAGAAATGGAGGGGGTACTTGGGATTGGATGCACTAGTTACTAAACAATACTTGAAACAAGTAAAGTTTCTCATTTCGGCAAAGCATCGAGCCAAAATAAGGGATCATATAGTGAACTAGAAGATTAAAGATTTGTTGTGCTTTACCCTGCACAGCAAGGTTGCACATACACATAACAGGAATGAATTGGCAATGCAGCAAACATTTCCCATTAGTTACAAACTTCCAACCTCAATTCATCATCCACAACTATTCTGCTTCTAAGGTCCAAACATTACACTGGCATAATTAACCGGTTCAATTCATCATCCACGGCTGCTACACTTGCATAGGGACAGGATGTGAGTTTCACAAGACTCAAAATAAGTAGTAGCCATTAGCATACAGGTTCTGCTCTGCTCTAACATACAGATTATGTGCTCTAAGCTAAGCTGCTTCTACGGTCCCAAGGCACCCACAATTTAAAGTTTTTGTCTGGGAACACACACACAAAAAGATTATGCCGAACTTGAATTTGCAATTGGCATGTTTCCATTGACTCATCCATGAAGGCCAACAACGGGCAAGTACCTACACAAATAAAAAAAACATCAAGGCTCAGTTAGATACAACTTTGAAGAGCGTGTTTCGCCAACAATCAGACTTAAATTGCCGGCTAAAGACTCAGCAAAATAGTGTGTTTTCCAATGCAAACAGAATGAGATAAGAGAAATAACAGATGATTTCTTCATGAAGTTGTTTACCGCACAGGACAATCCTCTACAACTTTCGAATTTGAGTTAAAACGTGTTGAATCTAAACTGTGATAAAAAGGAAGATGTTTACCTCTCTCAGGCCCAAACTCAAGAATCACAAGAGACTGACATTGCTTCTTTACCCATGAAAGGGTAAGTGCCTACAACAAATAAAAACATCACGAATTAGAGTAGCTCTATCTTTGGGCCCTGCAAAAACATGACTTATAATAGAGAGATGTTTACCTTTCACAATGTCCTCTCCAAGATCCGATACAATTACAGTCAAGTTTCTAGTTCTCCGGCGATGTTTGACAGCATCAAATATTTTCACCTATAAAGCAATCCATAGAATTAACATACCGAAACATCTTTTTCGTAGTGCTATCGTCCGCATGCATTAAGTTATTCATACTTCTAATATGTAATTAACTTACTGAAACATCTTTCTCTTCATATAAATATTTTCCTTGATGAAAATGATCCCAGCATATATCTATCAACATCTGCTCCAACTGGCAAAATTACATAAGTAAAGAGTGTCACATAAAAAATATGGAGAATATACCCTACAACTATACCTGGGCATAAATAACCCGGCCCGACCCGACCCGAAAAAGCCCGACCCGGCCCGGCCCAACCTTGCCCGCGGGACGGGCTCGGGCCTAGATTTTGAGCCCGTTGGCCAGGCCAGGCCCGGACCCGTCATAATTGCGTTTTACTTAAGGGGCCTGGCCCGAGGCCCGACAGGCTTTTATGCATTCGGGCCAGGCTTGGGCCTGTTTTTAAGGCCCGACGGCCGGGCCGGGCCCGGGCCTAGGTTTTCATCTTCGGGCTTGGTCAGGCCCGTCCCATGGCCAGGTATACCTACAACCAAGTGTACTCACCCTTGTACCTCTCCCTCTCACGAGATTCTTTCTTGTTCTGTGATTTTTGAAATATATAATGGCTACAACTCTCAAGATATTTCATCAAGAAGCACCTCCACTACAATATCCTTGTTCAGTGATTTTAGAAATATATAAAGTCTACAACTCTAAAGATATTTCATATAAAAAACACCTCCACTAAACTAGCACACTGCATAATCCATACTCCAAATCCGGTAATATCAAATGAACAATATTATGTTTTCTCTTTGAAAGAACATACTCCATATACTATTAAATGAACGACAGTTATGTATACACTTGTCATTATCAACGGAGTACCCTATGCTTCTTAATGCATATGCATACTCCTTTACTGAATTAACTGTGCATATGCCAGATACTCCAGCAAGATGTACAATTCAACATATTTTCACCCTACGTATTAAATACTCTTTTTAAATCTTACCTACGTGGTACATATGCACAAAACATACACTTGCCATGGCCGATCATAGGTGGGGCCATCATTATGTGTGCAGGGTTAGGGCACAGCCTGCAGCCTAAGATTTATCCTTACTATTCCCTCCATTCCTAAATATAAGTCTTTTTAGAGATTTCAATAAGGACTACAAAAGGATGTATATAGACGTCTTTTAGAATTTAGATTCACTTATTTTGCTCCGTATGTGGTCCATATTGAAAACTCTAAAAAGACTTATATTTAGGAACAGAGGAAGTAGATTGTCAAGACAAGAAAGATTCAATGTTTGTTAGGCAAGGTTTGGAGTTTTGTTAGGAATGGGTCTGATCCAACTTGGGGATCAAGTATATGTTGTCCATATATTGGACAGCCGTGTATAAGTCTTAAAGGCATCAATCAATCTACAAATAAAACCAGAAAACAGAGGTTGACCCTTGGGTCATAACACTGTCAAGAATAACAAGTTGATCTATCCAGGCATGAATCAAGAAGGTGGTTCAACTAACACGTCCTTCTTTAAATTATTTAAATAGGAATACAAAAATACATGGTACCGGTTATAGGATGTGGGAGATTAATCCAAGGTGGATTAGAGATTAACTAAACCTAGATGTAGATAAAAACTAAAATTCAATAAATACACATACCTCAATTGTTGTCGAAATGTACTTTTCATTAAAGCTTTCAATAAAGTCACCCTCACGAATTCCAATTTTCTCAGCATTCGATCCTTTAGACACCTATTTTTAATTATCATGATTACATCATTATATGCATATGGAAACGGTTTTGGAAGAAATCATTCAGAAAAGTGAAATAAACAAAAGAAAAATAAGCACCACAATATATACCTGCTCAACAATAAGACCGGACTCGATGCTATGATTACGAGTCATTCTCTCAATACAGATAGGATCTAAATGTTTGATTGAAGTGAACGTCATTCCAAGGTGGAGGCGAGGCATACAACTATACCAAATAAAACAGAGACAAAATGACTATCACACAAATTTAAGGAAAAACATCATAACAATATCCTTACAAAGCATTAGAATCACACAAGAGTACTAACACAGAATTGAGGAGAAAAATGGGCAAATACATACTTGAACCTTCTCCAGAAATCCAAGCACTTGTGCAATATGAACGAAGGTACGAAAGTCTCCCTAATATGGTTGTTAACTAGACCCACCACCTTCCCTTCTAAATTAATGATGGCCCCTCCATCATCCTGAAGCTATATCATTGTAGTAGTGACAAATATTACAATTTGTAGTAATAGCAATATCGAAATACAAAGCATAAATTTGAGATATGACGCACCAGTGGGCGACTAGATGGATCACGAGAAAAATACATATAGTGGCATCGCTCATACCAGGATGGAATCTTATGAGCCACCATACCATGAGTTATCCTAAGATTCAGATTTTCATCTCTTCCAAGTCGTAAAACATCTTGACCAGAACACACACGCTCAGTAAAAGTAAGCAGCTGAACTGGTTTGTTCACTTCAACCTCATAAAGAGCAAATTCATAATGCTCCTGAAGATAGCGGAGGCGGCCAGGCGCACCTGTGTTGTCCAGGAAGCGAACAAAGACCTAAAATGGCAATGGCAAACGTTATGAAACTTCATTTTCGACAGAACTTATATTGACGAAAACATTTTTGAGAGATGCACTATCATGAAAACCAAACGCCAGAAGATACTAACTCACTTTCTACTCTAGCAAAGTTGAAGATGATGTCAAATTTTACTGGTAACTAGCCTACGGTTTGGCAACGGAGGCATTACAAATAATTTAATTTGAGAGGGAAGAGACAAACAAATAAAACAAGCAATAGTGAGTCAAGCTGGTAGATAAATAGGCTGTTGAATATATGTTTTTCCTTGTACAGTAGTGCAGGGCTCCCCACCACAATTTCATTTGAAAAGAAGCTGGTAATTAAAGCATGCATTACCTAAGTTCAGGTACCATCATGCATCCGGTGGCACAAACGCCCATGCTGAAATTAGGATGACAAAGAGACTAGTGAATGTTAAGAAGGTCACCTCAGCGTCACGGTGATATTTGCCTGTCCACTGCCGCTTCCACTCTAATGGGTTCTTTGGGTTCTTCTTTTCACGAATGAGATGAGCAGATGTCAAAACAAGGGCGGTTTTGCTCTGGTCGTCCCTTTGAAACCATAAACCAGAGCACTTGTTCAGTAGGTCACTCCCTGCAAAGGAACCAAAAATCACAAACATTTGGCCAGCTTTTCAAATACTAATTTACAAGCAAGTACAGTACAATGTTAAATGCGAGTAGATAAACAGATGCGCACCGACAAAGGATGAGAGCATGATGACAGATTTAGCAGTACGAAGTGCTGCATCCCTTGCGGGCTCAAGAATAGGAAGCAAGAGATGGGGATTGAACAGGCAGGAGGGTGCTTTATAGTAGTGATGGTCCATGGTGAAGAGGCCAGCTCGACGATCTATGCAACAATAAGGAAAATTAACATCAGATTGGGAATTAACGACGAGAAGAAAGAATCAAGGAGTGGGGAGGGGGGCGCTTACCATGTTCTACTTCGTACCTGGCCTTGGCGTCCTCGAAATCATCGAGTATGTCCGGATCATCAGCTAGCTCGTCGGGAAGGTAGGGTTCATAGATCGGAGGGCTGAGTGGACCGGAAGACGATTCCTCCTCCACCACGGACTCGACCACACGATCTACGGAAAGATCGGAAAGCACGAACAAGTAAACACCAATCTGTTGTGACGATCAAATGAGCAAAAGAGGTTGGAAACTGGGGGCAAAATCACCTTGCTTTGCTTCGGATTGGATTCTGTCATCAGGCTCGAAGATGGCGAACTGTATCTCTGGACGCTCGCCGGGAGATCTAGGGCTCGTGGAGTGGAGAGCTGTCGACTCCTCCTCCTCCTTCTCTGCCAGGTTTCGCCTCTTCGCTTCCCGCTCCGTCTTCTCCAGCTCGTCCCCGCGGATCCTGACGGTCCTCGGCATCTTTCTCACCTCCGCCGCCGCCGCCGCCGCACCGGAGAGGCCGGAAGACGCTTTGGGGATCGAGGGGAGGGACTCGCGTCCGGGTCCAGGGGTGGGTCCGTCTGTGTTTCTCTCTCTCTCTCTGTCTTTTGCAAAACACACTAGCACGCAAAAAAATTCATTTTTTCGGGGGGAAAAAAGACAAATATGTCCCTTTTCGAGAAGTTCGCCTTACAAATGAACCCAATTTAAAACTAGAGTATTTCACAAAATAGCCATCCCTACGTATATCGACATCGACGCGGGCTGGACCCAGTCCACGGAGCATGACGCCCCAGTTGAGGGCATCATGGGAACTACAACGCCCTGACCAGGGACGCCATGCCCCATCAACGTACAAAATGTCTAGCCCGACACAAAGAGCATTATGTTCTTTCTCTGGTTCCCTCCCGTCGCCTTTCTCCCCTTTTTTGATTTGGTGTCCAAAACATGCGAATCTGAACCAAAACACGGTGGGTCTTCTTCCCATTTTCGTTCTCGAGGTATTCTTCCCCATTTTTCCTTTTTTTTATTGTTTAAAATCTTTGCATTGACTCGATTTGGAGAAACCCTAGTTCATTCACTTAAAAATTGTTGATGCTTGCACTTGTATTAGTTAGGTATGGTTAGGGATTTGAAAGTTATAGTTAGTCTTTTAGCTGTGACTAGCATCGAAGAAGTGTGTCGCCCCCGTGACCGTTTCCATCTGTATTTTATCAAAATAAGTAAGAAAACAACATGTATTACGCGATAAAATAGAATAAAGAGGAGAACACGAATTCTATCTTTACCCCATGATCTATGTACGCATGTAACCAATAAATGTTTTAACGAATTAACAAATCGGCGAGCCTATTAATATTTTCCGTATGTTGTTCTGGTTTATTCGTGTGCACTCTTCTAGAATACAATTTGGTTATTGTTTCGGTTTAAGTTTAGGATCGGTTAAAGGTTCTTTTGGTTTATTGATGTGTTGTTCCGTTTTCATTGGTTTTACTATTCCGAGTTGGGGTTTGTTGTTTCTGTTTATTTATGGTATTGCTTTGGTTATCACTTCGGGTTTATTCAGATATTGTTGCGATTTTTGTTTGCATAATTGTTAGTGAACAATTCAGTGATGTCGTGGTGTAAAAATGGGCAGTAATTGGTCAATAACTTATTTTCCTAACTGTTCATGCAAAATAATATTCCGATATACTGTTTTGTGCCTCGACAACACCATCATCGGAAAGTATCAAAGGGGCGATTGAGATAGTTCGGCGTCGTTTCACCGGTGAGAGAAATGATGTGTAGAAAAATCCTAAATCTTAACTATATAACGACGCGATGGTGGAGGTGGAGGAGAGAAATAATGTGTAAAAAAATAGTTCTTTTTTGTGCTTTTTTTCTTCCATGAAAGCTAGGAAAATAAAAGGAAATCAGATTATCCGGGATGCATTGTTTAAATAGGTACGGTTCATCTGTTTCTACTCATAACCATTAATTGTTCACGTGTGTTACTGTTGACTACTTTTCATAGGTGACGATGTAATTGAACAGTAGAAGGGAAAAAAATCAGGAAAATCAAACAAAAATTGTTGGGAAACATTGCATGGTAAACAAAAAATTTCATACGCACACGCAAGATCTATCCATGGTGATGAACATCTATGAGAGGGAGAGTGGATCTACGTATCCTTATAGATCGCTAAGCGGGAAGTGTTAAGAAATGCGGTTGATGTAGTCGAACGTCTTCACGATCCAAATCGCCGAGCGTCCCGCGATCCAATCACGATCCATCCTGATCTAGCACCAAACGGATCACACCTCCGCGTTCAGCACACGTACGGCTTGATGACGATCTCCGCCTTCTTGATCCAGCAAGAGAGAGCGGAGAGGTAGACGAGTTCTCCGGCAGCGCGACGGCGTTGCGACGATGGTGGTGAAGTAATTCCAGCAGGGCTTTGCCTAAGCACTACTGAAACCGATCTAGAGGAGAAACTACGGACTAGAGGAGAGGGTTGCACGTGGCTGAAAATCTGTGTCCAAAAACCCTAAAACCTCTAGTATATATAGGAGGAGGAGACTTGGCACAAGGGTCAGCCCTAGGTGTTGGAAATATGCCTTAGCGGTAATAAATAAAGTGTTTATTATTATATTTCCTTGTTCATGATAATCGTTTATTATCCATGTTATAATTGTATTGGTTGGAAACACATTGCATGTGTGGATAAATAGACAACACATGTGTGCCTCTAGTGAACTAGCTCGTTAATCAAAGATGGTCAAGGTTTCCTAGCCATTGACATGTGATGTCATTTGATAACGGGATCACATCATTAGGAGAATGATGTGATGGACAAGACCCAAACTACAAACATAGCATATGATCGTGTCAGTTTATTGCTGTTGTTTTCTGCATGTCAAGTATATGTTCCTATGACCATGAGATCATGCAACTCATGGATATCGGAGGAGTGCCTTGTGTGTATCAAACGTCGCAACGTAACTGGGTGACTATAAAGGTGCTCTATAGGTATCTTCGATGGTGTCTGTTGAGTTGGCATGGATCGAGACTGGGATTTGTTACTCCATGTGACGGAGGGGTATCTCAGGGCCCACTCGGTAATACAACATCACAATGAGCCTTGTAAGCAATGTGACTAATTGTTAGTTGCGGGATCTTGTATTACGGAACGAGTAAAGAGAATTTCCGGTAACGAGATTGACTTGGGTATGGAGATGCCGACGATCGAATCTCGGGCAAGTAACATACCGAAGAACAAAGGGAACGTTATACGGGATTGACTGAATCCTTGACATAGAGGTTCGACCGATAAAGATCTTCGTAGAATATGTAGGAACCAATGTGGATGTCCAGGTCCCGCTATTGGTTATTGACCGCAGAGGTGTCTCGGTCATGTCTACATAGTTCTCGAACCCGCAGGGTCTGCACACTTAAGGTTTGGTGACGTTTCGGTAGTGTAGAGTTATGTATGGTGGTGACCAAAGGTTGTTCGGAGTCCCGGATGAGATCCCGGACGTCACGAGGAGATCCGGAATGGTCCGGAGGTAATGATTCATATATAGGAAGTCCTAGTTTGGTCGCCGGAAAAGTTTTGGGCCCATCGGTAGTGTACCAGGAGTGTCGGTAGTGTACCGGGAGACCTCCGGGAGGGGTATTTCGACCCAAGAGGCTTCATGGGCTGTGGGAGAGTATTAGCCAGCCCTTAGTGGGCTGGTGGAATAACCACACAAGGCCCATGCGGCAGGAGGGAAAAAGCCCAAAGAGAAAAGTGGAGAAAAAGGCAAAAAAAAGGGAGAGTCCTACTCCTACTAGGATTGGAGGAGGAGTAGGACTCCTCCTCCTTAGCCGGCCGACTCCAAGAGGCCCTTGGCCTTGCGCCAAGGGCTGCCTCTCCTCTCCTCCTATATATACTAGTGGAATAGAAGGGTTTTGCAAATAATTTACGGCCACGTGCTACCCGTTCCACCGGTGCTCCTCTAGATCGGTTTTCCGCAATGCTTAGGCGAAGCCCTGCCAGAATCACTCCACCACCATCGCCGGAGCGCCGTCACGCTGCCGGTGAACTCTCTCTCCTCTCCACCTCCTCTTGCTGGATCAAGACGGTGGAGATCGTCATCAAGCTGCACGTGTGCTGAACGCGGAGGTGTCGTCCGTTCGGTACTAGATCGAAAGGATCGTGATTAAGGCCACGAGACGATCGTGATTGGATCGCGGGACGGATCATGACAAGATCGCAGGACGGTTCGTGATTAGATCGCAGGACGGATCGTGACGAGATCGCAGGACGGTTCGTGATTGGATCGCGGGACGGATCGTGACGAGATCGCGGGACTGTTTGTGATTAGATCGCGGGACGCTCGGCGATTTGGATCGCGAAGAAATTCGACTACACCAACCGTGTTTCTTAACGCTTCCCGCTTAGCGATCTACAAGGGTATGTAGATCAACTCCCCCTCTCGTAGATGCTCATCACCATGGATAGGTTTGCGTGTGCGTAGGCAATTTTTTGTTTCCCTTGCAACGTTCCCCAACAGTGGTATCAAAGCTAGGTTGATGGTTCGATGAGATATCAAGTAGAACACAAAAGGTTTGTGGGCGTTGATGCTTAGATTGCTTCCTTCCTTGGTCAGATTTTGGTTCAGCGGTATTGTGAGATGAAGCGGCCCAGACCAACATTACTCGTACACTTACGAGAGACCGGTTCCCTCGACGCAACTTGTTGTTTAGATGGCTTGCGGGTGGTAGTTTCTCTCACTTTAGTTGGATCGGATCCGACAAAGGCGGTCCTTGAGAAGGTTGAAAAGCAAACTAGTGTATCACTGTTGTGGTTTATGCGTAGGTGAGAATTGTTCTTGCTAGATACCCGTAGCAGCCACGTAAAACTTGCAACAACAATTAGAGGACGTCTAACTTGTTTTTGCAGGGTATGTTGTGATGTGATATGACCAATTACATGATGTGATATATGTGATGTATGAGATGATCGTGTGATGTATGAGATGATCGTGTGATGTATAGAATTTCACGACTTGCATGTCGATGAGTACGGCAACCGGCAGGAGCCATAGGGTTGTCTTTAAATTATTGTATGACATGCGTGTCAATCATTAAGCGCTATGTAATGCTTTACTTTATCGCTAATCGGTAGCAATAGAAATAGAAGCAGGGCTGGCGCCACAACCCCAATGGCAGCACATTGATGGAGATCAAGATGATGGAGATCATGGTGTTGTGCCGGTGACGATGGCGATCATGCCGGTGTTTTGAAGATGGAGATCTTAAACACAAGTTCATGGTCATATCATGTCACTTATGAATTGCATGAGATGTTAATCCTTTTATGCACCTTGTTTGGCTTAGTACGGCGGTAGCATTATAAGGTGATCCCTCACTTAAATTTCAAGATGAACTGTGTTCTCCCCGAGTGTGCACCGTTGTGAAAGTTCGTCGTGTCGAGACACCACGTGATGATCGGGTGTGATAGACTCTACGTTCACATACAACGGGTGCAAGCCAGATTTGCACGTGCAGAACACTTGGGTTAAACTTGACGAGCCTAGCATGTACAGACATGGCCTCGGAACACAAGAGACCGAAAGGTCGAACATGAGTCATATAGTAGATATGATCAACATAATGATGTTCACCATTGAAACCAACTTAACTCACGTGATGATCGGACTTGAGTTGGTGAATTTGGATCATGTGACACTCAGATGACCTGAGGGATGTCAATTTGAGTGGGATCTTTAGTAATTTGATTAACTAAACTCATTATCTTGAACAACAGTCTAAGTAACCTTTGCATATTTATGTTGTAGATCAATGGCTCGCGCAGTAGCACCCTTGAATTTTAATGTGTTCCTAGAGAAAGCTAAGTTGAAAGATGATGGAAGTAACTTTGTTGATTGGGCCCTTAATCTGAGGATTATCCTCACGGCTTCCCAGAAACAATATGTCCTTGATGCACCGCTTGGTGACCAACCAGAAGACATGACCTCCGAAGACGTTAAGAACGCTTGGGAGGCTCGTGCTGGAGACTACTCAATAGTTCAGTGTGCAATATTGTATGGCTTAGAACCGGGACTTCAAAGACGTTTTGAATGTCATGGAGCATATGAGATGTTCCAGGAGTTGAAGTTTATCTTTCAGAAGAATGCCCGGATCGAGAGGTATGAGACCTCCGATAAATTCTATGCTTGCAAGATGGAGGAGAACGGGTCTATCAGTGAGCACATACTCAGAATGTCTGGGTATTCAAATCGTCTAGCGGAGTTGGGAATTACCCTTCCGCCAGAGGCAATCACTGACAGAGTTCTTCAATCACTGCCACCTAGTTACAAGAGCTTTGTAATGAACTATAACATGCACGGGATGAACAAGTCAGTCGTCGAGCTGTTTGCGATGTTGAAAGTCGCTGAGTCTGAAATCCAGAAAGAACATCAAGTGTTGATGGTCAATAAAACCACTAGTTTCAAGAAAAATGGCAAGGGCAAAGGCAAGAAGGGTAAAACCAAGAAGGATGGCAAAGCAGTTGCTACTCCTACAAAGAAGCCTAAGCATGGACCTAAGCCAGAAACTAAGTGCTTTCATTGCAAAGGAACTGGTCACTGGAAGCGGAACTGCCCCAAGTACTTGGCTGACAAGAAGGCGGCCAACGACAAACAAGGTATATATGATATACATGTTATTGATGTGTACCTTACTAGCTCTCGTAGTAGTGCCTGGGTATTTGATACCGGTTCGGTTGCTCACATTTGCAACTCAAAGCAGGAGCTACAGAATAAACGAAGGCTGGCAAAGGACGAAGTGACGATGCACGTGGGAAATGGTTCCAAGGTTGATGTGATCACCGTCGGCACGCTCTCTCTTCAATTACCATCAGAATTAGTGATGAACCTGAATAATTGTTATTTAGTGCCTACGTTAAGCATGAACATTATATCTGGATCTTGTTTATTGCGAGACGGTTACTCATTTAAATCAGAGAATAAAGGTTGTTTTATTTATATGAGTAATATCTTTTATGGTCATGCACCCATTGTTAGGGGTTTATTCATATTGAATCTTGATAGTGATGACACACATGTTCATAACATTGATGCCAAAAGATGTAGAGTTGATAATGATAGTACCACTTTCTTGTGGCACTGCCGTTTAGGTCATATTGGTGTAAAACGCATGAAGAAGCTCCATGCTGATGGACTTTTGTAGTCACTTGGTTTTGAATCACTTGACACATGTGAACCATGCCTCATGGGCAAGATGACTAAAACGCCGTTCTCTGGAACAATGGAACGGGCAAGTGACTTACTGGAAATCATACATACTGATGTGTGCGGTCCAATGAATGTTACAGCGCGCGGTGGATATCGTTATTTTCTCACCTTCACTGATGACTTAAGTAGATACGGGTATATTTACTTAATGAAACACAAGTCTGAAACGTTTGAAAAGTTCAAGCAATTTCAGAGTGAAGTTGAGAATCATCGTAACAAGAAGATTAAATTTCTGCGATCTGATCGAGGAGGTGAATATCTGAGTTATGAGTTTGGCAGTCACTTAAGACAATGCGGAATTGTTTCACAGTTGACACCGCCTGGAACACCACAGCGTAATGGTGTGTCCGAACGTCGTAATCGAACCTTATTAGATATGGTGCATTCTATGATGTCTCTTGCCGATTTGCCACTATCGTTTTGGGGTTATGCATTAGAGACAGCTACATTCACTTTAAATAGGGCACCATCAAAATCCGTTGAGACGATGCCATATGAACTGTGGTTTGGCAAAAGGCCAAAGTTGTCGTTTCTTAAAGTTTGGGGATGTGATGCTTATGTCAAAAAGCTTCGGCCTAAAAAGCTGGAACCCAAAGCGGAGAAATGCGTCTTCATAGGATACTCGAAAGAGACAGTTGGGTATACCTTCTATCTCAGATCCGAAGGCAAAGTGTTTGTCGCTAAGAACGGAACATTTATTGAGAAAGAGTTTCTCTCGAAAGAATTGAGTGGGAGGAAAATAGAGCTTGATGAGGTTGCTGAACCTTTACTTCAACCAGAAAGTAGCACAGCACAGAAAGATGTTTCTGTGGTACCTACGACGGTAGAAGAGGAAGTTAATGATGATGATCATGAAGCTTCAGATCAAGCTACTATTGAACCTCGTAGGTCGACAAGGACGCGTACTACTCCCGAGTGGTACGACAACCTTGTCTTGGAGGTCATGTTGTTAGACAACAATGAACCTATGAGCTATGGAGGGGAAGTGATGGGCCCGGATTCCAAGAAATGGTTAGAGGCCATGAAATCCGAGATGGGATCCATGTATGAAAACAAAGTATGGACTTTGGAAGTATTACCTGAAGGGCGAAAGGCCATTCAGAACAAATGGATCTTTAAGAAGAAGACGGACGCGGACGGTAATGTCACCGTCTATAAAGCTCGACTTGTGGCAAAGGGTTTTTCACAAGTTCAAGGAGTTGACTATGATGAGACTTTCTCACCCATAGCGATGCTTAAGTTTGTCAGAATCATGTTAAGCTCGTTAATCAAAGATGGTCAAGGTTTCCTAGCCATTGACATGTGATGTTATTTGATAACGGGATCACGTCATTAGGAGAATGATGTGATGGACAAGAACCAAACTACAAACGTAGCATATGATCGTGCCAGTTTATTGCTACTGTTTTCTACATGTCAAGTATATGTTCCTATGACCATGAGATCATGCAACTCACGGATATCGGAGGAGTTCGTTGTGTGTATCAAACGTCGCAACGTAACTGGGTGACTATAAAGGTGCTCTACAGGTATCTCCGATGGTGTCTGTTGAGTTGGCATGGATCGAGACTGGGATTTGTTACTCCATGTGACAGAGAGGTATCTCAGGGCCCACTCGGTAATACAACATCACAATGAGCCTTGCAAGCAATGTGACTAATTGTTAGTTGCGGGATCTTGTATTACGGAACGAGTAAAGAGACTTGCCGGTAACGAGATTGAAATAGGTATGGAGATGCCGACGATCGAATCTCGGGCAAGTAACATACCGAAGAACAAAGCGAACGTTATACGATATTGACTGAATCCTTGACATAGAGGTTCGACCGATAAAGATCTTCATAGAATATGTAGGAACCAATGTGGATGTCTAGGTCCCGCCATTGGTTATTGACCGTAGAGGTGTCTCGGTCATGTCTACATAGTTCTCGAACCCGCAGGGTCTGCACACTTATGGTTTGGTGACGTTTCGGTAGTGTAGAGTTATGTATGGTGGTGACCGAAGGTTGTTCGGAGTCCCGGATAAGATCCCGGACATCACGAGGAGCTCCGTAATGGTCCGTAGGTACAGACTCATATATAGGAAGTCCCAGTTTGGTCGCCGGAAAAGTTTCGGGCTCATCGGTAGTGTACCGGGAGTGCTGGTAGTGTACCGGGAGACCTCCGGGAGGGGTATTTCGACCCAAGAGGCTTCATGGGCTGTGGGTATTAACCAGCCCTTAGTGGGCTGGTGGAATAACCACACAAGGCCCATGCGGCAGGAGGGAAAAATCCCAAAGAGAAAAGTGGAGAAAAAGGCAAAAAAGGGAGAGTCCTACTCCTACTAGGATTGGAGGAGGAGTAGGACTCCTCCTCCTTAGCCGGCCGACTCCAAGAGGCCCTTGGCCTTGCGCCAAGGGCTGCCTCTCCTCTCCTCCTATATATACTGGTGGAATAGAAGGGTTTTGCAAATAATTTACGGCCATGTGCTACCCGTTCCACCAGTGGTCCTCTAGATCGGTTTTCCGCAGTGCTTAGGCGAAGCCCTGCCGGAATCACTCCACCACCATCGCCGGAGCGCCATCACGCTGCCGGTGAACTCTCTATCATCTCCACCTCCTCTTGCTGGATCAAGACGGTGGAGATCGTCATCAACCTGCACGTGTGCTGAACGCGGAGGTGCCGTCCGTTCGGTACTAGATCGGAAGGATCGTGATCAAGGCCACGAGACGATCGTGATTGGATCACGGGACGGATCGTGAAGAGATCACGGGACAGTTCGTGATTGAATCGCGGGACGGATCATGATGAGATCGCGGGACTGTTCGTGATTAGATCGCGGGATGCTCGGCGATTTGGATCGCGAAGAAGTTCGACTACACCAACTGCGTTTCTTAACGCTTCCCGCTTAGCGATCTACAAGGGTATGTGGATCAACTCCCCCTCTCGTAGATGCTCATCACCATGGATAGGTTTGCGTGTGCGTAGGAAATTTTTTGTTTCCCATGCAACGTTCCCCAACACTAGGAGGCTTCGGCCGAAGTGGAGAGGAGGAGTCCTCCTCCTCCACTCCTAGTAGGATTAGGACTCCTTCCTTATTTCCACCTTTTTTCCTTTTCCCACCATTTTCTCTTTGGAATTTCTTCCTAGCCTCATGGACCTTCTGTGGGACTTTGGCCAGACCACTAAGGGCTGGTATTCATCCTCCCAAAGCCCATGTAGCCTCTTGGGTCGAAATACACCTCCCGATGGTCCCTCGGTACCCTCCCGGCACTCCCGGTACACTACCGATGAGCCCGAAACTTTTCCGGTGACCAAAACAGGACTTCCTATATATCTTTCTTTACCTATGGACCATTCCGGAGATCCTCGTGACGTCTGGGCTCATCTGGGACTCCGAACAACCTTCGGTTACCACCATGCATAACTCTATACTACTGAAATGTCACCAAACCTTTAGTGTGCAAACCCTGCGGGTTCAAGAACTATGTAGACATGACCGAGGCACCTCTACGGTCAATAACCAATAGCGGGACCTGGATGCCCATATTGATTCCTACATATTCTACGAAGATCTTTATCGGTCGAACCTCTATGTCAAGGATTCAGTTAATCTGTATGATGTTCCCTTTGTTCTTCGGTATGTTACTTGCCCGAGATTCGATCGTCGGTATCTCCATACCTAGTTCAACCTCGTTACTGACAAGTTTAATCGTTTCCGTAATACAAGATCCCGTGACTAACACTTAGTCACATTGCTTGTAAGGCTTGTTGTGATGTTGTATTACCGAGTGGGCCCTGAGATACCTCTCCGTCACAAGGAGTAACAAATCCTAGTCTTGATCCATGCGAACCCAACAGACACCCTCAGAGATACCTATAGAGCAACTTTATAGTCACTCAGTTGTGTTGCGACATTTCATACACACAAGGCATTCCTTCGATGTCCGTGAGTTGCATGATCTCATGGTCATAGGAACATATACTTGACATGCAGAAAACTATAGCAATAAACTGACACGATCATATGCTACGGTTATAGTTTGGGTCTTGTCCATGCAAT
This sequence comes from Hordeum marinum, assembly GCA_022496015.1. NCBI lineage: Eukaryota > Viridiplantae > Streptophyta > Magnoliopsida > Poales > Poaceae > Hordeum > Hordeum marinum. The sequence continues at coordinate 28,299,270 of CM039676.1, forward strand.
CATTCTCCTAATGATGTGATCCCATTAATCAAATGAAATCTCATGTCAATGGCTAGGAAACCTTGACCATCTATGATCAACGAGCTAGTCTACTAGAGGCACACTAGGGACAAAGTGTTGTCTATATATCCACACATGCAATGTGTTTCCAATCAATACAATTATAGCATGGATAATAAAAAAATATCATGAACAAGGAAATATAATAATAAACACTTTATTTATTACCTCTAGGGCATATTTCCAACAGTCTCCGACTTGCACTAGAGTCAGTAATCTAGTTCACATCACTATGTGATTGACATTGTAATGAATCGAACACCCATGTAGTTCTGGTGTTGATCATGTTTAGCCCTTGGAAGAGGTTTAGTCAATGGGCCTGCAACATTCAGATTCGTGTGTACTTTGCAAATGTTTATGTCCTTCTCCTCGATGTAATCACGGATGGAATTGAAGTGTCGCTTTATGTGTATGGCCCTCTTGTGAAACCTTGGTTCCTTGGCCAGAGCAATGACACCAGTGTTGTCACAGAACAGAGTCATTGGATTGAGTGCACTAGGCACTACTCCAAGATCTGTTATGAACTGCTTCATCCAGACACCTTCCTTCGCTGCCTTCGAGGCTACGATGTACTCCGCCTCGCATGTAGAATCGGCTACCACGCTTTGCTTGGAACTGCACCAACTTACCGCTCCCCCGTTGAGAATAAATATGTATCCGGTCTGCAACTTAGAGTCATCCGGATCAGTGTCAAAGCTTGCATCAAGGTAACCCTTTATGACGAGCTCTTCATCACCTCCATAAATGAGAAACATTTCCTTAGTCCTTTTCAGGTACTTAAGGATATTCTTGACCGTCGTCCAGTGCTCCATTCCAGGATCACTTTGAAACCTTCCGGCCATACTTATGGCAAGGCTGACATCGGGTCTTGTGCACAGCATTGCATACATGATAGAGCCTATGGCTGAAGCATAGGGGATGACACTCATCTTCTCTCTATCTTCTGCAGTCACTGGGCATTGAGTCTTACTCAACTTCACACCTTGTAACACAAGCAAGAACCCCTTCTTGGACTGATCCATTTTGAACTTCTTCAAAACTTTAGCAAGGTATGTGCTCTGTGAAAGTGCTATTAAGCGTCTCGATCTATTTCTATAGATCTTAATGCCTAATATGAAAGCAGCTTCTCCTAGGTCCTTCATTGAAAAACTCTTGTTCAAATATACCTTCACGCTTTCCAGCATTTCTATATTGTTTCCAATCAGCAATATGTCATCCACATATAATATTAGAAACGCTATAGAGCTCCCACTCACTTTCTTGTAAATACAAGATTCTCCATAAACTTGTATAAACCCAAACGCTTTGATCACCTCATCAAACCACTTATTCCAACTCCGAGATGCTTGCACTAGTCCATAAATGGATCGCTGGAGTTTGCAAACTTTGTCAGAATTCTCTGGATCGACAAAACCTTCTGGTTGCATCATATACAACTCTTCCTCATGGAAACCGTTGAGGAACGCCGTTTTGACATCCATCTGCCAAATTTCATAGTCAAAATATGCAGCTATTGCTAACATGATTTTGATGGACTTAAGCATCGCTACAGGTGAGAAGGTCTCATCGTAGTCAAATCCTTGAACTTGTGAAAAACCCTTTGCCACGAGTCGAGCTTTATAGACGGTGATATTACCGTCCGCGTCCGTCTTCTTCTTAAAGATCCATTTGTCCTGAATGGCCTTTCACCCTTCAGGTAATACTTCCAAAGTCCATACTTTGTTTTCATACATGGATCCCATCTCGGATTCATGGCCTCTAACCATTTCTCAGAATCCTGGCCCATCATCGCTCCTCCATAGCTCGTAGGTTCATTATTGTCCAACAACATGACCTCCAAGACATGGTTGCTGTACTACTCAGGAGCAGTACACGCCCTTGTCAACCTACGAGGTTCAGTATTAAATTGATCCGAAGCTTCATGATCATCATCATTAACTTCCTCTTCAACTATCGCAGGCTCCATAGAAACATCTTCTGCGCTGCGCTACTCTCTGGTTGAAGTAAATGTTCAATAACCTCATCAAGCTCTATTTTCCTCCCACTTAATTCTTTCGAGAGAAACTCTTTCTCAAGAAATGTTCCGTTCTTAGCGACAAACACTTTGCCTTCGGATCTGAGATAGAAGGTATACCCAACTGTTTCTTTCCGGTATCCTATGAAGACGCGTTTCTCCGCTTTGGGTTCCAGCTTTTCAGGCTGAAGCTTTTTGACATAAGAATCACATCCCAAACTTTAAGAAACGACAACTTTGGCCTCTTGCCAAACCACAATTCCTATGGCGTCGTCTTAACGGATTTTGATGGTGCCCTATTTAAAGTGAATGCAGTTGTCTCTAATGCATAACCCCAAAACGATAGTGGCAAATCGGCAAGAGACATCATAGAACACACCATATCTAATAAGGTTCGATTACGACGTTCGGACACACCATTACGACATGGTGTTCCAGGCGGTGTCAACTGTGAAACAATTCCACACTGTCTTAAGTGACTGCCAAACTCATAACTCAGATATTCACCTCCTCGATCAGATCGTAAGAATTGAATCTTCTTGTTACGATGATTCTCAACTTTGCTCTGAAATTGCTTGAACTTTTCAAATGTTTCAGACTTGTGTTTCATTAAGTAAATATACCCATATCTACTTAAGTCATCAGTGAAGGTGAGAAAATAACGATATCGACCGCGCACTGCAACATTCATTGGACGACACACATCAGTATGTATGATTTCCAACAAGTCACTTGCCCGTTCCATTGTTCCAGAGAACGGTGTTTTAGTCATCTTGCCCATGAGGCATGGTTTACATGTGTCAAGTGATTCAAAATCAAGTGACTCCAAAATTCCATCAGCATGGAGCTTCCTCATGCATTTTACACCAATATGACCCAAACGTCAGTGCCACAAGAAAGTGGTACTATCATTATCAACTCTACATCTTTTGGCATCAATGTTATGAACATGTGTATCATCACTATCAAGATTCAATATGAATAAACCCCTCACATTGGGTGCATGACCATAAAAAATATCACTCATATAAATAGAACAACCATTATTCTCTGATTTAAATGAGTAACCGTCTCGCAATAAACAAGATCCAGATATAATGTTCATGCTTAACGCAGCCACTAAATAACAATTATTCAGGTTCATCACTAATCCCGATGGTAATCGAAGAGAGAGCGTGCGGATGGCGATCGCATCAACCTTGGAACCATTTCCCATCGTCACTTCGTCCTTAGCCAGCCTCCGTCTATTCCGTAGGTCCTACTTTGAGTTGCAAATGTGAGCAACCGAACCGGTATCAAATACCCAGGCACTACAACGAGAGCTAGTAAGGTACACATCAATAACATGTATATGATATATACCTTGTTTGTTGTTGTATGCCTTCTTGTCATCCAGGTACTTGGGGCAGTTCTGCTTCCAGTGACCAGTTCCCTTGCAATGAAAGCACTCAGTTTCTGGCTTGGGTCCAACCTTGGGTTTCTTTACAGGAGGAGCAACTACTTTGCCATCCTTCTTGGATTTACCCTTCTTGCCCTTGCCCTTGCCATTCTTCTTGAAACTAGTGGTTTTATTGACCATCAACAGTTGATGTTTTTTTTGGATTTCAGACTCAGCGACTTTCAGCATCGCAAACAGCTCGGCGACTGACTTGTTCATCCCGTGCATGTTATAGTTCATCACAAAGCTCATGTAGCTAGGTGGCAGTGATTGAAGAACTCTGTCTGTGATCGCCTGTGGCGGAAGGGAAATTCCCAACTCCGCCAGACGAGTCGAATACCCATACATTCTAAGTATATGTTCACTGATAGACCTTTTCTCCTCCATTTTGCAAGCATAGAATTTTTCGGAGGTCTCATACCTCTCAATCTGGGCATTCTTCTGAAAGATAAACTTCAACTCCTGGAACATCTCATATGCTCCATGACGTTCAAAACGTCTTTGAAGTCCCGGTTCTAAGCCATACAATATTGCACACTGAACTATTGAGTAATCTCCAGAACGTGCCTCCTAAGTGTTCTTAACATCTTCGGATGACATGTCTTCGGGTTGGTCACCAAGCGGTGCATCAAGGACATATGATTTCTGGGAAGCCATGAAGATAATCCTCAGATTATGGTCCTAGTCCACAAAGTTACTTCCATCATCTTTCAACTTAGCTTTCTCCAGGAATGCATTAAAATTCAGGGGTGCTACTGCACGAGCCATTGATCTACAACGTAAATATGCAAAGGTTACTTAGACTATTATTCAAGATAATGAGTTTATTTAATCAAATTACTAAAGCTCCCACTCAAATTGACATCTCTCAGATCATTTGAGTGTCACATGATCCAAATTCACCAACTCAAGTTCGATCATCACGTGAGTTGAGGTGGTTTCAGTGGTGAACATCATCATGTTGATCATATCTACTATATGAATCATGTTCGACCTTTCGGTCTCTTGTGTTCTGAGGCCATGTCTATACATGCTAGGCTCTTCAAGTTTAACCCGAGTGTTCTGCATGTGCAACACTGGCTTGCACTCGTTGTATGTGAACATAGAGTCTATCACACCCGATCATCACGTGGTGTCTTGACATGATGAACTTTCGCAACGGTGCATACTCGGGGAGAACACAATTCATCTTGAAATTTAAGTGAGGGATCACCTTATAATGCTACCGTCATCCTAAGCAAAACAAGATTGACACTACTATTTCTACCATTTAGCGATAAAGTAAAGCATTACATAGCACTTAAAGATTGACACGCAGGTCATACAATAATTAAAGACAACCCTATGCATGGCTCCTACCGGTTTTCGTACTCATCGATGTGCAAGTCATGATATTCTATACAACACATGATCATCTCATACATCACATATACCTCATAATGTAATTGGCCATATCACATCACCACATACCCTGCAAAAACAAGTTAGACGTCCTCTAATTGCTGTTGCATGTTTTATGTGGCTGCTACGGGTATCTAGCAAGAACAATTCTCACCTACGCATAAACCACAACGGTGATACATAAGTTGCTTTTCAACCTTCTCAAGGTCCGCCTTAGTCGACTCTGATCCAACTAAAGTAGGAGAAATAGACACCCGCCAACCATCTTTGTGCAACGAAGTTACACGTCAGTCGATGAAACCGGTCTCTCGTAAGCGTACGAGTAAGGTTGGTCCGGGCCGCTTCATCCCACAATATCGCTGAACCAAAACATGACCAAGGGAGGAAGCAATCAAAGCATCAACGCCCACCAACTCTTTGTGTTGTACTCGAGATCTCACCTACACATAAACCTTGCTCTGTTACCACTGTTGGGGAATGTTGCATGGGAAACAAAAATTTCCTACGCACACGCAAGATCTGTCCATGGTGATGAGCATCTATGAGAGGGGGAGTGGATCTACGTACCCTTGTAGATCGCTAAGCGGTAAGCGTTAAGAAACGCGGTTGATGTAGTCGAACGTATTCACGATCCAAATCGCTGAGCGTCCCGCGATCCAATAATGATCCGTCCCGATCTAGCAACGAACGGACGGCACCTCCGCGTTCAGCACGCGTACGACTTGATAACGATCTCCGCCTTCTTGATCCAGCAAGAGGGAGCGGAAAGGTAGATGAGTTCTCCGGCAGCACGATGGTGTTGCGGCGATGGTGGTGGAGTAATTCCAGCAGGGATTCGCCTAAGCACTGCTCAAACCGATCGAGAGGAGAAACTACGGACTAGAGGAAAGGGTTGCACGAGGCTGAAAATCTATGTCCAAAAACCCTAAAACCTGTAGTATATATAGGAGGAGGAGAGGAGGAGACTTGGCGCAAGGGCCAGTCGTAGGAGGCTTCGACCGAAGTGTAGAGGAGGAGTCCTCCTCCTCCACTCCTAGTAGGATTAGGACTCCTTCCTTATTTCCACCTTTTTTGCCTTTTTCCACCTTTTCTCTTTGGAATTTCTTCCTAGACGCATGGGCCTTCCGTAGGACTTCAGCCAGCCCACTAAGGGCTGGTATTCATCCTCCCACAGCCCATATAGCCTGTTGGGTCGAAATACACCTCCCGATGGTCCCCCGGTACCCTCCCGGCACTCCCCGTACACTACCGATGAGCCCGAAACTTTTCCGGTGACCAAAACGGGACTTCCTATATATCAATATTTACCTCCGAACCATTCCGGAGCTCATCATGACGTTCAGGATCTCATCCGGGACTCCGAACAACCTTCGGTTACCACCATGCATAACTCTATACTACCGAAACGTCACCAAACCTTAAGTGTGCAGACCCTACGGGTTCGAGAACTATGTAGACATGACCGAGACACCTCTATGGTCAATAACCAATAGCGGGACCTGGATGCTCATATTCATTCCTACATATTCTATGAAGATCTTTATCGGTCGTACCTCTATGTCAAAGATTCAGTTAATCTCGTATGATGTTCCCTTTGTTCTTCGGTATGTTAGTTGCCCGAGATTCGATTGGCGGTATCTCCATACCTAGTTCAACCTCGGTACCGGCAAGTCTCTTTACTCGTTTCCGTAATACAAGATTCTGTGACTAACACTTAGTCACATTGCTTGCAAGGCTTGTTGTGATGTTGTATTACCGAGTGGGCCCTGAGATACCTCTCTGTCACACGGAGTAACAAATCCTAGTCTTGATCCATTCCAACCCAACAGACACCCTCGGAGATTCCTGTCGAGCACCTTTATAGTCACCCAGTTACATTGCGACGTTTTATACACACATGGCATTCCTTCGGTGTCCGTGAGTTGCATGATGTCATGGTCATAGGAACATGTACTTGACATGCAAAAAACTGTAGCAATAAACTGACACGCTCATATGCTACGGTTATAGTTTGGGTCTTGTCCATCCCATCATTCTCCTAATGATGTGATCCCGTTTATGAAATGACATATCATGTAAATGACTAGGAAACCTTGACCATCTTTGATCAACGAGCTAGTCTACTAGAGGCACACTAGGGACAAAGTGTTGTCTATGTATCCACACATGCAATGTGTTTCCAATCAATACAATTATAGCATGGATAATAAACAATTATCATGAACAAGGAAATATAATAATAAACACTTTATTTATTGCCTCTATGGCATATTTCCAACAAATTTCACAACTGCCGATGTAATTGAACGACAGAAGAAGAAAAAAAGGTCAAAAAAACCAGAAAAATGGAAACCTTCCCGCTTTAGTATAGTAATTTATTTATGTATGGATGCTTTGTAACAAATTTGGGCTAAGGAATTGTCAGCAAACGTGTGTATGTATGTATGATACGTCTCCAACGTATCTATAATTTTTGATTGTTCCATGTTATTATATTATCTGTTTTGGATGTTTTATATGCATTAATATGTTATTTTATATTGTTTTTGGGACTAACCTATTAATCTAGAACCTAGTTCCAGTTTATGTTTTTTCCTGGTTTTTGAGAATTGCAGATAAGGAATATTAAACGGAGTCCAAACGGAATAAAACCTTCCGAATGATTTTTTCTGGGCCAGAAGGAAACCACCGAGCTTGGAGACCAAGGCAGGAGAGCCACCGTGGGGCCGCAAGCCCTAAGGGCATGCCCAGGGGGTAGGGCGCGCCCTGTAGGCTTGTGGGCCCACGACAGCCCTCCTAACCCTAATCTTCGGCCTATAAATTCCCAAATATTCCCTATATATCAGAACAAGCCACGGAAATACTTTTTCGCTGCCAGAAGCCGCCGTTTCCGAGAGATCCAATCTTGGAGCCTTTTCCGGTAATTTGTCGGAGGGGGATTCTATCACGGAGGGCATCTACATCAACTCCATTGCCCCTCCGATGATGCGTGAGTAGTTAACCACAGACCTTCGGGTCCATAGCTAGTAGCTATATGGCTTATTCTCTCTCTTTGCTCTTCAATACCATGTTCTTCATGATCTTCATGGAGATCTATCCGATGTAATACTCTTTTGCGGTGTGCTTGTCGAGATCCGATGAATTGTGGGTTTATGTTCAGATTATCCATGAATATTATTTGAGCCTTTTCTGAATTCTTGTATGCATGATTTCATATCTTTGCAAGTCTCTTACAGTTATTGGTTTGGTTTGGCCAACTAGATTGGTAATTCTTGCAATGGAAGAAGTGCTTAGTTTTGGGTTCAATCTTGCGGTGTCTTCGCCCAGTGACAAAGTAGGGGTAGCGAGGCACGTATTGTATTGTTGCCATCAAGGATAACAAGATGGGATTTTCATCATATTGCTTGAGTTTATCCCTCTACATCATGTCATCTTACCTAATGCGTTACTCTGTTCTTCATGAATTTAATACTCTAGATGCACGCAGGAGTCGGTCGATGTGTGGAGTAATAGTAGTAGATGCAGAATTGTTTCGGTCTACTTGACACGGACGTGATGCCTATATGCATAATCATTGCCTTGGATATCTTCATGATTATTCGCTTTTCTATCAATTGCTCGACAGTAATTTGTTCACCCACCGTAATACTGGCTATCATGAGAGAAGCCTCTAGTCAAACTTATGGCCCCCAGGTCTATTTTCCATCTTATACTTTCAGATCTAAAACCAAAAATACCAAAAAGTACTTTGCTACATTATTTTTACCTTTTATTTTACTTTCCGTTCAAGCAATCTATCTCTATTAGGTCTCATCCTTGCAAGTAACCGTGAAGGGATTGACAACCCCTTTATAGCGTTGGGTGCAAGAGTTTGATTCTTTGTGTAGGTACACCTATTGGGGACTTGCTTGTATCTCCTACTGGATTGATACCTTGGTTCTTAACAACCGAGGGAAATACTTATCTACTTTTCTGCATCACCCGTTCCTTTTCACGGAAACCAACGCATGCTCGAGAAGTAGCAATGTACACTTGTATGGATGATTTCGCCTATGTATTTATTTGCACTTGTATGTATCCATTTGGTGTATAGAAATTTTAGTGTAGGGATATGGATATTTGCACATGTATGTATTTATTTGCATTAGTATCAGATATTTGCACAATAACAGCTATGCTTACCATACATTGTAGTTTTGCATGATGGCTTCTCTTATCCATTCGTTGTACGATCAATTGCATCATGGATGGTATATGGCTGATGAAAGAAAGGTTTTTGACCAGATTCACCTGAGGTCCAATGCGGTTCATGAAAAGATGAAGCATGACAAGAGATACACAAAGTATATTCGGAAGACTAGGTTACTCCATTTTATCTCACTCGTGTCTTGTTCGGCGCCAAAGATAACCTTGTGCGATCACGACGCTCGTTGATTGGTGGCATCCCTAGACACATATTTCCCACTCCTTTGTTGAGAGATGGTGGTGACTTTGAAAAATGTTCCACCGATCACGGGACTTCATATCAAAGGAGAGCCTATTCATTTTAGCACAGATTATGAGCGATGGTGTGACACTATGGTAAAAGACTCATCGGGGGGGGGGGCAGGGGTATTCGCCGGTGCAAGTTATCATTGGATTGCTGAGAACTTTGGGGAGTGCTCGGATGATGCTGATGCTGAAAATAGTGCAACAATATGAAAGGGCATACTTGTGGTATGTAATCACCCAAACTCTTTTTTCTAACAACACTAGCATGAGATCTTCCTTTATGTGGCTTAAGTTGTTTTATAGGTGGGAGCATGGACTCAGTTGGGGACTGTGAAGGTAACTAGTGGCATGAGCTTATCTGTATCGCCAGGTAACTAGTTTTGCATAGCATCTTAACAATGTTTATATTTTCTCTAGTGTGTATTGACACATTTCTCATTTTGGTGTAATTGAACGAGTCTTGTTGTAGGGGCATGGATCCAAAGAACACCTCCAAGACAAAGGAATCCAATATCTGTGGTTTGATGATTCTCTTATCGATCTAGAGTTGGGAGCATTTGCCGGGTGGGTGACCAACGCCTGTGGGTTATGATGATTAGGATGAACATAATTACCCTGGTTGTATGCCTACATGGGCGTATAAGTGGGATAGGGTTGAAGGTTTTGTCCGCAATTCAAAGTCCATGTACTTGGAATACTTCAACGAGATCAACATCATGACCCAGGAGCAGGTTAGCTCAACAACTTGTTGTCCTAATTGTCCCTTTGGTTTTCGAAAAATCATGCTAAGTATTGCTTGCTCTTCAATAATAGTGATTGGGTAATCCCTAAGTACAAGGGTGAATTAAACAAAAACAACAACAATGACAACAACAAAGCCTTTAGTCCCAAACAAGTTGGGGTAGGCTAGAGGTGAAACCCATAAGATCTCACGACCAACTCATGGTTATGGCACATGGATAGCAAGCTTGCACGCACCCCTGTGTTGGGTGACATAGTAGTAAATCAAAATTTTCCTACGTGTCACCAAGATCTATCTATGGAGAAACCAACAATGAGAGGGGAGAGATTGCATCTTCATACCTTTGAAGATCGCTAAGCGGAAGCGTTACAAGAACGCGGTTGGTGGAGTCGTACTCGCAGCGATTCAGCTCGCGGTGGATTCCGATCTAAGCGCCGAACAACGGCGCCTCCGCATTCAACACACGTGCAGCCCGGTGACGTATCCTACGCCTTGATCCAGCAAGGATGAAGGAGAGGTTGGGGAAGAGCTCCAACAGCAGCACGACGGCATGGTGGTGGTGGAGTAGCAAGGTATCCCGGCAGGGCTTCGCCTAAGCGCTGCGGAGGAGGAAGAAGAGAGGTAGGGCTTCGCCGTGAGAGAGAGAGTTCAGATCTCTTCTCAAGAGGCAAAACCCTTGGGTATATATAGGAGGAGGGAGAGGGAGGGCTGCCTTGGCCCCTCCTCCAAGGAGGAGAGGTTCGGCCGAATCAAAGGGATAGAGTCCACCTCCCACAAGGGAGGTGGACTCCTCTTTTAAAACCCTTCAGCCCTTATCTCTAGATCCTTAGCCGCATGGGCCTTTCTAGAAGGTCTTGGCCAGACCAATATGGGCTGGCACACCTCCTCTAAGGGTCCATGAAGTCCTATGGTCGTCACACCCCTCCCGGGGGTCCTCCGGCACCCTCCCGGCACTCCCGGTACAATACCGATGAGCCCAAAAACTTTCTGGTGACCAAAACTGGACTTCCTATATATCAATCTTTACCTCCGGACCATTCCGGAGCTCCTCGTGATGTCCAGGATCTCATCCGAGACTCCGAAAAACCTTCGGTAATCACGTATACCATTTCCCTATAACCCTAGCGCCATCGAACCTTAAGTGTGTAGACCCTACGGGTTCGGGAGACACGTAGACATGACCGAGACACCTCTCTGGCCAATAACCAATAGCGGGATCTGGATACCCATGTTGGCTCCCACGTACTCCACGATGATCTTATCGGATGAACCATGATGTCGGGGATTCAATCAATCCCGTATTCAATTCCCTTTGTCTATCGGTATGATACTTGCCCGAGATTCGATCTTCGGTATCCCTATACCTTGTTCAATCTTGTTACCGGCAAGTCTCTTTACTCGTTCCGTAATACATCATCCCGTGGCTAACTCCTTAGTCACATTGAGCTCATTATGATGATGTCTTACCGAGTGGGCCCAGAGATACCTCTCGGTCACACGGAGTGACAAATCCCAGTCTCAATTCGTGCCAACCCAACACACACTTTCGGAGATGCCCGTAGTGCACCTTTATAGCTACCCAGTTACATTGTGACGTTTTGCATACCCAAAGCATTCCTACGGTATCCGGGAGTTGCACAATCTCATGGTCTAAGGAAGCAATACTTGACATTGAAAAGCTTTAGCAGACGAACTACACGATCTTGTGCTATGCTTAGGATTGGGTCTTGTCCATCACATCATTCTCCTAATGATGTGATCCCATTATCAACGACATCCAATGTCCATGGTCATGAAACCGTGACCATCTATTGATCAACGAGCTAGCCAACTAGAGGCTCACTAGGGACATGTTGTGGTCTATGTATTCACACATGTATTACGGTTTCTGGTTAACACAATTGTAGCATGAATAATAGACAATTATCATGAACTAGGAAATACAATAATAACCATTTTATTATTGCCTCTAGGGCATATTTCCAACAGTCTCCCACTTGCACTAGAGTCAATAATCTAGTTACATTGTGATGAATCGAACACCCATAACATTCTGGTGTTGATCATGTTTTGCTCGTGAGAGAGGTTTAGTTAACGGATCTGCGACATTCAGATCCGTATGCACTTTACTAATATCTATGTCTCCCTCCTAAATGTAATCATGGATGGAGTTGAAGCGGCGCTTGATGTGTCTTGTCTTTTTGTGAAACCTGGGCTCCTTCGCAAGGGCAATAGCTCCAGTGTTGTCACAGAGTAGTCATCGGGCCCGACGCATTGGGAATAACTCCTAGGTCGGTGATGAACTCCTTCATCCAGACTCCCTCCTTCGCTGCTTCCGAAGCAGCTATGTACTCTGCTTCACATGTAGATGCTGCCACGACGCTTTGCTTGCTGCTGCACCAGCTGACTGCCCCTCCATTCAAAATATACACGTATCCGGTTTGCGACTTGGAGTCGTCCGGATCTGTGTCGAAGCTAGCGTCGATGTAACCCTTTACGACGAGCTCTTCGGCACCTCCATATACGAGAAACATGTCCTTTGTCATTTTCAGGTACTTCAGGATATTCTTGACCGCTGTCCAGTGTTCCGCTCCGGGATCACTTTGGTACCTCCGTACCAAACTTATGGCAAGGTTCACATTAGGTCTGGTACACGGCATGACATACATAATAGAGCCTATGGCTGAAGCATAGGGGATGACACTCATCTCTTCTCTATCCTTTGCCATGGTCGGGCATTGAGTCGCACTCAATCTCACACCCTGTAACACAGGCAAGAACCCCTTCTTGGACTGATCCATATTGAACTTCTTCAATATCTTGTCAAGGTATGTGCTTTGTGAAAGACCTATGAGGCATCTCGATCTATCTCTATGGATCTTAATACCTAATATGTAAGCAGCTTCTCCAAGGTCCTTCATTGAAAAACACTTATTCAAGTAGGCCTTTATACTTTCCAAGAGTTCTATATCATTTCCCATTATCAGCATGTTATCCACATATAATATAAGAAATGCTACAGAGCTCCCACTCACTTTCTTGTAAATACAGGGTTCTCCATAAACCTGTACAAACCCAAACGCTTTAATCACCTCATTAAAGCGAATGTTCCAACTCCGAGATGCTTGCACCAGCCCATAGATGGAGCGCTGGAGCTTGCATACCTTGTTAGCATCTTTAGGATCGACAAAACCTTCTGGCTGCATCATATACAATTCTTCCTTGAGGAAACCATTAAGGAATTCCATTTTGACGTCCATTTGCCAGATCTCATAATCATAAAATGCGGCAACTGCTAACATGATTCGGACAGACTTTAGCATCGCTACGGGTGAGAAAGTCTCATCGTAGTCAACTCCTTGAACTTGTCGATAACCCTTAGCGACAAGCCAAGCCTTATAGGCGGTCACATTACCGTCCGCGTCAGTCTTCTTCCTAAAGATCCATTTATTTTCAATGACTCGCTTATCATCAGGCAAGTCCACCAAAGTCCATACTTTGTTCTCATACATGGATCCTATCTCGGATTTCATGGCCTCAAGCCATTTGTTGGAATCCGGGCCCGCCATCGCTTCTTCATAGTTCGAAGGTTCACCGCTGTCCAACAACATGATCTCTAGGACAGGATTGCCGTAGCACTCTGGTGCGGAACGTGTCCTAGTGGACCTTCGAATAGCAACTTGATCTGAAAATTCATGATCATCATCATTAACTTCCTCTCTAGCCGGTGTAGGCTCCACAGAAACAACTTCCTGTGCTGCGCTACTCTCCGGTTCGAGTGGAGGTACAATTACCTCATCAAGTTCTATTTTCCTCCCACTTACTTCTTTCGAGAGAAACTCTTTCGAGAGAAAGGATCCATTCTTGGAAACAAAGACTTTGCCCTCGGATCGTAGGTATAAGGTATACCCAATAGTCTCTTTGGGATATCCTATGAAGACGCACTTTTCCGCTTTGGGTTCGAGCTTCTCAGGTTGAAGTTTCTTCACATAAGCATCGCATCCCCAAACTTTTAGAAACGACATCTTAGGTTTCTTTCCAAACCATAATTCATACGGTGTCGTCTCAACGGATTTAGACGGTGCCCTATTTAAAGTGAATGTGGTAGTCTCTAATGCATATACCCAAAATGATAGCGGTAAGTCGGTAAGAGACATCATAGATCGCACCATATCCAATAGAGTGCGATTACGACGTTCAGACATTCCATTTCGCTGAGGTGTGCCGGGCGGCATGAGTTGTGAAACAATTCCACATTTCCTAAGGTGGGTGCCAAACTCGTGACTTAAATATTCTCCACCACGATCAGATCGTAGGCATTTTATTTTCCTGTCACATTAATTCTCTACCTCACTCTGAAATTCCTTGAACCTTTCAAAGGTTTCAGACTTGTGTTTCATTAAGTAGACATACCCATATCTGCTCAAGTCATCAGTGAGGGTGAGAACATAACGATAGCCACCGCAAGCCTCGACGCTCATTGGACAACATACATCAGTATGTATTATCTCCAACAAGTCAGTTGCTCGCTCCATTGTTCCGGAGAACGGAGTCTTGGTCATCTTGCCCATGAGGCATGGTTCGCACGTGTCAAATGATTCGAAATCAAGTGACTCCAAAAGTCCATCAGCATGGAGCTTCTTCATGCGTTTGACACCAATATGACCGAGGCGGCAGTGCCACATGTAAGTGGGACTATCGTTATCAACCTTACACTTTTTGGTACTCACACTATGGACATGTGTAACATCACGTTCGAGATTCATCAAAAAATAAATCATTGACCAGCGGGGCATGACCATAAAACATTTCACTCATATAAATAGAACAACCATTATTCTCAGATTTAAACGAGTAGCCATCTCGCATCAAGCGAGATCCAGATACAATTTTCATGCTCAAAGCTGGTACTAAATAACAATTATTAAGGTTTAAAACTAATCCCGAAGGTAGATGTAGAGGTAGCGTGCCGACGGCGATCACATCGACCTTGGAACCATTCCCGACGCGCATCGTCACCTCGTCCTTTGCGAGCCTCCGCTTATTCCGCAGCTCCTGCAGTTACAAATGTGAGCAACTGTACCGGTATCAAATACCCAGGAGCTACTATGAGCGCTGGTCAAGTACTCATCAATAACAAGTATATCACATATACCTTTAACGTTGTCGTCCTTCTTATCCGCTAAGTACTTGGGGCAGTTCCGCTTCCAGTGACCAGTACCCTTGCAATAAAAGCACTCAGTCTCAGGCTTGGGTCCATTCTTCTTCTTCTTCTTCTTCTTCCCGGCAACTTGCTTACCGGGCACGGCAATAGCTTTGCCGTCCTTCTTGAAGTTCTTCTTACCCTTGCCTTTCTTGAAACTAGTGGCCTTATTTACCATCAACACTTGATGCTCCTTTTTGATCTCGACCTCTGCTGATTTTAGCATCGAGTACAACTCAGGAATGGACTTATCCATCCCTTGCATGTTGTAGTTCATCACAAAGCTCTTGTAGCTAGGTGGAAGCGACTGGAGGATTCTGTCAATGATCGAGTCATCCGGGAGATTAACTCCTAGCTGAGTCAAGCGGTTGTGAAGCCCAGACATCTTGAGGATGTGCTCACCGACAGAACTGTTCTCCTCCATCTTACAGCTAAATAACTTGTCGGAGATGTCATATCTCTCGACCCGGGCATGAGCTTGGAAAACCAGTTTCAGCTCTTGGAACATCTCATATGCTCCGTGTTGCTCAAAACGCTTTTGGAGCCCCGATTCTAAACTGTAAAGCATGCCGCACTGAACAAGGGAGTAATCATCGCAGCGAGAATGCCAAGCGTTCGCAATGTCTTGTTCTGCTGGGAGAAGGGGTGGGTCACCTAGTGGTGCATCAAGGACATACAATTTCTTGGAAGCTATGAGGATGATCCTCAAGCCATGGACCTAGTTCGCATAGTTGCTTCCATCATCTTTCAGCTTGGTTTTCTCTAGGAACGCGTTGAAATTGAGGGTGACATTCGCGTTGGCCATTGGATCTACAATATAGATAGTAAAGACAATTTTAGACTAAGTTCGTGATAATCGAGTTCACATAATCAAATTATTCAATGAACTCCCACTTAGATAGACATCTCTCTAGTCATTTAAGTGACACATGATCCATGTCAACTAGCCCGTGTCCGATCATCACGTGAGACGGACTAGTCATCCATGGTGAACATCTCCATGTTGATCGTATCTTCTATACGACTCATGTTCGACCTTTTGGTCTTCCGTGTTCCGAGGCCATGTCTATACATGCTAGGCTCGTCAAGTCAACCTAAGTGTTTCACGTGTGTAAATCTGGCTTACACCCATTGTATGCGAACGTTAGAACCTATCACACCCGATCATCATGTGGTGCTTCGGAACAACGATCCTTAGCAACGGTGCACAGTTAGGGTGAACACTTCTCTTGAAATTTTATTGAGAGATCATCTTATTTACTACCGTCGTTCTAAGCAAATAAGATGTAAACATGATAAACATCACATGCAATCAATATAGTGACATGATATGGCCAATATCATCTTACTCCTATGATCTCCATCTTCGGGGCACCATGATCATCACTGTCACCGGCACGACACCATGATCTCCATCATCATGATCTCCATCATTGTGTCTTCATGAAGTTGTCTCGCCAACTATTACTTCCACTACTATGGCTAACATTTAGCAATAAAGTAAAGTAATTACATGGCGTTTATGATTGACACGCAGGTCATACAATAAAATAAGACACCTCCTATGGCTCCTGCCAGTTGTCATACTCATCGACATGCAAGTCGTGAATCCTATTACAAGAACATGATCAATCTCATACATCACAATGCATCACATCACATCCTTTTGGCCATATCACATCACAAGGTATATGCTGCAAAAACAAGTTAGACGTCCTCTAATTTGTAGTTGCAAGTTTTTACGTGGCTGCTATAGGTTTATAGCAAGAACGTTTCTTACCTACGCCAAACCACAACGTGATATGCCAATTGCTATTTAACCTTCATAAGGACCCTTTTCATCGAATCCAATCCGACTAAGGTGGGAGAGACAGACACCCGCTAGCCACCTTATGCAACTAGTGCATGTCAGGCAGTGGATCCGGTCTCACGTAAGCGTACGTGTAAAGTTGGTCCGGGCCGCTTCATCCCACAATACCACCGAATCAAGAAAAGACTAGTAACGACAAGCATATTAACAAGATCGACGCCCACAAATGCTTTGTGTTCTACTCGTGCATAGATTCTACGCATAGACCTAGCTCATGATGCCACTGTTGGGAGACGTAGTAGTAAATCAAAAGTTTCCTATGTGTCACCAAGATCTATCTATGGAGAAACCAGCAACGAGAGGGGAGATATTGCATCTTCATACCTTTGCAGATCGCTAAGCGGAAGCGTTACAAGAACGCGGTTGGTGGAGTCGTACTTGCAGCGATTCAGATCGTGGTGGATTCCAATCTAAGCGCCGAACAACGGCGCCTCCGCATTCAACACACGTGCAGCCCGGTGACGTCTCCTATGCCTTGATCCAGCAAGGATGAAGGAGAGGTTGGGGAAGAGCTCCAACAGCAGCACGACGGCGTGGTGGTGGTGGAGTAGCAAGGTATCCCGGCAGGGCTTCACCTAAGCGCTGCGGAGGAGGAAGAAGAGAGGTAGGGCTTCGCCGTGAGAGAGAGAGAGAGTTCAGATCTCTTCTCAAGAGGCAAAACCCTTGGGTATATATAGGAGGAGGGATAGGGAGGGCTGCCTTGGCCCCTCCTCCAAGGAGGAGAGGTTCGGCCGAATCAAAGGGATAGAGTCCACCTCCCACAAGGGAGTTTGTGGGAGGTGGACTCCTCTTTTAAAACCATTCAGCCCTTATCTCTAGATCCCTAGCCACATGGGCCTTTCTAGAAGGTCTTGGCCAGCCCAATATGGGCTGGCACACCTCCTCTAAGGGCCCAAGAAGTCCTATGGTCGTCACACCCCTCCCGGGGGTCCTCCGGCACCCTCCCGGCACTCCCGGTACAATACCGATGAGCCCGAAAACTTTCCGGTGACCAAAACTGGACTTCCTATATATCAATATTTACCTCCAGACCATTTCGGAGCTTCTCGTGATGTCCAGGATCTCATCCGGGGCTAGGAACAACCTTTGGTAATCACGTATACCATTTCCCTATAACCCTAGCGTCATCGAACCTTAGGTGTGTAGACCCTACGGGTTCGGGAGACACGTAGACATGACCGAGACACCTCTTTGGCCAATAACCAACAGCGGGATCTGGATACCCATGTTGGCTCCCACATACTCCACGATGATCTTATCGGATGAACCACGATGTCGGGGAGTCAATCAATCCCGTATTCAATTCCCTTTGTCTATCGGTATGGTACTTGAGCGAGATTCGATCGTCGGTATCCCTAGATCTTGTTCAATCTCGTTACCGGCAAGTCTCTTTACTTGTTCCATAATACATCATCCTGTGGCTAACTCCTTAGTCACATTGAGCTCATTATGATGATGTCTTACCGAGTGGGCCCAGAGATACCTCTCCGTCACACGGAGTGACAAATCCCAGTCTCGATTCGTGCCAACCCAACACACACTTTCGGAGATACCTGTAGTGCACCTTTATAGCCACCCAGTTACGTTGTGATGTTTGGCATACCCAAAGCATTCCTACGGTATCTGGGAGTTGCACAATCTCATGGTCTAAGGAAACGATACTTGACATTGAAAAGCTTTAGCAGACGAACTACACGATCTTGTGCTATGCTTAGGATTGGGTCTTGTCCATCACATCATTCTCCTAATGATGTGATCCTGTTATCAACGACATCCAATGTCCATGGTCATGAAACCGTGACCATCTATTGATCAACGATCTAGCCAACTAGAGGCTCACTAGGGACATGTTGTGGTCTATGTATTCACACATGTATTACGGTTTCCGGTTAACACAATTGTAGCATGAATAATAGACAATTATCATGAACTAGGAAATACAATAATAACCATTTTATTATTGCCTCTAGGGCATATTTCCAACACCCTGTCCTTTGCTAGTTCTTTGGTGATGCTTCAATCCTTCATATCTATCTTTACAGACTCATCCCATGTCAAGTTCAGTTTACCCGGACCTCTTTTGACATTATCAACATGCTTTAGCCGTCCGCTATTCACGGGGGCTTCTGGAGGCCTGCGCTAAATATGCCCAAACCATCTCAGACACTGTTGGACAATCTTCTCTTCAATTGACGCTACCCCACTCTTTCTCATATATTATCATTCCAGATTCAGTCCTTCCTTGTGTGGCCACACATCCATCTCAACATGCACATATCTGCCACACCTAACCATTGCACATTGATACGTCTTCAACGTATCTATAATTTATGAAGTATTCATGCCATATTTGCTTATGTCTACAATACTTTTATATGGTTTTGATGCACTTTACATGATTTATTTAGAACTAACCTGGACTGACATTGTTTTCAGCACAATTACCGTGGTGTTGTTTTTGTGTAGAAAATTAAAGTTCTCGGAATCTCTCAAATTTTTTATGATTTTTTTCTGGAGGAAATAAGCAATGTTGGAGCGAAGAACCACCGGAGGGGAGCCACGTGTGGGCCACAAGCCAACAGGGCGTGACCCACGGGGGGTCGCACCGTGATGGCTTGTGGGGCCCACGTGGCTCCGTTGCGC
Organism: Hordeum marinum; assembly: GCA_022496015.1. Lineage (NCBI taxonomy): Eukaryota > Viridiplantae > Streptophyta > Magnoliopsida > Poales > Poaceae > Hordeum > Hordeum marinum. The sequence goes on from CM039676.1 coordinate 28,319,132, forward strand.
ATGATTCCAATGCTGAAAAATCCTATAAATTCTAGAAACCCAGAAATAAAGAGAGACTCTCCGCTCCCTCGCAGCAACTCTTTGTATCGACAAAAAACCAATCTGGAGCCGTTCCAATACCCTACCGGAGAGGGGAAACCATCACCGATGGCCATCTTCGTCATCCCGGCAGAGGCCATGATGAGGAGGGAGTAGTTCACCCTCGGAGCTGAGGGTATGTACCAGTATCTATGTGTTCAATCTCTCTCTATCTCTCTTTCACTCGTGTTCTTGAGATGTCATGATCTTGATGTATCACGAGATTTGTTAATATAGTCGGATCATATAATGTTATTCCCTTGCTACCTTGTTGTGATGAATTGAATATTTACCTTTGAGTTTTTGTTATGTCAGATTGAATATTGGATTGGAGATCACTTGATATATGTCTTGCATGTGGATACTCGTGGGGACAATGGGGTGTTCTATTGATTCACTTGATGTATGTTTTGGTACTCAACTTACGGATTCTCGAGCTGATATTTGGGTAATCTATGCATAGGGGTTGAGACACGTTCTTGTCCTACGTTCTCTGATAGAAATTTTGGGGTGCTCCTTGAAGTTCTTTGTGTTGGATTGAATATGATAGATCTGAAATTGGTTGATGGATGCCGCATAATTTACCCGCGGATACTTGAGGTGACATTGGAGTATCTAGGTGACATTAAGGTTGATTGATATGTATCATTGGTGTTGTTTCAATATGAACTCTAGGTCTATTTGTGACACTTATAGGAATAGCTCCAAAATTGATCGGAAACTATGTCAAAATAGTTCGGTATTACCGGAAACAAACTATATGTTGTTTCCTACAGTCTCTACCAAAACAAACTTTTTTTAACTTTTTTAAAACAATTTCATGTTGACGCATTTGACCTATATGTTAATGTGATGGTGATATACTCATGCAATTCATTCTAGTTTTTTTTGTTTCTCCTTGTAACATCCCAAATTTTGGAATGTTATAATTATTAGAATGTTTGTTTGTTTGTTTGTTTGAGTGATTGAATTGAGTGAAAATTTGGAAATTTTGAAAAACTTTTGAATGAGAGGGAATAAAATTACTTTCCCATGTGATTTGAATTCCATTTTGAAAATATTTCAAATTCAGAAACTTTATGCAACTCCATGATTTTCATGAGAGAGGATAAAAGGACTTCTTCAAATTATATGAAATATGAGTTGGAAGTTTAAAGAAAGGATTTGAAAGTGCTTTCGAAAACCTCTGAATTATTCTTTTGAATCCATGCCATATTTGGTTCCTATTCAAATTTTCAAAGCATCCAAACCCCTGGACAAATTTTTGAGAGGAGTAATGTGACACTCCAAACCAGGGGGTAATTTGTGAAGTTTTTGAATCATAAAATCCAAGGGGGTTATATGAAAAATAATTTGCAAAAATAAATAAAGCCATTTAGGCATTTTCTAAAAATATTTTTTAAGTATTTAATTTGGCCAGGCAAAAATGTCCATTAAATGGCATTAAATCTCCTGCTAATTTTGGTATAAAACTTTTTATTTATTGAAAGTATTTATAGACATTTATTGGTTTTCCATTTGCTAGAAAATAAAAAAGGAAAACCTTTTAAAAGCATTTAAGACCCAGCCGGCCCAGCCCCCTAATCCCTCCCGAAACCTCTCCGGACCGACCGCCCAACGCCACGCTCCCTCTCCCCCTCTCGCTGACCGGTGGACCCCACCGACCGCTAGCGCCGTCACCGCGCGATCGCCTTCATCCTCTTCTCCCCGATGACAACGCCGGCGAACTCTCGCCATGATCTCCTCCCCTCCTTCCTTTCGGACGCCTCCGAGACCACCTATATAAACCCTTGCCTCCCCGCGCTCCATTCCCCCTCCGAAGCCCCATCCCCGTGCCCTCTCCTCGCTGGAATCCCTCGCGGACCCGAGCACCGCCGCCGCATCATTTCTCTCCTGCTGCTCCACCCCGAGCACCCCGCTGCCACCCGAGCCCACCACCGAGCTCCCCTCGCTCGCCCGCACCTCCCCAGCCACGTGCTCGAGCCCTGCACCCTCCGAATCTCCTCTCCCCATCAACATCCGAGCGCCGCCGCCGCCACAAAGCTCGCCGTCGTCGCCACCATCGCCCCCGAGCCCCTCTGACGCCACCATCGTCCTTGTCGTCCTCGCCTGCGTCGAACGAAGCCAACCCCGACGCCGGAGGACCACCGGAGCGACGCCTCCATCGACCTCGCTGCTGTCGGACATCGCCGGCGCCTCGCCGGAGGCCACCACCACCGCGGTGAGCTCCTTTCCTCCTTCCCCGTTCGATATTAAACCTACGGCGTAGATTAGACACAACGTACCCCTTCGGTTCTTTTAAAAAGAACCGGCCGGTTTTCTTTTTGAAATTAATTGACAAAAACATTTTGTTTACATACCGGCCATCCGCTCGTTTAACACTCACGCGCACGCCCGTAGCCAATAAGAGACAGCCACGTAGCCCTGTCCGTTAGTTAGAAAAATGTTATTTTTTCTGTTTCTGTTTTAACAACAGATTTAGTTCTGTTTTTGTTTTTAGCATATCTTTTATGTTTTCAGGAGTTTTAATTTGATTCTTTATGCATTGTATCAAAAATTTATTCTAGTTTATGTAGATACCAAGTTTGACTATGTTTGAATATTTAAATTTGAATTTAAATAGATTTGATTTAAATCTAGTTTTTTGAATAACTTGAGTTTTATAATATATTTTTGATTGATTCTTTTTGCTACTTGTCACTAGTGATCTTAGTTATCAATAGGTAAAGTTTGAGAATTATTTGGATAAATTTGATTAGGGTTCTTAACCAAAACAGAATCTGTTTAGTTTCCTATTAGTTTAATTAGTTTAATTTCTTTTGTTTTTGAAATCTGATTTGCTTTAGCTTATGTTTTAGAGTTCATTAGTTTCTGTTTTTTTTTAAATTTATGGATTTACTTGCAGTTACCAAAAATATTTTGTTTAGTTTATTACTTTAGTGTTATAGGAACCTCTACCCTTTTCCATTAGGTATAGTTTATTAAAACAAATTTGTTTTAGTAATGTTTCATTTCACAAAAATTAAAGTAATTAGATTCTGTTTTCAAATAAAGTTTTAGTAATTCTTATCTGTTAAGAAATGTTTTGTTAATAAAAATAGTTTAGTTTTACTCTATTATTATAGGAAACTATATTCTTCATCATTAGGTAATGTTTGATAAAACAACTTAGTTTTAGTAGAAATCCATTTTCACAAAAGTTTTGTATGATTTAATCCTAGTTTATAATAAAGTTTTTATTATTTCTTTTTTGTTAACTATTAGTTTGGTTACAAAAAAATAGTTTTGTTTTAGTAGTAGTTTAGCCACTAAAACTTAGAGTCCACTGCTTTGCTTTGTTTTGATTTGTTATGTTGCTCTAGTATTGATAGTTGGTTTCTTATTTGAAAAATATTTAAAATAATTGTTTTATAAGTTCTACTTTCTGTTAACTTAGTTGTTGTATACTTTGTTTTCTCCTATTTTAATATTTTATTGTTTTGTTTGTTGTTAAGTTTATTAGGCAAACACTTATGTTGTTTTCATAGTTTTACTTGTTCTTCAAAAGTAATTCTTTTTGCCAGTAAAATATTTACTAAAATAATTCTGTTATATTTTACTTTGTTTTTGTTTTGTTACTTTTTGAAAATAGTTGTTTGTAGGGGAAAACTACCCTAGTTGTGTTTATGAAATCTTTGTTGATTTTAACTTTTGTCTTAACTATTTCCTTCATCATAATCTTAGTTGTGTTGATGTAGTTTTGCTACTTTGAGTTTTGTCTTAAGTATTTCTTTCATCAATCTTGTTGCCTTTAGTTTTGGGTTACTTTTGAGTGTTAGTATTGATTGCTAGTATGATTGCTTATATGAATGCCATGTTTCTTATTATAGATTTCATCGGGGAGTGACGTATAGTTCTATCAAGTTATTTCTGAGAGCGATATCTTATCTTCATCAACAGTACAGGCAAGTTCACTTTGACCATCTGTTTCATACCTATGTTTTATTGCATTTAGTGACATCATTCACAGATCCCTCCTGTAGTGTTATTGAAATTCTTGTAGTTGAGTAGAATGCATGAGGTAGGAACCCACCACTTGTTAGTAAAGCCCAGGGAAATGCTAGTTAGTGAAATGCTATGCTAAAGTAGACGGGGTTTGGTATGAGTGTTCGTGAGTGGTGTGACGAAGGACTCCACGACAAGACGACAACTTCATGAAGGCATCTTCACGTCCTGCATCTTCAAGACCTCAAGACTTCGAGACTCGTGAAACAAGTTTTCAATACACACTACTGGGTGAAGGATGGAATTGATGGGCACCCTGGAATAACCAGTGGATGGCCGGGATGCATGGGGAAGTGCCATGACATCTTGTGGAAAGCTTCACCCAGACTCAAAGAGGAGGATGAATAATTCATGCCCGGAAGCTTACCTGTGTAGCCACAAGTCATTATGGGCTCTGGCTTGGTTGATCCTTGTTGTGAGTCTGTCTAGGCAGTGCTACAAGATGTAGTCGATGTTAGGATTGGATGGGCACTGTTGGATAGTCAGGGAAGCACTCTGAAAGACAATGTTTCGTTCATCCCGTTCTCAAACATCCGGCAGTGCGAGGACTTACGAGGAGGGAACGAATCTTGTGGGTAAAGTACACAACACTCTGCAGAGTTAAACCTAATCGATTAGCCGTGTCCCTGGTTACGGACAATTGGAGCTTCTAGACTTGGATCTATCTCTGAACTCTCAACGATAGACTGATAACTAATTGTGGGCAACTTATGATTACTTATGGGCATTGAGACATTGGTTGGCGGAACCATGTCATGATAGGTAGCTCCATAGTGAAATTCCTGATATTCCTTTGTTGTAGGAAAAATAAAATCAGCTTTTACGCAAAAACTTAGACAGAGAGCCACAAAGCCTTTGCATATGGAATAGTCTTTATTCTTCTGTTCCTCTATGGTGATCTTGCCAGTACATTCAATGTACAAACCTATATGACTACAACGTATCATGTTGCAGATACTCTTCTACGACGAGTAAGAGTACGATTTAGGGTTACGGTCCGCACTCAACCTGTCGTTGGTGTTATTGGGACTCCACTCCCGTTGACTGGATCCGCTGCTATTTTAAGGTATATATTTGTTTTACGTTAATTACATGTGATTGCACTTTGATAAATACATTGATGTACTGTGTGTGCCAGCATACTGATCCAGGGATGGTACAAAACACACAGAGGCTTGACTCGTTTTGAGTCGGGTCGCTACACTCCTCGTAACGGAGACCGTAACACTGTGCATTAACACATGATTGTGTGTTACTTCATTAACATTCGTAACACGTTCGACCAACACATATTTATATGTTACTCAATCAAGATATCTGTAACACATTACCTCCAACACATAATTATATGTTACATAATCGATATTGTGGTAACACATTTTCGGGCATTATACAATATGTGTTACTGTCGTTTAGTCAACACAAATAATGTGTTATTGGAATTTCACTTGTAACATCTTTTACAATGTGTTACATGATTGTGTTACCAAAGCTCTATCTTGTTGTAGTGTTTGAGGTGGTTCTACTACCTACACCAATTTCATCTTATTGTTCTCCGCTAGATAGGAACTTTGGAGTGATTCTTTGTTGCACCTTGAGGGATGATCATATGATTCAACTATGTTAGCATTGTTGGGAGATTGCACTAGTGAAAGTATGAACCCTAGGTCTTGTTTCCAAGTATTAATACACCATTTTGTTCGTTGTTTACTAAATATTACCTTGCTGTTTTTATATTTTCATATTACAAACACCTATTTCTATCATCCATATTGCACCTGTATCACCATCTCTTTGCTGAACTAGTGTACCTATACAATTTGCCATTGTATTTGGTGTGTTGGCGACACAATAGATTTCTTGTATTTGATTGCAGGGTTATTTGAGAGATACCATCTTTATCCTACACCTCCCATAGATTGATAAACCTTAAGCCATCCACTTGAGGGAAAATTGCTACTGTCCTACAAAACTATGCGCTTGGAGGCCCAATATAGTCTACAAGAATAAAGTTGCATAGTAGACATCAAGCTGTTTTCTCGCGCCGTTGCCGGGGAGGTGAGTACTTGAAGGTATATCTTTAGATATTGCAGTTAAATCTTTTAGTTTCTTGCTTTTCACTAGTTTGGTTTTATAAAATAAAACTATAAAAAATGGAGTTTAGGTTGCATCAATTGTTTCATCTTTATAAAGTCTTTCGTGAAAATGATGGTTTAGAAAATTGTGCTCAATTGGTAGAGGAAAAAATTATGAAAATACTTAATGAGAATTCCTCGAATTATGAGCATGATTGCAATGTTTCTAGTATGAATTCTCTGAATATCCATGACGCTAACGATATGCAAAGCCACAAGCTTGGGGATGTTATGTTTGATGAAAATGAAATTTTTAGTCCCCCTAAGTTTTGATGAGCAAATTTATTATGATGATGGCATGCCTCCTACCTATGATGATCATTGTGATGATATGTATGCTATAAAGAGTGATAGTAACCATAAAACTTGTCATAATGATTTTAATAATCAAAGTAGTTATGTCAATCAAGCGTCCCATGATAGTTGTTTTGTTGAGTTTGCTCCCACTATTAAGAATGAGAAGAAAATTGCTTATGTGGAGACTAATGAAAATTCTATGCTTGTAGATCATGAAAAGAATGCTTTATGTGATAGTTATATTGTTGAATTCCTTCATGATGCTATTGAAAATTATTATGAGGGAGGAACATACGATTGTAGGAATTGCAATAATATCAAGTTTCCCCCTGTGTGTTCAAAGTTTTGAAGTCATGCTCGTTTTGCCTTCCTATGCAAGTTGATTATATCTACAATAAATTGTTTTCTTGGAAAATCCCTATGCATAGGAAGTGGGTTAGACTTAAATGTGCTTGACATGTGATTGATGATGCTCTCTTGCATGTTTTAGTTACTAGTTTTATGTGAGCACATTGAAATCATCATGCCTAGCTAAAAAGACATTAAAGAAAAGCGCTTGTTGGGAGATAAACCAATACTTTTACTTCTGTTTTATGTGTTCACATGATTAAGATACTGCATTAATCATGTTTTGTTTCTTTTATTTCAATAAAGTGCCAAGTCAATCCTTTTGGATAGTGTGCATGTTTTCTTGTTTGATTCTGTGCAAAAACAGAAACTTTTACGTCCAGTGCAAAATTTCTCTGATTTTACTAGAGAGTCAAGAAATTCTAAATTTTTTACACATTCTTTATATGCAAATTCTCTGTGTTTTCCTATTTTTTCAGAATTTTAGATTCAGGGAAATATGGTTAGTCTTATACTACAGATCTTCACAAACTGTTCTGTGTTTGACAAATTCTGTTTTGCATGCATAGTTTGCTTGTTTTAGTGTTTCCATAGCTTATATTTAGTGATATAAATTATGAGAATGGTAGAATACATTAGGTATTATGTGAGAACAATTATGAATCTTGTCTTGACAGTACCTAAGTGGATGATCGATCTTTATTACACTAAGCTTTCTCACGAAGTTCCATTAAGTTTTGTGTGCACAAGGCACCCCCAAGGTAATATCCAAGAAAGACTCAATCGTCTAAGCTTGGGGATGCCGTCAATACTATAAGTATATCTTACTTAGAGCTATATTTTTATTGATCACATAATATGTGTATTGCTTGCAGCATCATTTTATTTTGTTTTTCTCTGTTAGATGTTATTTACAATATTTTTTTTTCAATAAAAAGTTCCAAGAATTGACTTAGGATGCTTGAATTACATGTTTGACATGTGTTGTGTAAAAACAAAAACTTTTGTTGTGGTGTTTGAATTTTCATATTTTACTGGAATGTGGAAACTGGAAAGTTTCTACAGAGTATGGTCATATAAATTCTTTATCATGTCCTAAATTTTCAGAATTTTTGGACATACATAAGTACACTATTTTAATAGATTGCTACATACTGTTTTGTTTGGACAGATTGCTGTCATAGTTTTGTTATCTACTTATCCCAGAGTTTTCATGGCTTATATTAGTAGATATAATATCTGAAAATGATAGTGTATTATAATATTTGCATAGAATATTAATATAATATTTGGTGGGGGCTCACAATCATTAAAGATGTCCAAGATTGTGTATTTTGTATGTGAATCTCCTCTCCTCTATCATAATCTTGCATAGATTGTATCAATGACCAATGATATGTTTGTTTATTCCCAACAACTTTTATCTAACGTACTTATTTTATGTGAAATCGTTACTCCCCATGGGATTAGCATATGAAATTTCTATTTCTTTTATTTCATTGATATGATTGATGCATGAGAGGAAAGCAAGGAGACTCAAACTAATCTTATTATATAACTCTCATACTCAATTACAAGGATAGGTAGATATAAAAGCAAAAACTCTTAGCAAAGCAAATCTGAAATTTTATTTCTCTAAATCACTACATAACTACGGATCGAACTAAAATAGATGATAATGGTAAAAGTGATGGTGATATGATACCGAGGCACCTCCCCAAGCTTGGAACAAGCTAAGGGTGGTGCCCATACCCATGTACTCAAGTGTCCTTCTTGGGTGATTATGTGGTAGGCTTGTCATTAAGGAGATATTCCAGATTACTGATTATCCTCCGGAGAGCACGGTTTTGCTCTTGTAACCAAATGACTTTGTGAGTGAATGCTGTATTTTGAGCACACATAGACCCCATGGCATTCAATGCATTAATTTCAGGTAAAGAAATATCATCACGAAGAAGTAATAGTGATTCTCCCTTGTTAGAGACTCCAGAGGCATGATTGACATGAACTCCTTTGGATACCATAGCTTCTTCCTGGTTCCTCCCATGTTAGATATTTAGGGCTCGTGGAGTGGAGAGCTGTCGACTCCTCCTCCTCCTTCTCTGCGAGGTTTTGCCTCTTCGCTTCCCGCTCCTTCTTCTCTAGCTTGTCGTTGCAGATCCTGACGTCCCTCGGCATCTTTCTCACCTCCACCGCCACCGCTACCGCACCGGAGAGTCCGGAAGATGCTTTGGGGATCGAGGGGAGGGACTCACGTCTGTGTCCAGGGGTGGGTCCATCTATGTTTCTCTCTCTCTCCCTCTCTCTTTGCAAAACACACTAGCAAGCATCATTTTTTTCATTTTTTCAGGACACCTCTTAAAAGGGAAAACCCAGTATAAAACTAGAGTATTTCACAAAATAGACCATTTTCATGATGCCCAACCCCGGGGCGTCATATGTTGGTGTTGACGTTGGTTGCACCCATTCCACGGATCATGACGTCCAAGTTGAGGGCATCATGTTGGGAACTACACACCATGCCCCTTCGATGTACAGAAGTAGAAAACAGACCTTTTGTCCACATCATTAGTCCCGGTCCAGTTTTGAACCGACACTAATGTGCCCATTAGTCCTGGTTCGTGACGGGCATCATTAGTGTCAATTCGTTCCGGACCTTTAGTCCCGGTTTGTGTCACGAACCGACACTAAAGGTGTGGTGGTAGGTTGGCGTCAGCCTTGGGCCCCACGGAAACCTTTAGTCTCGGTTGGTGGCTCCAACCGCGACTATAGGCTAACCTTTAGTCGCGGTTGGAGCCACCAACCGAGACTAAAGGTCCCCTATATGAACCCTTCGGCTAGCCCGAGCACACTCCTCTCTGTTCCTCCCCTTTCCTCTCCTCTTTTCTCTTCCTCTCTTCCCCGAGATCATCCTCCATTTTTGCCAAAATTTGTCAAGATTTGGAAGCACCCCATCCATCCAAGTGCTCACAAAGGTTAGCAACTTTGCCCTTTCATCTCTCATTGCTAGATTAGCTCTTGCAATGCTCTATAAGTATAGTGATTTGTGGGTTTTAGTTTGTATGTGGTAGTTTATTTGATTTATGCAATTTGAGCTCAAATTAACTTCTTACTTTGCATTTGTAGGTGTGGTTTACTTAGTGCCTTCCTGTCCCCGTCCTAACCATCGTCGATCACCCTCACCGTCCCGTCGCCGACGCCACCTTGGTGAGCGTCTTGTTCTTATCCTTTTTATAAAAAAACCATGTTTGTAAGATTTAGTTAGTTACTTGTATAGTTTTCTTACATATATGGTTGTTTGTTATACACAGTGGCATGGTTTTGAAATCCGTCCCCGTTGGCCCTCGTTCGGTTTATGATTCAGATGTGGTATATACTCTCTTTTATAACTCTTTGTTGCATTTTCGTGTTTATGTCAATTATGCCCACCAAGTTGACATAGATATTTTTATCTAGGAGGTATGTGAACCGGAGATTCCAACCGACATAGATATTCTTGTCAAGAAGTTAAATTTAGTTGAAAAAGAAAATAAGTATTTGAAAGAAAAATTGAAAAGAGTTGAAGAAGTGAAGATGAAACTGGAGTTGTATGTTGTCGATGTCGTCGATGATCACAAGATCAAGATGGGTGAAATGCACTTGAAGATTAGAAAATTTAAAACATATGCCATTGATAGTGAGGCTCGGTATTACTATGCTATTGGATCAATTGTTACCTTAAGTTGCGATGTTGATCGCTTTTGTTGTTGCATCTAAATGCTTTAGCTAGAGAGTTTGTATGTTGTTTTATGAGAACAAGTGTGTATGAACTTTATGTACGAACTTGTATTAATTTGGTATTTTCGGTGTTGTGTAATGAATATGAGACAACAATGGATGTATGACGACCGATGCTCTCCACAGTTCATTAATGGCGTGCATACTTTTCTGGTTGCGGCTTAGGCAAACAAGCGGCCGGATGGTTTTGTGTATTGTCCATGTGTTGGCCATAAGAATGATCAAAATTACTCTAACTCAAGAACCATTCACGTCCACCTATTTGAGTCCGGTTTCATGTCCGGCTATAATTGTTGGACCAAGAACGGAGAAAGAGGGGTCCTAATGGGAGAGAATGAAGAAGAAGAGGTTTACGACGGCTATCCTGGCCATGGGTTCCATGAGTACGATGGTACAAAAATGGGGGAAGAAGTTGAGCTGACAATGTGGGAAGGAGCTGAAGAAGAGGCATCAGATGAGCCCGCTGATGATCTTGGTCGGGCCATTGCCGATGCAAAGAGAAACTGTGCAAGTGAAAAGGAGAAGCTGAAGTTGCAGCACATGTTAGAGGATCACAAAAAGGGTTGTACCCAAATTTCAAAGATGATAAGAAAAAGCTGGGTACCACACTGGAATTGCTGCAATGGAAGGCAAAGAATGGTGTATCTGACAAGGCATTTCAAAAGTTGTTGATAATGTTAAAGAAGAAGTTACCAATGGACAACAAATTTCCTGAGAGTATGTACGAAGCAAAGAAGGTTGTCTGCCCTCTAGGATTAGAGGTGGAAAAGATACATGCATGCCCTAATGACTGCATCCTCTACTTCGGTGAGTACGAGGATTTGAATGCATGCCTGGTATGCTGTGCATTGCGCTATAAGATCGGCCACGATGACCCTGTTGATGTTGAGGGCGAGTGCCCCAGGAAGAAGATTCCTGCCATGGTGATGTGGTATTCTCCTATAATACCACGGTTGAAACATTTGTTCTAAAACAAAGAGCATGCCAAGTTGATGCGATGGCACAACGAAGACTGTAAGAAAGATGGGAAGTTGAAAGTACCGGCTGACAGATCGCAGTGGAGAAAAATCAAGAGAAAGTGGAAGGACTTTCCAGAGGACACAAGTAACGTATGGTTTGGTTTAAGTGCAGATGACATTGTTGGAAATATGCCCTAGAGGCAATAATAAATTAGTTATTATTATATTTCCTAGTTCATGATAATCGTTTATTATCCATGCTATAATCGTATTGATTGGAAACTCATTGCATGTGTGGGTGAATAGAGAACACTGTGTGCCTAGTATGCCTCTAGTGAACTAGCTCGTTGATCAAACATGGTCAAGGGTTCCTAGACATTGACATGTGATGTCATTTGATAACAGGATCACATCATTAGGAGAATGATGTGGAGAATGATGTGATGGACAAGACCCAAACTACAAACGTAGCATATGATCGTGTCAGTTTATTGCTATTGTTTTCTGCATGTCAAGTATATGTTCCTATGACCATGAGATCATGCAACTCACATATATCGGAGGAGTGCCTTGTGTGTATCAAACGTCGCAACATAACTGGGTGACTATAAAGGTGCTCTACAGGTATCTCCGATGGTGTCTGTTGAGTTGGCATGGATCGAGACTGGGATTTGTTATTCCATGTGACGGAGAGGTATCTCGGGGCCCACTCGGTAATACAACATCACAATGAGCCTTGCAAGCAATGTGACTAATTTTTAGTTGCAGGATCTTGTATTACGGAACGAGTAAAGAGACTTGCCGGTAACGAGGTTGAACTAGGTATGGAGATACCGACGATCGAATCTCGGGCAAGTAACATATCGAAGAACAAAGGGAACATTGTACGGGATTAACTGAATCCTTGACATAAAGGTTCGACCGATAAAGATCTTCGTAGAATATGTAGGAACCAATGTGGACATCCAGGTCCCGCCATTGGTTATTGACCGTAGAGGTGTCTCGGTCATGTCTACATACTTCTCGAACCCGCAGGGTGTGCACACTTAAGGTTTGGTGACGTTTCGGTAGTGTAGAGTTATGTATGGTGGTTACCAAAGGTTGCTTGGAGTCCCGAATGAGACCCCGGACATCACGAGGAGCTCCGAAATTGTCCGGAGGTAACGATTCATATATAGGAAGTCCCAGTTTGGTCACCGAAAAAGTTTCGGGCTCATCGGTTGTGTACCGGGAGTGCCGGTAGTGTACCGGGAGACCTCCGGGAGAGGTATTTCGACCCAAGAGGCTTAATGGGCTGTGAGAAAGTAATAACCAGCCCTTAGTGGGCTGGTGGAACAACCACAATAGGCCCATGTGGCTGGAAGAAAGAAACCCAAAGGAAAAAGGTGGAAAAAGGCAAAAAAGGAAGAGTCCTAGTCCTACTAGGAGTGGAGGAGGAGAGTCCTCCTCCACCTCCCAATTCGGTTGAGCCAACTAGCCTTGGAGGCCAAGGCTGCATCCTCCTCTCCCTCCCTCCTATATATACTAGTGGAATAGAGGGGTTTTGCATAGTTTTTATGGCCACGTGCTACCCGTTCCACTGGTGCTCCTCTAGATCGGTTTTCTGTAGTGCTTAGGCGAAGCCCTGCCGGAATTGCTACACCACCATCACCGGAGCGCCGTCACGCTGCCGGTGAACTCTCTATCCTCTCAACCTCCTCTTGCTGGATCAAGACGGCGGAGATCGTCATCAAGCTGCACGTGTGCTGAACGCGGAGGTGTCGTCCGTTCGGCGCTAGATCGGAAGGACCGTGATCGAGATCACGAGACAACTCGTGACAAGATCGCGGAACAGATCGTGATGAGTTCGCGGGACAGATCATGATCGAGATTTTGAGACGGATCGTGACAAGATCGCGGGATGGATCGTGATGAGTTCGCGGGACGGATCGTGATTGGATCGCGGGACGGATCGTGATGAGATCGCGGGACGCTCGGCAATTTGGATCGCGAAGATGTTCGACTACACCAATCGCATTTCTTAACGCTTCCCGCTTAGCGATCTACATGGGTACGTAGATCCACTCTCCCTCTCGTAGATGCTCATCACCATGGATAGGTTTGCGTGTGCGTAGGAAAATTTTTGTTTCCCGTGCGACGTTCCCCAACAGTGGCATCATGAGCTAGGTTGATGGTTCGATGAGATCTCGAGTAGAACAAAAAAGGTTTGTGGGCGTTGATGCTTAGATTGCTTCCTCCCTTGGTCGTGTTTTGGTTCAGCGGTATTGTGGGATGAAGCGGCCCGGACCAACCTTACTCGTACGCTTATGAGAGACCGGTTCCCTCAACTGCACTTGTTGCAAAAGATGGCTAGCGGGTGTCAGTTTCTCCTACTTTAGTTGGATCGGATTCGACAAAGGCGGTCCTTGAGAAGGTTCAAAAGCAACTAGTGTATCACCGTTGTGGTTTTTGCGTAGGTGAGAATTGTTCTTGCTAGATACCCGTAGCAGCCACGTAAAACATGCAACAACAATTAGAGGACGTCTAACTTGTTTTTGCAGGGTATATTGTGATATGATATGGCCAATTACATGTTGTGATATATGTGATGTATGAGATGATTATGTGATGTATAGATTATCACGACTTGCATGTCGATGAATACGGCAACCGGCAGGAGCCATAGGGTTGTCTTTAATTATCTTATGACCTGCGTGTCAATCATTAAGCGCTATGTAATGCTTTACTTTATCGCTAAATGGTAGCAATAGTAACAGAAGCATGTAGGGCGTGACAACCCCAATGGCGACACGTTGATGGAGATCAAGATGATGGTGATCATGGTGTCATACCAGTGACGATGGAGATCATGCCGGTGCTTTCTAAATGGAGATCAAAAGCACAAGTTCATGGCCATATCATGTCACTTATGATTTGCATGTGATGTTAATCCTTTTTATGCATCTTGTTTTTCTTAGGACGACGGTAGCATTATAAGGTGATCCCTCACTCAATTTCAAGATAAATTGTGTTCTCCCCGAGTGTGCACCGTTGCGAAAGTTCGTCGTGTTGGGACACCACGTGATGATCGGGTGTGATAGACTCTATGTTCACATACAATGGGTGCAAGCCAGTGTTGCACATGCAGAACACTCGGGTTAAACTTGACGAGCCTAGCATGTACAGACATGGCCTCGGAACACAAGAGACCGAAAGGTCGAACATGAGTCATATAGTAGATATGATCAACATGATGTTGTTCACCATTGCAGCCACCTCAACTCACTTGATGATCGGACTTGAGTTGGTGAATTTGGATCATGTAGTCACTCGAATGATCGGAGGGATGTCAATTTGAGTGGGAGTTCTTAAGTAATATGATTAATTGAACTCATTATCATGAACATAGTCAATAGTGTCTTTACAAATTATGTTGTAGATTACTAGCTCGCGCTGTAGCTCCCTTGTTTTTCCTAGTGAAATAGAGTTGAAAGATGATGGTAGCAATATTGTGGACTGGGTCCGTGATCTGAGGATTGTCCTCATTGCTACACAGAAGGCTTATGTCCTTAATGCACCGCTCGGTGCGCCAACCCCTCTAGCGTCGTCTGTAGATGTTGTGAACATCTGACATGCACATTCTGATGACTACTTGATAGTTTAGTGCGTCATGCATTACGGCTTAGAATTGAGGCTCCAGAACGTTTTGAACGTCACAGAACATATGAGATGTTTCTAAGAGCTGAAATTAGGATCTCAGGCTCATGCCCGTGTTGCGAGATATGAGATCTCCAACAAGATTCTTTGCCTGCAAGATGAAAGAGAATAGCTCAATAGTTGAGCATGTACTCAGATTGCCTGGGTGCTACAATTGCTTGAATCAAGTGGGAGTTGATCTTCCAGATAAGATAGCGATTTACATAGTTCTCCAAGTCACTGTCACTAAGCTACTAGAACTTCATGATGAACTATAAATTGCCAGGGATAGAAATAATGATTCCTGAGCTTTTCGCGATGTTTAACACCGCGAAGGTAGAAATCAAGAAGGAGCGTTAAGTGTTGATGGTTAATCAAACCACTAGTTTCGAGAAGGGCAAGAGCAAGGAGGGAAACTTCATGTATAGCAAGTCAGTTGTTGCTCTAGTGAAGCAACCCAAAGTTGAACTCAAACCCGAGACTAAGTGCTTATGTTATGAGGTGAGCGGTCGCTGAAGCGGAACAACCCTAGATACTTGGTAGATAAGAAGGCTGACAACATCGATAGAAGTATATTTAATATACGAGTTATTGATGTGTACCTTGCTAGTATTCCTAGTAGCACCTGGGTATTGGATACCGGTCCGGTTGCTAAATGTTAGTAACTTGAAATAAAAGCTACGGAATAAATGGAGAACTAGCTAAGGGTGAGGTGACGATATGTGTTGGAAATGTTTCCAAGGTTGATGTGATCAACATCGCACGCTCTCTCTACCTTGAGGATTAGTGACGAACCTAAATAAATGTTATTTGGTGTTTTGCGTTGAGCATGAACATGATTAGATCATGTTTATTGCAATACGGTTATTCATTTAAGTTAGAGAATAATGGTTATTCTGTTTACATGAATAATACCTTCGATGGTCATGCACCCAGTGAGAATGGTTTGTTGAAATCTTGATCGTAGTAATACACATGTTCATAACACTGATGTCAAAAGATACAAAGTTAATAATGATAGTACCACATACTTGTGGCACTGCCGCTAAATGTCATATTGGTATAAAGAGCATGAAGAAACTCCATGCTGATGGATCTTTGGACTCATTCGATTTCGAATCGGTTGAGGCATGCAAACCATGCCTCTTGGGCAAGATGACTAAAAACCCCGTTGGATGGAGCGGGAAAGTGATGCATTGGAAATGATACATGTTGATGTATGCAATCCAGTAAGTCTTGTAGCGTGCAGTGGATATCGTTATTTTCTTACCTTCACTGATGATTTGAGTAGATATAGTGTATGTTTACTTAATGAAACAAAATTCTGAATCGTTTGAAAGGTTCAAGAAGATTCAGAGTGAAGTTTAAAGATCATCGCGACAAGAAGATAAAGATGTCTGCGATGTGATCTTGGAGGTGAATATCTGAGTTACGAGTTTGGCATACAACTTAAGACAATGTGAAAGTTGTTTCACAAGTAAACGCTACCTGGAACACCATAGTGTGATGGTGTGTCCGAACATCATAGTCATGCTCTATTGGATATGGTGCATGCTATGATGTCTCTTATCATTTTACTACTATAATTTGGGGTTATGCATTAGAGACAACTACATTCACTTTAAATAGGGCACCATCTAAATCTGTTGAGATGACACCATGTGAATTATGGTTTGCTAGAAACCTAAGCTGTCATTTCTTAATGTTTGGGGCGGCGACACTTGTGTGGAAAATGTTTTCACCTAATGAGGTCGAACCCAAGGTGGACAAATGCATCTTCATAGAATACCCTAAGATCAGTTGGGTGAACCTTCTATCTCAGATCCAAGTGCAAAGTGTTTGTTTCTTAAACGGATCCTTTCTCGAGGAAATGTTTCTCTCAAAAGAATTGAGTGGGAGGAAGATAGAACTTGATGAGGTTGTTAAACCTTTGTTCAACCAGAGAGTAGCGCAGCGTAGGAAGATGTTTCTGTGAAGCCTACGTTAGTTGAAGAGGAAGTTAATGATGATGATCATGAAGCTTCAGGATCAAGTTACTATCAAACTTCGTAGGTCGACAAGGATGTCTACTGCTCCTGAGCGGTACGACAACCCTGTCTTGGAGATCATGTTGTTGGACAACGATGAACCTACGAGCTATGGAGAAGCGATGATGGGCCCGGATTCCGACAAATGGTTGGAGGCCATGAAATCCGAGATAGGATCCTTGTATGAAAACCAAGTATAGGCTTTGGTAGACTTGCTCGTTGGACGGCAGGTCGTTGAGTACAAATGGATCTTTAAAATGAAGACAGACGCTGATGGTAATTGTCACCATTTGTAAAGCTCGACTTGTTGCAAAGATGTTTGTGACAAGTTCAAGGAGTTGACTGCGATGAGACTTTCTCACTCGTAGCGATGCTAAAGTCTGTTGGAATTATGTTAGCAGTTGCTGCATTTTCAATTATGAAATCTGGCAGACGGATGTCAAAACATCGTTTCCTTAACGATTTAATTGAGGAAAGGTTGTATGTGATACAACCGGATGGTTTTGTCAGTCCTAAGGATGCTAAAAGGTGTGCAAGCTTTAGTGATCCTTCTATGGACTGAAGCAAGCATCTCGGAGTTGGAATATATGCTTTGATGAGGTGATCAAAGTTTTAATGTTTATACAAAGTTTACAAGAAACTTGTATTTACAATAAAGTGAGTGGGAGCACTATAGAATTTTTGATAAGTATATGTGGATGACATATTGTTGATCGAAAATAATGTAGGATTTCTGGAAAGCATAAATGGTTGTTTGAAAAGTGATTTTCAAAGGAAGACCTGGATAAAGCTACCTAATTGTTGAGCATCAAAATGTATAGATATAGATCAAGATGCTTGATGAGACTTTCAATGAGTGCATACCTTGACAAGATTTTGAAAGAGTTCAAAATGGATCAGCCAGAGAAATAGTTCTCGTCTAATTTGTAAGGTGTGAAGTTGAGTGAGACTCAAAGCTCGACAACGGCAGAAGAAAGAGAAAGGACGAACGTCGTCCCCTATGCCTTAGCCATAGGCTCTATATTATGCCATGCTGTGTACCGCACCGTGTGTGCCTTGCCATGAGTCTGTCAAGGGGTACAAGAGTGGTCCAGGAGTGGATCACTGGACAGCGACCGAAATTATCCTTAGTAACCAGAGGACTAAGGAAATGTTTCTTGATTATGAAGGTGATAAAGAGTTCGTCGTAAAGTGTTACGTCGATGCAAGCTTTAACACCTATCCAGATGACTAGTAGTAGCAATCTGGATACGTATAGTGGAGGAGCCATTTGGAAATAGTACCAAGTGGAGTGTGGTAGCAGTGTTTACGTCTTGACATAGAGATTTGCAAAGTACACATGGATCTAAATATCGCAGACCCGTTGACTATAAGACCTCTCTCACATCCAAAGCATGATCGAGCCCCAGAACTCGTTGGGTGTTAGATTCATAACAATGCGAATCACATGGTGATGTGAACTAGATTATTGACTCTAGTGCAAGTGGGAGACTGTTGGAAATATGCCCTAGAGGCAATAATAAATTAGTTATTATTATATTTCCTAGTTCATGATAATCGTTTATTATCCATGCTATAATTGTATTGATTGGAAACTCATTGCATGTGTGGGTGAATAGACAACACTGTGTCCCTAGTATGCCTCTAGTGAACTAGCTCGTTGATCAAAGATGGTCAAGATTTCCTAGACATTGACATGTGATGTCATTTGATAACGGGATCACATCATTAGGAGAATGATGTGATGGACAAGACCCAAACTACAAACGTAGCATATGATCGTGTCAGTTTATTGCTATTGTTTTCTGCATGTCAAGTATATGTTCCTATGACCATGAGATCATGCAACTCACAGATATCGAAGGAGTGCCTTGTGTGTATCAAACGTTGCAGCATAATTGCATTACTATAAAGGTGCTCTACAGGTATCTCCAATGGTGTCTGTTGAGTTGGCATGGATCGAGACTGAGATTTGTTACTCCGTGTGATAGAGAGGTATCTCGGGGCCCACTCAGTAATACAACATCACAATGAGCCTTGCAAGCAATGTGACTAATTGTTAGTTGCAGGATCTTGTATTGGGGAATGAGTAAAGAGACTTGCCGGTAACGAGGTTGAACTAGGTATGGAGATACCGACGATCGAATCTCGGGCAAGTAACATACCGAAGAACAAAGGGAACATCGTACGGGATTAACTGAATCCTTGACATAGAGGTTCGACCGATATAGATCTTCATAGAATATGTAGGAAACAATGTGGAAATCCATGTCCCGCCATTGGTTATTGACCGTAGAGGTGTCTCGGTCATGTCTACATACTTCTCGAACCCGCAGGGTCTGCACACTTAAGGTTTGGTGACGTTTCGGTAGTGTAGAGTTATGTATGGTGGTGACCGAAGGTTGTTCGGAGTCCCGGATGAGATCCCGGACATCACGAGGAGCTCCGGAATGGTTCGGAGGTAAAAATTCATATATAGGAAGTCCCAGTTTGGTTGCCGGAAAAGTTTCGGGCTCATCGGTAGTGTACCGGGAGTGCCGGTAGTGTACCGGGAGACCTTCGGGAGGGGCTTTTCGACCCAAGAGGCTTCATGGGCTCTGGGAAAGTAATAACCAGCCCTTAGTGGGCTGGTGGAACAACCACAATAGGCCCATGTGTCTGGAAGAAAGAAACCCAAAGGAAAAAGGTGGAAAAAGGCAAAAAAGGAAGAGCCTTAGTCCTACTAGGAGTGGAGGAGGAGAGTCCTCCTCCACCTCCCAATTCGGCCGAGCCAACTAGCCTTGGAGGCCAAGGCTGCGTCCTCCCCTCCCTCCCTCCTATATATATACTAGTGGAATAGAGGGTTTTTGCATAGTTTTTATGGCCACGTGCTACCCGTTCCACCGGTGCTCCTCTAGATCGGTTTTCTGTAGTGCTTAGGCGAAGCCCTGCCGGAGTTGCTATACCACCATCACCGGAGCACCGTCACGTTGCCGGTGAACTCTCTCTCCTCTCCACCTCCTCTTGCTGGATTAAGACAACGAAGATCGTCATCAAGCTGCACGTGTGCTGAACGCGGAGGTGCCGTCCGTTCGGCGCTAGATCGGAAGGACCGTGATCGAGATCACAAGACAGTTCGTGATAAGATCGCGGAACAGATCGTGATGAGTTCGCGGGACAGATCGTGATCAAGATCGTGAGACGGATCATGACAAGATCACAGGATGGATCGTGATGAGTTCTTGGGACGGATCGTGACTGGATCGCGGGACGGATCGTGATGAGATCGCGGGACGCTCGACGATTTGGATCGCGAAGATGTTCGACTACACCAACCGCGTTTCTTAACTCTTCCCGCTTAGCGATCTACAAGGGTACATAGATCCACTCTCCCTCTCGTAGATGCTCATCTCCATGGATAGGTTTGCGTGTGCGTAGGAATTTTTTTGTTTCCCATGCGATGTTCCCCAACAGACATTAATCCTTTTGTGGAGCAGAATAGCAATCATAGCACATGGCCTGTGACTCTATGGATCTATAACCTTCCTCCTTGGTTGTGCATGAAGCGGAAGTTCATTATGATGCCAATGCTCATCCAAGGCCCCAAGCAACCCGGCAACGACATTGATGTGTACCTAAGGCCATTAGTTGAAGAACTTTTATAGTTGTGGAATGGAAAAAGTGTACGTGTGTGGGATGCGAAAGAACGGGAGGAATTTGACCTACATGCGTTGCTGTTTGTAACCATCAATAATTGGCCTGCTCTCAGTAACCTTTCAGGACAGACAAATAAGGAATACCACGCATGCACACACTTTTTAGATGATACTGATAGTATATATTAAGATAAATGTAAGAATAATGTGTATCTGGGGCATCGTGGATTTCTTCAGAGCAGGCATCCCGTAAGAAAGAAAGGCAAGCATTTCAAAGGTGAGGCAGACGTCGGAAGAAGCTTCGCCACCGTACGGGTGATGATATACTTATGGTCAAGGATTTTAAAGTAATCTTTGGAAAGGGTCCTGGCGTACAATCTGTTCCGAATGACGCTGACAAACGCGCACCCATGTTGAAGAAGAAATCTATATTTTGGGACCTACCCTATAGGAAAGAACTTGAGGTCCGCTTTGCAATCGATGTGATGCACGTGACGAAGAATCTTTGCATGGACCTGCTAGGCTTCTTGGGAGTGTATGGGAAGACAAAAGATACACCGGAGGCACGGGAGGACCAACAACATATGCACGGAGAAGACGGCATGGATCCAAAGCAGTTTCAGGGTCATGCCAGCTATGCTCTTCCCAAAGAAGAGAAGGAAATCTTCTTCGAATGCCTGCTCAGCATGAATGTCCCGTCTGGCTTCTAGTCGAATATAAAAGGAATAATAAATATGGCAGAAAAAACGTTCCAGAACCTAAAGTCTCATGACTGCCACGTGATTATGACGCAACTGCTTCCAGTTGCATTGAGGGGGCTTCTATCGGAAAACGTTCGATTAGCCATTGTGAAGCTATGTGCATTCCTGAATGCAATCTCTCAGAAGGTAATCGATCCAGAAATCCTACCAAGGTTAGAGAATGATTTGGTGCAATGTCTTGTCAGTTTCGAGTTGGTGTTCCCACCATCCTTCTTCAATATCATGACGCATGTCCTAGTTCACTTAGTCGAGGAGATTGCCATTCTGGGTTTTGTATTTCTACACAATATATTACCCTTTGGGAGGTCCATGAGAGTCTTAAAGAAATATGTTCATAATCGTGCTAGGCTAGAAGGAAGCATCTCCAATGGCCATGAAACAGAGGAGGTCATTGAGTTTTGTGTTGACTTTATTCCTGACATTAAGACGATTGGTGTTCCTGAATAGCGGCATGAGGGAAGACTGGCTAGAAAAGACACGCTAGGAAAGAATTCACTAATATGCTGGGACGGGCATTCTTTGGCGCAAGCACACTACACAGTTCTACATTGTTCCGCATTGGTGGCTCCGTATATCGAGCAACAAAAAAAATATTCTATGCTCCAAACACCCGGAGCAATGTGATGACTGGATTACACATGAACAAATAGTGACTTTTGCCGGTTGGTTGCAGACACGTCTCATGCATGACAACACTCTTGAAGATGACCTGTACTTGCTTTCCAAGTTACCATCTTCAACTATATTGACTTTCAAAGGGTATGAGATAAATGGGAATACATTTTACACGATTGCCCAAGATAAAAATAGCGCCAACCAAAACAGTGTTGTCTGCTTTGATGCAGCAAACAACAACGGTCCAAAGGACACATATTATTGTTACATAGAGGAGATATGGGAATTTGACTATGGACTTGGCTTGAGGGACCCTTTGTTTAGGTGCAAATGGGTCAATCTGACAGGAGGCGGGGTAAAGGAAGACCCGCAGTACGGAATGACATCAGTGGATCTCAACAATCCTGGGTACGCAGACGAACCATTCGTCCTAGCCAATGATGTGGCGCAGGTTTTCTATGTGAAGGACATGTCTACCAAGCCGAGAAAAATAAAAGATAAGGAAGAGAATACAACATACGATGAGCCAAAGCGCCACATAGTTCTATCACGGAAAAGAAACATCGTGGGAGTGGAGGACAAGACAGACATGTCAGTAGATTATGAAAATTTTCATGAAATTGCTCCTTCACAGTGAATGTTGACCTGAGCATCAAGTTAAACTATGAAGATTGTCCATGGTTACGACGCGAAGGGACACACACGAAGAAAAAGTTTTATACCCAAAGATCCCACTCTGGGATGTGACCGGCTTCTCTAGTTAGTTTTCGGACTTATATATCTGGAAAGTCCCACTTCGGAAAAATTGGAGGGAATCTTTGTAATAGTAGTGTACTTATGTGTTTTGTGCGTTCAATATGCACCATTCGAAGGCAGCCATCAATTTTCAACCCTTTCTGACTTCATTTGCTCTTTTTCATGCATTTACTGATTTTTTTGAGCTAAATGAGCCTGAAATTGATAAGCACTACAAATGAACTCTGAAAAGGTTGAAAGTTGGCATGGTATCATCATTTCACCCACATATCATGTGCTAAAAAGTTGAGAGGGTTACGACAAAACTGGACGCACTTCGTGTACAAAATAGGCAATCTCTTTCGAAGTATCAGGGTTTCTGACGAAAACTCGTGTGTTACAAAGGCATTTCATTTTTAGAAATTATTTCAACTCCAGACTTTTTGTGCGTTCAGTATGCACCATTCGAAGCCACGCCATCAATTTTCAACCATTTCTGACTTCATTTGCTATTTTTCATGCATTTATTGATTTTTTTCCAGCTAAATGACCCTGAAATTGATAAGCACTACAAATGAACTCTCAAAAGGTTGAAAGTTGGCATGGTATCATCATTTCGCCCACATAGCATCTGCTAAAAAGTTGAGAGGGTTATGACAAAAATTGGACGCACTTCGTGTACAAAATGGACAATCTCTTTCGAAGTATCTGGCATTCAAACGAAAAATCATCTGTTACAAAGGCATTTCATTTTTTAAATAACCTAAGAATTAACAAATTGAATATAATGACAAAACACACTAATATTAAACAGCAGAAATAATAATCATGGGAAACTCTATTTTTGAAGTAAAGTTATTCACAAACTAGTGATTCACCGAAATTTCAAATAATTCAAATTTAAACTATTAAAATTTGAAAACTATTAGCACTAATAGAATTTTTTTTACCTGAAGCAAAAAGATTCACAAAGTAAATATTTAAATAAAGAAAAAGATTCACTCAGAAACAAAAGAAATAGAAATAAAGAAGAAACAAAAAAACTATTTTTAAAAAGCATGCCTATTGGGCCGCCACGACCTACATACGACTACAAACCCAACCTGTAGGTGGGTCAGGATGCAGGCCCGTACGACCCGGTAGGCCCACAGGGCAACAGAAGTGTGATAGGCCCAGAAGGCCTGCATATTAGAGAGGAGCTTGACATGGTAGCCGCAGCGGGGCTTATAAACCATTCCGAGCTCCTCTCGACTAGCGAGTTGGGACTAAACATCCACCCCGCCCCGCGCCTGGCACACAACCTTTTAGTCATGGTTGGTGGCTCCAACCGCGACTAAAGGCGAATTTAATCCAGCCCAAGCGGCGGGAAGCCAAACCTTTAGTCGCGGTTGGTGGATCCAACCGCGACTAAAGACCCCCTTTAGTCGCGGGTGGAGCCACCAACCGCGACTAAAGGGTCCTCTATATATACCACACTTATGAAAATTTCCCCAAATCCAGCCTTTCATCGTCCGCAAGCGCCCCTGCCCCTCGTCGTCGCTGTCGTGCGTCCGTCCACGCCTCGCCGCACCTCGACGCCGCCATCCGTCCATGCTAACGCACCTCGACACCGCCGCCCGTCCGCGCCGCCGCACCTCGACACCGCCGTCCGTCCGCGTCGCCGCACCTCAACGTCGTGGCCGCCGCGCCGTGTACCTAGCCATCGCCGTCCGTCCGCGCACCTCGATGCCATCATCGCCGTTGCCGCCCCTGCACCTCGCCATTGCTGTCGCCGCCCCTCCTCGACCTCGCGCACCATTGCCCCCTTCTGAGCCCTGCCGCCATGGGCGCCGCCCCCTCTCGTCGATCCCGCACACACACGCACGCATGGACACACACACACATATGTTTTATTTTTTATATGCTTAATTAGTATATATGCTTAATTAGTGTTTCTTTATATAATGTTATTTTTTTGTTTTTTTATAATTAGTGTTTAATTAGTATATATGCTTAATTAGATTTTTGTGCTTAATTAGAAGTATGTAATGTCCCTAGCCTATTAAAATGTTGCTTAGAAGTGTACAATGTTGTATATCATGTTACAGAAAAAATTTGCATATTAAAATGTTGCATAAGAAATTGTAATTGAGATTTTTTAGAATTTTTTATTGAGAAAGGAATATTATTAGGGTTGTTATAACCTAGGAATGGGACATTATAATTGAAAAGATGATATTTTGCTCAAAATTTAGTAATAAAATGACATTGCATATATAGGATTTTTTTTTCATAAGAATTTTTCTCGGAGTTAACGATGCCCGGTCCGCATCCTTGTCGTCGACTCGTTCGTGACGACGCAACCTTCGGGATTGGGCTCCGCCGGGCTGGCACTTGGAGATGCTACCTTTAGGGGCGCGCAACTTGGTGAGGAACCTAGCCCCGGGTCCAGTCGTCGACCCGGAGCTTCTTTGGTGGCGTTCGCGTGGGCTACTTTTGGTGTGGAGGCAGCCGGACCCGCCGGAGGTGGTATGTCGCCGTGTCAGGGAAGAGGACGAGCACGTCCATCGCTACATGGATGAATTGGACGTCAGGTTCTCCAATATCTGGCAGGTTCTTCAGGGATCTCACCCGAGCTATGATCCTGTCATAGTTCCTTGTCTTTGGGTATCCACCGCCTGCTGCGCGAGACGTCAACTGGATCTGTAGTAGTGATATTATATAATTAATAATATTCAAGATGTATTAGTGATAACATTCGAGATGTATTCGAGATTATACTCGATAATATTCGAGATGATTTATTTGAGATTATATTCGATGATGCATATTATGTACTATGATTCAGTTTTCCTTATTGATTGCATGCATTCTAATTTGAATACTAAATTGTTTTTTCTTTCTTCCGGGTTAGTTAAATAAAAGCTATGGACAATACTAGTAGAGAAGGAGAATATGCTCCGTTCGACATCATATGCTCCACGAGTCCAGAGCAGGAACCTGAAGATGATGACGGCTCGCAATATCTGAATAATTCCGGCGAGGGTTGTATGTTTGGTGAAGACGAACGAATAGATAAAGAAAATGTTCTTCAAATAACAAAGACCGGCAAGGTATATTTATTATATAAGCCATCCGGTGATCATTACATATCTTAATTGAGTTGTATATGTATTAACGAATCGATCTTTCTTCTTTTAGGCCTCCGGATCGAGCAAATCTTCTACAAGCGACAGGGTAGTTCGAGGCCCGGCCAGAAAGTTGGACCCTGGCGTAAAGTTCAACATTGATTCCATCAATACATCAACTGGCGAACCGCTTGAACCTAGGAAAAATGCGACCAAGTTCAAGAATCAATGTGGAGTTATTGTTAGGGACCAAATCCCGATCTTCATTCAAGAATGGAAAAAGCCAGCAAAGGGAGATCGAGCAGGAGTTACTTTTGTTGACGAAAGAGCAAAAAATGTGCTTTGGACAGAGCTAATGTCACATTTCACACTACGAGAGAATTTGACAGATGCAAATCTGAATAAAGTCAGAAACTATGCTCTTAAAAAGATGGCGATCGTATTCAACACCTTCAAGAAAAACGCATGGGCTGCGTACGTCAAAGCAAACAATAAGACTCCAAAATTCGAGGGAGCACTAGTGAAGGCAAAAGATCACTGGGATGATTTCGTGAAGTTCAAGGAATCAGAATTAGCTAAGGAACGGTCAAGAAAAAACAAGACTAATGCTGGGAAAAGAAGTGGCACCATACTCTGGGGCCAGGTGGCTACCAGACGACCCTGCCTAAGTGGGATCAATCCGAACATGAGATGATTAGTGTAGGGGTCACTCCAGTTACAGTGAGCTGCCCCCTAGTGCAGGACATGGTTTTATGCGCATGGGGGGAAGTTGGACCCAAAGACAAGGGATATTATGGTGAAGGAGAGTCTTAAAGGAGTGACAGACGAAATACTAATGAAAATATAAGAACCTCGAACGGGATGTTCACGCCCAACAGAGAGGATGACGAGCTTACGCGCGCCCTGAAGAATCATGAACACCCAGGAAGAACACGAGGCAAAGGCGTTGTTCCGTGGTTTGAGGGGTTTGCGGGTTGGAACAATGACTACCGAAGCCGTGCGAGAAAGAAGATGCAGGAGGAGCGGAAGAAGAAGGAGGAAGCACACCGCCTTGAAGGCCTAGAATCAAAACACATGGAGTTGCAATCTAGACTCGACAGCAACAGGAGCAGATCGACTCACTCACCCAGGAAAGGGCATCTCAGCGGCAGCACGAGAAGGTCGATCCAACATTGGATAGCACCGTCCCATCGAAGCTGAGAAGCAGCATGCGTTCCGCCGTGGCCAATATCAATGATGCACTAGTAGCTACCTACCCTGTGGATGATATCAAAGATAGGACTAACCGTGAGCTACACATGAAAGTGAAGAACTTATCCATGAAGGTGGCGGACGGCTATGCTCCATTGCAATCCCATTCCAGCTGGCTATGCTCGTGTCGGGGTTGATGAAGTGATGTCAGAATATCACGAGCTACAACTTGATATTCTTGGAGGTGACGAGGAGAGAACACCGGGAGAGTCCATACATCGTCTCATTCTATGGAAAAAGGATTGCATCATCTTTCCAAGGCCACCAACTGCTCCTCCTCCAAGTCCGGCACGACGTCAGCCAACTCCTAGTCCTCCAAGTCCGGCACTGATACATCTCCAACGTATCTATAATGTTTGATTGTTCCATGCTATTATGTTATCAACTCTGGATGTTTTATATGCATTTATATGCTATTTTATATTATTTTTGGGACTAACCTATTGACCTAGAGCCCAGTGCCAGTTCCTGTTTTTTCCGTGTTTTTGAGCTTTTTCAGATAGGAACATCAAACGGAGTCCAAATGGAATAAAACTTTTTCCATGATTTTTTATGGAAAATATCAAAAATACCAGAAGAAAAAGATACCGGAGAGGAGTCCCGAGGAAGCCACGAGCCTGGGAGGCGCGCCCACCCCCTTGGGCGTGCCTGGGGGCTCGTGACTCCCTCGTGGGTCCCCCTGACTTGTTCTCGATGCCATCTGGTCTTATAAATACAGAAACCTCCAGAAATAAACTTAGATCGGGAGTTCCGCCACCACAAGCCTATTTAGCCACCAAAAACCAGTCAGGAGCCTATTCCGGCACCCTGCCGGAGGGGAAATCCATCTCCGGTGGACATATTCATCATCCCGGCGATCTCCATGACGAGGAGGGAGTATTTCACCCTCGGGGCTGAGGGTATGTACCAGTAGCTATGTGTTTGATCTCTCTCTCGTGTTCTTGAGATGTCTTGATCTTTATGTACCGCGGGCTTTGCTACTATAGTTGGATCTTATGATGTTCTTCCCCCTCTCCCTTCTTGTAATGAATTGAGTTTTCCCTTTGAAGTTGTCTTATCGAATTGAGTCTTTAAGAACACTTGATGTATGTCTTGCACGTGTCTATCTGTGGTGACAATGGGATATTCATGTGAGTACTTGAAGTATGTTTTGGTGATCAACTTGTGGGTTTCGTGACCTCGGGAACCTATGCATAGGGGTTGGCACACGTTTTGACTCTCCGGTAGAAACTTTGGGGCACTCTTTGAAGTTCTATGTGTTGGTTGAATAGATGATTCTGAGATTGTGTGATGCATATTGTATAATCATGCCCACGGATACTTGAGGTGACAATGGAGTATCTAGGTGACATTAGGGTTTTGGTTGATGTGTGTCTTAAGGTGTTATTCTAGTACGAACTCTAGGATAGATTGAACGGAAATAATAGCTTCGTGTTATTTTACTACGAACTCTTGAATAGATAGATCAAAAAGAATAACTTTGTGGTGGTTTCGTACCCGACAATAATCTCTTCGTTTGTTCTCCGCTATTAGTTACTTTGGAGTGACTCTTTGTTGCACGTTGAGGGATAGTTATATGAGCCAATTATGTTATCATTGTTTAGAGAACTTCCACTAGTGAAAGTATGAACCCTAGGCCTTGTTTCCAAGCATTGCAATACCGTTCGTGCTCACTTTTACTATTAGTTACCTTGCTGTATTTATATTTTCAGATTACAAAAACCTATATCTACTATCCATATTGCACTTGTATCACCATCTCTTCGCCAAACTAGTGCACCTATACAACTTACCATTGTATTGGGTGTGTTGGGGACACAAGAGACTCTTTGTTATTTGGTTGCAGGGTTGCTTGGGAGATACCATCTTCATCCTACACCTCCCGCGGATTGATAAACCTTAGGTCACCCACTTAGGGGAAAATTGCTACTGTCCTACAAACCTCTGCACTTGCAGGACCAACAATGTCTACAAGGAGAAGGATGCGTAGTAGACATTAGGCACCGTGTTAGCCTCCTCCTCCTCCTTCAAGTCCGGCACCACGTCAGCCGGCTCCTCCTCCTCCAAGTTTGTCACGGCGTCACTCGACTCCTCCTCCTCCAAGTCCGGCACCGCGTCAGCCAGCTCCTCCTCCAAGTGTGGCACGACGTCAGCCTGCTCCGTCGACTCCAAGTCCGGCACCGCGTCTTTCGTCTCCACCAACTATGCGTGCTCCGTCGCCTAAGCAATAGCGGAAGAGAGAGGCCGCAGCTACGTCGTCTAGCGGTACAACAGGCAAGAAATTCAAATATGGTCCGACCCTCAAGCCCCATCCGAAGTTGCCTTTCCATCTGACTGACGAGGAACTCGACACCGTAGTGGATGCCAAAGTGAAGGCCCATTTTGGACCGAAACCGCCCCCGCCGCCAAAGGAGAAAGTACCCGAGCATGCATGTCTCACAAAACTTTATTTATATGGCTCGACCGGCTGGCAATTAGAAGGACAACAACTATGTGTTGTCTATCAAGAAGTCACATATTGTAGGACAAAAGAAGTCGATCTCGAGCTCGAGCCATGAAGTTGGAAAAAAAATGTGGGAAAACTGCTCCCCAGCTGGGAGAACAAGTAGTGCAATCGATCGCCCCGCTCATTGTACAAACACCTGTGAGTACCGCCAATCAGCTGGTAATAATCGACGATCATAGAAGGCAGGTTAAAGAGGCCGGTCTCACTGTTGAACAGCTCCTAGGCCTTGAGGAAATCCCCAGATTTAAAGAGGAGGAACTAAAATATCAATATGCCCGCGGCAAACCTCTGGTCAAGCCTGATGATGTCAAGCATCTACCAATGAGATTGTACAATTTGCATACGTGGTACATGCAATAAACAACAAATACCAATACAGAGTCCCTCATGGTGAGATTCAAGAAGAGGCATTACTTCCATAAAAAGATTTGTGGATTCATTGTTCAGAGCTTTATCAGTTTATCGAACCAGAAGGAGCTCTTCCGATAAACAAAGTCAATGGTACCTGCACACAAAACACAACACAAACTTGTCCGCAATACATTAAGAAGGTTGTCAAGCTTCTTGTCATCCTAGATGCAAAATTAAATTGCATAGTATGATATGAATTTATAGATATATAGAATAAAAGAATGATACATCAAAGATTCATATTTTTCACTAATAGAGGATAGACCAGGGGCATAGCTTGACTAGTGGCATCTCTCTTTAAGCATACATGTATGGTGTGATGAACAAACTACAATTGGGCGCTAATTAAATTGCAGTATTTATATTTACTAGGTGGCCCACACTAGTAGAAAACAGACCTTTTTTCCATAGCATTAGTCCCAGTCTGGTTTTGAACCGTCCCACAAATCATTAGTCCCGGTTCGGTACGGGCATCATTAGTCCCGGTTCATTCCGGACCTCTAGTCCCGGTTCATAACACGGACCGGGACTAAAGTGGTGATGGTAGGCTGGTGTCAGCCTGGCCCCCCCGATCACCTTTAGTCCTGGTTAGTGGCACGAACCAGGACTATAGGCTCACCTTTAGTCCCAGTTTGTGTCATGAACCGGGACTAAAAATCCCATATATGAACCCTTCGGCCAGCCCGAGCACACTCCTCCCCGTTTTCCCCTTCTTCCTCTCCTTTTTTCTTCCTCTTGCTCGAGCTCACCTCCATTTTTGTCAAAATTTGTCAAGATTTGGAGGCACCCCATCCATCCAAGTTTTCACAAAGGTTAGCAACTTTGTCCTTTCATCTCTCATTGCTAGATTAGCTCTTGCAATGCTTTATAAGTATAGTGATTTGTGGGTTTTAGTTTGGGAATATTTATATGTGGTAGTTTATTTGATTTATATGCAATTTGAGCTCAAATTAACTTCTTACTTTGCATGTGTAGGTGTGGTTTACTTAGTGCCTCCCCGTCCCCGTCCTAACCACCGTCGATCGCCTGCACCATCCCATCGCCGACACCACCTTGGTGGGCCTCTTATTCTTAGCATTTTTATAAAAAACATGTTTGTAAGATCTAGATAGTTACTTGTATAGTTTTCTTACCTATATGGTTGTTTTTTATACATAGTGTCATGGTTTTGATATCCGTCCCCGTCGGGCCTCGTCTGGTTTATACTTCGGATGTGGTATATACTCTCTTTTGTAACTATTTGTTGCATTTCGTGTTTATGAAAATTATGACCATCAAGTTGACATAGATATTTTTATCTAGGAGGTATGTGAACTGGAAATTCCAACTGACATAGATATTCTTGTCAAGAAGTTAAATTTAGTTGAAAAAGAAAACGAGTATTTGAAAGAAAAATAGAAAAGAGTTGAAGAAGAGAAGATGAAACTGGAGTTGTATGTTGCCGATATCGTCGATGATCACAAGATCAAGATGGATGCAATGCACTTGAAGATTAGAAAATTTAAAAAATATGCCGTTGATAGTGAGGCTTGGTGTCACTATGCTGTTGGATCAATTGTTACCTTAGTTGCGATCTTGATCGCATTTGTTGTTGCATTTAAATGCTTTAGCTAGAGAGTTTGTATGTTGTTTTATGAGAACAAGTGTGTATGAACTTGTATTAATTTGGTCTTTTCGGTGTTGTGTAATGAAGAGGAGCCGACAATGGATGTACGATGACCGATGCTCTCCCCAGTTCATTAATGACATGCATACTTTTCTGGTTGTAGCTGAGGCAAACAAGCGGGCGGATGGTTTTATGTATTGTCCATGTGCTAGGTGTAAGAATGATCAAAATTACTCTAACTCAAGTACCATTCACGTCCACCTGTTTGACTCCGGTGTCATGTCCGGTTATAACTGTTGGACCAAGCACAGAGAAAGAGGGGTCCTAATGGAAGAGAATGAAGAAGAAGAGAATGATGACATATATCCTGGCCATGGGTTCCATGAATACGATTGTACAATAATAGGGGAAGAAGCTGAGCCGGTAATGTGGGAAGGAGCTAAAGAAGAGGCATCAGATGAGCCCGCTGATGATCTTAGTCGGGCCATTACCGATGCAAAGAGAAACTGCGCAAGTGAAAAGGAGAAGTTGAAGTTGCAGCGCATGTTAGAGGATCACAAGAAATTGTTGTACCCAAATTGCAAAGATGACAAGAAAAAGCTGGGTACCACACTGGAATTGCTGGAATGGAAGGCAGAGAATGGTGTATCTGACAAGGCATTTGAAAAGTTGCTGATAATGTTAAACAAGAAGCTACCAAAGGACAATGAATTGCCTGACAGTACGTACGAAGCAAAGAAGGTTGTCTGCCTTCTAGTATTAGAGGTGCAGAAGATACATGCTTGCCCTAATGACTGCATCCTCTACCGCAGTGAGTATGAGGATTTGAATGTACTAGTACAAAGCAAACCTTTTGTCCATATCATTAGTCCCGGTCTAGTTTTGAACCGGCACTAATGTGACCATTAGTCCCAGTTCATTCCGGACCTCTAGTCCCGGTTCGTAACACGAACCGGGACTAAAGGGGTGGTGGAAGGCTGGTGTAAACCTAGGGCCCCACAATGACCTTTATTTCCGGTTCATGTCACGAACCGGGACTATAGGCTCACCTTTAGTCCTGGTTTGTGTCACGAACCAGGACTAAATATCCCCTATATGAACCCTTCGGCCAGCCCAAGCACACTCCTCCCTACATTTCCCCTTCTCCTCTCCTTTGTTCTTCCCCTTGCTCGAGCTCACCTCCATTTTTGCCAAAATTTGTCAAGATTTGGAGGCACCCCATCCATCCAAGTGTTCACAAAGGTTAGCAACTTTGTCATTTCATCTCTCATTGCTAGATTAGCTCTTGCAATGCTCTATAAGTATAGTGATTTGTGGGTTTTAGTTTGGGAGTATTTATATGTGGTAGTTTATTTGATTTATATGCAATTTGAGCTCAAATTAACTTCTTACTTTGCATGTGTAGGTGTGGTTTACTTAGTGCCTTCCCATCCCCGTCCTAACCACCATCGATAGCCTGCACCGTCCCATCGCCGACACCACCTTGGTGAGCCTCTTGTTCTTATCCTTTTTATATATATAAAATCATGTTTGTAAGATTTAGATAGTTACTTGTATAGTTTTCTTACCTATATGGCTGTTTGTTATACTAGTGGCATGGTTTTGATATCCATCCCCATCGTCCCTCGTCCGGTTTATGATTCAGATGTGGTATATACTCTCTTTTATAACTATTTGTTGCATTTCATGTTTATGACAATTATGCCCATCAAGTTGACATAGATATTTTTATCTAGGAGGTATGTGAACCGAAAATTCCAACCGACATAGATATTCTTGTCAAGAAGTTAAATTTAGTTGAAAAAGAAAACGAGTATTTGAAAGAAAAATTGAAAAGAGTTGAAGAAGAGACGATGAAACTCGAGTTGTATGTTGCCGATGTCGTTGATGATCACAAGATCAAGATGGATGCAATGTGCTTGAAAATAGCCATTGATAGTGAGGCTTGGTATCACCATGCTGTTGGATCAATTGTTACCTTAGTTGCGATATTGATACCATTTGTTGTTGCATTTAAATGATTTAGCTAGAGAGTTTGTATGTTATTTTATGAGAACAAGTGTGTATGAACTTGTATTAATTTGGTCTTTTCGGTGTTGTGTAATGAAGATGAGCCGGCAATGGATGTATGATACGTCCATTTTGCATCATGTTTTCTTGTTGTTATTTATAATGTTTTTATCCATAATAATGCTTTTTGGAGTAATTCTAATGCCTTTTCTCTCATAATTTGCAAGGAACACACCAAGAGGGAGAATTCCGGCAGTTGGAAATCCGGACCTGGAAAAGCTACGTCAGGCTACCTATTTTGCACAACTCCAAACAAGCTGAAACTTCATGGAGATTTTTTATGGATTATTTAAAAATTATTGGAGCGAATAACTACCATAGGGGCCCACTAGGTGGGCACAACCCACCTGGGCGCGCCCGGGAGCCCAAGTGCGCCCTGGTGGGTTGTTCCCTCCTCGACCCACCTTCGGTGCCCATCTTCTGGTGTATAAGTCATTCTAACCTAGAAAAAAATAGAGAGGAGGCTTTCGGGACGAAGCGCCGCCACCTCGAGGTGAAACTTGGGCAGGAGCAGTTTTTCCCTTCGGCGGAGCGATTCCACCGGGGGAACTTCCCTCTCGGAGGGGGAAATCATCGTCATCATCATCACCAACAACTCTCCCATCTTGGGGAGGGCAATCTTCATCAACATCTTCAACATCACCAACTCCTCTCAAACCCTATTTCATCTCTTGAGTTCAATCTTGTTACCGGAACTATAGATTGGTGCTTGTGGGTGACTAGTAGTGTTGCTTACGTCTTGTAGTAGATCACTATATATATCGTTTAGTTGGTGGAAGGTTATATGTTTAGATCCATTATGCTATTTAATACACCTCTGATCTTGAGCATGATTATTATTTGTGAGTAGTTACTTTTGTTCTTGAGGTCACGGGAGAAATCATGTTGCAAGTAATCATGTGAATTTGATATGTGTTCGATATTTTGATAGTATGTATGTTGTGATTCCCTTAGTGGTGTCATGTGAACGTCGGCTACATGAAACTTCACCATATTTGGGCCTAAGGGAATGCATTGTGGAGTAGCAAGTAGATGATGGGTTGCGAGAGTGACAGAAGCTTAAACCCCAGTTTATGCGCTATTCCGTAAGGGACCGATTGGATCCAAAAGTTTAATGTTATGGTCAGAATTTATTCTTAATACCTTTATCATAGTTGCGGATGCTTGAGGGAGGGTTAATCATAAGTAGGAGGTTTGTTCAAGTAAGAACAACACCTAAGCACCGGTCCACCCACATATCAAATTATCAAAGTACCGAACACGAATTAAACCAACATGATGAAAGTGACTAGATGAAATTCCCGTGTACCCTCAAGAACGCTTTGCTTCTCATACGAGACCGTTTTGGCCCATCCTTTGCTCAAAAGGATTGGGCTAACTTGATGCACTTTTGTTACTATATTCGTTACTTGCTCGTTACAAATTATCTTGCTATCAAACTACTTCGCTACTTACTATTTCAGCACTTGCAGATATTACCTTACTGAAAACTACTTGTCATTTCCTTCTGCTCCTCATTGGGTTTGACACTCTTACTTATCAAAAAGAGCTACAATTGATCCCCTATACTTGTGGGTCATCAAGGCTATTTTCTGGCGCTGTTGCCGGGGAGTGAAGTGCCTTTGGTAAGTGGAATTTGGTAAGGAAACATTTTTATAGTGTGCTGAAATTTATTGTCACTTGTTACTATGGAAAACAATCCTTTGAGGAGTTTGTTTGGGATATCTTCACCTCGTCCAGAACCACAATTAGCTACCCCTCAACCTACTGCACCTACTGAAAATATTGAATATGAAGTTCCTTCGAGTATGATAGAACAACTGCTAGCTAATCCTTATGCAGGAGATGGAACTGAACATCCTGATATGCACTTGATATATGTGGAACAAATTTGTGGATTGTTTAAGCTTGCAGCTTTACCCAGGGATCTAGTTATGAAATAGGTTTTCACTTTATCTTTGAAGGGAAAAAGCATTGGCATGGTATAGGCTATGCGATGATATTGGCTCATGGAATTGGAATCATTTGAAATTGGAGTTCCACCAGAAATTTTATCCTATCCATCTAGTTCATCGTGATCGGAATTATATATATAAATTTTGGCCTCGTGAAGGAGAAAGTATCTCTCTAGCTTGGGGGAGGCTTAAGTCAATGTTATATTCATGCCCCAATCATGAGCTCTCAAGATAAATTATTATCCAGATTTTTTATGCTCGGCTTTCTCATAATGATCAAACCATGCTTGATACTTTTTGTGCTGGTTCTTTAATGAAGAAGACTATTGAATTCCGGTGGGATCTTTTGGAAAGAATTAACGCAACTCTGAAGATTGGGAACTCGACGAAGGTAAAGAGTCAGGTATTAAACTTAAGTTTGATTGTGTTAAATCTTTTATGGATACCGATGCTTTTCAAAACTTTAGCACTAAATATGGACTTGACTCTGAGATAGTAGCCTCCTTTTGTGAATCATTTGCTACTCATGTTGAACTCCCTAAGGAGAAGTGGTTTAAATATCACCCACCTGTTAAAGAAGAAATTAAGAAACCAGCACCAATTAAAGAAGAAACTGTACTCTATAATTTTTATCCCGTTGTTCCTTCTGCTTATATAGAGAAACCACCTTTCCCTGTTAGGATAAAGGAACATGCTAAAGTTTCAACTGTGGTTAACAAAATCTATATTAGAACACCTAAACCTAAAGAACAAATTAAAGTAGAACCTAGCATTGCTATGGTTAAAGATCTCTTGGAAGAAGATATTGATGGGCATGTTATTTACTTCTATGAACAAGCTGCTAGAATTGCTAAACCTGATAGAAAAGATAACCATAGACCAGTTGTGGGCATGCCTGTTATTTCAGTTAAAATAGGAGATCACTGTTATCAGGGTTTATGTGACATGGGTGCTAGTGTGAGTGCTATTCCTTACACTTTATATGAAGAGATTATGAAAGACATAGCACCTGCTGAGATAGAAGAAATAGATGTTACTATTAAACTTGCTAATAGAGACACTATATCACCATTTGGGATTATTAGAGATTATGAAGTCTTGTGTGGGAAAATAAAATACCCTACTGATTTTCTTGTTCTTGGTTCCCCACAAGATGCCTTCTGCCCCATTATCTTTGGTAGACCTTTCTTGAACACAGTTAATGCTAAGATAGATTGTAAGAAACAAACTGCGGGAGTTAGCTTTGGTGATGAATCCCATGATTTTAAGTTTTCCAAGTTTAGTAGAAATCATCATGAAAAATAATTGCCTAGTAAGAATGAATTAATTGGTCTTGCTTCTATTGCTGTACCACCTACTGATCATTTGGAACAATATCTGCTAGACCCTGAAAATGATTTACACATGCATCAAAGAAATGAAATAGATGACGTTTTCTTTGAACAACATCCTCTGCTTAAACACAATTTACCTATTGAAACTCTTGGAGGTCCTCCTCCACCTAAAGGTGATCCTGTGTTTGAATTAAAACAATTGCCAGACACTTTGAAATATGCTTATCTTGATGAAAAGAAGATATATCATGTTATTATCAGTGCTAACCTTTCAGAACATGAACAAGAAAGATTATTGAAAGTTCTAAGGAAGCACCAGGCTGCTATTGGATATAGTCTTGATGATTTAAAGGGCATTAGTCCCACTCTATGTCAGCGCAAAATCAATATGGAACCTGATGCTAAACCAGTTGTTGATCACCAACGTCGGCTAAATCCGAAGATGAAAGAGGTGGTAAGAACGAAAATATTAAAACTTCTGGAAGCAGGTATAATCTATCCTATAGCTGTTAGTAGATGGGTAAGTCGTGTTCATTTTGTTCCTAAGAAAGGAGGTATCACTGTTGTTCCTAATGATAAAAATGAACTTATTTCACAAAGAATTGTTACAGGCTATAGAATGGTAACTGATTTTAGAAAATTAAACAAATCAGCTAGAAAAGATCATTACCCTTTGCCTTTTATTGATCAAATGCTTGAAAGATTTTCTAAGCACACACACTTTTGCTTCCTTGATGGATATTCTGGCTTTTCACAAGTAGTTGTATCACAACCTGATCAAGAAAAGACCACTTTTACTTTTCCTTTTGGAACCTATGCTTATAGACCTATGCCTTTTGGTTTATGTAATGCACCTGCTACCTTTCAAAGATGCATGTTGGCTATATTCTCTAATTTTTGTGAAAAGATTGTTGAGGTTTTCATGGATGAGTTCTCTGTTTATGGGAAGTCTTTTGATGATTGTTTAAGAAATCTTGAGCGAGTTTTGCAGAGATGTGAACAAACAAATATTGTCTTGAATTGGGAGAAGTGCCACTTTATGGTCAATGAAGGCATTGTCTTGGGTCATAAAATTTCTGAAAGAGGTATTGAAGTGGACCAAGCTAAGGTTGACGCAATTGAGAAAATTCCATGTCCCAAAGATATAAAAGGTATTTGTAGTTTCTTAGGTCATGCTGGTTTCTATAGGAGATTTATCAAAGATTTTTCTAAAATTTCTAGGCCTCTTACTAATCTCTTGCAAAAGGATATCGCTTTTTTTTTGATGATGATTGTCTTGAATCCTTTGAAACACTCAAGAAAGCCTTAATCACTGCACCTATTGTTCAACCACCTGATTGGAACTTTCCTTTTGAAATTATGTGTGATGCTTGTGATTATGCTATTGGTGCTGTTCTAGGACAAAGTGTTGATAAGAAATTGAATGTTATTCATTATGCTAGTAAAACTCTAGACAGTGCTCAAAGAGATTATGCTACTACTGAAAAAGAATTCTTAGCAGTTGTGTTTGCTTGTGATAAATTTAGACATTATATTGTTGATTCCAAAGTAACTGTTCACACAGACCATGCTGCTATTAAATATCTTATGGAAAAGAAAGATGCTAAATCTAGACTTATTCATTAGGTTCTCTTGTTACAAGAACTTGATTTACATATCATTGATAGAAAAGGAGCTGAGAACCCCATAGCTGATAACTTGTCTAGGCTTGAAAATGTGCTTGATGACCCACTACCTATTGATGATAGTTTTCCTGATGAGCAATTAGCTGCAATAAATGTTGCTAATAGTACTCCTTGGTATGCTGACTATGCTAATTACATGGTTGCTAAATATTTACCACCTAGCTTTACTTATCAATAAAAGAAAAAAATTCTTCTTTGATTTAAGACATTACTTTTGGAATGACCCACATCTTTATAAAGAAGGAGTAGATGGTACTATTAGATATTGTGTACCTGAGCATGAACAGGGACAAATCCTACGGAAATGTCACTCCGAGGCTTATGGAGGGCATCATGCTGGAGATAGAACTGCTCATAAGGTATTGCAATCTGGATTTTATTGGCCTACTCTCTTCGAGGATGCCCGTAAGTATGTCTCATCTTGCGATAAATGTCAAAGAATAGGTAATATTGCTAAGCGTCAAGAAATGCCTATGAATTATTCACTTGTTGTTGAACCATTTGATGTTTGGGAATTTGATTACATGGGACCTTTTCCTTCCTCTAATGGGTATACACATATTTTGGTTGCTGTTCATTATGTTACTGAATGGGTAGAAGCTATTCCAACAAGTACTGCTAATCACAACACCTCTATTAAAATGCTTAAGAAAGTTATTTTCCCAAGGTTTGGAGTCCCTAGATATTTAATGACTGATGGTGGTTCACACTTAATTCGTGGTGCTTTCCGTAAAATGCTTGTCATGTAT
Source organism: Hordeum marinum (assembly GCA_022496015.1). NCBI lineage: Eukaryota > Viridiplantae > Streptophyta > Magnoliopsida > Poales > Poaceae > Hordeum > Hordeum marinum. The sequence goes on from CM039676.1 coordinate 28,358,892, forward strand.
GATGTTAACCATAGAATTGCATCACCCTATCATCCTCAGTCTAGTGGTCAAGTTGAACTTAGCAATAGAGAAATAAATTAATTTTGCAAAAGACCGTCAATAGATCCAGGAAGAATTGGTCTAAGAAATTAGATGATGCACTTTGGGCTTATAGAACAGCATATAAAATTCCTATGGGTAAGTCTCCTTATAAAATGGTTTATGGAAAAGCTTGTCATTTGTGTCTTGAGTTAGAACATAAAGCATTTTGGGCAGTTAAAGAGCTCAATTATGATTTCAAACTTGCTGGTGAGAAGAGGTTATTTGATATTAGCTCATTAGATGAATGGAGAACCCAAGCTTATGAAAATGCAAAATTATTCAAAGAAAAAGTCAAAAGATGGCATGAGAAAATAATTAAAAGCGTGAGTTTAAAGTCGGAGAATATGTTCTTTGTACAACTCTTGTTATAGATTTTTTTGCAGGGAAGCTCCTCTTGAAATGGTAAGGCCCATATGTCATCGAGGAGGTTTATCGGTCTGGTGCCATCAAAATAAATAATTCTGAAGGTACTAACCCGAAGATTGTCAATGGACAACGAATAAAGCATTATATCTCAGGTATGCCTATTAATGTTGAAAGCAATATTATCCAAACTTTGACACCGGAAGAACACATAAAAGAATCCTTCCAGAACACTCCAGAATAGTGAAAATAAGGAGGTACGTGATACTGTAAGTAAACGTACTCCGAAAAATCCGCAAAAATATTTTCTGTCAGTTCTGGAATATTTGAGATTTTTGGAAATAAAGAAACTCCCAGGAAGCGTCCCCTGGTGGGCAAAAGACACCAGGGCGCGCCAGGCACGTGCCTAGGTGGGTTGTGCCCACCTCGGACTCCTTCCGTACTCCGTTTTTCTTCCATGTACTTGTCCTCCAAGATAAAAAAAATCTATATATACTTCCCGAACCTATTGATCACCGTATCGCGGAGAAATCCTTTGTTCTCTTTTCTTGCTATTTTCTGCGTAGTTCTGAAAATATGTCGTCCCAAGACTCCGAGGGAGAGAGCTATGTTGCTGATTTCATCGTTAACCCCAAGTCATATGGGGATGTGGAGCATTATGGCTCGACTACGGAGGAGAAGGACTATTATCCTAAGGAGAAGGACAAGACGAGCTCAGATGAGGGCGAATCTCCATTACCTCAATCTGGGGATATGCATGTAGAATTTAAGAAGTACAGCCTCCCAAGGAAACTAAATAGGCCGAAGATTCAGTTCATACCCCAAAGTCTTTTGCAAGAATGCAAGCAGGATTTATGCAAGAAGATATTGGATCTAGAGCAGGAGGTCGGTGAATTGAAGGAGGAAAATTCCATTCTCAAGCGCAAGCTAAGGAGGAAGGGCAGGTCCTCCACTTCTTCACCACCATCATCTTCTTCACCACCAAAGGAGAACTGAGTATCGGGTACCGGCACTCCCCTTGGCTTCCGCCAAGCTTGGGGGAGGTGCCCCGGTATCATATCATCCCACTATCTTTTTGCTTTTACTTATCTTAGTTCAATCTTTTGCCTAGATGAAATAAAGTTTAGTTCGAACCTTTCCTATTTGGGAGTTTGCTTAGTGATCTATCATTGTAATAATTTGCAAGTTATATGATAAAGTTTAGTTTGAGTTTTTGATTTCTTTACTTTCATGTTGCAAATAAAGAAAATGAAATAAGAAAGAAATGGAAGAAAGGAAATAAATCAATAAGATCATATTCTAATCCTACGGTAGGTGATGGCACCACATAAGGAAAAGTATAAGTAGGAAATTGTATTAGAGTTTGACAAACATAGCATTAGTCAATGATGCAACTCATGAAAGAATTAATAAGGGAAGAGAAGATTCACATATAAATATACTATTCTAGAAATCTAGTGTGATTGTGAGCCCTCATTAAAATATTATATGCCAAAATTGTTGACGTTGGACAAGGAAGACAACTTAATGGTTTATGTTTATTTATATTCACATAGAAGTCATATTGGCATAGATCCTTTCACATGTGATGCTTGCCCTACCTTTGCTAGACAAAAATTCCGCAGTAAGTAGAGATACTACTGGTGCATCCAAAAATCCTTAAACCCAAATCCTATTTTCAAAAGTCCACCATACCTACCTATGGATTGAGCAAGATCCTTCAAGTAAGTTTTCATCGGTGCAATAAGGCAATAAAATTTCTTCGAAAAGTGTAAGATCATTTAGTGTAAGAGAAAATTGAGCGTTGTACGAACTGGGATGACAAAGAATAAAAGCGATAGACTACATAATAAAGGTTGTCATCTTAAGGGGTAATACAACATGACGTTCTCTTGCACTAAGGGATTGAGCATACAAACAAATAAGCGCATGACAACCTCTGCTTCCCTCTGCGAAGGGCCTATCTTTTACTTTTATGCAAGAGTCAAAGTTTTTCTCTATTCCTTTTATTTTTCTCCTTTGGTAAGCATCACGTGGTTAGGAAATATCTAGGCACATACGTCTAGTTGAATATACATAGCATGACTTATTATTGTTGACATCACCCTTGAGGTGAGGATGTTGGGAGGCGAAACTATAATCCCCTACCTTTCTATGTGTCCAGATGAAACGTTTTGCTCATGGGTAGGAGGCAAGGGTTAGAAATCATAGAAGATTATATGATGGTTGAGTATGTGGACTTACCTAAAGGCTACGATACGTGACCCTTCCTAAAAAGATGATGAATTGTAGTTGCGAAGTTGACTAAGAACCTAGTTTGTTGGTTTCTAATAGAGTTTTTGCTTTATACTTCGATTGTGTGATGAACTATAACTTATTCATGAGAATTATATGATAAAAGTTTTATGATAAAAGTCCTATGTTTAATTTTGTTGCTGTGATAATAATCAACATGAAGCTTCTATGTTCATATTTTGTTTTTATCGACACCTCTCTCTCAAAGCATGTGGACATGTTTTTCGATTTCGGTTTTCGCTTGAGGGGAAGCGAGGTCTAAGCTTGGGGGAGTTGATACGTCCATTTTGCATCATGTTTTCTTGCTATTATTTATAATGTTTTTATCCATAATAATGCTTTTTGGAGTAATTCTAATGCCTTTTCTCTCATAATTTGCAAGGAACACACCAAGAGGGAGAATTCCGGCAACTGGAAATCTGGACCTGGAACAGCTATGTCAGGCTACCTATTGTGCACAACTCCAAACAGGCTGAAACTTCACGGAGATTTTTTATGGATTATTTAAGAATTATAGGAGCGAATAACTACCAGAGGGGGCCAACCAGGTGGGCACAACCCACCTGGGCGCGCATGGGAGCCCAGGTGCGCCCTGGTGGGTTGTGCCCTCCTCAGCCCACCTCCGGTGACCATCTTCTGGTATATAAGTCATTCTGACCTAGAAAAAATAGAGAGGAGGATTTCGGGATGAAGCGCTGCTGCCTCGAGGCGGAAGTTGGGCAGGAGCACTTTTGCCCTTCGGCGGAGCGATTCCGTCGGGGGAACTTCCCTCCCGAAGGGCGAAATCATCGTCATCATCATCACCAACAACTCTCCCATCTTGGGGAGGGCAATCTTCATCAACATCTTCAATAGCACCAACTCCTCTCATGTAACATCCCAAAATTTCATTTTGTAATGTTATGAATATAGCTATGCATCTATCATCACCATTGCTTGAATATATGCAATTGTTGAAATGCTCTTTCTGAAATTCTGAAAGCCCTTTCTATTTTCAATGTGCTTCTTTCACCTATTTAAATTCTTGGTAAAAAGTTCAAATAAGAGAGGAGGAAGATGACACTCCACACCAGGACCTAATTGGTGATTTATTTGAACAATAATAACCAGGAGTTATTTTGAAAATATTTGCAAAAGAATTTAAAAACAATTAGGCCATTTCTGAAAATAATATTTTTTCAAAGTATTCAAATACCAGAATAAAAATGTCCATTAAATGAAATATTTAATTATGATAATTTTGATATATGATATTCCTATACTTGTAACTAAATCAATGTCTTAAAAGAGGTTTTATTGCACTGATTTATTAAAAAGGAAAGAAATCAACAGGATCGGGCCGACCCACCTCTTTAATAGCCCGAATCCCCTAAATCCCGGCCAACCGACACCCCTGTCGCGCCCTTCCACCCACTGACACCCGGGCCCCACCCGACCACCGTGAATCTCGCACCGGTCGTCCCCTTCCTCCCTCCGCGCCGTCGTCGCCGGATCCCCTCGCCACGGGATCCTCCTCCTCCTTTCCTTTCCCTCGCTCCTCTCCGGCCTATATAAGAGAGCCTCTCCACCGCATCCATTCCCCCCCCCCGAGACCCTCTCTATGTCGCCAGACCATCGCCAAATTCCTCGTCGGAGTTGCTTCCCGACCGGAGCTTTCCCCTCTCCGTGCCGGTCGCCTCGGACGTCCCCTAGCCCCACCGACGCCACCACTCGACGCCGGAGGACCTCCGCCATTGCCTGAGCTCCTCCACTGCCTCCCTCGACCACCGGAACGCCTCCCCCGACCCCCTCCAACCATCGGCCGCCGCCACCCTCGCCGGAAATCCTCCTCCCTCTCCGGTAAGTCGTCGGACCCCTCCCCATCCATCGGATCTTTACTCAACGGCCAAGATTAGATCGGGTTATTCCCGAACCGTTTTTCTCTTCGGTCCGGTCGACCGCCTGAAACACGCGCACGCACGCGCTAGCCAGCCAATAGGGTTGTGCCACGTAGCCCCTGGCCGTCCGGTAGATCTTTTTCTTTTTCTGTTTAGTTTTAGTTAACAAAATGTTTTAGAAATTTGTTTTGCTTATAACTTTTAATCTATTTTATATTTTTAGTTAATTCTTTTTGCAATAGCTCACATTTTTCATTTAGTTTCACCCTGTACTTTTAAATTTTAAATTTGAACTATAAAATTTGAATTGAATCAAATTTGCTCAAATCACTCAAATCTGAATAACTAGAGTTTGAAAATAGATTTTGATATGAATCTTTTTGCTACTATTTGGTATTAGTTAGGACTATCTCCATGTTTAGTTTGAGGATTTTTAGAATGATTTTTCTTAGTGTTTTAGCTATAGACAGATTCTGCCTATTAGTTAGTATAGTTTTTTTTAGTTTTTAGTTGGTTTAAATTAGATTTAGTTTTAATTGTTTTAGTAGGTTCTGTTAGTTAAACTTTTGGTGTTTTACTCACTGTTAATAAAAATATAAATTTGCTTAGTTTGTTTCTTTATTAACATAGGAATCTCAACATCTTTTCAAATAGGTTTAAATTGATTAAAACAACTAGTTAGTAATAGTTTTTCTTTCAAAAAAGTTTTATATAACTTAATTCTGTTTTCTAAGACAAGTTTTTAGTAATTTCTTTTTGTTAAGATAATGTTTTACTAAGTTTGTTTTGCTCTTTTGTTAGTAAACTATAGTTACCTCATCTGATAGTGTTTAACCAAACTTTTATAAACTTTACTAAAGTTTCTCTTACAAAACTTTAAATTGATTTTATTATGTTTATTAATAAAGTATCTTATTGTTTTTCATGCTGTTAACTATTGTTTTGTTATTACAAATAGTTTGTTATGTTAGTAGTGTTTTATCAATCATCTTTTAGAAAACAAACTTTGTGTGTTTTCTTGCTTGTGATTTGTGCATTGTTTTGTCTTAATTGTTTACTAGTTCATTGGATGTTTGTGAGTTACATATTTTGTTGTATGCTTATTGAGTGCTTGTTTGCTTCATTAGATTATCCGGAGTGCTAAGCTTGTTACCTAGAGTCACTCACGTAGGAAGATCATCAATCAGGCAAGTCACCTTGATCATGTTTTTACCTATGTTTTATATGCATTAGTTCTACCATCTCCCCAATTGCATGCAAGATAGTTTAGTTGGAAACTTGGTTACATTGAAGTAGTATCATGTTGTAGGTAATCCCCCTCAACCCCTTTGACAACTTTGGCCCCGGGAAACGATAAATTTGTTTTGCTATGCTGTTAGTAGACGGGGTGGGTTGTGTGAATCATGAGGGTTGTGAGGTAATAACTTCAAGACCTATGATGATCAAGACTTCAAGACTTCAAGTTTTCAACATACCTCTGGGTGGATGATGGTTGAACGGCACCCTGGAGAAACCGGTGGTTAGCCTAGGTGATGCTGGAGATGTGCCAGTATTCACGCGGAAAGGTCCACCCAAGCACGAAGGGATGGAAGGATGCTTCAAGACCCAAGGCTTACCTGCACAGCCACAAGCCATTATGGGCTCTGGCTTGGTTGGACATTGTGGCGACACTGGACAGGCGGTGCTACGAGATGTAGAAGAACGGTAGGAAAGGATGGGCACCGACAGAGTCTGAGTGGGCCTCCTTAGAAGACCATGTTTTGGTCATCCGTTCCTCAAACACTCTGAAGTGCGAGGAATCAAACGGAGGCGATCAAATCTTGTGGGGAACGTGTGCAAAACACTACAGAGTAACCCAACCTAATCGATTAGCCGTGTCCACGGTCATGGACGACTTGAGCCAAAGGAACTGAAACTTACGGAATTCTCAACACGATTGATATGATGATGTGGGTATTAATAATTTGGGTATGAGAATTGGTTGGCGGAACCATCTCATTAATCAACCAACTTAGTAATATTTTTGCTTAGCCCCTCTCTTGATGTAGGAAAAACTTGGCTTTACGCAAAAACATACCACCCCACCTGCCATATATGGATGTAGATTAGATGATTATCTTTTCCCCCCTCTCTTGTGACTTTGCCGGCATATTCCATATGCTGACCTACACGGCTGCAACGTATCATGTTGCAGAGTACTTTTCCGACCAGGAGTGAGGACACGCTCTACGCTTGGCGAGATGCCCTTGGAGTTAGATGGACTCATCTACCATGACGCTTCCGCAAGACTTAGTTATTCTCATGAGTTGGCCTTCGGCCACTTTATTGTAATGATTATTGTAATAAAGGACTCGATATGAGATTTTGTTAATAAAATTCTATGTGATTTCCCTTTGATATATACATTTATGTACCGTGTGTGTACCAGCATGATCTTGGGATGGTACGGAAACACCGGAGACTTGACCTTTCAGGTCGGGTCGCTACAGAAATGGTATCAGAGCACACGCTGACCGTAGGACGTAACCTCTAGGATTGGAAAAGCCTTAGGATCATTCTATTCCTCTGTTTTACAAATTCTATTTTTTTTCTCTCCTCTACTCATTCGATTTTTTTCCCTCTCCGTTGTTTTCAACTTTTCTAGATGGCCACCTTCATCCCCGCTCACTTCACGGAGTTCTGCCAGCCTGATGCCACCATGCCTTTTGGCAAGGAAATGATCCAGATAGTCAAGGATGTGAAGATTGCTTTGCCGACCATCACCGGGTATGCGATCACGTCTTTTCCTCAGGATGCTCGCTACAGGATCGAAGTTCATATCCTCGGGAGGACCTTTGGATTTATCACCAAGTCCATAGACTTCAAGTTTATGGCACCCAGCTGGATTCTCGGGAGAGACATGGCAATTCACCGTGCTCTCGGACGTATTCGGGAGGAATACAGAGGTGGTCCCATTTCGCGAGACCTCAGCATGGTTTGCCGCAGAGATGCCCATGGAAACATCATCACCAACCCTACTGGATACTCCACCATGTCATATATCCAGACCCTGAAGACGCATGTCAGGACACTGGAGCTTCGTGTCCGAGCTGACACGAAGACTATCAAGAACCTGATGAACCACGAGCTGGACCTTGAAGCTGACCTGTGGGAGGCCAACTATGAACATGAGCATGAAGTGAAGGACTTCCTAGAGAGGATCGATGAGCAGAATACTCGCATCGCAACTCTGGAGGAGCAGCTGGACATGGGGGAAAATCTTCACCCCGAAGGAGACATGGCACCCTTCATCAGCAACGATGAAGACTATGAGGAGAGCACCACAGGAGGACCCACGACTATGCACTTTTGAGGAGAACTTTAGTCATGCCCTCCAATGTATCTGTTATTTTTTCGACGTTAAATCGTAGGTCGATGTTTGGTTTGTTTGAGACTTGTATTTCCGATGTTTGAACTTGAGTTAATGAATGAGTGATTGATGTGATATGATTGTGCATTGCATATGGGTAGTGAATTTCTTTCTAGACCCTTGTTCTATTCTAATTCTCACCCCTCTAAAAACAGCAAGATGCCTCCACGACGTGAGTCCGACTCCACCTTCCCGCCGGAACTCACGCAACTCCTCCAGCAGCAGAATGCACTGATGCAGCCGTTGATTCAGAATTAGGCCAACAACCAGAACAACAACAACCACCATCCACCTCAGGCTGACAACCTCACCCGTTTTCTGAGGTTGAACCCTCCAACTTTCTCCAGCAGCACTGAACCCATTGTGGCAGATGACTGGCTCCGCAAGATGGAGAGAGAACTCATCACTGCTGGATGCACTGTCGCTGAGAAGGTGCGCTTTGCCGCACATCAACTGGAAGGACCAGCAGCTTCATGGTGGGAGAACTACACCACCACTTATCCTATTGTAGATGTGACTTGGGAGCAGTTCAAACTTGCTTTCCGCACCGCTCATGTCTCAGCTGGAGCCATGAGTCTGAAGAAGCGCGAGTTTCGCAACTTGCGCCAAGGAAATCGTTTTGTGGCACAATATGTGGAAGAGTTCAGCATGTTGGACCGTTATGCCCCAGGAGATGCGGCTGATGATGCGGCCAAGAAGGAGAAGTTTACGGAAGGACTCAATGATGAGTTGAGCATGCAGCTGATAGTGGCTACCTTCAACAACTACCAAGAGCTGGTGGACAAGGCCCTCATCTTGGAGGGTAAACAACAGCAAATTGAGAACCGCAAGCGAAAGTACACTCAGGGGAAGTTCAACTCTGGAGCTCATCAGAAGCTTCGTTACTCCCCGTACTCAGGGAATACCAGATCAGGTACCGGTAAGTTTGGAAAGCACACTCATGCTGTGCACAACCATGGAGGCCACAACCATGGAGGAAATGGGAACAACCGTCCCAACCATGGCAACTTCAAGAATGATAATGGGAATGGGAACAACAACCAGCACCGTCACGCTCCTATTCAGAAGGATCTGAGTCACATCACCTGCTTCAAATGTCAGAAAACAGGGCACTATGCTACTGAGTGTCCCCAGAGCAAGCAGGGCAATGGAAATGGCAACAACAATGGCAACGCAATAGCTAAGAAGCCCAACCCGTTTCCCCGTGCTCAAGTGAACCACATTGATGTGGAAGAAGTCTATGATCAACCCGAGACTGTGGTTGGTAAGTTTTTATTGCATTCACGTCCTCTTACAATTCTTTTTGATTCCGGTGCAACTCATTCATTCATATCAAGGGTAGTTGTGGAGAAATATGGTTTGCCCACCAGAACCCTTAGTCAGCCCTTTAAGGTCAGTTCCCCAGGAGGTATGATGATGGCAGGGATAGGATGCCATGCCTTGAAACTCAATATAGGAAAACATGTTTTCCCACCGACCTCATCGTCTTAGAGTCGCAAGGGTTGGATGTAATCCTAGGCATGGATTGGATGACCAAGTATGAACGAAATCTTGACTGTCCCAGCAAGTCTATCTTGTTCACCACCGCGGAGAACAAGAGGATTAAGTATGTATCCTGACGCACACGGATGAGTGCTCGGTTAAATTCTCTCACGGGAGTTGTTCAGGAGGAAGTACCGGTGGTAAAAGACTTTCCGGATGTATTCCCAGAAGAATTACCAGGCATGCCACCAGATAGGGAAATTGAGTTTCTGGTAGAGTTACTGCCAGGAACAGCCCCAATTTCCAAGAGACCCTATCGGATGCCCGCAAATGATCTACTGGAAACCAAGAAGCAAATCTAGGAGTTATTGGACAAGGGGTGTATTCGCCCAAGTTCTTCACCCTGGGGAGCCCCAGTACTTTTGGTGGAGAAGAAGGATAAAACCTTGAGAATGGTAGTCGATTATCGTGCCTTGAATGAGGTGACTATCAAGAACAAGTATCCTCTGCCGATGATTAATGACTTGTTTGATCAGCTCGTAGGAGCCAAAGTATTGTCCAAGATCGATCTTCGATCAGGGTATCACCAGTTGAAAATTCGTGAACAAGATATACCCAAAACAGCTTTCACCACAAGGTATGGCTTGTATGAATATACCGTCATGTCTTTTGGTTTGACAAATGCTCCGGCTTACTTCATGAGTTTGATGAACAAAATATTCATGGAATACCTGGACAAGTTTGTCGTAGTATTCATCGATGACATTTTGATATTCTCGAAGAACGAGGAAGAACACAAGGAACATTTGCGTTTAGTTCTGGAGAAGCTGAGAGAGCATCAATTGTATGCCAAGTTTAGTAAATGTGAATTTTGGCTGACGGAAGTCGGATTCCTTGGACATGTTATTTCCGGAGATGGAATAGCAGTAGACCCCGCTAAGGTTGAAGCCGTCACTGAGTGGAAGTCACCCACCTCAGTTAAGGAGATCCGCAGTTTCCTCGGACTTGCCGGAAATTACCGGAGGTTCATTGGGAATTTCTCAAAGATTGCCAAGCCCATGACAGAGTTGTTGAAGAAAGAATCCAAGTATGTTTGGACTGAGGAATGTGAAGCCAGTTTCCAGGAGTTAAAGAAACGTTTGGTCACAGCCCTAGTGTTGATCCTGCCAAATATTCGGAAGGACTTGTAGGTTTACTGTGATGCCTCACATCAAGGACTTGGAGGAGTACTCATGCAAGATGGAAAGGTTGTAGCCTATGCTTCTAGACAACTACGACCTCATGAGTTGAATTATGCCACCCATGACTTGGAATTAGCAGCTGTACTGCACGCACTCAAGACCTGGAGACATTTCCTTGTCGGGAATAGTTGTGATGTGTACACTAATCATAAGAGCCTGAAGTATATGTTTACGCAGAAAGAATTGAACCTCAGACAGAGGAGATGGTTAGAGTTAATCAAGGACTATGACATGAGATTACACTACCATCCAGGGAAGGCAAATGTTGTCGCAGATGCCTTGAGTCGGAAAACTTATGTAAACACACTCACAGCAGGAGGATTACCCCAAGAGTTAGCCGATGATCTCAGAGAGCTCTGGCTAGAGATAGTTCCAAGAGGATATGTTGCCACACTGGAAATTCAGTCCACCTTGACCGAAAGAATTCGTGAAACCCAGAAGACGGACAAGGAAAAATCTGAGATTAAGCAAAGAATGAAAGATGGTAAAGCTAAAGGTTTTCGTGAGGATGAACACGGAACTCTGTGGTTTGAGAACCGCATCTATGTGCCCAATGACCCAGAGCTCAGGAAGTTGATACTTCAGGAAGCCCATGATTCACCTTACTCGATACACCCAGGCAATACCAAGATGTATCTGGACTTGAAAGAGAGTTATTGGTGGACAGGTATGAAGAAGGATATTGCGGAACACGTTGCAATATGTGATGTTTGTCAGCGAGTAAAGGCGGAACATCAGAAACCAGCAGGGTTACTCCAACCTTTGCCGATACCCGAGTGGAAATGGGAAAAGCTTGGTATGGATTTCATCACAGGATTGCCCAGGACCCGTTCAAGTTATGATTCCATCTGGGTAGTGGTTGATCGCTTGACCAAGGTGGCTCATTTCATCCCAGTGAAGACCACCTATACCAGTGCTAAGTTAGCCAAGATATACATGACCAGGATCGTGTGTCTGCTTGGAGTTCCGAGGAGTATCGTGTCAGATAGAGGAACACAATTTACCTCAAAGTTTTGGCATCAGCTACATGAAACTTTGGGTACGAGGCTGGAATTCAGTACAACATTTCATCCTCAGACAGATGGCCAGACTGAGAGAGTCAATCAGATTCTGGAAGACATGTTGAGAGCTTGTGCACTAGACTATGGGTCTAGTTGCGATGATAATTTGCCTTATGTAGAATTCTCATACAACAACAGTTATCAGACCAGTCTGAAGATGGCCCCTTTCGAAGCTTTATACGGAAGGAGGTGCAGAACACCACTGACGTGGGATGGTGTTGGAGACCGAAAACTTTTTGGTCCCGACCTTATTCGAGATTCAGAAGATAAAGTCAAGTTGATACGTGATAGACTCAAGATAGCTCAGTCCCGGCAGAAGAGCTACGCTGACAACAAACGCAAGGAAGTAACGTATGAAGTGGGAGACCAAGCATATCTTCGTGTGTCCCCACTTTGAGGAATCAAGAGGTTTGGTGTTAAAGGAAAATTAGCACCCAGATTCATAGGACCCTACAAAATTCTTGAACGTAGAGGCGAAGTTGCATACAAGCTGGAATTGCCAGAAGGACTGTCCGGAGTTCATGATGTGTCCCATGTGTCCCAGCTGAAGAAGTGCCATGCTGAGATGGCTGATATCCCTTTGAGAGACACCATGCCCCTAGAGGCCATACATCTTGACAGTGATCTGACTTACGAGGAGAAGCCTGTCAAGATCCTCGAGACTACCCACAGAGTTACCCACAGCAGGATCATCAAGTTCTGTAAGGTTTTGTGGAGTCACCACACCGAGAAAGAAGCCACCTGGGAACGCGAAGAAGATCTTCGTAGAGACCACCCGCACCTATTTTCTAGCCAACCCGAATCTCGAGGGCGAGATTCATCTTAAGGTGGGTAGGTTTGTAACATCCCAAAATTTCATTTTGGAATGTTATGAATATAGCTATGCATCTGTCATCACCATTGCTTGAATATATGCAATTGTTGAAATGCCCTTTCTGAAATTCTGAAAGCCCTTTCTATTTTCAATGTGCTTCTTTCACCTATTTAAATTCTTGGTAAAAAGTTCAAATAAGAGAGGAGGAAGATGACAGTCCACACCAGGACCTAATTGGTGATTTATTTGAACAATAATAACCAGGAGTTATTTTGAAAATATTTGCAAAAGAATTTAAAAACAATTAGGCCATTTCGAAAAATAATATTTTTATTCAAACTATTCAAATACCAGAATAAAAATGTTCATTAAATGGAATATTTTATTCTGATAATTTTGATATATGATATTCCTATACTTGGAATTAAATCAATGTCTTAAAAGAGGTTTTATTGCACTGATTTATTAAAAAGGAAAGAAATCAACAGGATCGGGCCGGCCCACCTCTTTAATAGCCCGAATCCCCTAAATCCCGGCCGACCGAAGCCCCTGCCGCGTCCTTCCTCCCACTGACACCCGGGCCCCACCCGACCGCCACGAATCTCGCACCGGTCGTCCCTTTCCTCCCTCCGCGCTGCCGTCGCCGGATCCCCTCGCCGCGGGATCCTCCTCCTCCTTTCCTTTCCCTCGCTCCTCTCCGGCCTATATAAGAGCTCCTCTCCCCCGCATCCATTTCCCCCCCGAGCCCCTCTCTACGTCGCCAGACCACCGCCAAATTCCTCGCCGGGGTTGCTGCCCGACCGGAGCTTTCCCCTCGCCGTGACGGTCGCCTCGGACGTCCCCTCGCCCCACCGACGCCACCACTCGATGCCGGAGGACCTCCGCCGTCTCCGAAGCTCCTCCACTGCCTCCCTCGACCACCAGAACGCCTCCCCCAACCCCCTCCGACCACCGGCCACCACCACCCTCGCTGGAAATCCTCCTCCCTCTCCGGTAAGTCGTCGGACCCCTCCCCATCCATCGGATCTTTACTCAACTGCCAAGATTAGACCGGGTTATTCCCGAACTGTTTTTTCTCTTCGGTCCGGTCGACCGCCTGAAATGCCGCACGCACGCGCTAGCCAGCTAATAGTGTCATGCCACGTAGCCCCTGGCCGTCCGGTAGATCTTTTCTTTTTCTGTTTAGTTTTAGTTAACAGAATATTTTAGAAATTTGTTTTGCTTATAACTTTTAATCTGTTTAATGTTTTTAGTTAATTCTTTTTGCAATAGCTCACATTTTTGATGTAGTTTCACCCTGTACTTTTAAATTTTAAATTTGAGCTCTAAAATTTGAATTGAATCAAAATTGCTCAAATCACTCAAATCTGAATAACTAGAGTTTGAAAATAGATTTTGATAGGAATCTTTTTGCTACTGTTTGGTATTAGTTAGGACTATCTCCATGTTTAGATCGAGGATTTTTATGATTATTTTTCTTAGTGTTTTAGCTATAGACAGATTCTGCCTATTAGTTAGTATAGTTTTTTTAGTTGTTAGTTGGTTTAAATTAGATTTAGTTTTAATTGTTTTAGTAGGTTCTGTTAGTTAAACTTTAGGTGTTTTACTCACTGTTAATAAAAATATAAATTTGCTTAGTTTGTTTCTTTATTAACATAGGAATCTCAACACCTTTTCAAATAGGTTTAAATTGATTAAAACAACTAGTTAGTAATAGTTTTTCTTTCAACAAAGTTTTATATAATTTAATTCTTTTTTCTAAGAGAAGTTTTTAGTAATTTCTTTCTGTTAAGATAATGTTTTACTAAGTTTGTTTTGCTCTTTTGTTAGTAAACTATAGTTACCTCATCTAATAGTGTTTAACCAAACTTTTATAAACTTTACTAAAGTTTCTCTTACAAAAATTTAAATTGCTTTTATTCTGTTTATTAATAAGGTATCTTATTGTTTTTCTTGCTGTTAACTATTGTTTTGTTATTACAAATAGTTTGTTATGTTAGTAGTGTTTTATCAATCATATTTTAGAAAACAAACTTTGTGTGTTTTCTTGCATGTGATTTGTGCATTATTTTGTCTTGATTGTTTACTAGTTCATTGGATGTTTGTGAGTTACATATTTTGTTGTATGCTTATTGAGTGCTTGTTTGCTTCGTTAGATTATCCGGAGTGCGAAGCTTGTTACCTAGAGTCACTCACGTACGAAGATCATCAATCAAGCAAGTCACCTTGATCATGTTTTTACCTATGTTTTATATGCATTAGTTCTACCATCTCCCCAATTGCATGCAAGATAGTTTAGTTGGAAACTTGGTTACATTGAAGTAGTATCATGTGGTAGGTACCCCCCTCAACCCCTTTGACAACTTTGGCCCCGGGAAACGTTAAATTTGTTTTGCTATGCTATTAGTAGACGGGGTGGGTTGTGTGAATCATGAGGGTTGTGAGCTAATAACGTCAAGACCTATGATGATCAAGACTTCAAGACTTCAAGTTTTCAACATACCTCTGGTTGGATGATGGTTTAAGGGCACCCTGGAGAAACCAGTGGTCAGCCTAGGTGATGCTGGAGATGTGCCAGTATTCACGCGGAAAGGTCCACCCAGGCACGGAGGGATGGAAGGATGCTTCAAGACCCAAGGCTCACCTGCACAGCCACAAGCCATTATGGGCTCTGGCTTGGTTGGACATTGTGGCGACACTGGACAGGCGGTGCTACGAGATGTAGAAGAACGGTAGGAAAGGATGGGCACTGACAGAGTGTCAGTGGGACCCCTTAGAAGACCATGTTTTGGTCATCCGTTCCTCAAACACTCTGAAGTGCGAGGAATCAAACGGAGGCGATCAAATCTTGTGGGGAACGTGTGCAAAACTCTGCAGAGTAACCCAACCTAATCGATTAGCCGTGTCCACGGTCATGGACGACTTGAGCCAAAGGAACTGAAACTTCCAGAATTCTCAACACCATTAATATGATGATATGGGTATTAATAATTTGGGTATGAGAATTGGTTGGCGGAACCATCTCATTAATCAACCAACTTAGCAAAATTTTTGCTTATCCCCTCTCTTGATGTAGGAAAAACTTGGCTTTACGCAAAAACTTACCACCCCACCTGCCATATATGCATGTAGATTAGATGATTATATTTTCCCCCCTCTCTTGTGACTTTGCCGGCATATTCCATATGCTGACCTACACGGCTGCAACGTCTCATGTTGCAGAGTACTTTTCCGACCAGGAGTGAGGACACGCTCTACGCTTGGCGAGATGCCCTTGGAGTCAGATGGACTCATCTACCATGACGCTTTCGCAAGACTTAGTTATTCTCATGAGTTGGCCTTCGGCCACTTTATTGTAATGATTATTGTAATAAAGGACTCTATATGTGATTTCGTTAATAAAATGCTGTGTGATTTCCCTTTGATATATACATTGATGTACCGTGTGTGTACCAGCATGATCTTGGGATGGTACGGAAACACCGAAGACTTGACCTTTCAGGTCGGGTCGCTACCTCTCAAACCCTAGTTCATCTCTTGAGTTCAATCTTGTTATCGGAACTATAGATTGGTGCTTGTGGGTGACTAGTAGTGTTGTTTACGTCTTGTAGTTCATCACTATAAGGTTTATTTGGTGGAAGATTATATGTTCAGATCCATTATGCTGTTTAATATCCCTCTGATCTTGAGCATTATTATAATTGGTGATTAGTTACTTTTGTTCTTGAGGTCAAGGGAGAAATCATGTTGCAAGTAATCATGTGAATCTGATATGTGTTTTATATTTTGATAGTATGTATGTTGTGATTCCCTTAGTGGTGTCATTTGAACGTCGACTACATGGCACTTCACCATATTTTGGCCTAAGGGAATGCATTGTGGAGTAGCAATTACATGATGGGTTGCGAGAGTGACAAAAGCTTAAACCCTAGTTTATGCACTATTCTGTAAGGGACCGATTGGATCCAAAAGTTTAATGCTATGGTTACAATTTATTCTTAATACTTTTCTCGTAGTTGCGGATGCTTGCGGGAGGATTAATCATACGTAGGAGGTTTGTTCAAGTAAGAGCAACACCTAAGCACCGGTCCACTCACATATCAAATTAACACTGTACCGAACATGAATTAAACCAACATGATGAAAGTGACTAGATGAAATTCCCGTGTACCCTCAAGAACGCTTTGCTTATCATAAGAGACCGTTCGGGCCTGTCCTTTGCCTCAAAAAGATTGGGCTACCTTGCGGCACTTTGTTTACTATATTCGTTACTTGCTCGTTACAAATTATCTTGCTATCAAACTACTTTGCTACTTATAATTTCAGCACTTGGAGACATTACCTCACTGAAAACTACTTGTCATTTCCTTCTGCTCCTTGTTGGGTTCGACACTCTTACTTATCGAAAAGAGCTAAACTTGATCCCATATACTTGTGGGTCATCAATGTACGATGACCGATGCTCTCCCCAGTTCATTAATGACGTGCATACTTCTTTGGTTGCGGCTGTAGCAAACAAGCGGGCGGGGTTTTATTTGTTATCCATGTGCTGGCTGTAAGAATGATCGAAATTATTCTAACTCAAGAACCATTCATGTCCACCTTTTTGAGTCCGGTTTCATGTCCGGCTATAACTGTTGGACCAAGCACGGAGAAAGAGGGGTCCTAATGGAAGAGAATGAAGAAGGAGAAGACGATGACAACTACCTTGGCCATGGGTTCCATGAATACGATGGTACAACAATGGGGGAAGAAGCTGAGCCAGAAATGCGGGAAGGAGATGAACAAGAGGCATCAGATAAGCCCATTGATGATCTTGGTCGGGCCATTGCCGATGCAAAGAGAAACTGCACAAGTGAAAAGGAGAAGCTGAAGTTGCAGCGCTTGTTAGAGGATCACAAAAAAGGGTTGTACCCAAATTGCGAAGATGACAAGAAAAAGCTGGGTACCACACTGGAATTGCTATAATGGAAGGCAGAGAATGGTGTATCTCACAAGGCATTTGAAAAGTTGCTGATAATGTTAAAGAAGAAGCTACCAAAGGACAACGAATTGCCCGACAGTACGTGATACATCTCCAACGTATCTATAATTTATGAAGTATTCATGCCAAGTTTACAATAATTCTATATGATTTTGGTATGATTTTATTAGAATTAACCCGGGCTGACGTTGTTTTCAGCAGAACTACGGTGGTGTTGTTTTTGTGTAGAAATAAAAGTTTTCAGAATGAGCTGAAAATTTACGAAGAATATTTTTGTAAAATATAAAAAATACTGGAGTGAAGAGTCATCGGAGAGGAAGGTTGAGGAAGCCACAAGCCACAGGGGTGTGCCCACCCCCTAGGGCGCACCCCCTGGCTTGTGACTTCCTCGTGGACCCCCTGGACTTGTTTCCGCCACCACAAACTCTTATAAAAATAGAAACCCCCCAAAAGAAACCAAGATCGGGAGTTCCGACACCGCAAGCCTCTAGAGCCACGAAAAACCAATCGGGAGCCCGTTTCGGCACCCTGTCGTAGGGGGAAACCATCACCGGAGGCCATCTTCATCATTCCAGCGGTCTCCATGACAAGAAGGGAGTAGTTCACCCTCGGGGCTAAGGGTACGTACCAGTAGCTATGTGTTTGATCTCTCTCTCTCTCTCTCTCTCTTGTTCTTGAGATGGCACGATCTTGATGTACCGCGAGCTTTATTAATATAGATGAATCATATGGAGTGTTTCCCCTCTCTATCTAGTTGTGATCAATTGAGTTTTCCCTTTGAAGTTTACTTATTGGATTGAGTCTTTAAGGATTCGAGAACACTTGATGTATGTCTTGCGATGGGATATCTGTGGTGACAATGGGATGTTCTATTGATACACTTGATGTGTGTTTTAGTGATCAACTTGTGGGTTCTGTGACCTTGGGAATCTGTGCATAGGGGTTGGCACATGTTTTCGTCTTGACTTCCTAGTAGAAACTTTGGGGAACTCTTTGAGGTTCTTTGTGTTGGATTAAACATGATGAATCTGAAATTATGTGATGGATATCGTATAATCAAGCCCACGGGTACTTGAGGTGACATTGGGGTATCTAGGTGACATTTGGGTTTTGGTTGATGTGTATCTTAAGGTGTTATTTTATTAAAAAATCTAGGGCTGTAATACATTAGGTATCATGTGGGAACAATTATGAATCTTGTCTTGACAGTACCTAAGTGAATTATCTATCATTATTATACTAACCCATCTCACGAAGTTTCGTTAAGTTTGGTGTGATTGAAGTTTTGAAGTTTTGGGTGAGACACCGATATGAGGAGAACAAGGGGTGACAATAACCTAAGCTTGGGGATTCCCAAGGCACCCCAAGGTAATATCCAAGGAAGAATCATGTGCCTAAGCTTGGGGATGCTCTGGAGGGCTGTTGGGGAACGTTGCATGGGAAACAAAAAATTTCCTACGCACACGCAAACCTATCCATGGTGATGACCATCTACGAGAGGGAGAGTGGATCTACGTACCCTTGTAGATCGCTAAGCGGGAAGCGTTAAGAAACGCGGTTGGTGTAGTCGAACTTCTTCGCGATCCAAATCGCCGAGCGTCCCGCGATCCAATCACGAACCGTCCCGCGAACCAATCATGAAGCGTCCCACGATCTCGTCATGATCTGTCCCATGATCCAATCACGAACGTCTCGTGGCCTTGATCACGATCCTTCCGATCTAGTACCGAACGGACGGCACCTCCGCGTTCAGCACACGTGCAGCTTGATGACGATCTCCACCGTCTTGATCCAACAAGAGGGGTGGAGAGGAGAGAGAGTTCACCAGCAGCGTGACGGCGCTCCGGTGATGGTGGTGGAGCAATTCCGGCAGGGCTTCGCCTAAGCACTGCGGAACTACGATCTAGAGGAGAAACTATGCACCGGTGGAACGGGTAGCACATGGCCGGAAATTCTGTCCAAAAACCACCCAATCCACTAGTATATATAGGAGGAGAGGAGAGGAGAGGCATCCAAGGCCTTTGGGTCAGCCGAAATAGGAGGTGGGAGCAATCCTACTTCACCTCCTATCCTAGTTGGAGTAGGATTGCCTCCTATTGGCTGATTTTCCACTTTTTGCTTTAGGACTTTCTCTCCTGCGCCATGGGCCTTTGTAGCTGTTTTCCCAGCCCACTAAGGGCTGGTTATTATTATCCCACAGCCCATGGACCTCTTGGGGTCGAAATACCCCTCCCGGAGGTCCCCCGGTACACTACCGGCACTCCCGGTACACTACCGATACTCCCGGTACACTACCGATGAGCCCGAAACTTTTCCGGCGACCAAGCTGGGACATCCTATATATGAATCTTTACCTCCGGACCATTCCGGAGCTCCTCGTGACGTCCGAGATCTCATCCGGGACTCCGAACAACCTTCGGTCACCACCATACATAACTCTATACTACCGAAACGTCACCGAACCTTAAGTGTGCAGACCCTGCGGGTTTGAGAACTATGTAGACATGACCGAGACACCTCTACGGCCAATAACCAATGGCGGGACCTGGACGTCCACATTGGTTCCTACATATTCTATGAAGATCTTATCGATTGAACCTCTATGTCAAGGATTCAGTTAATCCCGTATAACGTTCCCTTTGTTCTTCGGCATGTTACTTGCCCGAGATTCGGTCGTCGGTATCTCTATACCTAGTTCAATCTCGTTACCAGCAAGTCTCTTTACTCGTTCCGTAATGCAAGATCCCGCAACTAACAATTAGTCACATTGCTTGCAAGGCTTATTGTGATGTTGCATTACCGAGTGGGCCCCGAGATACCTCTCCGTCACACGGAGTAACAAATCCCAGTCTCGATCCATGCCAACTCAACAGACACCATCGGAGATACCTATAGAGCACCTTTATAGTCACCCAGTTACGTTGCGACGTTTGATACACACAAGGCACTCCTCCGATATCCGTGAGTTGCATGATCTCATGGTCATAGGAACATATACTTTGACATGTAGAAAATAGTAGCAATAAACTGACACGATCATATGCTACGTTTGTAGTTTGGGTCTTGTCCATCACATTAGTCTCCTAATGATGTGATCCCGTTATCAAATGACATCACATGTCAATGGCTAGGAAACCCTGACCATCTTTGATCAACGAGCTAGTTCACTAGAGGCATACTAGGGACATAGTGTTTGTCTATTTATCCACACATGCAATGTGTTTCCGATCACTACAGTTATAGCATGGATAATAAACGATTATCAGGAACAAGGAAATATAATAATAAACACTTTATACATTGCCTCTAGGGCATATTTCCAACAAGGGCATCCCCTCTTTCGTCTTCAACACTATCGGTATATCTTACTTGGAGCTATATTTTTATTCATCACATAATATGAGTTTTTCTTGGAGCGTAATTTTATTTAGTTTTTCTCTGTTATGTGTTA
This sequence comes from Hordeum marinum, assembly GCA_022496015.1. NCBI lineage: Eukaryota > Viridiplantae > Streptophyta > Magnoliopsida > Poales > Poaceae > Hordeum > Hordeum marinum. The sequence goes on from CM039676.1 coordinate 28,379,950, forward strand.
CTTATAATCTTGTTTTTCAATAAAAAGTTCAAAGAATTGCCTTAGGATGCTTGCATTGCATGTTTCGATGTGAGCTGTGTAAAAAATATAAACTTTGGCTGTAGTGTTTGAATTTGCATATTTTACTGGAACGTGGAAAGTTTCTGAAATTTTTACACAGTGATGTCATATAAATTTTATAGCATTTCCTAATTTTCCTAATTGTTTTAGTTACAGAAGTACACCATTTTCATAAATTTCTACAGATTGTTCTGTTTAGATAGATTGCTGCCATAGTTTTGTTATGTACTTATCGTATAGTTTCCATAGCCTATATTGGTAGATATAAATTGTGGAAATGATAGTATACACAACCTAATGCTTGAAAATTATTAAGCAACTTGTCTTGGAAGTATATAAAGAGATGATTTATTATTATGTGGACTAACCTATCTCACGAGTTCTTTTCTAGTTTTGTGTGGATGAAGTTTTTGAGAATAGGTGAAACCATGGTATGAGAGGATTGAACGAGATACAATAGGTCAAGCTTGGGGATTCCCAAGGCACCCCAAGTAAATATTTCAACAAGTCTCAAGCATCTAAGCTTGGGTATTCTACGCATCCCACCTCTCTTCATCACAATTATCGGTTAGCCTATGTTGAGACTAAATTTTTATTTGTTCACATAATATGTGCTATTCTCAGAGTGCTATTTTTTCTTTCGCTCACTCTTTAATAAAATGCTTAAGATCTGAAAATATTCATTGAGGGAGAGATAGAGAGAGTCCTCACATAGCTACTTAATTGTTTGACTACTCATTGATCTTCACTTATATCTTTTGTGAGTAGCTTGTCATTTCCTCTCATGCTTCACTTATACCTTTTTGAGGGATGAAATCTTTTATGCTCATGTGCTTCATTTAAAATTGTTTGAGCTTGTCAAAAAGCAATAACAACATATGAAACTAGTCCCAAAGTGATAGATATCCAAGGAGAATATAATAAAAACTTTCATGAAGATCATTGGACAAATTAAACTTGATTCTTTGTAATAGTTCTGAAACATGATGATAGTAATATGTGAGTCATGTAGGTGAGTAATTATGATTTAGTAGGAATATTGGTGTTAAGATTTGTGATTCCCTATGCAAGTACGAAATTCAATAGTTATGCAATGAAGTTACATCCTACTTGTGCTGCATTATTCCATGTTAGTTATGATCCAATGCTCACTTATGTGATTTTTCGTTCCTTGGTTTGGTTTATTCCCAATCTATTTGCTAGCCTTCATTTGTACTAAGTAGAAATACTACTTGTTCATCCAAAATACTTAAACCAAGTTTTGCCTTATGAGTCCATCATACCTACCTATATGCGGTACTTCCATGCCGTTCCAATCAAATTTGTATGTTCCATCTCTAAATTTACAAAATAAATTTTCTATTTTGTGTGCCTGTACCGCTCATGAAACGATGGGGAGTATCCAATATTTTTCCATGCTAGGTGTGTTATTCGCATGATATGTGTTGATTCACTATCATTCACGAGAAAGTAGCTGGTAATCGGGATGCCCAGTCCCATGCTCAAAAATCAAAACAAAAATAATAATGAAACAGAACTCCCCCAGGATTGTTGTTTGTATGGATGGTACCCATGGATTCGGCTTGCCGTGGAATGTGATTGATTGGTGGAGGAGGAATAAAAACTTTACCATTCTGTTTGGGAACCGCCTATAATGTATCTAGCATGGAAAGTATTGTGAGCTACTTTGTTGTTTTCGTTGACAGGAAAAGCATGCCACTCAAAATATTTTTCTCTCTCAATTTAAACCTTGAGCTCTAGCACCTCTACAAATCCCTACTTCCCTCTGCGAAGGGCCTATCTATTTACTTTATGCAATTTTTATCTTTGCTTTGAGTCTCCAGCTTCTCTTATAAGCATCAACAAGGGGCACTATGATCGTACTTGAGCATTGGGCATATCTAATATTTGAGTGTGTTTCATGAATGGATCAATGATTGAGCATGACGGGCTAGGAATAAATTTCTTTATTGTGGATATTTTGAAAGACATGGTTGCTTGTTGACATGCTTGAGTATTGAAGTCATTACGTTAAAACTAGACTATTGCTTTGAATCATTTACATGTCCAAATGTCCATGCTATACAAAGAAGAAAATAATATGATGAACATGTTGGGTAGCATTCACACTTCATAAAATTATTTATTTTATTATTTACCTACTCGAGGACGATCATGAATTAAGCTTGTGCATGCTGATACGTCTCCAACAATTATATGCTGGAGACGTGTCAGCCACCCGCGCCGGGCAGGCTTGTGGGCCCCTGGCAGCTCCCCTAACCCTAATCTTCATCCTATAAATTCCCAAATATTCCATCATTATCGAAGGGATCCACAAAAACACTTTTCCACCGCCAGAAGCTTCTGTTCCCGAGAGATCCGATTTTGGAGCCTTTTCTAGTAATCTATCGGAGGGAAATTCATCATGGAGGGCATCTACATCAACTCCATTGCCCCTCCGATGATGCGTGAGTATGTCACCACATACCTATGGGTCCATAGCTACATCAACAATTTTTAGAGTTCCATAAGTATTCGATGTTTATAGATTGCTATAGACTGTTCTGTTTTTGACAGATTCTGCTTTCTTTGTGTTGTTTGCTTATTTTGATGCATCTATGGGTCGTATCGGGGGGTATGAGTCATGTAATAGTTAGAATACAATAGTTATTACACAAATACAAATAAATAATGAGTTCACAATAGTACCTAAAGTGGTGATTTATCTTTTTATACTAACGGATCTCATGAGTTTTCTGTTGAGTTTTGTGTTGCGAAGTTTTCAAGGTTTGGGTGAAGATTTGATGGACTATGGAGTAAAGAGTGGCAAGATCCTAAGCTTGGGGATGCCCAAGGCACCCCAAGTCACATTCAAGGATATCAAAAAGGCTAAGATTGGGGATGTCCCGGAAGGCATCCCCTCTTTCGTCTTCAATCCATCGGTAAATTTACTTGAGGCTATATTTTTATTCACCACATGATATGTGTTTTGCTTGGAGCGTCCTGTATGATATGGATCTTTGCTTTTTAGTGTGCCACAATCATCCTTGCTGCACACATATTTAGAGAGAGACACGCTGAATTGTGAATTTTTTTAGAATACTCTTTGTGCTTCACTTATATCTTTTGAGCTAGGCAATGTTGCTCTAGTGCTTCACTTATATCTTTATAGAGCATGGTGGTGTTATATTTTATAGAAATTATTGAAATCTCGTTCCTCACTTATATTATTTTGAGAGTTTCTTAGAACAGCATGGTAATTTGGTTAGGTTATGAATTTAGTCCTATTATAATGGCATCCAAGAGGGATATAATAAAAACTTTCATATTAAGTGCATTAAAAACTATGAGAAGTTTGGCTCCTTACATATAGTTTTGAGATAATATGGATGGTAATATGAGAGTCATGCTAGTCAGTAGTTGTGAAATGAAGAGATACGTGTGTTAAATCTTGTGATTCCCATAGCATTTACGTATGGTGAACCGTTATGTAACGAAGTCGGAGCATGATTTGTTTAACGATTGTCGACCTTTGTGTGAGGGTCGGGAGCGTGCGATTGTTAAATCCTACCAATCTCTCCCCTAGGAGCATGCGTCTAATGCTTTGTTTGATAACTAATAGACTTTTGCAATAAGTATGTGAGTTCTTTGTGACTAATGTTGAGTCCATGGATTATACGCTCTCTCGCCCTTCCACCTTTGCTAGCCTCTCTAGTACCACACAACTTTTGCCGGTACACCAAACCCTCCTTCCTCAAAACAACCACCATATATTCCTCAAAACAGCCACCATACCTACATATTATGGCATTTCCATGGCCATTCTGAGATATATTGCCATGCAACTTCCACCTTTCCGTTTATTATGACATGCACCATTATTTTCATATTGCTTTGCATGATCATAAGATAGCTAGCATGATGTTTTCATGGCTTGTTTTTTACGTCATTTGCTATGCTAGATCGTTGCACATCCCGGCACACCATCGGAAGCATTCATATAGAGTCATATTTTGTCATAGGTATCGAGTTGTAATTTTTCTTTCTTTGAGTTATGAGTAAATAAAAGTGTGATGATTTTTCATTATTAGAGCTTTGTCCCATGGGATAAAAGGATGATGGAAGCTATGATTCCCTCACAAGTTGGGATGAGTATCCGGACTTTACAAAAAAATAAAAGAGGCCAGCGAAGCCCAAACAAAAAAAAATAAAAGAGGCCAAATAAGCCCACGAAAAAAATTGAGAGAATGAGAGAAGGGACAATTGCTACTACCTTTTTTTCCACACATGTGCTTCAAAGTAGCACCATTATCTTCATGATAGAGAGTCTCATATTTTGTCACGTTCATATAACTAGTGGATATTCATTATGCATGACCACTTAGTTTTCTTTTTGAGATTTCATACACTTATAGCTCTAAGTGCATTTGTTGCATGCCAATATTTACTCACTCACATTGATATCTATTGATGGGCATCTCCATAACCCATTGATATGCCTAGTTGATGTGAGACTATCTTCTCCTTTTTCCCTTGCACCTCCTCCAAATTCTATTCCACCCATAATTCTATATCCATGGCTCGCGCTCATGTATTGCGTGAGAGTTGAAAAGGTTTGAGAACACCAAAAGTGTGAAACAATTGCTTGACTTGTCACCTGGGTTGTGCATGATTTAGATACTTTGTGTGGGGAAGATGGAGCATAGCCAGACCATATGATTTTGTAGGGATAACTTTCTAAGGCCATGTTATTTCGAAAGGACACGACTACCTTGTTGGTGTGCTTGAAGTATTACTGTTTTTCTTTCAATATTAGACTATTGTTTTGAATCTTACGGATCTGAATATTCATGCCACAATAAAGAATATTACATGCATAAATATGTTAGGTAGCATTCCACATCAAAAATTCTGTTTTTACCATTTACCTACTTGAGGACGAGCATGAATTAAGCTTGGGGATGCTGATATGTTTCCAGCGTATCTATAATTTTTGATTGTTTCATGCTATTATATTATCTGTTTTGGATGTTTTATATGCATTAATATGCTATTTAATATTATTTTTTGGTACTAACCTACTAATCTAGAGCCAAGTGCCAGTTTCTGTTTTTCCTTGTTTTTGAGTTTCGCAGATAAGGAATATTAAACGGTGTCCAAACAGAATAAATCCTCCGGAAAGGTTTTTTCTGGAGAATATGGAAGCCACGAGACTTGAGAACCAAGGCAGAGGAGCTGCCATGGGGCCACAAGCCCGCTTGCCACGGCTAGGGGGGCACTCGCGCCGGGCAGGCTTGTGGGCCCCTGGAAACTCCCCTAACCCTAATCTTCGGCCTATAAATTCCCAAATATTCCATCATTATCGAAGGGAGCCATGAAAACACTTTTCCGCCGCCAGAAGCTTCTGTTCCCAAGAGATCATATCTTGGAGCCTTTTCCGATAATTGGCTGGAGGGGGATTCGATCACGGAGGGCATCTACATCAACTCCATTGCCCCTCCGATGATGCGTTAGTAGTTCACCACAAACCTACGGGTCCATAGCTAGTAGCTAGATGGCTTCTTCTCTCTCTCTCTCTCTCTCTCTTTGCTTCTCAATACCATGTTCTTCATGATCTTCATGGAGATCTATCCGATGTAATACTCGTTTGCGGTGTATTTGTCAAGATCCGATGAATTGTGGGTTTATGTTCAAATTATCCATGAATGTTATTTCAGTCTTTTCTGAATTCTTATATGCATGATTTCATATCTTTGCAAGTCTCTTCGAGTTATTGGTTTGGTTTGGCCAACTAGATTGGTAATTTTTGCAATGGGAGAAGTGCTTAGTTTTGGGTTCAGTCTTGCGGTGTCCTCACCCAATGACAAAGTAGGGGTAGCGAGGCATGTATTGTATTGTTTCCATCAAGGGTAAAAAGATGGGGTTTTCATTATATTGCTTGAGTTTATCCCTCTACATCATGTCATCTTACTTAATGCGTTACTCTGTTCTATATGAACTTAATACTCTAGATGCAGGCAGGAGTCAGCCGATGTGTGGAGTAATAGTAGTAGATGCAGAATCGTTTCGATCTACTTGTCACGGACGTGATGCCTATATGCATAATCATTGCCTTGGATATCTTCATAATTATTCGCTTTTCTATCAATTGGTTGACAATAATTTGTTCACCCACCGTAATACTTGCCATCTTGAGAGAATCCATCTAGTGAAACCTATGCCCCCCGGGTCTATTTTCCATATTATACTTTCAGATCTAAAACCAAAAATACAAAAAAATACCTGGTGCCCAATTTTTACTTTTAGTTTTATTTTCCGTTCAAGCATCCTATTATATCTCATCCTTGCAAGTAACCGTGAAGGGATTGACAACCCCTTTATAGCGGTTGGTGCAAGAGTTTGATTCTTTGTGTAGGTACATCTATTGGTGACTCGCTTGTATCTCCTACTGGATTGATACCTTGGTTCTCAAAAATTGAGGGAAATACTTATCTACTTTGCTAGCATCAAACTGTTCCTCTTCACGAGACACCAACGCATGCTCGAGAAGTAGCATGCATCATCGATTTCTTCAGAGTAGGCATTTCAAAGGTGAGGCAGATCACTGGAAGAAGCCTCGCCACCGTACTGGTGATGATATACTTGATATGGTCAAGGATTTAAATGTAATATTTGGAAAGGGTCCTGGCGGACAATCTGTTCCGAATGATGCTTACAAACGCGCACCCATGTGGAAGAAGAAATCTATATTTTGGGACCTACACTATTGGAAAGACCTAGAGGTCCGCTCTGCAATCGACGTGATGCACGTGACGAAGAATTTTTGTGTGAACCTGCTAGGTTTCATGGGCGTGTATGGGAAGACAAAAGATACACCGGATGCACGAGAGGACTGGCAACGTATGAACGGAGAAGATGACATGGATCCAAAGCAGTTTCAGGGTCATGCCAGCTATGCTCTTACCAAAGAAGAGAAGGAAATCTTCTTCGAATGCCCGCTCAGTATGAAGGTCCCGTCTGACTTCTCGTCTAATATAAAGTGAATAATAAATATGGCAGAGAAAAAGTTCCAGAACCTAAAGTCTCATGACTGCCACATGATTATGACGCAACTGCTTCCGGTTGCATTGAGGGGGCTTCTACCGAAAAACGTTCGATTAGCCATTGTGAAGCTATGTGCATTCCTAAATGCAATCTCTCAGAAGGTAATCGATCCAGAAATACTACCAAGGTTAGAGAATGATTTGGTGCAATGTCTTTCTAGTTTCGAGTTGGTGTTCCCAGCATTCTTCTTCAATATCATGATGCACGTCCTAGTTCACCTAGTCGAGGAGTTTGCCATTCTGGGTCCTGTATTTCTACACAATATGTTCCCCTCTGAAAGGTTCATGGGAGTCTTAAAGAAATATGTTAATCATGCTAGGCCAGAAGGAAGCATATCCAAGGGCCATGAAACAGAGGAGGTCATTGAGTTTGGTCTTGACTTTATTCCTGACATTAAGCCGATTGGTGTTCTTGAATCGCGGCATGAGGGCAGACTGAGTGGAAAAGGCACGCTAGTAAAGAATTCACTAATATGCTAGGATGGGCATTCTTTAGTGCAAGCACACTACACAGTTCTACAAAGTTCCGCCTTGGTGGCTCCGTATATCGAGCAACACAAGAATATTCTATGCTCCAAGCACCTGAAGCAGTCTGACGACTCGATTACACATGAACAAACGGTGACTTTCGCCGGTTGGTTGCAGAAATGTCTCATGCATGACGACACTATTGCAGATAACCTGTACTTGCTGTCCAAGTTACCGTCTTCGACTATATCGACTTTCAAAGGGTACGAGATAAATGGGAATACATTTTACACGATTGCCCAAGATAAAAAGAGCACCAACCAAATAAGTGGTGTCCACTTTGATGCAGCAAACACCAATAGGCCAAAGGACACATATTATGGTTACATAGAGGAGGTATGGGAACTTGACTATGGACTTGGTTTGAAGGTCCCTTTGTTTAGGTGCAAATGGGTCAATCTGGCAGGAGGCGGGGTAAAGGAAGACCCGCAGTATGAAATGACAACAGTCGGTTTCAACAATCTTTGGTACGCAGACGAACCATTCGTCCTAACCAATGATGTGGCGAAGGTTTTCTATGTGAAGGACATGTCTACCAAGCTGAGAAAAAGAAAAGATAAGGAAAGGAATACATCATATGATGAGCCAAATCGCCACATAGTTCTTTCAGGTAAAAGAAACATCGTGGGAGTGGAGGACAAGACAGACATGTTAGAAGATTATGAAAAGTTTCATGAAATTTCTCCCTTCACAGTGAATTTTGACCCGAGCATCAAGTTAAACGACGAAGATTGTCCATGGTTACGATGCGAAGGGACACACGTGAAGAAAATTTTTTTATACCCAAAGATCCCACTCTGGGATGTGACCGGCTTCTCTAGTTAGTTTCCGGACTTATATATCTAGAAAGTCCCACTTTGGACAAACCGTAGGGAATCTTTCTAATAGTAGTGTACTTATCTGGAAACTCGTCTATTACAAAGGCATTTCATTTTTCTAAACTTATTTCAACTCTAGACTTTTTGTGTGTTCAGTATGCACCATTCGAATGCACACCATCAATTTTCAACCCTTTCTGACTTCATTTGCTATTTCTCATGCATTTATTGATTTTTTTTGAGCTAAATGACCCAGAAATTGAAAAGCACTACAAAGGAACTCTGAAAAGGTTGAAAGTTGGCATGGTATCATCATTTCACCTACATAGCATGTGCTAAAAAGTTGAGATGGTTATGGCAAAAACTGGATGGGATTTCAGACGAAAACTCGTCTGTTACAAAGGCATTTCATTTTTTAAAACTTATTTCAACTCCAGACTTTTTGTGTGTTCAGTATGCACCATTCAAAGCCACGCCATCAATTTTCAACCATTTCTGACTTCATTTACTATTTTCATGCATTTACTCATTTTTTGAGCTAAATGACCTTGAAATTGAAAAGCACTACAAATGAACTCTGAAAAGGTTGAAAGTTGTCATGCTAGCATAATTACACCCACATAGGATGTGCTAAAAAGTTGAGAGGGTTACGACAAAAACTGGATGCACTTCGTGTACAAAATGGACAATCTCTTTCGAAGTATCAGGCTTTCGGACGAAAACTCATCTATTACAAAGGCATTTCATTCTCTTAAATAACCTAAGAATTATCAAATTGAATATAATGATAAAAGACACTAATATTAAATGGTAGAAAAAAGAATCACTGGAAAATCTATTTTTAAAGTAAAGTTATTCCAAAACTAGTGATTCACACAAATTTCAAATAATTCAAATTTAAAATATTCAAAGTTGAAAACTACTGCCATTAACAGAAAGTTTATAATTTTTTTGACCTAACGCAAAAAGATTCACTCATTAACTGTAAATAAAGCACACAAAAAACTCAGAAACAAAAGAAAATAAATAAAGCAAAAAAAACTGAGAAGTAAATAAAAAAAGGCCGCCTACTGGGCCGCCACGGCCTGCATACGACAAGAAACCCAACCTCGAGTTGGGCCAGGATGTAGGCCCGCAAGGCCTAGTAGGCCCAACAGGGCAGCACAGGTACATTCGGCCCACATAGGCCTGCTTAGAGAGGAGCTCGGGAGAGATGCCGCGGCGAGGCTTATAAGCTGGTGTGGGCGTTACTTGCTGGGCGAGGTGGGACTAAACTTGCCCTGCACCGCTCCCGCGTGACCACATGTCTGCTTAGAGATGAATATTTTTTTAGTTTTGTATACTTTTAGTTATAGCTAGATAAATGTCAGATATAAAAAAGATATAGAAATGTTTTTAGTTTCTTAGTCCATTTTATTGCTATATAAATTTTAGATATCAAAAAGTTATAGAAATGTTAGAAGAATGTTAGAATTGCAATTAGTATATGTATGTATACAATAGATTCTCTTAGTCCTTTAGAGGGATTTATCAGGAAAGCCCCCATTATAGATGTGCACAAGTTGATCCAATTTTTTCTTATTTCATGCATCTACCCTTCTATATGTCACGTTTTGTCTAGCTAGTGTCAAAGGATTCAAGAAAACCATGGCTTCATCATTAGCCGGAAGTAACAGGCGCATGATGGTACGAAGCTTTTCAAATTTGTTTTGGAACGGAGTTCTTGATAGAAGTATTAGCTTTTTTGGTACGAAGTTCAGCAAAAATGCCTTCCAAATAGCGATATTCGGAAGGCTCTTGCTGAACTTCATACCAAAAAACTAATTATCCTATCCAGGACTCCGTTCCAAAACAACTTTCGACACCTTCGTACCATCATGCGCGTGTTACTTCCGGCTAATGATGAAGCCATGGTTTTCTTCCTTTGGCACTAGCTAGACAACGTGACATATAGAAGGGTAGATGATATCAGGAAAAATATGGACCATTTTCTGCACATCCACAATGGCGCCATTTTGTTAAATCCTTTAAAGTTTAAGAGAATCCGTTATGATTCTGAAGGTTCCTCATATTTAAGAAATCACAGTCAAGCATTTAAAAAATGTAAAATCTGCATAGAAGTTCTTTTCAGAGTCAACGATGCCCGACCCACATCCTCGTCGTTGACTTGTTCGCGACGATGTCCTGCTTCAGAGGGGCATTGTTCAGGACTGGGCTCCGCCGGGCTGGCACTAGGAGGTGCTACCTTCAGGGGCACGAAGCTTGGTGAGAAACCCATCCCCGGGTCTCGTCATCATCCTAGATGTCTTTTTTGGCGTTCGCGTGGGCCACTTTTGGTGCGAAGGCAGCCGGCCTCGTCAGAGGTGGTACGTCGCCGTGTCAGGGAGGAGGACGAGCACATCCATTGCTACATGGATTCGTTGGATGTCAGGTTCTCCAATACCTGGTAGGTTCTTCAGGGATGGTTCCTGTGATGGTTCCTTCTATTTGGGTGTCCACCGCCCGCACCTCAGGAACCGCGAGTGAAGTAGATTCTTCAATAATATTCGATCTGTATTGGCTAGTGATAATACTCGAGATGTATTCGAGATTATATTCGATAATATTTGAGACGATTTATTTGAGATTATATTTGATGATGCATATTATATGAATTATTCGAGATGCATATTATGTACTATGATTCAGTTTTTCCTTAGTGATTGCATGCATTCTAATTTGAATACTAAATTGTTTTATCTTTCTTCTGGATTAGTTAAATAAAACCTATGGACAATACCGGCAGAGAAGGAGAAGAGGCTCTGTTCGACATCATACGCTCCCCGAGCCCAGAGCATGAACCTGAAGATGATGACGGCTCACAATATCTGAACAATTCCGATGACGGTTGTGTGATATTTGATGAAGACGAATGAATAGATGAAGGCGACGACAACGATGTTGATGAAGAAAATGTTCTTGAAATAACAAAGACAGGCGAGTTATATTTATTATATAAGTCATCCGGTGAACATTGTATGTATTAATTGAGTTGTATGTATTAACGAATCGATCTTTCTTCTTTTAGGCCTCCGGATCAAGCAAATCTTCTACAAGCGACAGGGTAGTTCGAGGCCCGGCTAGAAAGTTGGGCGTTGGCATAAAGTGTTGGGGAACGTAGCATGGGAAACAAAAAATTTCCTACGCACACGCAAGATCTATCCATGGTGATGAGCATCTACGAGAGGGAGAGTGGATCTACGTACCCTTGTAGATCGCTAAGCGGGAAGCGTTAAGAAACATGGTTGGTGTAGTCGAACATCTTCGCGTTCCAAATCATTGAGTGTCCCGCGATCCAATCACGATCCGTCCTGATCAAGCACCGAACGGACGACACCTCCGCGTTCAGCACACATACAACTTGATGACGATCTCCGCCTTCTGGATCCAGAAAGAGGGAGTGGAGAGGTAGAAGAGGTATCCGGCAGCGTGACGGCGCTCCGACGATGGTGGTGGAGCTATTCCGGCAGGGCTTTGCCTAAGCACTAAAAAAATCCGATCTAGAGGAGAAACTGTGCACTAGAGCAACGTGTAGCACGTGGCTGAAAATCAAGTGCCAAAAACCCTAAAACCTCCAGTATATATAGGAGGAAGAGAGGAGGAGGCTTGGCCCTCAAGGGACCATCCCTTGGTTCGCCTGAATCAAGGAGGAGAGGAGGACTCCTCCTCCAATCCTAGTAGGACTAGGATTCCTCCCTATTTTGCCTTTTTCCACCTTTTCTCTTTGGGTTTTTTCTCCTAGCTGCATGGGCCATGTGTGGGAATTCCACCAGACCACTAAGGGCTGGTATTCACTCTCGCACAGCCCATGTAGCATCTTGGGTCGAAATACACCTCCTGATGGTCTCCCGGTACACTACCGGCACTCCCAGTACACTACCGATGAGCCCGAAACTTTTCCGGCGACCAAAATAGGACTTCCTATATATAAATCTTTACATACGGACCATTCCGGAGCTCCTCATGATGTCCGAGATATCATCTGGGACTCCTAACAACCTTCGGTTACCACCATACATAACTCTATAATGCCGAAACGTTACCAAACCTTAAGTGTGCAGACCCTGCGGGTTCGAGAACTATGTAGACATGACCGAGACACCTCTAGGGTCAATAACCAATAGCTGGACCTGCATGCCCATATTGGTTCCTACATATTCTACGAAGATCTTTATCGGTCGAACCTCTATGTCAAGGATTCAGTTAATCCCGTATGATGTTCCCTTTGTTCTTGGGTATGTTACTTGCCCGAGATTCGATCGTCGGTATCTTCGTACCTAGTTCAAACTCGTTACCAGCAAGTATGTTTACTCGTTCCTTAATACAAGATCCCATGACTAAAACTTAGTCACATTGATTGCAAGGCTTATTTGTATGTTGTATTACTGAGTGGGCCCTGAGATACCTCTCCGTCACACGGAGTAAAAAATCCCAGTCTTGATCCATGCCAACTCAACAGACACCTTCGAAGATACCAGTAGAGCACCTTTATAGTCACCCAGTTATGTTGCGATGTTCGATACACACAAGGCACTCTTCCGGTGTCCGTGAGTTACATGATCTCATGGTCATAGGAACATATACTTGACATGCATGAAACAATAGCAATAAACTGACACGATCATATGCTACGTTTGTAGTTTGGGTCTTGTCCATCACATCATTCTCCTAATGATGTGATCCCGTTATAAAATGATATTACATGTCAATGGCTAGGAAACCTTGACCATGTTTGATCAACGAGCCAGTTCACTAGAGGCATACTAGGGACAAAGTGTTGTCTATTTACCCACTCATGTAATGTGTTTCCAATCAATACAATTATAGCATGGATAATAAACGATTATCATGAACAAGGAAATATAATAATAAACACTTTATTTATTGCCTCTAGGGCATATTTCCAACAGTCTCCCACTTGCACTAGAGTCAATAATCTAGTTCACATCACTATGTGATTTACATTGTAATGAATCGAACACCCATGCAGTTCTGGTGTTTATCATATTTAGCCCTTGGAAGAGGTTTTGTAAACGGGTCTACAACATTCAGATCCGTGTGCACTTTGCAAATATTTATGTCCTTCTCCTCGATGTAATCTCGGATGGAGTTGAAGCGTCGCTTTATGTGTCTGGTCCTCTTGTGAAACCATGGTTCCTTGGCCAGAGCAATGGCACCAGTGTTGTCACAGAACAGATTCATTGGATCCAGTGCACTGGGCACCACTCCAAGATCTGTCATGAACAGCTTCATCCAGACACCTTCCTTCGCCTCCTCCGAGGCTCCGATGTACTCCGCTTCGCATGTAGAATCGGCTACCACGCTTTGCTTTGAACTACACCAGCTTACCACTCCCCCATTGAGAATAAATACGTATCCGGTTTGTGACTTAGAGTCATCCGGATCAATGTCAAAGCTTGCATCAACGTGACCCTTTATGATGAGCTCTTCATCACCTCCATAAATGAGAAACATTTCCTTAGTCCTTTTCAGGTACTTAAGGATATTCTTGACCGCTGCCCAGTGCTCCATTCCAGGATCACTTTGAAACCTTCCAGCCATACTTATGGCAAGGCTGACATCGGGTCTTGTGCACAACATTGCATACATGATAGAGCCTATGGCCGAAGCATAGGGGATGATACTCATCTTTTCTCTATCTTCAGCTGTCACTAGGCATTGAGTCTTACTCAAGTTCACACCTTGTAACACAGGCAAGAACCCCTTCCTGGACTGATCCATTTTGAACTTCTTCAAAACTTTATCAAGGTATGTGCTTTGTGAAAGTGCTATGAAGCGTCTCGATCTATCTCTATATATCTTAATGCCTAATATGAAAGCAGCTTCTCCTAGGTCCTTCATTGAAAACCTCTTGTTCAAATATTCCTTTACGCTTTCCAACATTTCTATATTGTTTCCAATCAGCAATATGCCATTCACATATAATATTAGAAACGCTATAGAGCTCCCACTCACTTTCTTGTAAATACAAGCTTCTCCATAAACTTGTATAAACTCAAACGCTTTGATCACCTCATCAAAGCGCTTATTCCAACTCCGAGATGCTTGCACGAGCCCATAAATGGATCGCTGGAGTTTGCAAACTTTGTTAGCATTCTCTGGATCGACAAAACCTTCTGGTTGCATCATATACAACTCTTCCTCAAGGAAACCGTTGAGGAACGCTGTTTTGACATCCATCTGCCAAATTTCATAGTCGAAATAAGCATCTATTGCCAACATGATTGTGACAGACTTAAGCATCGCTACGGGTGAGAAGGTCTCATCGTAGTCAACTCCTTGAACTTGTGAAAAACCCTTTGCCACAAGTTGAACTTTATAGACGGTGACATTATCGTCTGCGTCCGTCTTCTTCTTAAAGATCCATTTGTTCTGAATGGCCTTTTACCCTTCAGGTAATACTTCCAAAGTCCATTCTTTGTTTTCAGACATGGATCCCATCTCGGATTTCATGGCCTCTAACCATTTCTTGGAATCCGGGCCCATTACCGCTCCTCCATAGCTCTTAGGTTCATTGTTTTCCAACAACATGACCTCCAAGACAGGGTTGCCGTACCACTCACGATTAGTACGCACCCTTGTCGACCTATGAGGTTCAATAGTAGCTTGATACGAAGCTTCATGATCATCATCATTAACTTCCTCTTCAACCGTCGTAGGTTTCACAGAAACATCTTTCTATGCTGCGCTACTTTCTGGTTGAAGTAAAGGTTCAATAACCTCATCAAGCTCTATTTTCCTCCCACTCAATTCTTTCGAGAGAAACTCTTTCTCAAGAAATGTTCCGTTCTTAGCGACAAACACTTTGCCTTCGGATCTGAGATAGAAGGTATACCCGACTGTCTCTTTCGGTTATCCTATGAAGATGCATTTCTCCGCTTTGGGTTCCAGCTTTTCAGGCTGAAGCTTTTTGACATAAGCATCACATACCCAAACTTTAAGAAACGACAACTTTGGCCTCTTGCCAAACCATAGTTCATATGGCGTCGTCTCAACGGATTTCGATGGTGCCCTATTTAAATTGAATGCAACTGTCTCTAATGCATAACCCCAAAACAATAGTGGCAAATT
This sequence comes from Hordeum marinum, assembly GCA_022496015.1. Lineage (NCBI taxonomy): Eukaryota > Viridiplantae > Streptophyta > Magnoliopsida > Poales > Poaceae > Hordeum > Hordeum marinum. Next base: position 28,395,590 of record CM039676.1, read on the forward strand.
AGCAAGAGACATCATAGAACGCACCATATCGAATAAGGTTCGATTACGATGTTCGGACACACCATTCCGCTGTGGTGTTTCGGGCGGTGTCAACCGTGAAACAATTCCACACTCTCTTAAGTGACTGCCAAACTCATAACTCAGATATTCACCTCCTCGATCAGATCGCAGAAATTTAATCTTCTTGTTACGATGATTCTCAACTTCACTCTGAAATTGCTTGAACTTTTCAAACGTTTCAGACTTGTGTTTCATTAAGTAAATATACCCATATCTACTTAAGTCATTAGTGAAGGTGAGAAAATAACAATATCCACCACGTGCTGTAACATTCATTGGACCGCACACATCAGTATGTATGATTTCCAATAAGTCACTCGCCCGTTCCATTGTTCCAGAGAACGGCGTTTCAGTCATGTTGCTCATGAGGCATGGTTCAAATTAGTCAAGTGATTCAAAATCATGTGACTCCAAAAGTCCATCACCATGGAGCTTCCTCATGTGTTTTACACTATTATGACCTAAACGGGAGTGCCACAAGAAAGTGGTACCATCATTATCAACTCTACATCTTTTGGCATCAATGTTATGAACATGCATGTGTGTCATCAGTATCAAGATTCAATATGAATAAACCCCTCACATTGGGTGCATGACCATAAAAGATATTACTCATATAAATAGAACAACCTTTATTCTCTGATTTAAATGAGTAACTGATGACCACAAGTATAGGGGATCTATCGTAGTCCTTTCGATAAGTAAGAGTGTCGAACCCAATGAGGAGCAGAAGGAAATGATAAGCGGTTTTCAGTAAGGTATTCTCTGCAAGCACTGAAATAGTCGGTAATAGATAGTTGTATGATAAGATAATTTGTAACAGGTAGCAAGTAACAATAGTAACAAAGGTGCAACAATATGGCCCAATCCCTTTTGTAGCAAGGGACAAGCCTGAACGAACTCTTATATAAAGTAGAGCGCTCCGGAGGACACATGGGAATTATTGTCAAGCTAGTTTTCATCATGTTCATATGATTCGCGTTCGCTACTTTGATAGTATGATATGTGGGTGGACCAGTGCTTGGGTGCTGCCCTTACTTGGACAAACATCCCACTTATGATTAACCCCTCTCGCAAGCATCCGCAACTACGAAAGAAGAACTAAGACAAGGTCTAACCATAGCATTAAACTGGTGGATCCAAATCAGCCCCTTACGACGCAATGCATAAACTAGGGTTTAAGCTTCTGTCACTCTAGCAACCCACCACTTATTACATCCCAATGCCTTCCTCTAGTCCCAAATAATGGTGAAGTGTCATTTAGTCGACGTTCACATAACACCACTAGAGGAGAGACAACATACAACACATCAAAATATCGAACGAATAACAAATTCACATGACTACTATTAGCAAAACTTATCCCATGTCCTTAGGAACAAAAGTAACTACTCACAAAGCATGGTTATGTTCATGATCAGAGAGGTATTGAATATCATTAAGGATCTGAACATATTATCTTCCACCAAATAAACCAACTAGCATCAACTACGATAAGAAATTAACACTACTGGCAACCTTACAAGTACCAATCGGAGTTGCGAGACGGAGATTGAGTACAAGAGATGAACTAGGGTTTAGAGATGAGATGGTGCTGATGAAGATGTTGATGGAGATGAGTCCTCTCCGATGAGAGGAGTGTTGGTGATGACGATGGCGAGGATTTCCCTCTCCAGGAGAGAAGTTTCCCTGATAGAACAACCCTGCCAGAGCTCTAGATTGGTTCTGCTCAAGTTCCGCCTCGTGGCGGCGGCGTCTCCTCCCAAAACCTCTGTTATGTTTTATCTCAGACGAAACCCTCCATATAGGAGAAGATGGGGGCCAGAGGAGCTACGAGGAGCCCACGAGCCCAGGAGGCGCGGCCAGAGGGGAGGCCCGCGCTTGGCAGGCTCGTGACCTCCTGGCTGCCCCTCTCCAGTACTTTTCTGGCCCAGTATTTTTGATATATTCCAAAAAAATTCCTCATTGATTTTGATGGCTTTTGGAGTTGTGTAGAATAGCCATCTCAAACTTGCTCCTTTTCCAGCCCAGAATTCCAACTGCCGACATTCTCCCTCTTTGTGTAAACCTTGCTAAATAAGAGAGAAAAGGCATGAATATTGTACCATAATGTGTTATAACAACTCAAGAAGCAATAAATATCAATATAAAAGCATGATGCAAAATGGACGTCTCAACTCCCCCAAGCTTAGACCTCGCTTGTCCTCAAGCGGAAACCGAGATCTATAAATATGCCCACATGTTTAGTGATAGAGCTGTCGATAAAATGAAATACGGACATGTAGGCATCATGATCATATTTAGAACAACAATATTTTCATGAAATCCCTTATGCTAAAGTGACAATTCATTCACACTGTAAGCATGCATCAAGAACCTTATTGAGAATTAACAACCAATAGTCTTTAGTCATTGAAACAATTGCAATTTATCATATCATCGGAAAGAGTCAAATAAGAGCTTGTAAAGCAAATCCACATACTCAATCATCTTTTAGTCTTCTACAATTGCTAAACCTCACGCGGTACTCACGAGATCAAAGTTTCAGTTGGACACAGAGAAAGATAGGGGCTTACAGTTTCACCTCCCAACTATTTACCTCAAGGGTAATGTCAACAATAATAATTCATGATTACTTACTTCCAAGTTGATATATGAATATAGATATTTCCCTAGCACATGACGCTTGCCAAGATGATGGCAAAATAAGGAATTGGTGAAGCTCACCTTGACTCTTTTAAAGATAGAAAGTAAACGTACAAGATATGCCCTTTGTAGAGGGAAGCAGAGGTTGTCATGCGCTTTTAAGGTTTGGATGTGTGATCTCTTAATGTGAAGGAACGTCACTTTATATTGCCTCCTGTGATAAAGAACTTTATTATGCAGTCTGTCGCTTTTATGTCTTCCTCATCACAAGTTCGTATAAAGCTTATTTTCCACACACTAATAGATCATACATATTTAGGGAGAAATTTTTATTGCTTGCACCGATGACAACTTACTTGAAGGATCTTATTCAATCCATAGGCAGGTATGGTGGACTCTCATGGCAAAGCTGGGTTGAGGGTTTTATGGATGCACAAGTAGTATCTCTACTTAGTGCGGATGTTTTGGCTAATATGAGGTGGAAGAAAACGTCACATGCTAAAGGATCCATAATCATATAACATTGTTCGGAACTAGGCAAACATGATTCATTATGTTGTCTTCCTTGTCCAACATCTACCTCTTAGCATGTAATAGTTTAATGAGTGATCACAATCATAGATGGTGTCAAAGATGATATATTTATATGTGAACCTCTCTTTCTTTATTACTTCCTATTAATTGCAACAATGACCAAGGTCTACGTTTGTCTACCCACAACAAGTTTCAGTCAACATTCTTTTTATATGTGAAGTCATCACTTCCGATAAGATCGTCACATGATCTTTCATGCTTTTGTTCTCTTATCATTGTTTTCTTTAGATCATGGCAAGAAGCAAAGCCCTTAACTAAAACACTCTTTATTATATAACTCATGAACTCGATTACATTAGGGGTAACACAAAGCAAAACTCAAGCCTAGATCATACTAAAAACTTTATTCTACTAGATGAAGATATTACCAAAAGGATCGAACGGATATAAAGGGGAGTGCCCATACCCGTGTGTTTAATTGTCTTCCTTCGGAGGTGATGGTGGTGTGGTTGTTGGAATCCGGGGTTGATGCTCCGTCTTCCAAGGCATAGGTTCTCCATCATGGAAAGATAATCGAGTCTCCGGAATCCTCAAATCTACAGCCAACCGCATTGCTTTAAATCTATACTCATACTCACAGTTCTGGTTTTGCAGGTACTAGATCTGGGCTTGGAGATGATCGACTCTATCATAGAGCTTGAGGAGTTGTTCCCCGATGTCCTTGGCGTCGATCTTATGCTTGTTGGTGAACTCCGTAATCATCATGTGGTTGGCGTTGAGTCCTCGTTCCACCATCCCTTGGCACTTGAAGACTTGCTGCTCCATTGCTTCGAGCCTTGTCTCCATGCTACCGGTCTTCTTGGGCCCCTCAATGTCACGGATGTGCAGCACCCCCTCACGCATCTCCATGGTTTGAGGGTGTTGCAGCACCTCCGCGAGGTAGGGGTTGATGACCTTCTCAAAGAACTTGTCCTTCGAGACCTTGGCGGACGTCATAGCAATCTAAATATGTCTGCACAACAGCTCGAAACGAAAACAGAGGATATTTGCGTGATATGAGGGTCAGACCTTTCGGGAGATTATATAATGAATTTTTACCGACTAAAAGGAGTGTTCCACAAGAATACGGAGTCCGGGAGGCGCACGAGGAACTCACGAGCCACCCAGGCGCGGCCAGGGGTGTGGCCCGCGCCTGGCAGGCTCGTGGCCTCCTGGTGCACTTTCTGGACTACCTCGAATTTTTGTAAATTTTGAAATATTCCAAAACTGCGAAAAATTTCTATTGGAAAAGTTTTGGAGTTGGTTTGCTTACCGTATCACATACCTCTTCGTTTTCGGAGTCTGAAACAGGTTGGTAAACATCCCTTATGTACTCCTCCGGGGTTATGGTATTAATTATATTTCTTTCTACATTTATCGGAGTACCTGACATATAATGCTTGATTCTTTGCCCATTCACAACTCTCGGAAAAGTGCCTTCTGCGTTGTTGATTTTGATGGCACCGGAACGATATACTTCCTCGACAATGTAAGGACCTTCCCATTTAGAGAGAAGTTTGCCTGCAAAAAATCTTAAACGAGATTACATTGAACTCACGTTTTTGTATTCTTGTATCATGCACCTCTTAACTTTCTCTTTAAACAACTTGGCATTTTCATATGCCTGAGTTCTCCATTCATCAAGTGAGCTAATATCAAATAACCTCTTCTCACCAGAAAGTTTGAAATCAAAGTTGAGCTCTTTTATTGCCTAATAAGCCTTATGCTCTAGCTCAAGAGGTAAATGGCATGCTTTACCCTAAACCATTTTATAAGGAGACATGCCCATGGGATTCTTATAAGCAGTTCTACAAGCCCAGACTGCATCATCAAGTTTCTTAGACCAATTCTTTCTAGACCTATTAACAGTCTTTTGCAGTATTAATTTAATTTCTCTATTACTTAATTCTACTTGACCACTAGACTGATGATGATAAGGAGATGCAATTCTATGGTTGACATCATACTTAGCAAGCATTTTATGGAAAGCACCATGAATAAAATGTGAACCACCATCAGTCATTAAATATCTAGGGACTCCAAATCTAGGGAAAATAACTTCTTTAAGCATCTTAATAGAGGTGTTATGATCAGCACTAGTAGTTGGAATAGCTTCTACCCACTTAGTAACGTAATCAACAGCAACTAAAATATGAGTATACCCATTGGACTTTGGAAAAGGTCCCATATAATCAAAACCCCAAACATCAAATGGTTCAATGACAAATGAATAATTCATAGCCATTTCCTGACGTTTACTAATATTACCTATTCTTTGACATTCATTGCAAGACAAGACAAACTTACGGGCATCCATAAAGAGAGTTGGCCAATAAAAACCGTATTGCAATACCTTGTGTGCAGTTCTATCTCCAGCATGGTGTCCTCCGTAAGCCTCGGAGTGACACTTCTGTAGGATCTGTCCCTGTTCATTCTCAAGTACACAACGTCTAATAACACCATCTAATCCTTCTTTATACAGGTGAGGATCATCCCAAAAGTAATGTCTCAAATCATAAAAGAACTTTTTATTTTGTTGGTACGTGAAACTAGGTGGTATATATTTAGCAACAATATAATTAGCATAATCAGCATACCATGGTGTACTGCGTGAAGCATTGATAACATTCAATTGTTTGTGAGGAAAGCTATCATCAATAGGTTGTGGGTCATCAAGAACATTCTCTAACCTAGACAAGTTATCTGCTACGGGGTTCTCAGCACCCTTCCTATCAATGATATGCAAATCAAATTAACCCATCTAATAAGTCTAGGTTTAGCATCTGTCTTTTCCATGAGATATTTAATAGCAGCATGATCAGTGTGAATAGTAACTTTAGAATCAACAATATAAGGTCTGAACTTATCACATGCAAACACAACTTCTAAAAATTCTTTTTCAGTAGTAGCATAATATCTTTGGGCACTGTCTAGAGTTTTACTAGCGTAATGAATAACATTTAATTTCTTATCAACTCTTTGTCCTAGGAAAGAACCAACAACATTACCACTATCATCACACATAATTTCAAAAGGTAGGTTCCAATCAGGTGGTTGAACAATAGGTGCAGTTGTCAAGGCCTTCTTGAGTATTTCAAATGCTTCTTCACAATCATCATAAAAAACAAATGGAATATGTTTTTGTAAGAGATTAGTGAGAGGCCTAGAAATCTTAGAGAAGTCTTTAATGAACCTTCTATAGAAACCAGCATGACCAAGGAAACTTCTTATACCTTTAACTTTTGTAGGGCATGGCATTTTCTCAATGGCATCAACTTTAGCTTTATCAACTTCAATACCTCTTTCAAAAAATTTATGTCCCAAGACAATGCCTTCATTAACCATAAAGTGGCACTTCTCCCAATTCAAGACAAGGTTAGTATCTTCACATCTCTGCAAAACTCGATCAAGGTTGCTCAAGCAATCATCAAAAGAAGATATGTAAATGGAGAAATCATCCATGAAAACCTCAACAATCTTTTCACAAAAATCAGAGAATATAGCCATCACACATATTTGAAAGGTAGCAGGTGCATTACATAAACCAAAAGGCATACGTGTATAAGCAAAGGTACCAAAAGGTCAAGTAAAAGTGGTTTTCTCTTGATCAGATTGTGAAACAGGTATTTGGGATAAACTAGAATAACCATCTAGAAATCAAAAGTGTGTATGTTTAGACAATCTTTCTAGCATTTGATCAATGAAAGGTAGAGGGTAATGATCTTCCTTGGTAGCTTTATTTAATTTCCTTAAATCAATTACCATCCTATAGCCAGTAACAATTCTTTGTGGAATCAATTCATCTTTATCATTAGGAACAACGGTAATACCTCCCTTCTTAGGGACACAATGCACTGGACTTATCCAATCACTATAAGCCACATGATAAATAATACCTACTTCCAGGAGCTTTAGTATTTCTTTTCTTACCACCTCTTTCATCTTAGGATTCAGTCTTCGCTGAGGGTCGGCAACTGGTTTGGAATCAGGATCAATTTTAATTTTATGCTAGCATAGAGTGGGACTAATGCCTTTAAGATCATCAAGAGTATATCCAATAGCAGCACGGTGCTACCTTAGAGTTTTCAATAATTTATTTTCTTCATGCTCTGAAAGGTTAGCACTAATAATAATAGGATATATCCCTTTTTCATCAAGATAAGCATAATTAAGAGTATCAGGTAATGGTTTAAGCTCAAACACATGATCACCCTTTGGCGGAGGTGGATCTCCAAGTAATTCAATAGGCAAATTATTCTTAAGGATAGGACTTTGTTCAAAGATAACTCTATCTATCTCATTCCTCTCATCCATATGCATATCATTTTCATTTATCAAGCAAGTATTGCTCTAAAGGATCAGTAGGAGGCACAACAATAGAAGTAAGAGCAATAATTTCATCCTTACTAGACAATTCTTTTTCATGAGGTTGTCTACTAAACTTAGAAAAATTAAATTCATGCGACACTCCTACAAAGCCAACAGTAACAGTTTGTTTCTCACAATCAATTTGAGCATTAAAAGTATTGAGAAAAGGTCAACCAAATATGATGGGACAAAAGCTATCTTGTGTGGTAGCAAGAATGAGAAAATCAGTAGGATACTTAGTTTTACCACACAAGACTTCAACATCTCTAACAATTCCCACAGGGCAGATAGTATCTCTATTAACAAGTTTAATAGTGACATCAATAAATTCCATCTCGACAGGTGCAATTTCATCTTTAATTTCATTATATAAAGATTGAGGTATTGCACTAACACTAGCACCCACGTCACATAAACCATGATAACAATGATATCCTATCTTAATAGAAACAACAGGCATGCCAACCACAGGTTTATGCTTATCACTAGTATGAGGTTTAGCAATTCTAGCAGAAGCTTCACAGAATTGAATAACATGCCCTACAACATTGTTGGTCAAGAGATCTTTAATAATAGCAATATTAGGTTAAAATTTAATTTTCTCTGGGGGTGTAGGTGTTCTAATGTAACCCTTGCGTATCACAGTTGAAGCTTTAGCATGATCCTTTATTCTAACAGGGAAAGGTGGTTTCTCAATGTAAGCAGTAGGAACAATAGAATCATTATAAGCAATTACTTTCTCTTCAACTGGAACAGGTTTAGCTACATTAAATTCTATATGAGGATGATATTTAAACCACTTCTCCTTAGGGAGATTAACGTGAGCAGCAAATGATTCACATAAAGAAGATACTATCTCAGAGTTAAGTCCATGTTTAGCGCTAAAATCACGAAAGGTATTTGTTTCTGCGAAAGATTTAACGCAATCAAACTTAAGATTCATACCTGACTCATTACCTTCATCAAACTCCCAATCTTCAGAATTGCGTTTAATTCTTTCCAATAAATCCCATCTGAAGTCAATATCTCACTTCATGAAAGAACGGTACAAGAAGTGTCGAGCATGGTGCGATTGTCATGAGAAAGCCGAGCATAAAAGTTGATAATAATAATCTCTCTGGGCATGAATATAACATTGACTTAAGCCTCCCACAAGCTTGAGCGATACTTTCTCTATCACGAGGCCAAAAATTATAGATATAATTCCAATGACGATGTACCAAATGCATAGGATAAAACTTTTGATGAAATTCCAATTTCAATCGCTTGTAGTTCCACGATCCAGTATCATCACATAGCCTATACCATGTCAATGCTTTATCCCTCAAATATAAGGGAAAGACCTTCTTCTTGACCTCATCCTCCGGCAAACCTGCAAGCTTAAATAAACCACAAACTTCATCTACATATATTAGATGCAAGTCGGGATGTGACGTTCCATCTCCTGTAAAAGGATTAGCCAACAGTTTCTCTAGCATACCCGAAGGAATCTCATAATAAATATTTTCAGTAGGTGCAGTAGGTTGGGGAGAAACTCTTTGTGGTTCCGGTCGAGGTGAAGATACCCCGAACAAGCTCTTCAAAGGATTAGTTTCCATAGTGACAAGTGACAATAAATTTCAGCACACGATATAATTGTTTCCTTACCAAATTCCACTTACCAAAGGCGCTTCACTCCCCGGCAATGGCGCCAGAAAAGAGTCTTGATGACCCACAAGTATAGGGGATCTATCGTAGTCCTTTCGATAAGTAAGAGAGTCGAACCCAATGAGGAGCAGAAGGAAATGATAAGCGGTTTTCAGTAAGGTATTCTCTGCAAGCACTGAAATAGTCGGTAACAGATAGTTGTATGATAAGATAATTTGTAATGGGTAGCAAGTAACAATAGTAACAAAGGTGCAGCAATATGGACCAATCCCTTTTGTAGCAAGGGACAAGCCTGAACGAACTCTTATATAAAGTAAAGCGCTCCCAAGGACACATGGGAATTATTGTCAAGCTAGTTTTCAACATGTTCATATGATTTGCGTTCGCTACTTTGATAGTTTGATATGTGGGTGGACCGGTGCTTGGGTGCTCCCTTACTTGGACAAACATCCCACTTATGATTAACCCCTCTTGCAAGCATCCGCAACTATGAAAGAAGAATTAAGACAAGGTCTAACCATAGCATTAAACTAGTGGATCCAAATCAGCCCCTTACGACGCAACGCATAAACTAGGGTTTAAGCTTCTGTCACTCTAGCAACCCATCATCTACTTATTACATCCCAATGCCTTCCTCTAGGCCCAAATAATGGTGAAGTGTCATGTAGTCGACGTTCACATAACACCACTAGAGGAGAGACAACATACAACACATCAAAATATCGAACGAATAACAAATTCACATGACTACTATTAGCAAAACTTATCCCATGTCCTCAGGAACAAAAGTAACTACTCACACAGCATGGTTATGTTCATGATCAGAGAGGTATTGAATATCATTAAGGATCTGAACATATTATCTTCCACCAAATAAACCAACTAGCATCAACTACGATAAGCAATTAACACTACTAGCAACCTTACAAGTACCAATCGGAGTTGCGAGCCAGAGATTGAGTACAAGAGATGAACTAGGGTTTAGAGATGAGATGGTGCTGATGAAGATGTTGATGGAGATGAGTCCTCTCCGATGAGAGGAGTGTTGGTGATGACGATGGCGATGATTTCCCTCTCCGGGTGACAAGTTTCCCCGGCAGAACAGCCCTGCCGGAGCTCTAGATTGGTTCTGCTCAAGTTCCGCCTCGTGGCGGCTGCGTCTCCTCCCAAAACCTCTGTTATGTTTTTTTTCTCGGATGAAACCCTCCATATAGGAGAAGATGGGGGCCAGAGGATCTACGAGGAGCCCACGAGCCCAGGAGGCGCGGCCAGGTGGGGGGGGGCGCGCCTGGCAGGCTCGTGACCTCCTGGCTGCCCCTCTCCGGTACTTTTCTGGCCCAGTATTTTTTATATATTCCAAAAAAATTCCTCGTTGATTTTTACGGCTCTTGGAGTTGTGCAGAATAGCCATCTCAAACTTGCTCCTTTTCCAGCCCAGAATTCCAGCTGCAGGCATTCTCCCTCTTTGTGTAAACCTTGCAAAATAAGAGAGAAAAGGCATGAATATTGTACCATAATGTGTTATAACAACTCAAGAAGCGATAATTATCAATATAAAAGCATGATGCAAAATGGACGTATCAGTAACCGTCTCGCAATAAACAAGATCCAGATATAATGTTCATGCTTAATAAAGGTACTAAATAACAATTATTCAGGTTCATCACTAATCCCGATGGTAATCAAAGAGAGAGCGTGCCGACATCGATCACATCAACCTTGGAGCCATTTCCCTAGCGCCTCATCACTTCATTCTTTGCCAGCCTCCGTCTATTCTGTAGTTCCTGTTTTGAGTTGCAAATGTGAGCAATCGAACCGGTATCAAATACCCAGGCACTACAACGAGAGCTAGTAAGGTACACATCAATAACATTTATATCATATATACCTTGTTTGTCGTTGGCCGCCTCCTCGTCAGCCAGGTACTTGGGGCAGTTCCGCTTCCAGTGACCAGTTCCCTTGCAATGAAAGCACTCAGTTTCTGGCTTAGGTCCATGCTTGGGCTTCTTTACAGGAGTAGCAAATACTTTGCCATCCTTCTTGGTTTTACCCTTCTTACCCTTGACCATGCCATTCTTCTTGAAACTAGTGGTTTTATTGACCATCAACACTTGATGTTCTTTTTGGATTTCAGACTCAAGGACTTTTAGCATCACAAAAAGCTCGGCGATTGACTTGTTCATCCCGTGCATGTTATAGTTCATAACAAAGCTCTTGTAACTAGGTGGCAGTGATGGAAGAACTCTGTCAGTGATCGCCTCTGGCAGAAGGGCAATTACCAACTTTGCTAGATGATTTGAATACCAAGACATTCTGAGTATATGCTCACTGGTAGACCTGTTCTCCTCCATTTTGCAAGCATAGAACTTATTGGAGGTCTCATACCTCTCGATCCGGGCATTCTTCTGAAAGATAAACTTCAACTCCTGGAACATCTCATATGCTCCATGTTGTTCAAAACGTCTTTGAAGTCCGGGTTCTAAGCCATACAATATTGCACACTAAACTGTTGAGCAATCTCCAGAATGTGCTTCCCAAGCGTTCTTAATGTCTTTGGACGGCATGTCTTCTTGTTGGTCACAAAGCGGTTCATCAAGGACACATGATTTCTGGGAAGCCATGAGGATAATCCTCAGGTTACGGGCCCAGTCAACAAAGTTACTTCCATCATCTTTCAACTTAGCTTTCTCTAGGAACGCATTAAAATTTAGGGGTGCTACTGCATGAGCCATTTATCTACAACATAAATATGCAAAGGTTACTTAGACTATTGTTCAAGATAATGAGTTTTTTGGAAATATGCCCTAGAGGCAATAATAAATTGGTTACATATTTCCTTGTTCATGATAATCGTTTATTATCCATGCTATAATTGTTTTGATTGGAAACTCAAATACATGTGTGGATACATAGACAACACCATGTCCCTAGTATGCCTGTAATAGACTAGTTCGTTTATCAAAGATGGCTATGGTTTCCTAGTCATGAACATGAGATGTCATTTGATAACAGGATCACATCATTAGAAGAATGATGTGATGGACAAGACCCAAACTACAAACGTAGCATATGATCGTGTCAGTTTATCGCTATTGTTTTCTGCATGTCAAGTATTTGTTCCTATGACCATGAGATCATGCAACTCACTGACACCGGAGGAGTACCTTGTGTGTATCAAATGTCGCAACGTAACTGGGTGACTATAACGGTGCTCTATAGGTATCTCCGAGGGTGTATGTTGGGTTGGCATGGATCAAGACTGGGATTTGTTACTCCGTGTGACATAGAGGTATCTCAGGGCCCACTCGGTAATGCAACATCACAATAAGCCTTGCAAGCAATGTGACTAAGTGTTAGTCATGGGATCTTGTATTACAGAACGAGTAAAGAGACTTGCCGGTAACGAGGTTTAACTAGGTATGGAGATACCGGCGATCGAATCTCGTGCAAGTTGTTGGAAATATGCCCTAGAGGCAATAATAAATTAGTTATTATCATATTTCCTTGTTCATGATAATCGTTTATTATCCATGCTATAATTGTATTGATCGGAAATTCAGATACATGCGTGGATACATAGACAACACCATGTCCCTAGTATGCCTCTAGTAGACTAGCTCCTTGATCAAAAGATGGTTAAGGTTTCCTAGCCATGGACATGAGATGTCGTTTGATAACGGGATCACATCATTAGGAGAATGATGTGATGGATAAGACCCAAACTACAAACATAGCATATGATCGTGTCAGTTTATTGCTATTGTTTTCTGCATGTCAAGTATATGTTCCTATGACCATGAGATCATGCAACTCATGGATATCGGAGGAGTGCCTTATGTGTATCAAACGTCGCAACTTAACTGGGTGACTATAAAGGTGCTCTACAGGTATCTCCGATGGTGTCTGTTGAGTTGGCATGGATCGAGACTGGGATTTGTTACTCCGTGTGACGGAGAGGTATCTCAGGGCCCACTCGGTAATACAACATCACAACAAGCCTTGCAAGCAATGTGGCTAAGTGTTAGTCACGGGATCTTGTATTACGGAACGAGTAAAGAGACTTGCCAGTAACGAGGTTGAACTAGGTATGGAGATACCGACGATCGAATCTCGGGCAAGTAACATACCGAAGAACAAAGGGAACGTTATAGGGATTAACTGAATCCTTGACATAGAGGTTCGACTGATAAAGATCTTCGTAGAATATGTAGGAACCAATGTGGACGTCCAGGTCCCGCCATTGGTTATTGACCGAAGAGGTGTCTCCGTCATGTCTACATAGTTCTCGAACCCGCAGGGTCTGCACACTTAAGGTTCGGTGACGTTTCGGTAGTGTAGAGTTATGTATGGTGGTGACCGAAGGTTGTTCGGAGTCCCGGATGAGATCCCGGATGTCACGAGAAGATCCAGAATGGTCCGGAGGTAAAGATTCATATATAGGATGTCCCAGTTTGGTCGCCGGAAAAGTTTCGGGCTCATCGGTAGTGTACCGGGAGTATCGGCAGTGTACCGGGAGTGCCGGTAGTGTACCGGGGGACCTCCGGGAGGGGTATTTCGACCCCAAGAGGTCCATGGGCTGTGGGAGAATAATAACCAGCCCTTAGTGGGCTGGGAAAACAGCCACAAAGGCCCATGGCGCAGGAGAGAAAGTCCTAAAGCAAAAAGTGGAAATCAGCCAATAGGAGGCAATCCTACTCCAACTAGGATTGGAGGTGAAGTAGGATTGCTCCCACCTCCTATTTCGGCCAACCCAAAGGCCTTGGCTGCCTCTCCTCTCCTCTCCTCCTATATATACTAGTGGATTGGGTGGTTTTTGGACAGATTTTCCGGCCACGTGCTACCCGTTTCACCGGTGCACAGTTTCTCCTCTAGATCGGTTTTCCGCAGCGCTTAGGCGAAGCCCTGCCGGAATCACTCCACCACCATCACCGGAGCGCCGTCACGCTGCCGGTGAACTCTCTCTTCTCTCCACCTCCTCTTGCTGGATCAAGACGGTGGAGATCGTCATCAAGCTGCACGTGTGCTGAACGCGGAGGTGTCGTCCGTTCGGCGCTAGATCGAAAGGACCGTGATCGAGATCGCGAGACGGTTCGTGATGAGATCGCGGAACGGATCGTGATGAGTTCGTGGGACAGATCGTGATCAAGATCGTGATGAGATCGCGGGACGGATCGTGATGGGATCGCGGGACGAATCGTGATGAGATCACGGGATGCTCGGCGATTTGGATCGCGAAGATCTTTGACTACACCAACCGCGTTTCTTAACGCTTCCCGCTTAGCGATCTACAAGGGATGTAGATCCACTCTCCCTCTCGTAGATGCTCATCACCATGGATAGGTTTGCGTGTGCGTAGGAAATTTTTTGTTTCCCATGCGACGTTCCCCAATAGTGGCATCATGAGCTAGGTTGATGGTTTGATGAGATCTCGAGTAGAACACAAAGGTTTGTGGGCGTTGATGCTTAGATTGCTTCCTCCCTTGGTCGGCTTTTGGTTCAATGGGATTGTGAGATGAAGCAGCCCGGACCAACATTACTCGTACGCTTACGAGAGACCGGTTCCCTCGACGCAACTTGTTGCTTAGATGGCTTGAGGGTGACAGTTTCTCTCACTTTAGTTGGATCGGATCCGACAAAGGCGGTCCTTGAGAAGGTTGAAAAGCAATCTATGTATCACCGTTGTGGTTTATGCATAGGTGAGAATCGTTCTTGCTAGATACCCATAGCAGCCACGTAAAACATGCAACAACAATTAGAGGACGTCTAACTTGTTTTTGCAGGGTATGTTGTGATGTGATATGGCCAATTACATGATGAGATATATGTAATGTATGAGATGATCATGTGATGTATAGAATTTCACGACTTGCATGTTGTTGAGTACGGCAACCGGCAGGAGCCATAGGGTTGTCTTTAATTATTGTATGACCTGCGTGTCAATCATTAAGCGCTATGTAATGCTTTACTTTATCGCTAAGCAGTAGCAATAGAAGTAGAAGCAGGGCTGGCGCCACAACCCCAATGGCAACACATTGATGGAGATCAAGATGATGGAGATCATGGTGTTGTGCCGGTGACGATGGAGATCATGCCGGTGTTTCGAAGATGGAGATCTTAAACACAAGTTCATGGCCATATCATGTCACTTATGAATTGCATGAGATGTTAATCCTTTTAAGCACCTTGTTTTGCTTAGTACGACGGTAGCATTATAAGGTGATCCCTCACTTGAATTTCAAGATGAACTGTGTTCTCCCCGAGTGTGCACCGTTGCGAAAGTTCGTCGTGTTGAGACACCACGTGATGATCGGGTGTGATAGACTCTACGTTCACATACAACGGGTGCAAGCCAGATTTGCACGCGCAGAACACTCGGGTTAAACTTGACGAGCCTAGCATGTATAGACATGGCCTCGGAACACGAGAGGCCGAAAGGTCGAACATGAGTCATATAGTAGATATGATCAACATAATGATGTTCACCATTGCAGCCACCTCAACTCACGTGATGATCGGACTTGAGTTGGTGAATTTGGATCATGTATCACTCGAATGATCGGAGGGATGTCAATTTGAGTGGGAGTTCTTAAGTAATATGATTAATTGAACTCATTATCATGAACATAGTCAAAGTGTCTTTGCAAATTATGTTGTAGATTACTAGCTCGCATTGTAGCTCCCTTAAATTTTTATATATTCCTAGAGAAATAGAGTTGAAAGATGTTGGTAGCAATATTGCGGACTGGGTCCGTGATCTGAGGATTGTCCTCATTGCTGCACAGGACGCTTATGTCCTTAATGCACCGCTCGGTGCGCCACCCCATCTAGCGTCGTCTGTAGATGTTGTGAACATCTGACAGACACGTTTCGGTGACTACTTGATAGTTTAGTGCGTCATGCATTACGGCTTAGAATTGAGGCTCCGAAACGTTTTGAACGTCACGGAACATATGAGATGTTCTAAGAGCTGAGATTGTGATCTCCGGCTCGTGCCCGAGTTGCGAGATATAGGATCTCCAACGAGACTCTTTGCCTGTAAGATGAAGGAGAATAGCTCAATCGTTGAGCATGTACTCAGATTATCTGGGTACTACAATCGCTTGAATCAAGTGGGAGTTGATCTTCCAGATAAGATAGTGATTGATATAGTTCTCCAAGTCACTGTCACTAAAGCTACTAGAACTTAGTGATGAACTATGATACACCAGGGATAGAAGTATTGATCCCTGAGCTATTCGCGATGTTTGACACCACGAAGGTAGAAATCAAGAAGGAGCGTCAAGTGTTGATGGTTAATCAAACCACTAGTTTCGAAAAGGGCAAGAGCAAGGAAGGAAACTTCATGGATAGCAAGTCAGTTGCTGCTCCAGTGAAGCAACCCAAAGTTGAACTCAAACCCGAGACTAAGTGCTTCTGTTATGAGGTGAGCGGTCGCTGAAGCAGAACAACCCTAGATACTTGGTAGATAAGAAGGCTGGCAACATTAATAGAAGTATATTTTATATACGAGTTATCAATGTGTACCTTTCTAGTACTGTTAGTAGCACCTGGGTATTGGATACCGGTTCGGTTGCTAAATGTTAGTAACTCGAAATCAAAGCTACGGAATAAATGGAGAACTAGCTAAGGGTGAGGTGACGATATGTGTTGGAAGTGTTTCCAAGGTTGATGTGATCAACATCGCACGCTCTCTCTACCTTCAGGATTAGTGACGAACCTAAATAAATGTTAGTTGGTGTTTTGCGTTGAGCTTGAACATGATTAGATCATGTTTATTGCAATACGGTTATTCATTTAAGTTAGAGAATAATGGTTATTCTGTTTACATGAATAATACCTTCAATGGTCATGCACCCAGTGAGAATGGTTTGTTGAAATCTTGATCGTAGTAGTACACATGTTCATAACATTGATGTCAAAAGATACAAAGTTAATAATGATAGTACCACATACTTGTGGCACTGCCGCTAAATGTCATATTTGTATAAAGCGCATGTAGAAACTCCATGCTGATGGATATTTGGACTCATTCGATTTCAAATCGGTTGAGACATGCGAACCATGCCTCTTGGGCAAGATGACTAAAGGACCCCGTTGGATGGAGCGGGCAAGTGATTCATTGGAAATTATACATGTTAATGTATGCAATCTAGTGAGTCTTGTAGCGTGCAGTGGATATCATTATTTTCTTACCTTCACTGATGTATGTGAAGTGTTTGTTGCTTAAACGGATCCTTTCTCGAGGAAAGGTTTCTCTCGAAAGAATTGAGTGGGAGGAAGATAGAACTTGATGAGGTTGCTAAACCTTTGTTCAACCATAGAGTAGCGCAGCGCAGAAAGATGTTTCTGTGAAGCCTACGTGTAACATCCCAAAATTTCATTTTGGAATGTTATGATTATAGCTATGCATCTAGCAGCATCATTGCTTGAATGTATGTGTTTGTTGAAATGTCTCTTCTGGATTTCAGAAAGCTCTTTCTACTTTTCCCTAAGTTGCTTTCACCTATTTGAAATTTTGGTTAAAAGTTCATAAGAGAGGAGTAACATGACACTCCACACCAGGGACTAATTGGTGATATATTTGAACAATAATAACCAGGAGTTATTTTGAAAATATTTGCAAAAAGGGTTTAAAAACAATTAGGCAATTTCTGAAAATAATATTTTTTTCAAATTGTTCAAATGAAAGAATATAAATGTTCATTAAATAGAATTTATTATTCTGTTAATTCTGATATATAATACCCCTATATTTAGAGACGATTTGAATGCTTTAAAAGCTTTTGAATGTCTCTGGAAAATTATTAAAAAGAAACGGTAACCGTTTCCGGTATTAAACGGGCCGGCCCACGACAATTATTCGCGCATTTACTACCGACCGGCCGACCGCGCGTAACGGACACGCCCTCCTCTCACTGACGCTGGACCCCACCCGACCGACCGTTTCACCGAACGGTCATCTTCTCCCTCCCCCGCACGCGCCGGAGACTCGCCGGCCGTTTCCTCCCCTCGCCGGATCTCTCTCCTCTCTTAACTCCCCGCACCCTCGAGCACCTATATAAGAGCCCCATAGCCCCGCCTTTCATTTTCCCCCGAGCCCCCTTTGTCCCTCGCTGGAAGACCGCGCAATTGCTCGCCGGAGCTCCCACCCCCACCGGACCTCCCGTCGACCGTAGCCACCGATTCCGTCCACCTCTCGCCCAACCGACCTCACCAATCGACTCCGGAGAACCGTCGCCGTCGCCTAGACCACTTCCCCGTCTTCCCCGACCACCGGAGCACCAACGCCGTCGTCTTTGCCGTTCCGGACTCGCCGGAGATCTCCGACGCCGGCGACTTTTCCCCGTAAGCTCCCCCCGACCATCGGATCCTGAATCAACGACCGAGATTAGAACGGATTTAAATCCGAACCGGTATCCTCTACCGACCGGTCGCCCGCTCTAAATCACCTACCGCACACGCTCGCTAGCCAATAGGATCGCGCCACGTAGCCCCCTGGCCGTTGCAAAGTCAGGTTTCTTTTTCAGTTTTGTTTTAATTAACAAAATGTTTTCAAAGAAAATTTAGCTATATCTTTTAATCTATTTAGTGTTTTGAGTTGATTCTTTTTGAAATAGCTCACATTTTTCATGTAGTTTCACCCTGTGCTTTTAAATTTCAAATTTGAACTCTAAAATTTGAATTTAATCAAATTTGCTCAAAATCTTCAAATCTGAATAACTAGAGTTTGAAAATAGATTTTGATATGATTCTTTTTGCTACTGTTTGATATTGGTTAGGACTATCTCCATGTTTAGTTTGAGGATTTTTAGGATGATTTTGAATAGTGTTTTAGCTATAAACAAAATCTGCTTAGTATTATAATATAGTTTTATAAACTCAATCTTAATTAGTTTGATTTAGATTTGGTTTCATTTGTTTATTAGGTCCTGTTAATAAACATTTAGTGTTTTCACTCACTGTTAATAAAAATATAAATTTGCTTAGTTTAATTTTATTTAACATAGGAATCACAACTTCTTTTCAAATAGGTTAATTTGATTAAAACAACTAGTTAGTAATAGTTTTGTTTTGTTCTCTTGTTAGTAAAACTATATTTGTTCCATTTAATGTTTATCAAAACTTTTACAAACTTTACAAAAGTTTTCTCAACAGACTTAGATTCAAAATAGTTTTATTAAGATAGTAGTGTTTTATCAATCACCTCCTAGTAAACAAAACTTTGTGTGTTTTCTTACTTGAGATTTGTGCATTGTTTTGTCTTGATTGTTTACTAGTTCTTGGTTGATGTTTGGGATTTACAATATTTTGTTGTATGCTTATTGAGTGCTTGTTTGCTTCGTTAGATTATCCGGAGTGCAAAGCTTGTTACTTAGAGTCACTCACGTACGAAGATCATCAATCAGGCAAGTCACTTTGACCATGTTTACCCATGTTTTATATGCATTATTTCTACCATCTCCCCAATTGCATGCAAGATAGGTTAGTTGGAAACTTGGTTACATTGTAGTAGTATCATGTGGTAGGTACCCCCCTCAACCTCTTTGACACATTGGCCCCGGGAAACGTTGTTTTACCTTTTGCTATGCTATTAGTAGACGGGGTTGGTTGTGTGATTCATGAGAGTTGAGAGAGTTAATAATTTCAAGACCTACATAATGATCAAGATTTAAGACTCCGAGTTTTCAACATACCTCTGGGTGGATGATGGTTGAACGGCACCCTGGAGAAACTAGTGGATTTGCCTAGGTGATGCTGGAGATGGCCAGTATTCACGCAGAAAGGTCCACCCAGGCACAAAGAGATGGATGGGTGCTTCAAGACCCAAGGCTTACCTGCACAGCCACAAGTCATTATGGGCTCTGGCTTGGTTGGATATCGTGGTGACCCTGGACAGGCGGTGCTACGAGAGGTAGAAGAACGGTAGGAAAGGATGGGCACCGACAGAGTCGCAGGGAAACCCTTTGGAAGACCATGTTTTGGTCATCCGTTTCTCAAACACCCTGAAGTGCGAGAAATCAAACGGAGGCAATCAAATCTTGTGGGGAACGTGTGCAAAACTCTGCAGAGTATTCAAAACCTAATCGATTAGCCGTGTCCACGGTCATGGACGACTTGAGCCAAAGGAATTGAAACTTCCGGAACTCTTAACACAATTAATATGATGATGTGGGTATTTAATAATTTTGGGTATGAGAAATGGTTGGTGGAACCATCTCATTAATCAACCAACTTAGTAATATTTTGCTTAGCCCTTTCTTGATGTAGGAAAAATTGGCTTTACGCAAAACTTACCACCCCACCTGCCATATATGCATATAGACTAGATGATTATCTTTTCACCCTTCTCTCCGACTTTGCCGGCATATTCCATATGCTGACCTACACGGCTGCAACATATCATGTTGCAGAGTACTTTTCCGACCAGGAGTGAGGACACGTTCTATGCTCAGTGAGATGCCCTTGGAGTCAGATGGACTCACCTACCTTCGACGCTTCCGCAAGACTTAGTTATTCTCATGAGTTGGCCTTCGGCCACTTTATTGTAATCTTTATTGTAATAAAGGACTTGATATGAGATTTTGATTAATACAATGCTGTGTGATTTCCCTTTGATATATACATTGATGTACCATGTCTATACCAGCATGATCTTGGGATGGTACGGAAACACCGGAGACTTGACCTTTTAGGTTGGGTCGTTACAGAAATGGTATCAGAGCACACGCTGACCGTAGGACGTAACCTCTAGGATTGGAAAGCTTTAGGATTGTTTCTCTTTGTCTTTAAATTCTTATACTCTCATCTACTCATTTCTGATTTCTCTCCGATTATTTCAAAATTTATAGATGGCCACCTTCATCCCAGTGTTGATCACGGAGTTTTGCCAGCCTGACGCAACGATGCCCTTTGGTAAGGAGCTGATGAGGATCGTCAAAGACGTAAGGATTGCTTTGCCGAGCATCACCGGGATTCCTATCATGTCATTTCCCCAAGATGGACGCTACAGGATCGAGGTGCACATCCCAGGGAAGACCTTTGGAAATCGGAAGAAACCCATCGACTTCAAGTTTGTGGCACCCAGTTGGATACTTGGGAGAGACATGGCCATTCATCGTGCCCTTGGACGTATTCAGGAGGAATACAGAGGTGGAACCATTTCACCAGGACTCAGCGTGGTTTGTCGCAGAGATGCCAATGGAAACATCATAACTCCTCCCACTTCAGACACCACTATTTCCTATATCCAGACCCTGGAGACTCACATCAGGACTCTAGAGCTTCGAGTTCATGCTGATACAAAGACAATCAAGAATCTGATGAACCACGAGCTGGACCTTGAAGCTGATCTGCGAGAGGCCAACTATGAACACGAGCATGAAGTGAAGGACTTCCTAGAGAGGATTGATGAGCAGAATGCACGCATCGCAACTCTGGAGGAGCAGCTAGACATCGGGGAAAACCTTCACCCCGAAGGAGACATGGCACCCTTCATCAGCGACGATGAAGACTATGAGGAAAGCACCACCGGAGGACCTACGACTATGCACTTCTGAGGAAAAACATTAGTTATGCCCTCCATGTATCTTTTATTTTTGTCGTTAAAGCGTAGGTCGATGCTTAGTTGTTTGAGATTTGTATTCCCGATGTTTGACGTTGATTGAATAAATGAATGAGTGTTTGGTGTGATATGTTTGTTGCATTGCATATGGGTAGTGAATTTCTTCTAGACCCTTGTTCTATTCTAATTCTCACCCCTCTGAAAACAACAAGATGCCTCCACGACGTGAGACCGATTTCACTTTTCCGCCGGAACTCACTCAACTCCTTCAGCAGCAGAATGCACTGATGCAGTTATTGATTCAGAATCAGACCAACAACCAGAACAACAACCACCAACATCCACCCCAGACTGACAATCTCACCCGTTTTCTGAGGTTGAATCCTCCAACTTTCTCCAGCAGCACTGAGCCCATTGTGGCAGATGACTGGCTCCGCAAGATGGAGAGAGAGCTCATCATCGCTGGATGCACTGACGCTGAGAAAGTGCGATTTGCCGCACATCAACTGGAAGGACCAGCAGCATCATGGTGGGAGAACTACACCACCACATATCCTATTGCTGATGTAACTTGGGAGCAGTTCCAGCAAGCTTTTCGCACCGCTCATGTCTCAGCTGGAGCCATGAGTCTGAAGAAGCGCGAGTTTCGCAACTTGCGCCAGGGTAATCGCTCTGTGGCCCAATATGTGGAAGAGTTCAACACATTGGCACGTTATGCCCCAGGAGATGTGGCCGATGATGCGGCCAAGCAAGAGAAATTTCTGGAAGGACTCAACGATGAGTTGAGCATGCAGCTGGTAGTAGCTAATTTCAACAACTACCAAGAGCTGGTGGATAAGGCACTTATTCTGGAAGGTAAACAACAGCAGATTGAGAACCGCAAGAGGAAGTACACTCAGGGGAAGTTCAACTCTGGAGCTCATCAAAAGCTTCGCTACTATCCGTACTCAGGGAATACCGGATCAGGAAACAGTAAGTTTGGAAAGCACACTCATGCTGTGCACAACCATGGAGGCCACCATCATGGAGGAAATGGGAATGCCCGTCTCAACCATGGCAATTTCAAGACTGACAATGGGAATGGGAACAACAACCAGCACCGTCACGTTCCTACTCAGAAGGATCTGAGTCACATCACCTGTTTCAAGTGCCAGAACACAGGGCACTATGCTACTGAGTGTCCCCAGAGCAAGCAGGGAAATGGAAATGGCAACTCCGCAGCCAAGAAGCCAAACCCTTTTCCTCGTGCCCAGGTGAACCACCTCGACGTGGAAGAAGTCTATGATCAACCCGAGACTGTGGTTGGTAAGTTTTTATTGCATTCACGTCCAGTTACAGTACTTTTTGATTCCGGTGCAACTCATTCATTCATGTCAAGGGTAGTTGTGGATAAGTATGGTTTGCCAACCAAAACCCTTAGTCAGCCCATTAAGGTCAGTTCCCCAGGAGGTATGATGATGGTAGGGATAGGATGCCATGCCTTGAAACTCAATATAGGAAATCATGTTTTTCCCACTGACCTCATCGTCTTAGAGTCACAAGGACTGGATGTAATCCTAGGCATGGATTGGATGACCAAGTATGAAGGAAATCTTGATTGCCCTAGCAAGTCTGTTTCACTCACCACCCCGGAGAACAAGAGGATTAAGTATGTATCCCGACGCACACGTATGAGTGCTAGGTTAAATGCCCTCACGGGAGTTGTTCAGGAGGAAGTACCTGTGGTAAAAGATTATCTGGATGTATTTCCGGAAGAATTACCAGGAATGCCACCAGATAGGGAAATTGAGTTCCTAATAGAGCTACAGTCAGGGACAGCCCCAATTTCCAGGAGACCCTATCGGATGCCCGCAAATGATCTGTTGGAAATCAAGAAGCAAATTAAGGAGTTATTGGACAAAGGTTATATACGCCCAAGTTCTTCACCTTGGGGAGCCCCAGTTCTTTTGGTGGAGAAGAAGGATAAAACCTTGAGAATGGTAGTCGATTATCGTGCCTTGAACGAGGTGACTATCAAGAACAAGTACCCTTTGCCGATGATTAATGATTTGTTTGATCATCTCGTAGGAGCCAAAGTATTCTCCAAGATCGATCTTCGATCAGGGTATCACCAGTTGAAAATTCGTGAACAGGATATACCCAAAACAGCTTTCACCACGAGGTATGGCTTGTATGAGTATACGGTCATGTCTTTTGGATTGACTAATGCTCCTGCCTACTTCATGAATTTGATGAACAAAGTATTCATGGAATATTTGGACAAGTTTGTTGTGGTGTTCATCGATGACATTCTGATATTCTCCAAGAACGAGGAAGAGCATAAGCAACATCTGCGTTTAGTTCTGGAGAAGCTAAGAGAGCATCAGCTATATGCCAAGTTCAGCAAATGTGAATTTTGGCTGACGGAAGTCGGATTCCTTGGACATGTTATTTCCGGAGATGGAATAGCAGTGGACCCCGCTAAGGTTGAAGCTGTCACCGAGTGGAAGTCACCCACCTCAGTTAAGGAGATCCGTAGTTTCCTCGGACTTGCCGGTTATTACCGGAGGTTCATTGAGAATTTCTCAAAGATTGCCAAGCCCATGACAGAGTTGTCGAAGAAAGAATCTAAGTATATTTGGACTGAGGAATGTGAAGCCAGTTTTCAGGAGTTGAAGAAACGTTTGGTCACAGCCCCAGTATTGATCTTGCCCGATATTCGGAAGGATTTCCAAGTTTATTGTGATGCCTCACGTCAAGGACTTGGAGGAGTACTCATGCAAGATGGAAAGGTTGTAGCTTATGCATCCAGACAACTACGACCTCATGAGTTGAATTATGCCACCCATGATTTGGAACTAGCAGCCGTAGTGCACGCACTCAAGACCTGGAGACATTTTCTTATCGGAAATAGTTGTGATGTTTACACCGATCATAAGAGCCTGAAATACATTTTCACGCAGAAAGAGTTGAACCTCAGACAGAGGAGATGGTTAGAGTTAATCAAGGACTATGACATGAGATTACATTACCATCCAGGTAAGGCTAATGTTGTAGCCGATGCCTTGAGTCGGAAAACTTATGTGAACACACTCACAGCGGGAGGATTACCCCAAGAGTTAGCCGATGATCTCAGAGAGCTCAAGCTAGAGATAGTTCCAAGAGGATATGTTGCTACACTGGAAATTCAGTCCACCTTGACCGAAAGAATTTGTGAAGCCCAGAAATTGGACAAGGAGATAACTGAGATTAAGCAGAGGATGGAAGATGGTAAAGCTAAAGGTTTTCGTGAGGATGAACACGGAACTTTGTGGTTTGAGAACCTAATCTATGTGCCCAATGACCCAGAGCTCAGGAAGTTGATACTTCAGGAAGCCCACGATTCACCTTACTCGATACACCCAGGCAATACCAAGATGTATCTGGATTTAAAGGAAAGTTATTGGTGGACAGGTATGAAGAAAGATATTGCGGAACATGTTGCAATATGTGATGTTTGTCAGCGAGTAAAGGCAGAACATCAGAAACCAGCAGGGTTACTCCAATCTCTGCCGATACCCGAGTGGAAATGGGAAAAGCTTGGTATGGACTTCATCACAGGATTACCCAGGACCCGTTCAGGTTATGATTCCATCTGGGTAGTGGTAGATCGCTTGACCAAGGTAGCCCACTTCATTCCAATGAAAACCACCTATACCAGTGCTAAGCTAGCCAAGATATATATGACCAGAATCGTATGTCTGCATGGAGTTCCGAGGAGTATCGTGTCAGATAGAGGAACACAATTTACCTCAAAGTTTTGGCATCAGTTACATGAAACTTTGGGTACAAGGCTAGAGTTCAGTACAGCCTTTCATCCGCAGACAGATGGACAGACTGAGAGAGTCAACCAGATTCTGGAAGACATGTTGAGAGCTTGTGCACTAGACTATGGTTCTAGTTGCGACGATAACTTGCCTTACGCAGAATTCTCATACAACAACAGATATCAGACCAGTCTAAAGATGGCCCCTTTTGAAGCTTTATACGGAAGGAGATGCAGAACACCACTGACATGGGATGGTGTTGGAGACCGACAACTTTTTGGTCCCGACCTTATCCGAGATTCTGAAGAGAAAGTCAAGTTGATTCGTGATAGACTCAAGATAGCTCAATCTCGACAGAAGAGTTATGCTGACAGCAAACGTAAAGAAGTGACATATGAAGTGGGAGACAGAGCATATCTTCGTGTATCCCCGCTTCGAGGAATCAAGAGATTTGGTGTTAAAGGAAAATTAGCACCCAGATTCCTAGGCCCCTACAAAATTCTTGAACGTAGAGGCGAAGTTGCATACAAACTGGAATTGCCGGAAGGATTATCCGAAGTTCATGATGTGTTCCACGTGTCACAGCTGAAGAAATGTCATGCCGAGATGGCTGATATTCCTTTGGGAGATACAGTGCCCCTAGAGGCCATACAGCTTGACAATGATCTGACTTACGAGGAGAAGTCTGTCAAGATCCTCGAGACATCCAACAGAGTTACCCGCAGCAAGATCATCAAGTTCTGCAAAGTTCTATGGAGTCACCACACTGAGGAAGAAGCCACCTGGGAACGCGAAGAAGATCTTCGTAGAGACCACCCGCACCTATTTTCTAGCCAACCCGAATTTCGAGGGCGAGATTCATTTTAAGGTGGGTAGGTTTGTAACATCCCAAAATTTCATTTTGGAATGTTATGATTATAGCTATGCATCTAGCAGCATCATTGCTTGAATGTATGTGTTTGTTGAAATGTCTCTTCTGGATTTCAGAAAGCTCTTTCTACTTTTCCCTAAGTTGCTTTCACCTATTTGAAATTTTGGTTAAAAGTTCATAAGAGAGGAGTAACATGACACTCCACATCAGGGACTAATTGGTGATATATTTGAACAATAATAACCAGGAGTTATTTTGAAAATATTTGCAAAAAGGGTTTAAAAACAATTAGGCAATTTCTGAAAATAATATTTTTTCAAAGTGTTCAAATGACAGAATAGAAATGTTCATTGAATAGAATTTATTATTCTGTTAATTCTGATATATAATACCCCTATATTTAGAGACGATTTGAATGCTTTAAAAGCATTTGAATGTCTCTGGAAAATTATTAAAAAGAAACGGTAACCGTTTCCGGTATTAAACGGGCCGGCCCACGACAGTTATTCGCGCATTTACTACCGACCGGCCGACCGCGCGTAACGGACACGCCCTCCTCTCACTGACGCTGGACCCCACCCGACCGACCGTTTCACCGAACGGTCATCTTCTCCCTCCCCCGCACGCGCCGGAGACTCACCGGCCGTTTCCTCCCCTCGCCGGATCTCTCTCCTCTCTTAACTCCCCGCACCCTCGAGCACCTATATAAGAGCCCCACAGCCCCGCCTTTCATTTTCCTCCGAGCCCCCTCTGTCCCTCGCCGGAAGACCGCGCAATTGCTCGCCGGAGCTCCCACCCCCACCGGACCTCCCGTCGACCGTAGCCACCGATTCCGTCCACCTCTCGCCCAACCGACCTCACCAATCGACTCCGGAGAACCGTCGCCGTCGCCCGGACCACTTCCCCGTCTTCCCCGACCACCGGAGCACCAACGCCGTCGTCTTTGCCGTTCCGGACTCGCCGGAGATCTCCGACGCCGGCGACTTTTCCCCGTAAGCTCCCCTCGACCATGGGATCCTGAATCAACGACCGAGATTAGAACGGATTTAAATCCGAACCGGTATCCTCTACCGACCGGTCGCCCGCTCTAAATCACCGACCGCACGCGCTCGCTAGCCAATAGGATCGCGCCACGTAGCCCCCTGGCCGTTGCAAAATCAGGTTTCTTTTTCAGTTTTGTTTTAATTAACAGAATGTTTTCGAAATTTGTTTTAGCTATATCTTTTAATCTATTTAGTGTTTTGAGTTGATTCTTTTTGCAATAGCTCACATTTTTCATGTAGTTTCACCCTGTACTTTTAAATTTCAAATTTGAACTATAAAATTTGAATTTAATCAAATTTGCTCAAAATCTTCAAATCTGAATAACTAGAGTTTGAACTCATTATCATGAACATAGTCAAAGTGTCTTTGCAAATTATGTTGTAGATTACTAGCTCACGCTGTAGCTCCCTTAAATTTGTATATGTTCCTAGAGAAATAGAGTTGAAAGATGTTGGTAGCAATATTGCGGACTGGGTCCGTGATCTGAGGATTGTCCTCATTGCTGCACAAAAGGCTTATGTCCTTAATGCACCGCTCGGTGCGCCACCCCCTCTAGCATCGTCTATAGATGTTGTGAACATCTGACAGGCACGTTTCGATGACTACTTGATAGTTTAGTGCGTCATGCATTACGGCTTAGAATTGAGGCTCCGAAACGTTTTGAACGTCACGGAACATATGAGATGTTCTAGGGGCAGAGATTGTGATCTCAGGCTCGTGCCTGTGTTGCGAGAGATGAGATATCCAACAAGATTCTTTGCCTGTAAGATGAAGGAGAATAGCTCAATCGTTGAGCATGTACTCAGATTGACTGGGTACTACAATCGCTTGAATCAAGTGGGAGTTGATCTTCCAGATAAGATAGTGATTGATGTAGTTCTCCAAGTCACTGTCACTAAAGCTACTAGAACTTAGTGATGAACTATAATACACGAGGGATAGAAGTATTGATCCCTGAGCTGTTCGCGATGTTTGACACCGCGAAGGTAGAAATCAAGAAGGAGCGTCAAGTGTTGATGGTTAATCAAACCACTAGTTTCGAAAAGGGCAAGAGCAAGGAGGGAAACTTCATGGATAGCAAGTCAGTTGCTGCTCCAGTGAAGCAACCCAAAGTTGAACTCAAACCCGAGACTAAGTGCCTCTATTATGAGGTGAGCGGTCGCTGAAGCGGAACAACCCTAGATACTTGGTAGATAAGAAGGCTGGCAACATTAATAGAAGTATATTTGATATACGAGTTATTAATGTGTACCTTGCTAGTACTCTTAGTAGCACCTGGGTATTGGATACCGGTTCGGTTGCTAAATGTTAGTAACTCGAAATAAAAGCTACGGAATAAACGGAGAACTAGATAAGGGTGAGGTGACGATATGTGTTGGAAGTGTTTCCAAGGTTGATGTGATCAACATCGCACGCTCTCTCTACCTTCAGGATTAGTGGCGAACCTAAATAAATGTTATTTGGTGTTTTGCGTTGAGCTTGAACATGATTAGATCATGTTTATTGCAATACGGTTATTCATTTAAGTTAGAGAATAATGGTTATTCTGTTTACATGAATAATACCTTCAATGGTCATGCACCCAGTGAGAATGGTTTGTTGAAATCTTGATCTTAGTAGTACACATGTTCATAACATTGATGTCAAAAGATACAAAGTTAAATAATGATAGTACCACATACTTGTGGCACTGCCGCAAAATGTCATATTGGTATAAAGCGCATGAAGAAACTCCATGGTGATGGATATTTGGACTCATTCGATTTCGAATCGGTTGAGACATGCGAACCATGCCTCTTGGGCAAGATGACTAAAGGACCCCGTTGGATGGAGCGGGCAAGTGATTCATTGGAAATGATACATGTTGATGTATGCAATCTAGTGAGTCTTATAGCGTGCAGTGGATATCGGTATTTTCTGACCTTCACTGATGATTTGAGTAGATATAGTGTATATTTACTTAATGAAACACAAGTCTGAATCGTTTGAAAGGTTCAAGCAAATTCAGAGTGAAGTTTAAAGATCATCGTGACAAGAAGATAAAAATGACTGCGATATGATCGTGGAGGTAAATATCTGAGTCACGAGTTTGCATACAACTTAAGACAATGTGAAAGTTGTTTCACAACTAAACGCCACCTGGAACACCATAGTGTGATGGTGTGTCCGAACATCATAGTTATGCTCTATTGGACATGGTGCGTGCTATGATGTCTCTTGTCATTTTACTACTATAATTTTGGGGTTATGCATTAGAGACAACTACATTCACTTTAAATAGGGCATCATCTAAATCCGTTGAGATGACACCGTGTGAATTATGGTTTGATAGAAACCTAAGCTGTCATTTCTTAATATTTGGGGCTGTGACACTTGTGTGGAAAATGTTTTCACCTAATGAGGTCGAACCCAAGGCGGACAAATGCATCTTCATAGAATACCCTAAGATCAGTTGGGTGAACCTTCAATCTCAGATCCTAGTGCAAAGTGTTTGTTGCTTAAACGGATCCTTTCTCGAGGAAATGTTTCTCTCGAAAGAATTGAGTGGGAGGAAGATAGAACTTGATGAGGTTGTTAAACCTTTGTTCAACCAAAGAGTAGCGCAGCGCAGAAAGATGTTTCCGTGAAGCCTACGTTAGTTGAAGAGGAAGTTAATGATGATGATCATGAAGCTTCAGGATCAAGTTACTATCGAACTTCGTAGGTCGACAAGGATGTGTACTGCTCCTAAGTGGTACGACAACTCTGTCTTGGAGATCATGTTGTTGGACAACAATGAACCTACGAGCTATGGAGAAGCGATGATGGGCCCGGATTCCGACAAATGGTTAGAGGCCATGAAATCCGAGATAGGATCCATTTATGAAAACCAAGTATAAACTTTGGTAGACTTGCTCGTTAGACGGTAGGTCGTTGAGTACAAATGGACCTTTAGAATGAAGACAGACACTGATGGTGAATGTCACCATTTGTAAAGCTCGACTTGTTGCAAAGTTTTTTGTGACAAGTTCAAGGAGTTGACTGCGATGAGGCTTTCTCACTCGTAGCGATGCTAAAAGTCTGTTGGAATTATGTTAGCAGTTGCTGCATTTTCAATTATGAAATCTCGCAGATGGATGTCAAAACATCGTTTCCTTAACGGTTTACTTAAGGAAAGGTTGTATGTGATACAACCAGAAGGTTTTGTCAGTCCTAAGGATGCTAAAAGATGAGCAAGCTTCAGTGATCCTTCTATGGACTGAAGCAAGCATCTCAGAGTTGGAATATACACTTTGATGAGGTGATCAAAGTTTTTGTAGTTTATACAAAGTTTACGATAAACTTGTATTTGCAATAAAGTGAGTGGGAGCACTATAGAGTTTCCGAGAAGTATATGTGGTTGACATATTGTTGATCGGAAATAATGTAGAATTTCTGGAAGGCATAAAAGGTTGTTTGAAAAGTGTTTTTCAAAGGAAGACCTGGATAAAGCTACCAAATTGTTGAGCATCAAAATCTATAGAGATAGATCAAGATGCTTGATGAGACCTTCAATGAGTGCATACCTTGACAAGATTTTGAAAGAGTGCAAAATGGATCAGCCAGAGAAATAGTTCTTGTCTGATTTGTAAGGTGTGAAGTTGAGTGAGACTCAAAGCTCGATAACGGCAGAAGAAAGAGAAAGGACGAATGTCGTCCCCTATGCCTTAGCCATAGGCTCTATATTATGCCATGCTGTGTACCGCACCTGTGTGTGCCTTGCCATGAGTCTGTCAAGGGGTACAAGAGTGGTCCAGGAGTGGATCACTGGACAGCGGTCGGAATTATCCTTAGTAACCAGAGGACTAAGGAAATGTTTCTCGATTATGGAGGTGATAAAGAATTCATCGTAAGGAGTTACGTCGATACAAGCTTTAACACTAATCCGAATGACTCGTAGTAGCAATCTGGATACATATAGTGGAGCAGCCATTTGGAAATAGTACCAAGTGGAGTGTGGTAGCAGTGATTACGGTTTGACATAGAGATTTGCAAAGTACACACGGATCTGAATATCGCAGACCCGTTGACTATAAGACCTCTCTCACATGCAAAGCATGATCGAGCCCAGAACTCATTGGGTGTTAGATTCATAACAATGCGAATCACATGGTGATGTGAACTAGATTATTCACTCTAGTGCAAGTGGGAGACTGTTGGAAATATGCCCTAGAGGCAATATAAATTAGTTATTATCATATTTCCTTGTTCATGATAATCGTTTATTATCCATGCTATAATTGTATTGATCGGAGACTTCAATGCATGTGTGGATACATAGACAAAACCATGTCCCTAGTATGCCTCTAATGGACTAGCTCGTTGATCAAAGGATGGTTAAGGTTTCCTAGCCATGGACATGAGATGTCATTTGATAACGGGATCACATCATTAGGAGAATGATGTGATGGATAAGACCCAAACTACAAACATAGCATATGATCGTGTCAGTTTATTGCTACTGTTTTTTGCATGTCAAGTATATGTTCCTATGACCATGAGATCATGCAACTCACGGATATCGGAGGAGTGCCTTGTGTGTATCAAACGTCGCAACGTAACTGGGTGACTATAAAGGTGCTCTACAGGTATCTCCGATGGTGTCTGTTGAGTTGGCATGGATCGAGACTGGGATTTGTTACTCCGTGTGACGGAGAGGCATCTCAGGGCCCACTAGGTAATACAACATCACAACAAGCCTTGCAAGCAATGTGGCTAAGTGTTAGTCACGGGATCTTGTATTACGGAACGAGTAAAGAGACTTGCCATTAACGAGGTTGAACTAGGTATGGAGATACCGACGATCGAATCTCGGGCAAGTAACATACCGAAGAACAAAGGGAACGTTATACGGGATTAACTGAATCCTTGACATAGAGGTTCGACCGATAAAGATCTTCGTAGAATATGTAGGAACCAATGTGGACGTCCAGGTCCCGCCATTGTTTATTGACTGTAGAGGTGTCTCGGTCATGTCTACATAGTTCTCGAACCCGCAGGGTCTGCACACTTAAGGTTCGGTGACGTTCCGGTAGTGTAGAGTTATGCATGGTGGTGACCGAAGGTTGTTCGGAGTCCCGGATGAGATCCCGGACGTCACGAGGAGCTCCGAAATGGTCCGGAGGTAAAGATTCATATATAGGATGTCCCATTTTGGTCGCCGGAAAAGTTTCGGGCTCATCGGTAGTGTACCGGGAGTATCGGTAGTGTACCGGGAGTGCCGGTAGTGTACCGGGGGACCTCCGGGAGGGGTATTTCGACCCCAAGAGGTCCATGGGCTGTGGGAGAATAATAACCAGCCCTTATTGGGCTGGGAAAACAGCCACAAAGGCCCATGGCACAGGAGAGAAATTCCTAAAGCAAAAAGTGGAAAATCAGCCAATAGGAGGCAATCCTACTCCAACTAGGATTGGAGGTGAAGTAGGATTGCTCCCACCTCCTATTTCGGCCGACCCAAAGGCCTTGGCTGCCTCTCCTCTCCTCTCCTCCTATATATACTAGTGGATTGGGTGGTTTTTGGAAAGAATTTCCGGCCACGTGCTACCCGTTTCACCGGTGCACAGTTTCTCCTCTAGATCGGTTTTCCGCAGCGCTTAGGCGAAGCCCTGTCGGAATTGCTCCACCACCATCACCGGAGCGCCGTCACGCTGCCGGTGAACTCTCTCTCCTCTCCACCTCATCTCGCTGGATCGAGATGGTGGAGATCGTCATCAAGCTGCACGTGTGCTGAACGCGGAGGTGCCGTCCGTTCGGCGCTAGATCGGAAGGACCGTGATCGAGATCGCGAGACGGTTCGTGATGAGATCGCAGAACGGATCGTGATGAGTTCGCGGGACAGATTGTTATCAAGATCGTGAGATGGATCGTGATGAGCTCCCAGGACGGATCATGATGTGTTCGCGGGACGGTTCGTGATTGGATCGCGGGACGCTCGGCGATTTGGATCGTGAAGAAGTTCGACTACACCAACCGCGTTTCTTAACGCTTCCCGCTTAGCGATCTACAAGGGTACGTAGATCCACTCTCCCTCTCGTAGATGCTCATCACCATGGATAGGTTTGCGTGTGCGTAGGAAAATTTTTATTTCCCATGCGACGTTCCCCAACAGAGGCTACATGGGCTGTGAGAGGAGGTAAACCAGCCCCTAGTGGGCTGAACTAAGCCTCCTCTAAGGGCCCATGTGGCTGGAGTGGTTTGAGAAGGAAAAAATCCAAAGGTGGAGAGGTGGAAAGAGTTTGCAAGTGGAAAGGAGGAATCCTACACCTAATAGGATTGGAGTAGGACTCCTCCACCTCCAATTTCGACCAAACCTTGAGGGTTTGAGGCTGCCTCCTCCCCTCCCTTCCTCCTATATATACTAGAGGATTTAGAGGAAAAAGCTAACCCTAATAGCCACGTGCTACCTCTCCTCTAGTGCATAGTTTCTCCTCTAGATCGGTTTTCAGCGCTACTTAGGCAAAGCCCTGCCGGAATTGCTCCACCACCATCGCCGCAGGGTCATCACGCTGCTGGAGAACTTGTCTACCTCTCCGTTCCCTCTTGCTGGATCAAGAAGGTAGAGATCGCCATCGAGCTGTACGTATGCTGGACACAGAGGTGTTGTCCATTCGGCGCTACATCGGAAGGACCGTGATCAAGATCGCGAGACGGATCATGATCAGATCGCGGGACGGATCGTGATGAGTTCATGGGACGGATCATGATTGGATCGCGGGACGGATCATGATGAGATCGCGGGATGCTCGACGATTTGGATCACGAAGACGTTCGACTACACCAACCGCGTTTCTTAACGCTTCCTGCTTAGCGATATACAACGGTATGTAGATCCACTCTCCCTCTCGTAGATGCTCATCACCATGGATAGATCTTGCGTGTGCATAGAATTTTTTTGTTTCCCATGCAAACGTTCCCCAACAGTGGTATCAGAGCTAGGTCTATGTGTAGATGAGATCTCGAGTAGAACACAAAGAGTTTGTGGGCGTTGATGCTTAGATTTCTTCCTCCCTTGGTCGTGTTTTGGTTCACTGGTAATGTGGGATGAAGCAGCCCGGACCAACATTACTTGTACGCTTACGAGAGATCGGTTCCCTCAACTGCAACTTGTTGCAAAAGATGGCTGGCGGGTGGCAGTTTCTCCTGCTTTAGTTGGATCGGATTCGACAAAGGCGGTCCTTGAGAAGGTTGAAAAGCAACTTACGTATCACCGTTGTGGTTTATGCGTAGGTGAGAATTGTTCTTGCTAGATACCCATAGCAGCCACTTAAAACATGCAACAACAGTTAGAGGATGTCTAACTTGTTTTGGCAGGGTATGTTGTGATGTGATATGGCAAATTACATGATGTGATATATGTGATGTATGAGATGATCATGTGTTGTATAGAATATCACGACTTGCATGTCGATGAGTACGGCAACCGGCAGGAGCCATAAGGTTGTCTTTAATTATTGTATGACCTATGTGTCGATCATTAAGCGCTATGTAATGCTTTACATTATCGCTAAACGGTAGCAATAGTAGTAGAAGCATGATGGGCGTGACAACCCCTTTGGAGACACGTTGATGGAGATCAAGATGATGGAGATCATGGTGTCGTGCTGGTGACGATGGAGATCATGTCAGTGCTTCCAAGATGGAGATCAAAAGCACAAGTTCATGGCCATATCATGTCACTTATGATTTGCTTGTGATGTTGATCCTTTTATGCACCTTGTTTTGCTTAAGACGACAATAGCATTATAAGGTGATCCCTCACTTAATTTCAAGATAAATTGTGTTCTCCCTGAGTGTGCACCGTTGCGAAAGTTTTGCTTAAGACGACAATAGCATTATAAGCCTCAAATAATATTCATAGATAATCTGATCATAAATCCACAATTCATCGGATCTCAACAAACACACCGCAAAAGAAGATTACATCAGATAGATCACCATGAAGATCATGGAGAACTTTGTATTGAATATCAAAGAGATAGAAGAAGCCATCTAGATACTAGCTATGGACCCGAAGGTCTGATGTGAACTACTCACGCATCATCGGAGAGGCAATGGTGTTGATGAAGATGGCCACTGGTGATGAATTCCCCTCCGGCAGGATACCGGAACGGTCTCCCGATTGGTTTTTGGTTGCTGTGGAGGTCTGCAGCGGCGGAACTTGCGATCTAGGTTTAATTCTGAGGGTTTCCGTTTTTATAAGACCGTCTGGCGTCGGGAACAAGTCGAGAGGTGCCACGAGGAGCTCACGAGCCCCCTAGCCACGGCCAGGGAGGCCCGCGCCTCCCAGGCTCGTTGCTTCCTCGGGCCGCCTCTCCGGTATTTTTATCTTCAGCTATTTTTGATATTTTCCATAAAAAATCGCGGCGAAAGTTTTATTCCATTTGGACTCCGTTTGATATTCCTATCTGAAAAGGTCAAAAACACGGGAAAAACAGGAACTGGCACTGTGCACTGGATTAATAAGTTAGTCCCAAAAATAATATAAAATAGCATATTCATGCATATAAAACATCCAAAGTTGATAATATAATAGCATGGAACAATCAAAAATTATAGATATGTTGGAGACGTATCAAGCATCCCCAAGCTTAACTCCTGCTCGTCCTCGAGTAGGGAAGTGATAAAGAACGAATTTTTGATGTGGAATGCTACTTAACATATTTCTTTTATGTAATCTCTTTACTGTGGCATGAATGTTCAGGTCCATAAGATTCAAAACAATAGTCTAATATTTACATGAAAACAATAATACTTCAAGTATAATAGCAAAGTAATCATGAACTTTCGAAATAACAAAGCTAAAGAAAGTTATCCCTACAAAGTCATATAGTCTGGCTATGCTCCATCATCCCCACACAACGAATTTAAATCATGTACAACCCCGGTATTGATCAAGTAATTGTTTTCACACTCTTATTTTGTTCAAACTTTTTCAACTCTCACGCAATACATGAGCATGAGCCATGGATATAGCACTATAGGTGGAATAGAGTGTGGTGGAGGTTGTGAGGCAACAAGGAGGAGATGGTCACATTGACTAGGCGTATCAATAGGCTATGGAGATTCCCATCAATAGATATCAATGTGAATGAGTAGGGATTGCCATGAAACGGATGCACTAGAGCTATAAGTGTATGAAAGCTCACTAATGAAAACTAGTGGGTGTGCACCCAACTTGCTTGCTCACGAAGACCTAGGGAAATTTGAGGAAGCCCATCATTGGAATATACAAGCCAAGTTATATATGAAAATTTGCACTAGCATATGAAAGTGACAAAACAAGAGACTCTCTATCATGAAGATCATGGTGCTACTTTGAAGCACAAGTGTGGAAAAAGATAGTAGCATTGTCCCTTCTATCTTTTTCTCACATTTTTTGTTTGGGATCTTTGGCCTCTTTATATATATATATATATTTGGTGGGCATCTTTTGCCTCTTTTATTTCCTCACATGGGACAATGCTCTAATAATGATGATCGTCACACTTTTATTTACTTACAACTCGATACTTAGAACAATAATGACTCTATATGAATGAAAGTGATGGTCCATGTCATGAGACGGAACGGTGGAAGTTGCATGGCAATATATCTCGGACTGGCTATGAAAATGCCATAATAGGTAGGTATGGTGGCTGTTTTGAGGAAGGCATATGGTGGGTTTGTGCACCGGCGAAAGTTGCGCGGCACTAGAGAGGGTAGCAATGGTGGAAGGTGAAAGTGCATCTATTGTTGGGGAACGTCGCATGGGAAACAAAAAATTTCCTACGCACACGCAAACCTATCCATGGTGATTAGCATCTATGAGAGGGAGAGTGGATCTACATACCCTTGTAGATCGCTAAGCGGGAAGCGTTAAGAAACGCGTTGGTGTAGTCGAACATCTTCGCGATCCAAATCGCCGAGCGTCCCGCGATCTCATCACGATCCGTCCCGCGATCCCATCATGATCTGTCCCGCGATCTCATCACGATCTGTCTCACGATCTTGATCACGATCTGTCCCGCGAATTCATCACGATCCGTTCCGCGATCTCATCACGAACCGTCTCGCGATCTCGATCACGGTCCTTCCGATCTAGCGCCGAACGGACGGCACCTCCGCGTTCAGCACACGTGCGGCTTGATGACGATCTCCACCGTCTTGATGCAGCAAGAGGAGGTGGAGAGGAGAGAGACTTCATGGTCAGGGTGACGGTTCTCCGGTGATGGTGGTGGAGTGATTCCGACAGGGCTCCGCCTAAGCGCTGCGGAAAACCGATCTAGAGGAGAAACTGTGCACCGGTGAAACGGGTAGCACGTGGCCAGAAATTCTGTCCAAAAACCACCCAATCCACTAGTATATATAGGAGGAGAGGAGAGGATAGGCAGCCAAGGCCTTTGGGTCGGCCGAAATAGGAGGTGGGAGCAATCCTACTTCACCTCCAATCCTAGTTGGAGTAGGATTGCCTCCTATTGGCTGATTTTCCACTTTTTGCTTTAGGACTTTCTCTCCTGTGCCATGGGCCTTTGTGGCTGTTTTCCCAGCCCACTAAGGGCTGATTATTATTCTCCCACATCCCATGGACCTCTTGGGGTCGAAATACCCTCCCGGAGGCCTCCCGGTACACTACCGGCACTCCTGATACACTACCGGCACTCCCGGTACACTACCGATGAGCCCGAAACTTTTCCGGAAACCAAACTGGGACTTCCTATATATGAATCTTTACCTCCGGACCATTCCGGAGCTCCTCGTGACGTCTGGGATCTCATCCGAGACTCCGAACAAACTTCGGTCACCACCATACATAACTCTACACTACCGAAACGTCACCGAACCTTAAGTGTGCAGACCCTGCGGGTTCGAGAACTATGTAGACATGACCGAGACACCTCTACGGTCAATAACCAATGGCGGGACCTGGACGTCCACATTGGTTCCTACATATTCTACGAAGATCTTTATCGGTCGAACCTCTATGTCAAGGATTCAGTTAATCCCGTATAACGTTCCCTTTGTTCTTCGGTATGTTACTTGCCCGAGATTCGATCGTCGGTATCTCCATACCTAGTCCAACCTCGTTACTGGCAAGTCCCTTTACTCGTTCTGTAATACAAGATCCCGTGACTAACACTTAGCCACATTGCTTGCAAGGCTTGTTGTGATGTTGTATTACCGAGTGGGCCCTGGGATACCTCT
This sequence comes from Hordeum marinum, assembly GCA_022496015.1. Classification (NCBI taxonomy): domain Eukaryota; kingdom Viridiplantae; phylum Streptophyta; class Magnoliopsida; order Poales; family Poaceae; genus Hordeum; species Hordeum marinum. The sequence continues at coordinate 28,434,345 of CM039676.1, forward strand.
CCGTCACACGGAGTAACAAATCCCAGTCTCGATCCATGCCAACTCAACAGACACCATCGGAGATACCTGTAGAGCACCTTTATAGTCACCCAGTTACGTTGCGACGTTTGATACACACAAGGCACTCCTCCGATATCCATGAGTTGCATGATCTCATGGTCACAGGAACATATACTTGACATGCAGAAAACAGTAGCAATAAACTGACACGATCATATGCTATGTTTGTAGTTTGGGTCTTATCCATCACATCATTCTCCTAATGATGTGATCCCGTTATCAAATGACATCTCATGTCCATGGCTAGGAAACCTTAACCATCCTTTGATCAACGAGCTAGTCCATTAGAGGCATACTAGGGACATGGTTTTGTCTATGTATCGACACATGCATTTAAGTCTCCGATCAATATAATTATAGCATGGATAATAAACGATTATCATGAACAAGGAAATATGATAATAACTAATTTATTGTTGCCTCTAGGGCATATTTCCAACAGTCTCCCACTTGCACTAGAGTCAATAATCTAGTTCACATCACCATGTGATTCGCATTGTTATGAATCTAACACCCAATGAGTTTTGGGGCTCGATCATGCTTTGCATGTGAGAGAGGTCTTATAGTCAACGGGTCTGCGATATTCAGATCCGTGTGTACTTTGCAAATCTCTATGTCAAACCGTAAACACTGCTACCATACTCCACTTGGTACTATTTTCAAATGGCTGCTCCACTATACGTATCCAGATTGCTACTACTAGTCATCCGGATAGGTGTTAAAGCTTGCATCGACGTATCTCTTTACGACGAACTCTTTATCACCTCCATAATCAAGAAACATTTCCTTAGTCCTCTGGTTACTAAGGATAATTCCGACCGCTGTCCAGTGATCCACTCCTGGACCACTCTTGTACCCCTTGACAGACTCATCGCAAGGCACACATAGGTGCGGTACACAGCATGGCATAATATAGAGCCTATGGCTAAGGCATAGGGGACGACGTTCGTCCTTTCTCTTTCTTCTGCCGTTGTCAAGCTTTGAGTCTCACTCAACTTCACACCTTACAAACCATTTCTCTGGCTGATCCATTTTGAACTCTTCCAAAATCTTGTCAAGGTATGCACTCATTGAAAGTCTCATCAAGCATCTTGATCTATCTCTATAGATTTTGATGCTCAACAATTAGGTAGCTTTATCCAGGTCTTCCTTCGAAAAACACTTTTCAAACAACCTTTTAAGCCTTCCAGAAATTCTACATTATTTCCGATCAACAATATGTCAACCACATATACTTCTCAGAAATTCTATAGTGCTCCCACTCACTTTGTTGCAAGTACAAGTTTCTCGTAAACTTTGTATAAACTCAAAAACTTTCATCAACTCATCAAAGCGTATATTCCAACTCCGAGATGCTTGCTTCAGTCCATGGAAGGATCACCGAAGCTTGCACACCTTTTAGCATCCTTAGGACTGACAAAACCTTCTGGTTGTATCACCTACAACCTTTCCTCAAGTAAACCGTTAAGGAAACGATGTTTTGACATCCATCTGCGAGATTTCATAATTGAAAAATGCAGCAACTGCTAACATAATTCCAACAGACTTTTAGCATCGCTACGAGTGAGAAAGCCTCATCGCAGTCAACTCCTTGAACTTGTCACAAACAACTTTGCAAAAAGTGGAGCTTTACAAATGGTGACATTCACCATCAGTGTCTGTCTTCATTCTAAAGGTCCATTTGTACTCAACGACCTGTCGTCTAACGAGCAAGTCTACCAAAGTCTATACTTGGTTTTCATAAATGGATCCTATCTCGGATTTCATGGTCTCTAACCATTTGTCGGAATCCAGGCCCATCATCGCTTCTCCATAGCTCGTAGGTTCATCGTTGTCCAACAACATGACCTCCAAGACAGAGTTGTCGTACCACTTAGGAGCAGTACACATCCTTGTCGACCTACGAAGTTCGATAGTAACTTGATCTTGAAGCTTCATGATCATCATCATTAACTTCCTCTTCAACTAATGTAGGCTTCACAGAAACATCTTTCTGCGCTGCGCTACTCTTTGGTTGAACAAAGGTTTAACAACCTCATCAAGTTCTATCTTTCTCCCACTCAATTCTTTCGAGAGAAACATTTCCTCGAGAAAGGATCCGTTTTAGTAACAAACACTTTGCACTTGGATCTGAGATAGAAGGTTCACCCAACTGATCTTAGGGTATTCTATGAAGATGCATTTGTCCACCTTGGGTTCGACCTCATTAGGTGAAAACATTTTTCACACAAGTGCCGCAGCCCCAAGTATTAAGAAATGACAGCTTAGGTTTATATCAAACCATAATTCATATGGTGTCATCTCAACGGATTTAGATGGTGCCCTATTTAAAGTGAATGTAGTTGTCTCTAATGCATAACCCCAAAATTATAGTAGTAAAACGACAAGAGACATCATAGCACGCACCATGTCCAATAGAGCATAACTATCATGTTCGGACACACCATCACACCATGGTGTTCCAGGTGGCGTTTAGTTGTGAAACAACTTTCACATTGTCTTAAGTTGTATGCCAAACTCGTAACTCAGATATTCACCTCCACGATCATATCGTGGTCATTTTTATCTTCTTGTCACGATGATCTTTAAACTTCACTAATCCTGAAGGTAGAGAGAGCGTGCGATGTTGATCACATCAACCCTGGAAACACTTCCAACACATATCATCACCTCACCCTTAGCTAGTTCTCCGTTTATTCCGTAGCTTTTATTTCGAGTTACTAACATTTAGCAACCGAACCGGTATCCAATACCCAAGTGCTACTAAGAGTACTAGCAAGGTACACATTAGTAACTCGTATATCAAATATACTTCTATCAATGTTGCCAGCCTTCTTATCTACCAAGTATCTAAGGTTGTTCCGCTTCAGCAACCTCTCACCTCATAATAGAAGCACTTAGTCTCGGGTTTGAGTTCAACTTTGGGTTGCTTCACTAGAGCAGCAACTGACTTGCTATCCATGAAGTTTCCCTCCTTGCTCTTGCCCTTTTCGAAACTAGTGGTTTGATTAACCATCAACACTTGACGCTCCTTCTTGATTTCTACCTTCGCGGTGTCAAACATCGCGGACAGCTCAGGGATCAATACTTCTATCGCTGGTGTATTATAGTTCATCACTAAGTTCTAGTAGCTTTAGTGACAGTGACTTCGAGAACTATATCAATCACTATCTTATCTGGAAGATCAACTCCCACTTGATTCAAGCGATTGTAGTACCCAGACAATCTGAGTACATGCTCAACGATTGAGCTATCCTCCTTCATCTTACAGGCAAAGAATCTTGTTGGAGATCTCATATCTCGCAACACAGGCACGAGCCTGAGATCACAATCTCTGCCCCTAGAACATCTCATATGTTCCGTGATGTACAAAACGTTTCGGAGCCTCAATTCTAAGCCGTAATGCATGACGCACTAAACTATCAAGTAGTCATCGAAACGTGCCTGTCAGATGTTCACAACATCTATAGACGACGCTAGAGGGGGTGGCGCACCAAGCGGTGCATTAAGGACATAAGCCTTCTGTGCAGCAATGAGGACAATCCTCAGATCACGGACCCAGTCCGCAATATTGCTACCAACATCTTTTAACTCTATTTCTCTAGGAACATATACAAACTTAAGGGACCTACAGCGCGAGCTAGTAATCTACAACATAATTTGCAAATACACTTTGACTATGTTCATGATAATGAGTTCAATTAATCATATTACTTAAGAACTCCCACTCAAATTGACATCCCTCCGATCATTTGAGTGATACATGATCCAAATTCACCAACTCAAGTCCGATCATCACGTGAGTTGAGGTGGCTGCAATGGTGAACATCATTATGTTGATCATATCTACTATATGACTCATGTTCGACCTTTCGGTCTCTCGTGTTCCGAGGCCATGTCTGTACATGCTAGGCTCGTCAAGTTTAACCCGAGTGTTCTGCGCGTGCAAATCTGGCTTGCACCCGTTGTATGTGAACGTAGACTCTATCACACCCAATCATCACGTGGTGTCTCAACACGACGAACTTTCGCAACGGTGCACACTCGGGGAGAACACAGTTCATCTTGAAATTCAAGTGAGGGATCACCTTATAATGCTACCGCCGTACTAAGCAAAACAAGGTGCATAAAAGGATTAACATCTCATGCAATTCATAAGTGACATGATATGGCCATGAACTTGTGTTTAAGATCTCCATCTTCGAAACACCGGCATGATCTCCATCGTCACCGGCACAACACCATGATCTCCATTATCTTGATCTCCATCAATGTGTTGCCATTGGGGTTGTGGCGCCAGCCCTGCTTCTACTTCTATTGCTACTGCTTAGCGATAAAGTAAAGCATTACATAGCGCTTAATGATTGACACGCAGGTCATACAATAATTAAAGACAACCCTATGGATCCTGCCGGTTGCCGTACTCAACGACATGCAAGTCGTGAAATTCTATACATCACATGATCATCTCATACATCACATATATCTCATCATGTAATTGGCCATATCGCATCACAACATACCCTGCAAAAACAGGTTAGACGTCCTCTAATTGTTGTTGCATGTTTTGTGTGGCTGCTACGGGTATCTAGCAAGAACGATTCTCACCTATGCATAAACCACAACGGTGATACATAGATTGCTTTTCAACCTTCTCAAGGACCGCCTTTGTCGGATCCGATCCAACTAAAGTGAGAGAAACTGTCACTTGCAAGCCATCTAAGCAACAAGTTGCGTCGAGGGAACCGGTCTCTCGTAAGCGTACGAGTAATGTTGGTCCGGGCCGCTTCATCTCACAATCCCGCTGAACCAAAATCCGACCAAGGGAGGAAGCAATCTAAGCATCAACGCCCACAAACCTTTTGTGTTCTACTCGAGATCTCATCGAACCATCAACCTAGCTCATGATGCCACTGTTGGGGAACATCGCATGGGAAACAAAAAATTTCCTACGCACACGCAAACCTATCCATGGTGATGAGCATCTACGAGAGGGAGAGTGGATCTACATACCCTTGTAGATCGCTAAGCGGGAAGCGTTAAGAAACGTGGTTGGTGTAGTTGAACATCTTCGCGATCCAAATCGCCGAGCGTCCCGCGATCTCATCACGATCCGTCTCGCGATCCCATCATGATCCGTCCCGCGATCTCATCACGATCCGTCTCACGATCTTGATCACGATCTGTCCCGCGAATTTATCACGATCCGTTCCGCGATCTCATCACGAACCATCTCGCGATCTCGATCACGGTCCTTCCGATCTAGCGCCGAACGGACGGCACCTCCGCGTTCAGCACACGTGCGGCTTGATGACGATCTCCACCGTCTTGATCCAGCAAGAGGAGGTGGAGAGGAGAGAGAGTTCACCGGCAGCATGACGGTGCTCCGGTGATGGTGGTGGAGTGATTCCGGCAGGGCTTCGCCTAAGCGCTGCGGAAAACCGATCTAGAGGAGAAACTGTGCACCGGTGAAACGGGTAGCACGTGGCCAGAAATTCTGTCCAAAAACCACCCAATCCACTAGTATATATAGGAGGAGAGGAGAGGAGAGGCAGCCAAGGCCTTTGGGTCGGCCAAAATAGGAGGTGGGAGCAATCCTACTTCACCTCCAATCCTAGTTGGAGTAGGATTGCCTCCTATTGGCTGATTTTCCACTTTTTGCTTTAGGACTTTCTCTCCTGCGCCATGGGCCTTTGTGGCTGTTTTCCCAGCCCACCAAGGGCTGGTTATTATTCGCCCACAGCCCATGGACCTCTTGGGGTCGAAATACCCCTCCCGGAGGCCTCCCGGTACACTACCGGCACTCCCGGTACACTACCGGCACTCCCGGTACACTACCGATGAGCCCGAAACTTTTCCGGAAACCAAACTGGGACTTCCTATATATGAATCTTTACCTCCGGACCATTCCGGATCTCCTTGTGACGTCCGGGATCTCATCTGGGACTCCGAACAAACTTCGGTCACCACCATACATAACTCTACACTACCGAAACGTCACCGAACCTTAAGTGTGCAGACCCTGCGGGTTCGAGAACTATGTAGACATGACCGAGACACCTCTATGGTCAATAACCAATGGCGGGACCTGGACGTCCACATTGGTTCCTAAATATTCTACGAAGATCTTTATCGGTCGAACCTCTATGTCAAGGATTCAGTTAATCCCATATAACGTTCCCTTTGTTCTTCGGTATGTTACTTGCCCGAGATTCGATCGTCGGTATCTCCATACCTAGTCCAACCTCGTTACTGGCAAGTCCCTTTACTCGTTACGTAATACAAGATCCCGTGACTAACACTTAGCCACATTGCTTGCAAGGCTTGTTGTGATGTTGTATTACCGAGTGGGCCCTAGGATACCTCTCCGTCATACGGAGTAACAAATCCCAGTCTCGATCCATGCCAACTCAACAGACACCATCGGAGATACCTGTAGAGCACCTTTATAGTCACCCAGTTACGTTGCGACGTTTGATACACACAAGGCACTCCTCCGATATCCGTGAGTTGCATGATCTCATGGTCATAGGAACATATACTTGACATGCAGAAAACAGTAGCAATAAACTGACACGATCATATGATATGTTTGTAGTTTGGGTCTTATCCATCACATCATTCTCCTAATGATGTTATCCCGTTATCAAATGACATCTCATGTCCATGGCTAGGAAACCTTAACCATCCTTTGATCAACGAGCTAGTCCATTAGAGGCATACTAGGGACATGGTTTTGTCTATGTATCCACACATGCATTTAAGTCTCTGATCAATACAATTATAGCATGGATAATAAAAATTTATCATGAACAAGGAAATATGATAATAACTAATTTATTATTTCCTCTAGGGCATATTTCCAACATCTATACCATGGACTCACATTAGTCATGAAGAACTCATATACTTATTGCAAAAGTTTTATTAGTAATCGAAACAAAGTGCTAAATGCATACTCCTAGGGGAAGGATTGGTAGGAGTTAACCATCGCGCGATCCCGACCCCTACACAAAGGATGACAATCAATAAATCAATTATGCTCCGACTTCCTAACATAGCGGTTCACCATACACGCATGCTACGGGAGTCACTAACTTCAACACAAGTATTTCTAGATTCACAACACCCTACTAACATAACTCTAATATTACCATATCCATATCTCAAAACTAATTGCGAGGAATCAATCTTATCTTACTAATCAATGCACTTGAATATGAAAGTTTTTATTATATCCTCTTTGGATGCCTATCATATTTAGGACTAATTTCATAACACATGCCAATTACCAAGTTACTTAGAGAGCGCACTCTCAAAATGATATAAGTGAATATTCGAGAGTTTGTATTTCTACAAAATATGACACCGTCGTGCTCTACAAAGATTTAAGTGAAGCACTAGAGCAAAATTATCTAGCTCAAAAGATATAAGTGAAGCACATGGGAGCAAAATTACCAGTCTCAAAAGATATAAGTGAACCACATGGGAGAAAAAATACTAAGCTCAAAAATTATAAGTGAAGCACATGTGAGCTAAATTACCAAGCTCAAAAGATATAAGTGAAGCACGTGTGAGCAAAATTGCCTAACTCAAAAGATATAAGAGAAGCTCATTGAGTATTCTAACAAATTCACGATGAGTGCATGTATCTCTCAAAAGGTGTTCAGCAAGGATGATTGTGAAAAAACAAAAATCAAAGACTCCTATAATACGCGACGCTCCAAGAAAAACACATATCATGTGGTGAATAAAAATATAGCTCCGAGTAACGTTACCGATGGATTGAAGACGAAAGAGGGGGTGCCTTCCCGGGGAATCCCCAAGCTTATACTTTTTGGTGTGCTTGAATTTTTCTTGGTATGACTTGGGCATCCCCAATCTTAGGCTCTTGCCACTCTTTATTCCATTGTCCATAAGAACATCACCCAAAACTTAAAAACTTCACAACACAAAATTTAAACAGAAACTCGTGATAGCATTAGCATAAGAAAACAAACCACCAACTTTTTAGGTAATGTAGTAAACTTTAATTTCCATTTAGATTGATGTTATATTACTGTATTCTCACTTTCCCATGGCTCGTACCCCCCGATACTACCCATAGTTTCATCAAAATAAGCAATCAACACAACAAAAACAGAATCTGTCAAAAACAGAACAGTCTCTAGCAATATGTATATTTCGTATACCTCTGCTAACTCAAAAATTCTGTAAAACTTATGAAAATTAGTTAAATTTGCGTATAAATCAGCAGCAAAAATAGTCAACTCAAAATATCTTTCTGGATAGGAATGAAAAATAATATCGTGAGCACAAAGTTTCTGTCTTTTTCCAGCATGATTAAACAACTATCACCAAAACTAATCATAAAGGTTCAACTTGGCACAAACACTAATTAAAACATAAAAACCACAAACATAACAGAACCATGATGGTGTTGACTCAACAAAACAGAAAGTAAAAAGCAAAAATAAACCTATTCATTAGGTTGCCTCCCAACAAGCGCTATTGTTTAACGCCCTTAGCTAGGCATAAGGCAATAGAATCAAGTATTGTCATCTTTAGTGCTCAAACCATAAGTAGCTCTCATAATGGATTCATAAGGAAATTTTATTATCTTTCTAGGAAAATGTTCCATTCCCTTCTTCAATGGAAATTGAAATTTAATATTCCCTTCCTTCATATCAATAACCGCACCAATAGTCCTAAGGAAAGGTCTACCAAGAATAATGGGACATGTAGGATTGCAATCAATATCAAGCACAATGAAATCCACGAGCACATAGTTCCTATTTGCAATAATAATAACATCATTAATCCTTCCCATAGGTTTCTTAATAGTAGAATCCGCAAGGTGCAAATTAAGAGAGCATTTATCAATCTCACTGAAACCTAGAACATCACATAAAGATTTTGGAATTGTGGAAACACTAGCACCCAAATCACACAAAGCATGGCATTCATAATTTTTAATATTGATTTTTATAGTAGGTTCCCACTCATCATGAAGTTTTCTAGGAATAGATATTTCCAACTCAAGTCTCTCTTCAAGAGATTTCATCATAGCATCAAGGATATGTTTAGTAAAAGCCTTATTTTGGCTATAAGCATGTGGAGAGTTTAGCATGGAATGCACCAAGGAAATACATTCAATCAAACAAAAACTATCATAATTAAATTCCTTGAGATGTAAAGTAGTAGTTTCATCACTATTCAAAGTTTTGATATCTTCTACTCCACTTTTAGTATTTTTAGCATAAAGATAAATAGACTCCGAATCATTGGGGCGTTTCTCAACCAAAGTGGATTCACATACATCCCCATCATCATTAAGATTAACATTATAAAACAAGGATTCAATAGGAGTCACATCAAGTACTTTAATATCTTCGTGATTCTTATCACGAGAACACGCCTTTTTGAGCCATTCATGTCTAGCACGAATCGAGCGGTTCTTTCTCTCATTCATAGAAATACGCATAGCTTTCAAAGTTTCATCCATATTAATATTGGGAGGAACACATCTCAATTTCAAAGCATCAATATCAAGAGACATTCTATCAACAGTCCTAGCCAAGTCATCAATTTTAAGCAGTTTTTCTTCTATGGAAGCATTGAAAATATTTTGTGAATTAATAAACTCCTTAATATTACTCTCAAGATCAGAGGGTATTTTATTATAATTTCCATGAGAATTGTTATAGGAATTTCCAAAATTATTAGAGAGATTACTAGGAAAAAGCCTAGGATTAAAGTTACCTCTATAAGCATTGTTGTTACCAAAATTATTCCTACCAACAAAATTAACAACCAAATTTTCATTGCTATTATCAATCAAGGAAGATAAAGGCATATCATTAGGATCTAGAGGAACACTTTTACTAGCAACCAACTTCATTAACTCATCCATCTTAGCACTCAAAGAGTTAATTTCTTCTATAGCATGCACCTTTTTACTAGTAGGTGACCTTTCAGTGTGCCATTGAGAATAATTTATCATGATATTATCTAAGAGTTTTGTAGCTTCTCCTAGTGTGATTTCCATAAAAGTTCCATCGGAGGCTGAATCCAAGATATTTCTAGAAGCAAAATTCAAACCAGCATAGAAAATTTGTGTAATCATCCAAAGACTTAGACCATGAGCGGGACAATTTCTAATCATCAATTTCATTCTCTCCCAAGATTGTGCAACATGTTCATGATCTAGTTGCTTAAAATTCATGATATCATTACGGAGAGAGATAATCTTAGAAGGTGGAAAATACTTGGAAATAAAGGAATCTTTACACTTGTTCCATGAATCAATACTATTTTTAGGTAAAGATGAAAACCAAGTCTTTGCTCGATCTCGTAGTGAGAACAGAAATAGCTTCAATTTAATCATATCATTATCCACATCTCTCTTCTTTTGCATATCGCATAATTCAATAAAGGTATTAAGATGGGATGCGGCATCTTCACTCGGAAGGCCGGAAAATTGCTCTTTCATAACAAGATTCAACAAGGCAGCATTAATTTCATATGATTCCGCACTAGTGGCGGGAGCAATTAGAGTACTAATAAAATCATTGTTATTAGTATTAGAGAAATCACACAATGTAGTGTTTTCAGACATGGTGACTTAGCAAGCAAACAAGCACACAAGCAAACAGAAAGCAAGTGAAAGAAAAGGGCAAATAAAGAAAGGCAAATATTTTTGTAACTTTTGTTTTTTAGAAGTGGGGGAGAGGAAAACGAGAGGGAAATAGCAAATAATGTAAATTCAAGAGATGAGTTTGTGATAGGTACATGTAGATATGCTTCACTTGATTACTCCCCGGCAACGGCGCCAGAAATTCTTCCTGCTACTTCTCTGCAACGTTGCCAGAAATTGGCAAGTTGACGGGAGAATTCTTGTCTTGCGTTCGTATTTCCCTTGAAGAGGAAAGGGTGATGCAGCAAAGTAGAGATAAGTATTTCCCTCAGTTTGAGAACCAAGGTATCAATCCAGTAGGATGTAACATCCCAAACTTTGGAATGTTATAGTAAATATTAGAAGGAATGCTTGTTTGCTTGAGTGATTGAAATTGAGTGAAAATTTGAAACTTTTTGAAAACTTTTAAATGAGAGGGAATAAAATAACTTTCCAAAAACTTTCACTCTGTAGGAATTCAAATTCATTTCATCACAAAATCCCAGAGTGAAGATGATATGACTTCTTCCATTTAAAGAAATGAAAAGGGATTTGAAAATGGTTTGAATTTCATTGGAAAATATTTCAAATTCAGAAACTTGATGCAACTCAATGATTTTCATGAGAGAGCATAAAAGGACTTCTTCAAATTATATGAAATATGAGTTGGAAGTTTAAAAGAAGGATATGAAAACTATTTGAGAATTTCTCATATGGAGTTTCACTTCCATATTTGAATTCCCTATTTGAATTTGTAAGCATTCAAACCCCTTGACAAAGTTTTCGAGAGGAGTAATATGACAATCCAAACCAGGGGTATTCTTGTGAAGTATTTGAACCATAAAACCCAAGGGGTTATTTGAAAAATATTTTCAAAAATAAATAAAGCCATTTAGGCATTTTCTGAAAATAAATTTTTTTAGTATTTAATTTGGCCGTGGAAAAATAATCATTAAATGGCATTTATTTTCTTGATCATTTTGGTATATGAAACTTTATTTTTTGGACAGGTTTTGAATGCCTTAATGATGTTTTTAATGCCCTGTAAATTAATAAAGGAAACTATTAAATGTTAGTATTAAAGCCCACCGACCCACCGCCCATAACCCCTCCCGAAACTCATCTGGACCGGTCACGGACGCCACTAACCCTGCCCCCTCTCTCTCTCTCTGATGCATGGGACCCCGACCGACTGAGCCATCCCCACGGTCGTCCCCTTCATCGCGCCCCAGACATCGCCGGCGAGCTCATCGCCCCGAATCTCGCTCCCTTTCCTTTCCCCCACCCCGTGCTGCCCCTATAAGTAAGCCCGGGTCCCTCTGCGCTGCATTCCAACCCCGAAACCCCACTCCCCTCGCCAGAACCGCCCCACCGCCACCTCGCCGGAGTTCGACCACCTCCCGACGCTCCCCGAGCCCCTGGCTCTCGCCTTCGACGCTCCCTCCCCTCGCTGTCACCACCAACGGACGCCGGAGGATCCACGCCGTCGATCGGAGGCCTCACCATCGCCAGAGGATAGCCGAAGCACCATCCCCATCGCCCCCGCCTCCTCCGCCTCACCGGAGACCACGTCGGAGCTACCCCCCCCCCCCTCTGTAAGTCATCGGCGACGCCATCCTCCGTTCGATCTCACTTCAATGGCTAGGATTAGATCACTTAAACCCGAACCGTTTTCTTTTAGATATCGGCAGTCCGCTCGAATCGCTAGAACACGCACCCTCCGTAGCCTATCAGAATCTGCCACATAGCACCCTGTCCGTTAGCTAGTATTTTTCCTTTTCTTTTTTTGTTTTAGAAAATAGAATAGGTTATGTTTTTATTTTTTTATATCTTTTAGGATATTTAGAGCTTTTGATTGATTCTTTTTGCACTGTGTCACAAATTTGTTCTAGTTTCTGTAGATGTCCAGTTTAACCAAATTTGAATAATTTTAAATTGAATTCAAAAAGATTTGATTCAAATATTATTTTCTGAATATTTTGAGTTTAAAAATTTATTTTGTGTTGATTCTTTTTGCTTTGTTACTTTTGAAAATAGGATCAAATGTAAAGAAAACCAACTCTTGGTTGTGTTGATGTAGTTTTGTTATTTTGAGTTTTGTCTTATGTATTTCCTTCATCACCACCTTAGTTGTGTTGATGTAGTTTTGTTATTTTGAGTTTTGTCTTAAGTAATTCCTTCATCACAACCTTGTTGCTTTTGGTTTTATGTTACTTTTTGATTGTTAGAATTGATTGCTAGTATGATTGCTTATATGAGTGAAATGTTTGATTATAGATTTTTATCGGAGAGTGACGAATAGTCTATCAAGTTACTTTTGAGAGCGATATTTTTCTTCATCAAAAGTACAGGCAAGTTCACTTTGACCATCTTTTTCATACCTATGTTTTATTGCATGTAGTGACATCATTCCACAAATCCCTCCAGTAGTGTTATTGAAATTCTTGTAGTTGAGTAGAATGCATGAGGTAGGAACCCACCACTTGTTACTAAAGCCCCAGGAACGTTAGTTATATCAATGCTATGCTAAAGTAGACGGGGTCTGGTATGAGTGATCGTGAGTGGTGTGAGAAGGAGGACTCTACGTCAAGACGACAACTTCAGGAAGGCATCTTCAAGTCTTGCATCTTCAAGACCTCATGACTTGGAGACTCGAGAAACAAGTTTTCAATACACATTACTGGGTGAAGGATGGTTGGAACGGCACCCTGGGGAAGCCAGTGGTTATCCTAGGTGTTGCTGGGGAAGTGCCAGTATTCACGCGGAAAGCCTCACCCAGACCCAAAGAGACGGATGAATACTTCATGCCCAGAAGCTTACCTGTGTAGCCACAAGTCAATATGGGCTCTGGCTTGGTTGAACTTTGTTGTGACTCTGGCTAGGCAGTGCTACGAGATGTAGTCGACGTTAGGATTGGATGGGCACTGTCGGTAGTCAGGGAAACACTTTGAAAGACCATGTTTCGTTCATCCTGTCCTCAAACACCATGGAGTGCAAGGACTTCCCAGGAGGGAACGAATCTTGTGGGTAAAGTACACAAAACTCTACAGAGTTAAACCTAATCGATTAGCCGTGTTCCCGTATATGGACAATTTGAGCTTCTAGACCTGGATCTATCTCTGAACTCTCAACACTGGACTGATAATTAATTGTGGGCAACTTATCATACTTGTGGGCATTTAGACATCGGTTGGCGGAACCATGTCATGATAGGTAACTCTATAGTGAAATTCTTGATATTCCTTTGTTGTAGGAAAATAAAATCAGCTTTTACGCAAAAACTCACACACAGAGCCACAAAGCCTTTTGCATATAGAATAGTTTTTATCTTCTGTTCTGCTATGGTGATCTTGCCAGTACATTCAATGTATTGACCTACACGGCTGCAACGTCTTATGTTGCAGATACTCTTCTATGACAAGTAAGAGTACGATTCAGGGTTACGGTCCGCACTCAACCTGCCCTTGGTGTTATTGGGACTCCACTCCCGTTGACCGCTTCCGCTGAAATTTTAAGGTATATATCAGTTTTACGTTAATTACATGTGATTGCACTTTCATATATACATTGATGTACTGTGTGTGCCAGCATACTGATCCAGGGATGGCACAGAACACACAAAGGCTTGACTCGTCTTGAGTCGGGTCGCTATGGAGATGGTATCAGAGCACATGTTGACTGTAGGACGTAACCCTAGACAACTGGAAAACCCATAGGATAGGATATCTCTCAAACTCTATTCTCAAAAGATCTTTTACTCCTCCTCTCTTCTGAGTTTTATCAACTAGTTAGATAATACCCTTGTCCCTTGACCATTATGGAAAGAGCTACAAAAGGATTGAAGACTATAGAGACCTGAAGAAATTGAAGACCATGAAGAACTTCCAAGATATTATGCCCCTAGAAGACCAAACCCCCGTTGTATACTTACGTTAGATACGATGATTTGTGAGATGTCAATTGTGTGTAAATTTTGCGACAACCACAAATAAAATCTATTTACAAAACCATTGTTTGTATTGTGTGTATTCCCTCCTTTCTCTCTCGCATCTCAGCCCCAAAACCTTGAACCCAATAGATGATGAATGAAGCTGGACTTGTGTATTCTGGATCAATGACCCGCCTAGAGACGGAAGAATGGATTCAAAACATGGAGGATCACCTAAGGGGTAACCATGTTGCAAGGAACGAGATGGTCCAGTATGCTTTTCGATGCCTTGTAGAAGGTGCTGCAAATTAGTGAAAGATGCATGAAGCTATCCATGATACGCAAACATCAATCACTTGGGAAGAATTCAAGATGACTCTGCAAGAATCTCATGTTGTCACCAACACCCAGAAGCCATGTTGCAAAGATGTGAAGAATATTTGTGCATGCAAGATATGTGGAGAGATAGGACACCCCCAGGTAGAACACAAGGATGGATGCCCTCATTGTGAAGAAAATCACCCTGCAGAGGAATGCCCAACTGGCAGGTGACATGTTTCTTGTGTGAAGGAACTACACATTACCCGGCTCAATGCCAAGTGTACCCCAAGGTACAAGAAGTCATCAAGCAGCAGAAGAAAGCCATGAAGGAAGTCTTCAGAGAAAAATTAGGAGAACTTGTGATGAAGGAAGATGTTGAAGACCCTAATGGAGAAGGCCTAACCAGATTCTACTCCAATGCCTGCTATTCATGTGGAGAAGAAGGACATTTCTCACAGGACTGTACGAAGGAAAGAAAAGAGTATCTGGGAAACTTCTCGACAGAAGAAGTGGAGTTTGATCCACAGGAAATTGAAAGTTTGATCGGAACAAAGAAGCCCAGTAAGAGAAAACAAAGATGTTCTCAGAACAACCCAATTTCGGCAAAGAAGGATCTGAGTCAGATCATGTGTTACATGTGCAAGAAGACAGAACATTACTCCTATACCTGCCCGGAGAAGAAGGCTAAACATGAGTAGTCTGAGTTTTGGATTTTGGACGTAATAAATGTAATAGGTAGCACTCTTATCATTTTGAAGTTATGGAACGGAAGTCTTAAAGTTTGTAATAAGTTCATGAGATCAATGGAATTTATGGTGTCATGATTTTCCTATGTTGAATTATATGAATTGCTACTCTATGAACAAAGATCACGGACCAATTTCGAGGATATGAGAAAAATATGGTCTATGCAAGCATGAGTACATTTCATTTTAAGTGTGGTAGTAACCACAGGGATAAATGAATGAAGAAAATACCATCCATATTAAGGAGTTTGGATAACTGAATATAGGTGAAGAGAATGTGGAACCACCTCAAAACTATCTGGATGATAACCTTTCAAACAAAGTGCTTTCGAAGCTAGAATGTTGAGAAAAAGAAAGATTGTGATGAAACCATACCCAAGGTTAAACAGACCAATGGAAAGGAATATGGATTCCGCAGAGTGGAATCTAAACAAGAATAAGTTTGTGAAGGGCATAATGGAGTGAACTGAAGGTAATGTTGGAGTATGGAATGATAGTAACCCCAAGAGAGAGTTAAAGATATTGAAGTATTCAAGTGAACCCACAACCCACTGACCACAAGATTGATAAGGATCAAGTCCTATCTTTGTGAAGGAAGAAACTTGGAAGAAGCTACGACTGATCAGCAAACGTTTTTCTTAGGATTATACGAAAACCTGAGAGTTGTGAAGAAAACGATAGGTGTTTTTGTTCAGCTTGCAGAATCAATGGATTTATCCGAACTTTGTTCGTTGACAAGAGAAATTTCTGCAATGCTTGTGAGGAAGCCCAAGTGTTAGAATACGAGATTCGCTAAACCTTATACAAGGCAATGATTTCAGTGCGACATGGCTTGGCCACCATGACGACTTACTCTTATCATTTCTCTTGCTATTCGGAATGGTAAATCTGAGTGACTTACCCATAGTAAAGAGACGACGTTCTTTGAAGCTTTTGTTTAAGCCCTAGAATGGTATGAAGGAAACCCCTTGTACATGACAGTTGATATCACATGTAGGAATTTTACGATGAGGAATGAAGCCAAGACCCATTTCATTGCAGGGTAACCACTAATGGTAGACCACCATGAGCTCTTCGATAGGTTATTTAGAATAATCACGAGACATGTTAGTTAACAAGACCCAATATCGGAGGAAATGCTTTTTGTTATGAGCTCACAAGATTTTGATTTAATGAAACAACATCACCGAAGGAGCCATCGTGAAGTATGTGAAGAGACATATGCACCCAGAGGACGGTCTTGATTTTTGAGGGACCAGTAACTCTCATTTTAACTGTGGTAGACCCCACACCTTCTTGGTCAATGGATTTGTTAGAAGACCCCAAACCCTAACCTATTCTTTCTAGCCCTTTCAAATCTTGAGGACGAGATTCATTTTAAGTGTGGTAGTTTGTAACATCCCAAACTTTGGAATGTTCTAATAAATATTAGAAGGAATGCTTGTTTGCTTGAGTGATTGAAATTGAGTGAAAATTTGAAACTTTTTGAAAACTTTTGAATGAGAGGGAATAAAATGACTTTCCCAAAACTTTCACTCTATAGGAATTCAAATTCATTTCATCACAAAATCCCAGAGTGAAGATGATATGACTTCTTCCATTTAAAGAAATGAAAAGGGATTTGAAAATGGTTTGAATTTCATTTGAAAATATTTCAAATTCAGAAACTTTATGCAACTCAATGATTTTCATGAGAGAGGATAAAAGGACTTCTTCAAATTATATGAAATATGAGTTGGAAGTTTAAAAGAAGGATATGAAAACTATTTGAGAATTTCTCATATGGAGTTTCACTTCCATATTTGAATTCCCTATTTGAATTTATAAGCATTCAAACCCCTTGACAAAGTTTTTGAGAGGAGTAATATGACACTCCAAACCAGGGGTATTTTTGTGAAGTATTTGAACCATAAAACCCAAGGGGTTATTTGAAAAATATTTGCAAAAATAAATAAAGCCATTTAGGCATTTTCTGAAAATATTTTTTTTGTATTTAATTTGGACATGGAAAAATGTTCATTAAATGGCATTTATTTTCCTGATCATTTTGGTATATAGAACTTTATTTTTTGGACAGGTTTTGAATGCCTTAATGATGTTTTTAATGCCCTGTAAATTAATAAAGGAAACTATTAAACGTTAGTATTAAAGCCCACCGGCCCATCGCCCATAACCCCTCCCGAAACTCCTCCAGACCGGTCACCGAGGCCACTAACGCCGCCCCCCCCCCCCCCCCCCTCTCTCTGACGTGTGGGACCTCGACCGACCGAGCCATCCCCACGGTCGTCCCCTCCATCATGCCCCTGACATCGCCGGCAAGCTCATCGCCCCGGATCTCGCTCCCTTTCCTTGCCCTGACCCCGTGCTGCCCCTATAAGTAAGCCCCAGTCCCTCCACGCTCCATTCCAACCCCGAAACCCACTCCCCCCGGCAGATTCGCCCCACTGCCACCTCGCCGGAGTTCGGCCACCTCCCGACGCTCCCCGAGCTCCTGGCGCTCGCCCTCGACGCTCCCTCGCCTCGCCGTCTCCACCAACGGACACCGGAGGATCCCCGCCGTCGATTGGAGGCCTCACCATCGGCGAAGCACCGTCCCCGTCGCCCCCGCCTCCTCTGCCTCGCCGGAGCTCCCCCCCTATGTAAGTCGTCGGCGACGCCATCCTCCGTTTGATCTCACTTCAACGGCTAGGATTAGATCACTTAAACCTGTACCGTTTTCTTTTAGATATCGGTCGTCCGCTCGAATCGGTAGAACAGGCACCCTCCGTAGCCTATCAGAATCTGCCACGTAGCACCATGTCCGTTAGCTAGTATTTTTCCTTTTCTGTTTTTATTTTAGAAAACAAAATATGTTATGTTTTTATTTTTGTTATATCTTTTAGGATATTTAGAGTTTTTGATTGATTCTTTTTTGCATTGTGTCACAAATTTGTTCTAGTTTCTGTAGATATCAAGTTTGACCATATTTGAATAATTTAAAATTGAATTCAAACAGATTTGATTCAAATCTTATTTTCTGAATATCTTGATTTTAAAATTTTATTTTGAGTTGATTCTTTTTGCTACTTATCACTAGTGACCTTAGTTATCAGTTGGTAGAGTTTGGAAATTTTTAGAATATTTGAAAGTAGTATTTTCAACCAAAACAGATTCTTTTATATTAGTTGATAGATTTTATAGTAGTATTTTGAAAGTAGGTTTATTTATATTTCTTTTGTTTTAAATTGATTTAATTTATTTTCTTTTATATTAGTTGATAGATTTTATAAATTTTTCTGTTAGATAACTGTAACCCCTCAAACAAATTTTGTTTTATTAGTTGATTGCATGAAAATCAATTCTAGTTCAATTATAACTTGCAATTTGATTTTCATTGCTAGTTGATCCACTATTTGAAAATAGTTTCCACAAATTATTTATAAGTTTGATTTTATGTTAATCTAAGTTTAGACCAGAAACAATTTGTATTATAGTTGAGATTGTTTGTGGTTTAAGCCAAGGATGACCTTGTTTCATATCAAAGGAAGAATCTTTATAAAAGCTTTTCAATTAATGCCCTTCGCAAAATAAAGATTTATGAGAAAATCATTTCTGTTAATTATTTGTTTTAAAATTTGTTTTTATTTAATTAAATTAGTGTTTTCTTGCTGATATGTTCTAGTAGTTAAAAACTTAGGTTGTTTAGAGTATTGGTTTTCTTAGTTATTACTTGTTCTTCAAAAGTAATTCTTTTTGCTTGTAAAATATTTACTAAAATATTTTTGTTTCGTTACTTTTGAAAA
The DNA here is from genome assembly GCA_022496015.1 of Hordeum marinum. Classification (NCBI taxonomy): domain Eukaryota; kingdom Viridiplantae; phylum Streptophyta; class Magnoliopsida; order Poales; family Poaceae; genus Hordeum; species Hordeum marinum. The sequence goes on from CM039676.1 coordinate 28,453,857, forward strand.
TAGGATCAAATGTGAAGAAAACCAACTCTTGGTTGTGTTGATGTAGTTTTGTTATTTTGAGTTTTGTCTTAAGTATTTCCTTCATCACCACCTTAGTTGTGTTGATGTAGTTTTGTTATTTTGAGTTTTGTCTTAAGTAATTCCTTCATCACAACCTTGTTGCTTTTGGTTTTATGTTACTTTTTGATTGTTAGAATTGATTGCTAGTATGATTGCTTATATGAGTGAAATGTTTGATTATAGATTTTTATCGGAGAGTGACGAATAGTCTATCAAGTTACTTTTGAGAGCGATATTTTTCTTCATCAAAAGTACAGGCAAGTTCACTTTGACCATCTTTTTCATACCTATGTTTTATTGCATGTAGTGACATCATTCCACAAATCCCTCCAGTAGTGTTATTGAAATTCTTGTAGTTGAGTAGAATGCATGAGGTAGGAACCTGTAGCGACCCGACCTGAAAGGTCAAGTCTCCGGTGTTTCCGTACCATCCCAAGATCATGCTGGTACACACACGGTACATCAATGTTTATATCAAAGGGAAATCACACAGCATTATATTAATCGAAAACTCATATTGAGTCCTTTATTACAATAAAATTACAATAAAGTGGCCAAAAGCCAACTCATGAGAATATCTAAATCTTGCGGAAGCGTCGAAGGTAGATGAGTCCATCTGACTCCAAGGGCATCTCACTGAGCATAGAACGTGTCCTCACTCCTGGTCGGAAAAATATTCTGCAACATGATACGTTGCAGCCGTGTAGGTCAGCATCTGGAATATGCCGGCAAAGTCACAAGAGAAGGGTAAAAAGGTAGTCATCTAGTCTATATGCATATATGGCAGGTGGGGTGGTAAGTTTTGCATAAAGCCAATTTTTTTCCTACATCAAGAAAAGGGGCTAAGCAAAATATTACTAAGTTGGTTGATTAATGAGATGGTTCCACCAACCAATTCTCATACCCAAAATTATTAAATACCCACATCATCATATTATTTGTGTTGAGAATTCCGGAAGTTCCAATTCCTTTGGCTCAAGTCGTCCATGACCGTGGACACGGCTAATCGATTAGGTTTAAGTACTCTGCAGAGTTTTGCACACGTTCCCCACAAGATTTGTTTGCCTCCGTTTGATTTCTCGCACTTCAGGGTGTTTGAGAAACGGATGACCAAAACATGGTCTTCCAAAGGGTTTCCCTGCGACTCTGACGGTGCCCATCCTTTCCTACCGTTCTTCTACCTCTCGTAGCACCGCCTGTCTAGAGTCACCGCGATATCCAACCAAGCCAGAGCCCATAATGACTTGTGGCTGTGCAGGTAAGCCTTGGGTCTTGAAGCACCCATCCATCCCTTTGTGCCTGGGTGGACCTTTCCGCGTGAATACTGGCCATCTCCAGCATCACCTAGGCTAACCACTGGTTTCTCCAGGGCGCCGTTCAACCATCATCCACCCAGAGGTATGTTGAAAACTTGGAGTATTGAAATCTTGATCATTATGTAGGTCTTGAAATTATTAACTCTCTCAACTCTCATGAATCACACAACCAACCCCGTCTACTAATAGCATAGCAAAAGGTAAAACAACGTTTCCCGGGGCCAATGTTGTCAAAGGGGGTTGAGAGAGGTATCTACCACATGATACTACTACAATGTAACCAAGTTTCCAACTAACCTATCTTGCATGCAACTGGGGAGATGGTAGAACTAATGCATATAAAACATGGGTAAAACATGATCAAAGTGACTTGCCTGATTGATGATCTTCGTACGTGAGTGACTCTAAGTAACAAGCTTCGCACTCCGGATAATCTAACGAAACAAACAATGCACTCAAATAAGCATACAACCAAAATAAGTACTCATAACATTCAGCAAAGAAGTACTAAACAAACAAGGCAAACGATGCACAAAAGTCTCTAGCAAGAAAAACACACAAAGTTTTGTTTTCCAAAAGGTGAGGGATGAAAACACTACTGACATAATAAAACTATTTTGAAATGACAAGACAATTGTTGTCAGCAAAGAAACAATAGAATATTTTATTAATAAACAGAATATAATCAATTTAAGTTTGTTGGGAAAACTTCAGTAGAGTTTATACAAGTTTGTGATAAACACTATATGAATCAACTATAGTTATATTAACAAAAAGAATGAAAACTAAACTTATTATTTATTAGCAAAACATGTTCTTGATAGGAAATAATTTACAAATAAACCTGTTTTAGGAAAACAGAATTAAACTATGTAAAACTTTGTTGAAAACAAAACTATTACTAGTTAGTTGTTTTAATCAAATTATGCCTATTTGAAAAGAAGTTGTGATTCCTATGTTAAATAAAATTCAACTAAGCAAATTTATATTTTTATTAACAATGAGTAAAAACAATAAATGTTTTTTTAACAGAATCTAATAAACAAATAAAACCTAATTCTAAATCAAATTAATTAAAATTAAGTTCATAAAACTATGTTATAAGCAGATTCTGTTTTTGGTTAGAACACTCATCAAATATATCATGAAAATCCTCAAACTAAACCTGAAGATAGTCCTAACTAATATCAAACAGTAGCAAAAAGAATCATATCAAAATCTATTTTCAAACTCTAGTTATTCAGATTTGAAGATTTTCAGCAAATTTGATTACATTCAAATTTTATAGTTCAAATATGAAATTTGAAAGTACAGAGTGAAACTACATGAAAAATGTGAACTAATGCAAAAAGAATCAACTTAAAACACTAAATAGATTAAAAGATATAGCTAAAACAAAATTAGAATAGGTTCTGTTTTCTAAATAAAATCAGAAAAAGGTGAAATTCTACCGGTCGGCCAGGGAGTGACGTGGCGCGATCCGATTGGTTAAGGGGGGCGTGCGGTAGGTGAATTAGAGCGGGTGACCGATCAATATAAGAAAACGGTTCGGACTTAAGTCCGTTCTAATCTTAGCCGTTGGTTCGGGATCCGACTGTCGAGGGGGCTTACGGAGGGAGGTTGCCGGCGTCGGGGTACTCCGGCGAGTCCGGTAGCGGCGATTGCGACGGCAAGGTGTTCCGGTGGTCGGGGAGGTCGGGGGAGTGGTCCGGGCGACGGCGATGGTTCTCCGGAGTCGATTGGTGGCGACGGCGAGGCGAACGGTGGTCGGAGGTGGTGGCTACGGTCGACGGCGACGTTCGGTGGTGGTGGCTACTCCGGCGAGCAATCGACGGCGTCTCGGCGAGAGAAAAAGGGGGCTCGGGGGGGAAATGGATGCGGGGCAGCGGGGCTCTTATATAGACGCTCGGGGGTGCGGGGGAGGAGAGAGGGGAGAGATCCGGTGAGGGGGGGAAAGCGACCGGCGTCGGGTCCGGCTCGCGCGGGGAAGGGAGAAGACGACCGTTCGGGGCAACGGTCGGTCGGGGGTGGGGTCCAGCGTCAGAGAGAGAGGGGGCGTTACTGCGCTCGGTCGGCCGACCGGTAACGGTCTCGGCTTTTAAAGCCGGTGGGCCGGCCCGTTTAATACCGGAAACGGTTACCGTTTCTTTTTAATAATTTTCCAGAGACATTCAAAAGCTTTTAAAGCATTCAAATCGTTTGTAAATATAGGGGTATTATATATCAAAATTAACATAATAATAAATGCTATTTAATGAACATTTCTATTCTGTCATTTGAACACTTTGAAAAAAATATTATTTTCAGAAATTGCCTAAATGTTTTTAAATCCTTTTTGCAAATATTTTCAAAATAGCCCCTGGTTATTATTGTTCAAATATACCACCAATTAGACCCTGGTGTGGAGTGTCATGTTCCTCCTCTCTTATTTGAACTTTTAACCAAAATTTTAAATAGGTGGAAGCAACTTAGGAAAAGTAGAAGGGGACTTTCTGAAAGTTGGAAAAGGCATTTCAACAAACACATAATATCAAGCAATGATGATGATAGATGCATAACTATATCATAACATTCCAAAATGAATTTTCGGGATGTTACAAACCTACCCATCTTAAGATGAATCTCGCCCTCGAGATTCGGGTTGGCTAGAAAATAGGTGCGGATGGTCTCTACGAAGATCTTCTTCGCGTTCCCAGGTGGCTTCTTCCTCAGTATGGTGACTCCACAAAACTTTACAGAACTTGGTGATCCTGCTGCGGGTAACTCTGTTGGCAGTCTCGAGGATCTTGACAGGCTTCTCCTCGTAAGTCAGGTCACTTTCAAGCTGTATGGCCTCTAAGGGCACTGTATCTCTCAGAGGAATATCAGCCATCGCTGTATGACATTTCTTCAGCTGGGACACATGGAACACATTATGAACTTCGGATAATCCTTCTGGCAATTCCAGTTTGTATGCAACTTCACCTCTACGTTCAAGAATTTTGTAGGGGCCTATGAATCTGGGTGCTAATTTTCCTTTAACACCAAATCTCTTGGTTCCTCGAAGCGGGGATACACGAAGATATGCTCTGTCTCCCACTTCATATGTCACTTCTTTGCGCTTGCTGTCAGCATAACTCTTCTGTCGAGATTGAGCTATCTTGAGTCTGTCACGAATCAACCTGACTTTCTCTTCCGAATCTTGAATAAGGTCGGGACCAAAAAGTTGTCGGTCTCCAACACCATCCCACGTCAGTGGTGTTCTGCACCTCCTTCCGTATAAAGCTTCGAAAGGGGCCATCTTTAGACTAGTCTGGTAACTGTTGTTGTACGAGAATTCTGCGTAAGGCAAGTTATCATCCCAACTAGATCCATAATCTAGCGCACAAGCTCTCAACATGTCTTCCAGAATCTGGTTGACTCTCTCAGTCTGTCCATCTGTCTGCGGATGAAAAGCTGTACTAAACTCTAGCCTTGTACCCAAAGTTTCATGTAACTGATGCCAAAACTTTGAGGTAAACTGTGTTCCTCTATCTGACATGATACTCCTCGGAACTCCATGCAAACATACGATCCTGGTCATATATACCTTGGCTAGCTTAGCACTGGTATAGGTGGTTTTCACTGGAATGAAATGAGCTACCTTGGTCAAGCGATCTACCACTACCCAGATGGAATCATAACCTGAACGGGTCCTGGGCAATCCTGTGATGAAATCCATACCAAGCTTTTCCCATTTCCACTCGGGTATCGGCAAAGGTTGGAGTAACCCTGCTGGTTTCTGATGTTCTGCCTTTACTCGCTGACAAACATCACATATCGCAACATGCTCTGCAATATCTTTCTTCATACCTATCCACCAATAACTTTCCTTTAAATCCAGATACATCTTGGTGTTGCCTGGGTGTATCGAGTAAGGTGAATCGTGGGCTTCCTGAAGTATCAACTTCCTGAGCTCTGGTTCATTGGGCACATAGATTTGGTTCTCAAACCACAAAGTTCCGTGTTCATCCTCACGAAAACCTTTAGCTTTACCATCTTCCATTCTCTGTTTAATCTCAGCTATCTCCTTGTCCGATTTCTGGGCTTCTCGAATTCTTTCGGTCAAGGTGGACTGAATTTCCAGTGTAGCAACATATCCTCTTGGAACTATCTCTAGCTTGAGCTCTCTGAGATCATCGACTAACTCTTGAGGTAATCCTCCAGCTGTGAGTGTGTTCACATAAGTTTTCCGACTCAAGGCATCGGCTACAACATTAGCCTTACCTGGATGGTAGTGTAATCTCATGTAATAGTCCTTGATTAACTCTAACCATCTCCTCTGTCTGAGGTTCAACTCTTTCTGCGTGAAGATATACTTCAGGCTCTTATGGTCGGTGTAAACATCACAACTATTTCCGATAAGGAAATGTCTCCAAGTCTTGAGTGCGTGCACTACGGCTGCTAGTTCCAAATCATGCGTGGCATAATTAAACTCATGAGGTCGTAGTTGTCTGGAAGCATAGGCTACAACTTTTCCATCCTGCATAAGTACTCCTCCAAGTCCTTGACGTGAGGCATCACAGTAAACTTGGAAATCCTTCCGATTATCGGGCAAGATCAATACTGGGGCTGTGACCAAACGTTCCTTCAACTCCTGGAAACTGGTTTCACATTCCTCGGTCCAAACATACTTGGATTCTTTTTTCAACAACTCTGTCATGGGCTTGGCAATCTTTGAGAAATTCTCAATGAACCTCCGGTAATATCCAGCAAGTCCGAGGAAACTGCGGATCTCCTTAACTGAGGTGGGTGACTTCCACTTGGTGACGGCTTCAACCTTAGCGGGATCCACTGCTATTCCATCTCCGGAAATAACATGTCCAAGGAATCCGACTTCCGTCAGCCAAAATTCACATTTACTGAACTTGGCATATAACTGATGCTCTCTTAGCTTTTCCAGAACTAAACGCAAATGTTCCTTATGCTCTTCCTCATTCTTGGAGAATATCAGAATGTCATCGATGAACACCACAACAAACTTGTCTAGTTATTCCATGAATACTTTGTTCATCAAATTCATGAAGTAGGCAGGAGCATTAGTCAATCCAAAAGACATGACCGTATACTCATACAAGCCATACCTCGTGGTGAAAGCTGTTTTGGGTATATCCTGTTCACGAATTTTCAACTGGTGATACCCTGATCGAAGATCGATCTTGGAGAATACTTTGGCTCCTACGAGCTGATCAAACAAATCGTTAATCATCGGCAGAGGGTACTTGTTCTTGATAGTCACCTCATTCAAGGCACGATAATCGACTACCATTCTCAAGGTTTTATCCTTCTTCTCCACCAAAAGAACTGGGGCTCCCCAAGGTGAAGAACTTGGGCGAATATAACCTTTGTCCAATAACTCCTTAATTTGCTTCTTGATTTCCAACAGATCATTTGCGGGCATCCGATAGGGTCTCTTGGAAATTGGGGCTGTCCCTGGCTGTAGCTCTATTAAGAACTCAATCTCCCTATCTGGTGGCATTCCTGGTAGTTCTTCCGGAAATACATCTGGAAAATCTTTTACCACAGGTACTTCCTCCTGAACAACTCCCGTGAGAGAATTTAACCTAGCACTCATACGTGTGCGTCGGGATACATACTTAATCCTCTTGTTCTCCGGGGTGGTGAGTGAAACAGTCTTGCTAGGGCAATCAAGATTTCCTTCATACTTGGTCATCCAATCCATGCCTAGGATTACATCCAATCCTTGTGACTCTAAGACGATGAGGTCGGTGGGAAAAACATGGTTTCCTATATTGAGTTTCAAGGCATGGCATCCTATCCCTGCCATCATCATACCTCCTGGAGAACTAACCTTAATGGGCTGACTAAGGGTTTTGGTGGGCAAACCATATTTATCCACAACTACCCTTGATATGAATGAATGAGTTGCACCAGAATCAAAAAGTACTGTAACAGGACGTGAATGCAATAAAAACTTACCAACCACAGTCTCGGGTTGATCGTAGACTTCTTCCACGTCGATGTGATTCACTTGAGCACGGGGAAACGGATTGGGTTTCTTGGCTGCGGAGTTGCCGTTTCCACTGCCTTGCTTGCTCTGGGGACACTCAGTAGCATAGTGCCTTGTCTTCTGGCACTTGAAACAGGTAATGTGACTCAGATCCTTCTGAGCAGGAACTTGACGGTGCTGGTTGTTGCTCCCATTCCCATTGTCAGTCTTGAAGTTACCATGGTTGGGACGGTTGTTCCCATTTCCTCCATGATGGTGGCCTCCATGGTTATGCACAGTATGAGTGTGCTTTCCAAACTTACTGTTTCCTGATCCGGTATTCCCTGAGTACGGGGAGTAGCGGGGCTTCTGATGAGCTCCAGAGTTGAACTTCCCCTGAGTGTACTTCCGCTTGCGGTTCTCAATCTGCTGTTGTTTACCCTCCAGAATAAGGGCCTTGTCCACCAGCTCTTGGTAGTTGTTGAAAGTAGCCACTACCAGCTGTATGCTCAACTCATCGTTGAGTCCTTCCAGAAACTTTTCTTGCTTGGCCGCATCATCGGCCACATCTCCTGGGGCATAACGGGCCAACATGTTGAACTCTTCCACATATTGGGCCACAGAGCGATTACCCTGGCGCAAGTTGCGAAACTCGCGCTTCTTTAGACTCATGGCTCCAGCTAAAACATGAGCGGTGCGGAAAGCAAGCTTAAACTACTCCCAAGTCACATCTGCAATAGGATAAGTGGTGGTGTAGTTCTCCCACCATGATGCTGCTGGTCCTTCCAATTGATGTGCGGCAAATCGCACTTTCTCAGCGTCAGTGCATCCAGCGGTGACAAGTTCTCTCTCCATCTTGCGGAGCCAGTCATCTGCCACAATGGGCTCAGTGCTGCTGGAGAAAGTTGGAGGGTTCAACCTCAGAAAACGGGTGAGATTGTCAGTCTGGGGTGGATGGTGGTTGTTGTTGTTGTTCTGGTTGTTGGTCTGATTCTGAATCAATAGTTGCATCAGTGCATTCTGCTGCTGAAGGAGTTGAGTGAGTTCCGGCGGAAAAGTGAAATCGGTCTCACGTCGTGGAGGCATCTTGCTGTTTTCAGAGGGATGAGAATTTAGAATAGAACAAGGGTCTAGAAGAAATTCACTACCCATATGCAATGCAACAAACATATCACACCAAACACTCATTCATTTATTCAATCAATGTCAAACATCGGGAATACAAATCTCAAACAACTAAGCATCGACCTACGCTTTAATGACGAAAATAAAAGATACATGGAGGGCATAACTAATGTTTTTCCTCAGAAGTGCATAGTCGTAGGTCCTCCGGTGGTGCTTTCCTCATAGTCTTCATCGTCGCTGATTTAGGGTGCCATGTCTCCTTCGGGGTGAAGGTTTTCTCCCATGTCTAGATGCTCCTCCAGAGTGGCGATGCGTGCATTCTGCTCATCAATCCTCTCTAGGAAGTCCTTCACTTCATGCTCGTGTTCATAGTTGGCCTCTCGCAGATCAGCTTCAAGGTCCAGCTCACGGTTCATCAGATTCTTGATAGTCTTCGTGTCAGCACGAACTCGAAGCTCCAGAGTCCTGATGTGAGTCTCTAGGGTCTGGATATAGGAGATAGTGGTGTCTGCAGTGGGATTGGTGATGATGTTGCCATGGGCATCTCTGCGGCAAACCATGCTGAGTCCTGGTGAAATGGTTCCACCTCTGTATTCCTCCTGAATAAGTCCAAGGGCACGATGAATGGCCATGTCTCTCCCAAGTATCCAACTGGGTGCCACGAACTTGAGGTCGATGGGTTCCTTCCGGTTTCCAAAAGTCTTCCCTGGGATATGCACCTCAATCCTGTAGCGTCCATCTTGTGGAAATGACATGATAGGAATCCCGGTGATGCTCGGCAAAGCAATCCTTATGTCCTTGACGATCCTCATCAGCTCCTTACCAAAGGGCATCGTTGCGTCAGGCTGGCAAAACTCTGTGATCAACACTGGGATGAAGGTGGCCATCTATAAATTTTGAAATAATCGGAGAGGAGTCAGAAACGAATAGATGAGAGTATAAGATATTTAAAGACAAAGAGAAACAATCCTAAGGCTTTCCAATCCTAGAGGTTACGTCCTATGGTCAGCGTGTGCTCTGATACCATTTCTGTAGTGACCCGACCTGAAAGGTCAAGTCTCCGGTGTTTCCGTACCATCCCAAGATCATGCTGGTACACACACGGTACATCAATGTTTATATCAAAGGGAAATCACACAGCATTATATTAATCGAAAACTCATATTGAGTCCTTTATTACAATAAAATTACAATAAAGTGGCCAAAAGCCAACTCATGAGAATATCTAAATCTTGCGGAAGCGTCGAAGGTAGATGAGTCCATCTGACTCCAAGGGCATCTCACTGAGCATAGAACGTGTCCTCACTCCTGGTCGGAAAAATATTCTGCAACATGATACGTTGCAGCCGTGTAGGTCAGCATATGGAATATGCCGGCAAAGTCACAAGAGAAGGGTAAAAAGGTAGTCATCTAGTCTATATGCATATATGGCAGGTGGGGTGGTAAGTTTTGCATAAAGCCAAAAAATTTCCTACATCAAGAAAAGGGGCTAAGCAAAATATTACTAAGTTGGTTGATTAATGAGATGGTTCCACCAACCAATTCTCATACCCAAAATTATTAAATACCCACATCATCATATTATTTGTGTTGAGAATTCCGGAAGTTCCAATTCCTTTGGCTCAAGTCGTCCATGACCGTGGACACGGCTAATCGATTAGGTTTAAGTACTCTACAGAGTTTTGCACACGTTCCCGACAAGATTTGGTCGCCTCCGTTTGATTTCTCGCACTTCAGGGTGTTTGAGAAACGGATGACCAAAACATGGTCTTCCAAAGGGTTTCCCTGCGACTCTGACGGTGCCCATCCTTTCCTACCGTTCTTCTACCTCTCGTAGCACCGCCTGTCCAGAGTCACCGTGATATCCAACCAAGCCAGAGCCCATAATGACTTGTGGCTGTGCAGGTAAGCCTTGGGTCTTGAAGCACCCATCCATCCCTTTGTGCCTGGGTGGACCTTTCCGCGTGAATACTGGCCATCTCCAGCATCACCTAGGCTAACCACTGGTTTCTCCAGGGCGCCGTTCAACCATCATCCACCCAGAGGTATGTTGAAAACTTGGAGTATTGAAATCTTGATCATTATGTAGGTCTTGAAATTATTAACTCTCTCAACTCTCATGAATCACACAACCAACCCCGTCTACTAATAGCATAGCAAAAGGTAAAACAACGTTTCCCGGGGCCAATGTTGTCAAAGGGGGTTGAGAGAGGTATCTACCACATGATACTACTACAATGTAACCAAGTTTCCAACTAACCTATCTTGCATGCAACTGGGGAGATGGTAGAACTAATGCATATAAAACATGGGTAAAACATGATCAAAGTGACTTGCCTGATTGATGATCTTCGTACGTGAGTGACTCTAAGTAACAAGCTTCGCACTCCGGATAATCTAACGAAACAAACAATGCACTCAAATAAGCATACAACCAAAATAAGTACTCATAACATTCAGCAAAGAAGTACTAAACAAACAAGGCAAACAATGCACAAAAGTCTCTAGCAAGAAAAACACACAAAGTTTTGTTTTCCAAAAGGTGAGGGATGAAAACACTACTGACATAATAAAACTATTTTGAAATGACAAGACAATTGTTGTCAGCAAAGAAACAATAGAATATTTTATTAATAAACAGAATATAATCAATTTAAGTTTGTTGGGAAAACTTCAGTAGAGTTTATACAAGTTTGTGATAAACACTATATGAATCAACTATAGTTATATTAACAAAAAGAATGAAAACTAAACTTATTATTTATTAGCAAAACATGTTCTTGATAGGAAATAATTTAAAAATAAACCTGTTTTAGGAAAACAGAATTAAACTATGTAAAACTTTGTTGAAAACAAAACTATTACTAGTTAGTTGTTTTAATCAAATTATGCCTATTTGAAAAGAAGTTGTGATTCCTATGTTAAATAAAATTAAACTAAGCAAATTTATATTTTTATTAACAATGAGTAAAAACAATAAATGTTTTTTTAACAGAATCTAATAAACAAATAAAACCTAATTCTAAATCAAATTAACTAAAATTAAGTTCATAAAACTATGTTATAAGCAGATTCTGTTTTTGGTTAGAACACTCATCAAATATATCATGAAAATCCTCAAACTAAACCTGAAGATAGTCCTAACTAATATCAAACAGTAGCAAAAAGAATCATATCAAAATCTATTTTCAACCTCTAGTTATTCAGATTTGAAGATTTTGAGCAAATTTGATTACATTCAAATTTTATAGTTCAAATATGAAATTTGAAAGTACAGAGTGAAACTACATGAAAAATGTGAACTAATGCAAAAATAATCAACTTAAAACACTAAATAGATTAAAAGATATAGCTAAAACAAAATTAGAATAGGTTCTGTTTTCTAAATAAAATCAGAAAAAGGTGAAATTCTACCGGTCGGCCAGGGAGTGACGTGGCGCGATCCGATTGGTTAAGGGGGGCGTGCGGTAGGTGAATTAGAGCGGGCGACCGATCGATATAAGAAAACGGTTCGGACTTAAGTCCGTTCTAATCTTAGCCGTTGGTTCGGGATCCGACGGTCGAGGGGGCTTACGGAGGGAGGTTGCCGGCGTCGGGGTACTCCGGCGAGTCCAGTAGCGGCGATTGCGACGACGAGGTGTTCCGGTGGTCGGGGAGGTCGGGGGAGTGGTCCGGGCGACGGCGATGGTTCTCCGGAGTCGATTGGTGGCGACGGCGAGGCGAACGGTGGTCGGAGGTGGTGGCTACGGTCGACGGCGACGTTCGGTGGTGGTGGCTACTCCGGCGAGCAATCGACGGCGTCTCGGCGAGAGAAAAAAGGGGGCTCGGGGGGAAATGGATGCGGGGCAGTGGGGCTCTTATATAGACGCTCGGGGGTGCGGGGGAGGAGAGAGGGGAGAGATCCGGTGAGGGGGGGAAAGCGACCGGCGTCGGGTCCGGCGCGCGCGGGGAAGGGAGAAGACGACCGTTCGGGGCAACGGTCGGTCGGGGGTGGGGTCCAGCGTCAGAGAGAGAGGGGGCGTTACTGCGCTCGGTCGGCCGACCGGTAACGGTCTCGGCTTTTAAAGCCGGTGGGCCGGCCCGTTTAATACCGGAAACGGTTACCGTTTCTTTTTAATAATTTTCCAGAGACATTCAAAAGCTTTTAAAGCATTCAAATCGTTTGTAAATATAGGGGTATTATATATCAAAATTAACATAATAATAAATTCTATTTAATGAACATTTCTATTCTGTCATTTGAACAATTTGAAAAAAATATTATTTTCAGAAATTGCCTAAATGTTTTTAAATCCTTTTTGCAAATATTTTCAAAATAGCCCCTGGTTATTATTGTTCAAATATATCACCAATTAGACCCTGGTGTGGAGTGTCATGTTCCTCCTCTCTTATTTGAACTTTTAACCAAAATTTTAAATAGGTGGAAGCAACTTAGGAAAAGTAGAAGGGGACTTTCTGAAAGTTGGAAAAGGCATTTCAACAAACACATAAAATCAAGCAATGATGATGATAGATGCATAACTATATCATAACATTCCAAAATGAAATTTTGGGATGTTACAGAACCCACCACTTGTTACTAAAGCCCCGGGAACGTTAGTTATATCAATGCTATGCTAAAGTAGACGGGGTCCGGTATGAGTGATCGTGAGTGGTGTGAGAAGGAGGACTCTACGTCAAGACGACAACTTCAGTAAGGCATCTTCAAGTCCTGCATCTTCAAGACCTCATGACTTGGAGACTCGAGAAACAAGTTTTCAATACACATTACTGGGTGAAGGATGGTTGGAACGGCGCCCTAGGGAAGCCAGTGGTTATCCTAGGTGGTGTTGGGGAAGTGCCAGTATTCACGTGGAAAGCCTCACCCAGACTCAAAGAGACGGATGAATACTTCATGCCCAGAAGCTTACCTGTGTAGCCACAAGTCAATATGGGCTCTGGCTTGGTTGATCTTTGTTGTGACTCTGGCTAGGCAGTGCTACGAGATGTAGTCGACGTTAGGATTGGATGGGCAATGTCGGTAGTCAGGGAAACACTCTGAAAGACCATGTTTCGTTCATCCTGTTCTCAAACACCATGCAGTGCAAGGACTTCCCAGGAGGGAACGAATCTTGTGGGTAAAGTACACAACACTCTACAGAGTTAAACCTAATCGATTAGCCGTGTCCCCGTATACGGACAATTTGAGCTTCTAGACCTGGATCTATCTCTGAACTCTCAACACTGGACTGATAATTAATTGTGGGCAACTTATCATACTTGTGAGCATTTAGACATCGGTTGGCGGAACCATGTCATGATAGGTAACTCTATAGTGAAATTCTTGATATTCCTTTGTTGTAGGAAAATAAAATCAGCTTTTACGCAAAAAATCACACACAGAGCCACAAAGCCTTTTGCATATAGAATAGTTTTTATCTTTTGTTCTACTATGGTGATCTTGCCAGTACATCCAATGTACTGACCTACACGGCGGCAACGTCTTATGTTGCAGATACTCTTCTACGACAAGTAAGAGTACGATTCAGGGTTACGGTCCGCACTCAACCTGCTGTTGGTGTTATTGGGACTCCACTCCCGTTGACCGCTTCCGCTGAAATTTTAAGGTATATATCAGTTTTACGTTAATTACATGTGATTGCACTTTCATATATACATTGATGTACTGTGTGTGCCAGCATACTGATCCAGGGATGGCACAGAACACACAGAGGCTTGACTCATCTTGAGTCGGGTCGCTACATAGGAGTATCAAGGTGAGGCAACCAGGAACCTGCACAAACACAAACAAACTTGCACCCAACGCGATAAAGAGGTTGTCAATCCCTTTACGTTTACTTGCAAGGTGAGATCTGATAATGATAGTAGATGAATATAAATAAGTAAATAAAATTGTAGCAAAGTATTTTTGGTGTTTTTGTGTTTAGATCTGAATATATAATATGTAAAATAGACTCGGGGGCCATAGTGTTCACTAGAGGCTTCTCTCATGATAGCAAGTATTACGGTGGGTGAACAAATTATTGTCGAGCAATTGATAGAATAGCGCAAAGTCATGACGATATCTAAGGCAATGATCATACATATAGGCATCACGTCCGAGACAAGTAGACCGATACTTTCTGCATTTACTACTATTACTCCACACATCGACCGCTATCCAGCATGCATCTAGTGTATTAAGTTCAAAACAAACGGAGTAACACTTTAAGCAAGATGACACGATGTAGAGGGATAGATTCATGCAATATGATATAAACCCCATCTTTTTACCCTTGATGGCAACAACACGATGTGTGCCTCGCTACCCCTTCTGTCACTAGGTAAGGACACCGCACGGTATGAACCCAAAACCAAGCACTTCTCCCATTGCAAGAACTAAGTTAGCCAAACAAAACCCATAACTTGAAGAGAATTACAAGGATATGAAATCATGCATATAAGAAATCAGAGGAGACTCAAATAATATTCATAGATAATCTGATCATAAATCCACAATTCATCAGATCTCAACAAACACACCGCAAAAGAAGATTACATCGGATAGATCACCATGAAGATCATGGAGAAATTTGTATTAAAGATCAAAGAGAGAGAAGAAGCCATCTAGATACTAGCTATGGACCCGAAGGTCTGATGTCAACTACTCACACATCATCGGAGTGGCAATGGTGTTGATGAAGATGGCCACCGGTAATGAATTCCCCTCCGACAGGATGCCGGAACGGTCTCCCGATTGGTTTTTGGTGGCCCTGGAGGTCTGCGGCGGCGGAACTTACGTTCTAGGTTTAATTCTGAGGGTTTCCGTATTTATAAGACCGTATGGAGTCGGGAACAAGTCGAGAGGCGCCACGAGGAGGTCACGAGCCCCCTTGCCACGACCAGGGGGGCCCACGCCTCCCAGGCTCGTGGCTTCCTCGGGCCGCCTCTCCGGTATTTTTTTCTTCAGCTATTTTTGATATTTTCCACCAAAAATCACGGCGAAAGTTTTATTCCATTTGGACTCCGTTTGATATTCCTATCTAAAAAAGGTCAAAACATGGAAAAAACAGGAACTGGCACTGGGCACTGGATTAATAAGTTAGTCCCAAAAATAATATAAAATAGCATATTCATGCATATAAAACATCCAAAGTTGATAATATAATAGCATGGAACAATCAAAAATTATAGATACGTTGGAGACGTATCATCCATCTGCACGAGGCATTAATTTTGACTTCCGTAAATAAGGGAAACGGTCTTTTCGCAAATGCAACCATACTAAATCGCCTAGTTCAAATACAATACTTTTCCTACCCTGACTACCAACCATTTTATACTTGGCATTCATGCGTTCAATATTTTTCTTAGTCATCTCATACATTTTTAATACTAACTCAGCCATCAAGATTTACCTTCTCCAAAGATGGAATAGATAATAAATCAATTGGTGCATGAGCTATAAATCCATAAACAATCTCAAAAGGGCATAACTTTGTGGTAGAATGAACTGAACTATTATAATCAAACTCTACATGTGGTAGACACTCTTCCCACATTTTTAAATTCTTCATCAAAACAGCCCTAAGCATAATAGACAATGTACGATTAACCACTTCAGTTTGACCATCGGTTTGAGGATGACATGTTGTGCTAAACAAAAGCTTAGTCCCTAATTTTTTCCACAACACCCTCCAAAAGTGGCTCAAAAATTTCATGTCACGATTAGATCAATTGTATTTGGCACACCATGTGATCGAACTACTTCTCGAAAGAAAAAAAACAGCAATGTGAGTAGCATTGTCACTTTTATGACAAGGTATAAAATGTGCCATCCTAGAGAATCTATCAACAACCACAAATATACTATCTCGCCCCCGTCGTGTCCTAGGAAGTCCTAATATAAATTCCATAGAAATATCTTCCCAACGATTGCTAGGCGTATATAAACCATGTGGGTTCAATTGCGACTTAGCTTTTTGGCATGTCATGCAGCGTGCAACATATCTCTCCACATCCCTTCGCATTTTCGGCCAAAATAAATGACCATCAAGGATGTATTATGTCTTCTTCACGCCAAAATGTCCCGTAAGTCCTCCTCTAAGCACTTCCTGTAACAACAAAAGACGAACGTACAGAGCTATCTAGAATGCATAGCTTATTAGCATGGAAAATAAATCCATCATTAATGACAAACTTGTTCCAAGTTCTACCCTCTCTCCAATGGAGCAATATATCTTTAAAATCGACATCATTAGCGTATTGCTCTTTTATAGTTTCAAGTCCAAAAAATTTAAAGTCAAGTTGTGATAACAAGGAATGGCGTCTAGACAATGCATTGGCAATAACATTCTCCTTCCCCTTCTTTTGCTTAATAACATAAGGAAAAGATTCAATAAATTCAACCCATCTTGCATGTCTACAATTTAGTTTGCTTTGACTTCTAATATGCTTGAGTGATTCATGATCAGAATGTATGACAAACTCCTTAGGCCATAAATAATGTTGCCATGTCTCTAAAGTCTGAACTAGTGCATAAAGTTCTTTATCATATGTTGAATAATTCAGACTAGGCCCACTGAGTTTTTCACTAAAGTATGATGTTGGTTTGCCTTCTTGCAATAAAACACCGCCTAAACTAGTGCCGGTAGCATCACATTCTAATTCAAACATCTTATTAAAATCAGGTAATTGCAATAAAGGGGTGTGTGAAAGCTTATCTTTAAGAATATTGAAGGCTTCCTCTTGTGCGTCGCTCCAAACAAATGGCACATTTTTCTTTGTGAGTTCATTGAGCGGCGCAGCGATGGTACTAAAATCCTTCACGAACCGCTGGTAGAACCCAGCAAGTCCGAGAAAACTCTGTACTTGTGTGACCGGGTGAGGGGTCGGCCAACTCTGGATTGCTTCAACCTTGGCTTTATCAACTTCAATTCCCTGCGCTGTCACAACATAGCCAAGAAAAGAGACTTGATCCGGGCAAAAAGTGCACTTCTCGATATTACCAAATAAACCTGCATCACGTAGAGCAGAGAAAACAACATGCAAATTGTCTAAGTATTCCTCTAGTGACCTACTATAAATCAAAATATCATCAAAGTATACTACCACAAACCGTCCAATGAAAGCTCGCAAAACTTCATTCATTAGTCTCATGAAAGTACTAGGTGCATTAGTCAATCCAAAAGGCATAACTAACCACTCATATAAACCAAATTTAGTTTTGAAAGCAGTTTTCCATTCATCACCTAGTTTCATACGAATTTGATGGTAGCCACTACGTTCATCACCTAATCAACTTTAGAAAACACAACTGAGCCACTAAGTTCATCAAGCATGTCATCTAATCAAGGAATAGGATGACGATATCGAATTTTAATATGATTAATGGATCTACAATCAATACACATACGCGAAGTACCTTCTTTTTTTGGAACAAGTAAAATGGGTACAACACATGGACTAAGTGATTCACGAATGTAACCTTTGTCGAGTAGTTCTTGAACTTGACGCTAAATCTCCTTGGTCTCCTCTGGATTAGTACGGTACGACACACGATTGGGAAGTGAGGCACCCGGTATCAAGTCAATTTGATGTTCAATTCCTCTCATAGGTGGCAGCCCTGGTGGGACTTCCTTTGGAAAAACATGACGATACTCCTGCAAAAGGTTAGCAATGACAGGAGGCGAAGAAGAAGGCATATCCTCAAATGAAAACAAAACTTCTTTGCAAACAAGTGCATAACATTCATCACTGTGAGCATCTAACGCGAAAATTTCAACACGTGTTGCTAAAAAGAAGCACCTTTCAATTTAATTTCTTTAGATGTACTAGGATCAGATTTGTGCATCTTATTAAATTGTTCTAACTCATCAATGACTTTCTGATTGTCAGATTTAGTACGCTCAGTATGTGTGTTTCTACTAGCCCTAGCACGATCATCTTTTAAAATTTGCTCAGGAGACATAGGGTGTAGAATGATTTTCGTTCCTTTATGTGTAATAGTGTACTGATTAGTCTTACCATCGTGTAAACATTGTTTATCATACTGCCATGGCCTTCCTAGTAACTTTGAACAAGCTTGCATAGGCACAATATCGCAGTCAATAGTATCATGGTATGAACCGAAAGAAAAAGGAACTCTCACCATGTGTGTTACCTTTACTTTTCCACCATCATTAAACCATTGAATGTAGTACGGATGTGGATGTTGTCGGGAAGGTAGGGAGAGCTTCTCAACCATGTCAATGCTTGCAAAATTGTTACAACTCCCTCCATCAATGATTATGCGAACGGAATGCTCCTTGATGACTCCATTGATGTGGAAGAGGTTGTGACGTTGATCTTTTGTTGCTTTCACAATCTGAGCACTAAGGACACGATGTGATATAAGACTCATGTACTTATCAGCGTCTTCGGTGGTCACATGTTCTTCCTCTTGTGTCGGTCTAGTGTCATATTCTTCATGTGTAGCGAGCAAAACATATGTTTCCTCATCAAAATCTAGCAAAGTCATACTCACCATCTTCACGAATGATCAAGACACGCTTATTAGGGCAATCCTTCATGACATGGCCAAATCCCTTACAAGTATGGCACTGGATATCCTTTGTTCTTTTGGAGGAAGCGGACGAGGATGACAAACTTTTTGTTGGAGTTGGTGGAGTAATTTTCATTGGTAGCGGAGTGTGTGATGCTGAAGGTGATGAAGTAGGCCCCAATCGAGAGGTTGCAGGTGTTGTGGTAGCAGTGCAGTTGTACGGGGCAGCGGGGGTGCGAGGTGCCCATGTGGAAGAACGACCTACAAAAAAATTAGAACTCATTCACGAACGTCCCTGCACTTCATGTTCGGCATGTATAGCAAGATGGAATAAACGGATCATTGAATTATAATACTTATAAGCAAGGATGTCATAAATTTCTCTATTCAATCCACCCAAGAACCTATCCATAGAAGCTTCCTCAGTCTCAACTAAACCACAACGTAACATGGCCATTTGCAATTGTTGATAATAGTCTTCCACAGAGTTAGATACTTGGCTCAAGCCTTGTAGTTTATTTAACAAGTCACGTTCATAATATCCAGGAACAAACCGGTGATGCATTATTAATTTCAAAGCTTCCCAAGTGGCAAGAATATTATTAGGATGTTTGCGACAATGTTCCCACCGCCACACAGAAGCAAAATCACTAAACTCACTAGTGGCAGCCCTAACTCTTTTATTAGCGGGAAAATCATGGCAAGCAATTTTTTGATCAACTAATAATTCCCAGTCAAGATAAATATCCGGATCATATTTCCCATCAAAAGGAGGCTTGACAAATTAAATTCTACCTAAAGAGTCATCATGGCCACGTACCTCAGGACAACGGTGTCGTCCCATACCTTCTTGATTATTGCGTTGTCGACGATGATCATGATCATTGTTATAGTTAACTCCATCAGGATCCTCGGAATCACCATCATAGTTGTCATCTTGGATCTCCTCATGAGGGGCGGCTATCGAGTTGTCATTGCGAGGACGGGGCTGGTCGACGGCGTCAGTGTATGAAAGAGGGTGGCTCGGGTCCCTTGGGAGCACTCGACGAGCTCGTTGTAGACCTGTGTTGGTGGCTGCAAAACACGGAGCAACGATGGGAGAGACACCCAGTCGGGCATTGTTGGGGATATAACCCCATGATATGACCAGGTTGGAAGGTTCCGGTTAATAGCATTGGTTTGTGAGCCGGCCGATGATGCAAGGTGTCAACCGAAGGCCCAAGATGATAGGCGGCTCTTGGTGTGGGCCGGAAGGCGAAGACCCGGATGTGCAAGACGTCTCAAGGATGACTTGGTTAAGAAGATAGAGATAGACTCGGAGATGCAAACATGATCCGGTTGTACAATTGTAAGACCCGACGGTTCTGACCTCTTATATAAAGGCAGAGTCGGGGCGACTTAGAGGTAGGTTATCAAAAACTAGGTCAAGCTTTCGGCCCCTTGTAATCAATACAACAAGCAATAACAACACAAGCAGGACGTAGGCTTTTACCTCGACTTGAGGGGCTGAACCTGGGTAAACTCGTGTCCTTTGTCTCGATCAACCCCTTTGAGTCCACTACGATGGCGATAGCTCCGAACTGAAGTTCGGTAATCCGGACATCTGCCATGATAAAACCATGACAGTTGGTGCCCACTGTGGGGCTAGCGCTCGGTGGTGTTGAGTTCTCAAAGGGCTCCCTTCCAGGGCTCGAGGGATACGTAGTTGGGAAGATGAGCAAGAGTCATCACGGCTGGCTCTAAATCGACGATGTCGGCTGGGGGCTTGACGCTACTTCCATGGAGTATGGCTTCCGGGTTCCGTTCGGCGGGATCCAGGTGTTCATCGAAAAGATCAACGGATCTACACTCGGGCCGGATGTCTGCACCGACATCGTCGAGCCAGCTCGGCATCTCCAGCCCGCATGTAAGGTAGGCCATGCCCGTGTCAACCCGGTTCAGGAGCATGTCTTTGTGGGCTTCACTCAAGGTATGGATCTGGAAACTTCCAGGTCTCAAGGAACTCTTGCGCACTCCGACGATGAGTCTTCGAGGGGAGAAACAGAATCTGTGTACCGGCTCAGCAACGGTGGTCTTGGGGGCTACGGTGATGTTTGCCCCGAATCAGGGCACGGCGAGTCAGACGGGCCAGAGCGGTCGTCTCATGCGGCGGTATTCATGGCAGGGCCAGGGGTGGCCGGGTCAGGAGCTAACCCTCCCCCCAGCCTTCGGCTCAGGGTCTCATGGAATTGATGGATTAGCTTGAGGCTTTGTTGGCTACGGGGGTTACACCGGACAATCAAGCGGCTCGTAATGCGGAGATCGCAAGGATCCAGGGCCGGATGGCTGAGGACCGTTAGAGGATAGCTGAGTTAAAAACCCAGATGGAGGCAAAGGCCGCACAACTCAAGGCCGATGCTTTCCGTTTGGGGCTAGAACAAGTCTCTGCGGCGGCTGTACACCGCAGGAGGCACCAATCTCGTCTGCCGGAGCGCTACGAGGCGAGGAATCTCTTCAACACTCCCGGCTCTGGGAGAGCGGCGGCTGCCCCTGAGGAAGGGCGAGCAGTGGCTCACACGGCCCAACCCGGAGGGTTCGCAACACCGGCGGGTCATTATTCTAACCCGACCGAGAATATGGTAGCGGCGGCTACCCAGCTTGGAACGATCCCTATCCCGGATGAGGCAACCTTTGCAGAGGAGGTGCGGAATGCCATCGGATATTTACAGACGGTCGTGGCTCAACAAGAGAAATACACTCACAGCCGGTGCCGGGTCCATTCCACCCCTCTCCATAGTCGAAGCTTCAACCGGCGCTATGAGTCGCCGGCGGTTTCCAGCAGTGGTCCGCATCGTGGGCCGGAAGGGGGGCGCGCGGCGTTAGACGCGTGGGCCCTTGTGGACCGGGTGAGAAACAGGCGAGAAGAAGAGGCAGCGATGGTTCATCCGGGTCCTGGACACTCGGTATTAATGGAGGCCGGAGCCACTGGTAGCACTAGAGCCGTGGGAGTCCCATGCTTGACTCCGGCTCTACGGAGCGAGAGGTTGCCCAAGGATTTCAAGGGACCCCGTAAGGTTCCAAATTACACGGCGGATCTCCCTCCCGAGGCTTGGGTCAAGAGCTACGAGCTAGCTATGGAGATGTTGGACGTCAGTGAAGCGGTTTTTGCAAAATATTTTATCATGATGCTCGAGGGCCCGGCTCGCACATGGTTAAAGGGCTTACCACCCAACACTATAAGTTCATGGGCCGAGTTAAGGGCGAAGTTCATCAAAAATTTCCAGGGGACTTGCAAGCAGCCTATGACCATTGTGGATTTAGATCATTGTGTTCAGCAGGAGAATGAGTCAGCTCATCATTGGGTCCGGCGGCTGTCAACCATCATTCACTCGTCGGAACAGATTACAGCGGCTCAAGCGGTGCTCATTTTGGAGAAGAACTATCACTTCGTTCCGCTAAAGCAGAAGCTTGGCCAGCTTAAACGTACGTGTCAGGATATGGAGGAGCTCATGACGGCTCTGACGAAGTACGCCGACTCAGACAGCACCAAGGATCCGGGCTCGGATGAGGAAAAGTCAAATCAGGGAAAGAAGAACAACCAAAGCAAGAGTTTTGGGAACAATGGGATTCAGAACAGGCAGAAGAACGCTGGCGGCGGGTCAGAGCTGGTGGCGAATGCTAACACAGGGCCGAATGTTCCTAAGACGAACGGACGGTATAAGCCATATCAGCGTGGAAATAGGCCCCCTTTCAACTTGGAAGCGGCGCTTAGGAAGCTTTGCCCGGAGCACAGCACGCCCGATAGGCCGTCGACGCATGCGTGGGGCGATTGCTTTATCATGCACAGGTTTAAGAACCAGCACTCCCAGCCGCCTAATAATCAGGGCGGTGGGCCGCCCGGCGGCTCAGGTCCTGGCGGATCAGGCCACAGTGGGTCAGGAGCCGGGTTTGGTGCTGGCGGCTCAGGAGCTGGGCATCCGGGTCATAACAATCAGCAGCATCAACAGCACCCCGGCAACAACAACCATAACAATCAGCAGCAACAACAGCAGCAGCGCAATCAGTCTGGATTCCAGAGTAACCCGAAGCAGCTCAGTTCGGGACAATATCATGTGTTTACAACCGGTCACAGCAAACGAGATGAGAAACTACAGAGGCGAGCGGTTAATATGGTTGCGCTGGCTCTCCCACAATATCTATCGTGGTCAGAGTATGACATAATGTGGAGCCGGGAGGATCACCCGCCGCAGGTGGACGACCCGGGCCGGTTAGCTCTGGTAGTGGCCCCTCAGATACATGGTTATGGAGTGAATAAGGTGCTCATGGATGGAGGCAGCAGTATCAACATCCTATATTATGACACCTTCCGGCGGATGAAGTTGCTAGACAAGGATCTTAAAACCTCTTCTACTGTTTTTCACGGTGTGGTGACAGGTAAGTCGGCATACCCCACAGGCAAAATTTCTTTGGAGGTAGCTTTCAGCGATGAATACAACTACAGGGTGGAGACCTCGTGGTTTGAGGTGGTCAAAATCAAGAGTCCCTATAATGCATTGTTTAGACGGCCGGCTTACGCCAAGTTCATGGCTAGGCCTTGCTATGTTTATTTGCAGCTCAAAATGCCCGGCTTAAATGGAAAGATTACGGTTCATGGCAATCGAAAGACGGCTCTTGAGTGCGAGGAAGGAGATGCGGCTTATGCAGAAGCTAGCTGCGCACAGGAGTAACTTAAGTTTTATAAGGAGAACGTTGACCCGGAGGACATGACCCCGTTGAAGAAACCAACTACGGAGGCAGAGCCGCCGCTCAAGTTTTCAGCGGATGGTACCAAAGCAGTGGACTTTACCCCAGGCGACTCATCCAAGCAGTTCATCATCGGGGCTCACATGGATCCCAAATAGGAAAGCGCGCTCATCGAATTCATCCATGAGAATCAGGACATCTTCGCATGGAAACCTTCTGACATGCCGGGTGTACCGAGAGAATTCGCTGAGCACAATCTTAATGTGAATCCGAAGTTTAAGCCGATCAAACAGTTTCTACGATGGCTCAACGAGGAGAGGCGCAAGGCAATTGGAGAAGAGGTTGCCCGGCTCTTAGCTGTAGGGTTTATAGTTGAAGTTTTTCACCCAGAGTGGTTGGCTATCCGGTGTTGGTGCTCAAGAAGAACGGCACTTGGCGTATGTGCATAGATTAGACGGACCTCAACAAGGCTTGTCCGGTTGATCCCTTTGCGCTCCCCCGTATTGATCAGATCATCGATGCTGCAGCCGGTTGTGAGAGCTTGTGTTTTTTGGATGCCTATTCAGGGTATCATCAGATCAAAATAGCGGTAAAGGATCAGGAGAAGACTTTGTTTATCACACCCTTTGGGGCATTCTGCTATGTCTCCATGCCTTTCGGGCTCAAGAGTGCCTAGGCGACTTACCAGCATTGTGTGCAGAATTGTCTCCACAGTCAGATTGGCCGTAACGTTCAGGCTTATGTGGATGACATAGTGGTGAAATCTAGGAAAAAGGAAACCCTCTTGGAGGACCTGAAGGAAACTTTTGACAATCTCCGGGTTTACAAAATGATGCTTAACCCGACGAAGTGTGTTTTTGGTGTTCCGACAGGAAAGCTTTTGGGGTTCTTGGTCTCCAAGCGTGGTATCGAGGCTAAACCGGATAAAATCAAGGCTATCACTTATCTACGAGAGCCGACGTGCATCAATGATGTTCAGCGCATTGCAGGGCGGATCGCTGCGTTGAGCCGGTTCATAAGCCGACTTGGGGAGAAGGCCATTCCCTTGTATCAGATGATGAAAAAGACAGACAAGTTCAAGTGGAGCAAGGCAGCCGTAGAGGCGCTTGAAGCTCTTAAGAAGCAATTGACTGAGCCGCCGGTATTAGCCACTCCGGCTAAGAAAGAGCCGTTACTCCTCTATGTAGCAGCTAACAACCGGGCGGTCAGTGTGGCGATTGTGGTTGAGCGTAAGGAGGCAGGGAAAGAATATCCCATTCAGAGGCATGTTTATTATATCAGCGAGGTCTTGGCAGAGTCCAAGCAGAGGTATCCGCATTGGCAGAAGCTAGTGTATGGGGTCTTTATGGCCAATCGTAAGCTGAAGCACTATTTTTTGGGCCATCAGATAACTGTGGTCATCTCTGCCCCATTGGGAGATATCATTCAGAATAGAGAAGCTACAGGGAGGATCCCTAAGTGGGCTTTAGAGTTAGGGCCTCTTAACATCGCTTATATCCCTCGTACAGCAATCAAGTCTCAAGCCTTGGTGGATTGTATAAATGATTGGACAGAATGCCAGGCGCCTGAGGAGAAGTCGGACAACACATACTGGACTATACATTTTGACGGGTCTAAACAGCTTGAGGGGTCTGGTGCTGGGGTGGTTCTCACCTCCCCCAAAGGTGACAAGTTTTGTTATGTGCTCTGGTTGATGTTCCCCTGTACTAACAATGCTGCTGAGTATGAGGCGTTGCTCCATGGTTTGAGAGTCGCTAAAGAGATGAATTTAAGCCGGGTTAGATGCCTGGGCGACTCAGACCTTGTGGCTCAGCAAGTTTCAGGTACTTGGGATTCTAAGGACCCGTGGATGGCGGCTTATCGACAGGCGGTTGATATTGTTGCATGTCATTTCAAAGGATATCAAGTGGATCATATTGATCGTCGAAGGAACAAGGCGACTGATGCATTATCACGACTCGGATCTCAGCATAAGCCGGTGCCGCCTAATGTTTTTCTTGATGTGTTATATCATCCGACTGTCAAAATGCCTTCTGAGGAGGATCTAGCAATTCCTGACCCGGAGGCGTCTTCGGTGGCGGCTCTACATGTTATTCCGGATTGGACTACTCCTTATTTAGCGTACTTGACGCACGGCGAGTTACCGGACGATGAGAGCCAGGCTAGAGAAATCACCCGTCGTTCTATGTCCATGACAATTATCAATGGTGAGTTGCACAAATGCAGTGTGACAGGTGTTTTCCAGCGCTGCGTATCACCAGAGGAGGGCCAACAGATCTTAAATGAAATTCATGCTGGCAACTGTGGACATCATGCCGGGTCAAGATCTTTAGTGGCCAAGGCTTTTCGGCATGGTTTTTTCTGGTTGACTGCTCACAAGGATGCAGAGGACCTGGTCCGCAAATGTAACGGCTGTCAGAAGTTTGGCCGACGTGCTCATGTTCCGGCTCAATAGTTGAGGATGATACCAATCACTTGGCCATTTGCGGCCTGGGGGCTTGATATGGTAGGACCCTTCAAGCGGTCCAAGGATAATAAAACGCACCTCCTCGTGAAGGTTGACAAATTTACTAAGTGGGTTGAGGCCGAGCCAGTTAGCAAGTATGATGCGTCTACAGCGGTTGAATTTGTTAAAAAGTTGATCTATCGTTTTGGTTATCCACACAGCATTATTACTGATAATGGCACAAATTTGTCCAAGTGAGCTATGAAGGCGTTCTGTGAGAAGGAGCATATCCGGCTTGATGTTTCAGCCGTGGCACATTCGCAGTCCAATGGTCAAGGTGAGCGGGCTAATCAGGAAATCTTGCGAGGGGTTAAACCTCGGCTCATGGTCCCTTTGAAGCGGACGCCCGAATGTTGGGTTGATGAGTTACCTTCTGTCTTATGGAGCATCCGGACTACACCTAACAGGTCTATAGGTTTTACACCTTTCTTCCTGGTGTACGGGGTTGAGGCGGTTTTACCCAGTGACATCCGGCATGATTCACCAAGGGTGGCAGCTTATGTTGAGACGGACAATGAGATGGCACGCCAAGATGCATTAGATGCCTTGGATGAAGCACAAGAGTTAGCAGCGGCCAGATCGGCAATTTACCAGCAAGACCTACGACGCTATCACAGCCGCAGGGTGAAGACCCGGATGTTCCAGGAAGGAGACCTGGTGCTCCGGCTCATTCAAGACCAATCTGGGATGCATAAGCTCTCTCCGCCGTGGAAAGGGCCCTTTGTGGTTAGCAGAAACCTCAATAACGGGTCATACTAGATTAGTCGGACACAGCGGGTCAGGAGACTTTACGGCCATGGAATGTTGCGCACCTGCAGCCATATTATACTTAATAGGTGATGGGGATCCGTTATCATTGTACATATCATATTTATATCAGTATAGAGTAGTACCTCTACCAAAGACTGGAGCCCTAGCTCTTATATGTATCTTTATGCAATTAAGATGAAAGTTTTCGGTTCAACAAGTTTACAGTTGAAGTGGTTTTTGACCCGCCGAATCCTTACCGGTTAATCTCGCTTCAGAGACCCCGAACCGGTTAAGTTTACAGTGATCCTCTGAGTTTCTTCCAGTCAATCTCGCTTTAGAGACCCTGAGCCGGTTCACACAGTTGACGGCCAATCTCGCTTTAGAGACCCTGAACTGATGTTAATATAATAAGCTCTTATCAATCAATCTCGCTTTAGAGACCCTGAACTGATATGATGCAAAGATTGGCCTTATGCCTAGTTTGAGTACATTAAGCGTTGTTGTTGATGGAGGCTTCTTACCTTTGGTATAGCTTAACATGACCCTAAGACAACAGTGTGTACATCAAATTCCAGTTGTTTATCAACTGCGGCCAAGGGGGCTTCTTACCGACGGGTTTGCTTATCTCACCCTAATGGCCGGCTTTATGCCATTTCCGGCTAACATGTTAGCCGCGGTTGTCGAAGGGGGCTTCTTACCGACGGGTTTGCTTATCTCACCCTAATAACCGGCGTTTACGCCAAAAATAGGTGTGGAAGGAGGCTTCTTGCCCTTGGGTATAGCTTACATCACCCTTCACACAGCCGGCTAGTACAATTACTAGTCGCGGCTGTCGAATGGAGGCTTCTTACCATAAGGTATAGCTTACATACACCCATCGGCAGCCGGCTTTATACAATATTTGATGATTGTAGGAGGCTTCTTGCCTTCTGGTGCAGCTTACATCACCCTTCATGCATTCGGCTGTAGGCCGCTTCAAGTTCTTCAACAGTCGTCATTGTCAAATAGAGGCTTCCTACCGTCAGGTATAGCTTACTTTATCCTATGACAACCGACTCTTCAATGGCATCATATTATAAGAAACAAAGTCATGACGCTCCAGCTTATGGAATAATATTTCCGGGTCTAATGGTTTCGGGAGAAAGAATGACATCTCAGAAAAGATTACATATTGGCTCATCAACAGCCGCAGTTTGTCCATGGAGGCTTCTTGCCGTCAGGTATAGCTTATCTTATCCTAAGGATAGCCGGCTCTTTTCATATTTCATTTACAAGAGCTGGAGCCATGTTGCTCGCTTTTATAAGATCAGATTCTTTAGAAGTGTTATCCGGGTCTAAAGGCTATGAAGACATACAAGCACCTCTCATGAATAATTGGCAAGTTGGAACAGTTGGAGATAAAGAGTTGAACAAGATTATTCAAAACAGTACAAAAAAGCCGGCAAGTGCACTTAGAAATTGTTGACAAGCTATTACAAAAGGTGTTCTCAGAAGGAACAACGACGTTTCTAACAAGTTTCAAGCCGCCCTTGACGGATAATTACAAGAGTCGTTCTTGCTCCTAATGATACAATGTTACAATCAGTTTGCCGGCTCACCCTGCTCCGGCTCTTCTGTGGGTTGGATCTGAAGGTTGCACAGTTCCCAATTGCAGTTAGACACGGCAGCAAAGGTCCCTTCAAAGAAAGGTGAGACATTGAGCTCACCAGGGAAAAGATCCTTGCTACGGGCGGGTGTTAGGTCTTGACACTCATAGAGAGGCCCGCGGATCCGTTTGTCTTCGTTGTCGTATGCTGCTTGATAACTCTTCAGATCCGCCTCATCCGCCATAACAGACGCCAGGAAGCGTGAGTCTTTGACGCACTTGAAATAGTCCGCCTCAGAAAATTCTGAGCCGTCGACTTTCTTCGAAGGATACCCGCCCATCATTTCAGCCGGTGTGAGGTCCGACGCAAAGGCCGGAGCCCGGCTCAAACCTGCGATGGCTCCTTGGCAGAACGCCGACTTCTTTAGTTCATGAATCTGTTTTGGCATTGTAGAGAAAAGTTCTAACACCCCTTTCAGGGCATTGGGGATCTTCTCCTTATATTGTACGCTTCTGATGGTAAACATGGCCCCACAATATAGCTGCTCCGTGAAAGTGTGGATTGCCTTCAATGAAAGGATGCTGTCCGTAGCAAGCTGCTGGCTCAAGGGACCCGTATGAGCCGGAAGAGATACGTGAGTCGCCAGTTTTCCATGAAAGGTGTTAGTGTACGCAGTATGACACAGATGACTTACCAAATAAGGCGGTAGACATCTTGGCGATATGCCGTTTAGGCCTTGGAGTTCTTTAGCAACGGCGATGAGCCGTTAATCGGCATCATCTGCTCGTTTCGTCAGAGCGGTTTTCTCCGATTCTGCTGTCTCTTTTAGAGATGTTAACTCAGTAGTGGCTTTTGCTAATTCCTCAGCTAGGAACCGGCATTTTTCATCGTCAATGCTTCATGCTTCCTGTTGGGCAGCCAAATTAAATTTAAGATCCGCCAGCTGAGAGCTGGTGGCATTCAGAGCATCCTACACATGTCAAAGCAAACCGTGAGCTGTTACAGCAGCAAGGGCATTAACATAAAACTAGGTTCACAGCTAAAGTTACACAAGTCTCAAACAGATTGCAAGCAATATATTTGACAC
This sequence comes from Hordeum marinum, assembly GCA_022496015.1. Classification (NCBI taxonomy): domain Eukaryota; kingdom Viridiplantae; phylum Streptophyta; class Magnoliopsida; order Poales; family Poaceae; genus Hordeum; species Hordeum marinum. The sequence goes on from CM039676.1 coordinate 28,483,499, forward strand.
TTGGGGGCTAATGTACATTTTATCTGTTCAAGTATACAGCTCCGGTTCATCTTCTTTGAAATTGACCCGGAGCTTGGGGGCTACACTATGGCTCTTTTCAGATAAGATAGTCCCGACTCAAATAAAATTTGAGCCGGCCCTTGGGGGCTACACTATGGCTCTTTTCAGATCAAAAAGTCCCGACTCAAATAAAATTTGAGTCGGCCCTTGGGGGCTACACTACGGCTTTTTTCAGATACGAAAGTCCCAACTCAAATAAATTTTGAGTCGGTCCTTGGGGGCTATTGTTGGCAGTATGCAAATATTTACAGTGAGGAGTGTGTGTTTACAGCATTTAAGCAAAAGTATTTTCTACATAACCTCCAAAGAACACCCGGTTCAACTATCCATTAGATTAAATCCGGCTCTTGGGGGCTAGGGAAGGTTATGGATGGAGAAGAATAACATACCTCATATTTAGTTTTCATCATGGCGACCAGCCAGAGTTCTAAGTCTCGGCTGGTGTTGACCCGATTCAAATAACCGGAATGATGTTCTTCGGCTGTCATCTTGTCATATGCGGAGTCAAATTGAAGCTTTCGTGAGGCTTCAGACGGCTCAGGATGCCGGTTGAGTACATATTCTGGAGGAGGAGACTTTTGGGCAGAACCAGCGATGATGACATCCGGAGTCGCGGGAGTCTTGGCGGGTGTGACCGGCCTTGAAGGAGCGGCTGGAGAGTTTTCCATTATGACGTCGTCCCTCGCTGGCTCTGTGGAAGCCGTTGGTGGAGCTTCGTTTGCTGGGGTTTCCTCCGTTTGTCCAAGATCCGGTTGAGCCGGGGCCGGCTGTTCGAGTTCTTGATTCTCGAGGACTGGGCCGGAAGAAGGATGGTTGGTTTTGCGGCGTTTCGCTTGAGCACTGCAAGATAAAGGGTCAGCATTTGAAAGAGGCTGGAATTTCGTAAAACAGCCGGATATTTTAATACTTACAGAGGGTTGATTTTTGGTGGAGGTATGACCGATGCTAAAGAATCACAAGAAGAGGGTGTCTTCTGAAAGAATAAGACACGGAAATGAGAAGGCACTTAAGCACAAAGAAGAAACCAAAGGAAAGTAGGAGTACTAACCTCTGCAGGCCGTTTCTTGGGAGCCGGCGAGTTTGGAAGTCCAGATACAAGCTCCGTAGAGCCGGTGCTCCGGGTCTGGCGACGTTCAGCCTGCTATTACTTTTCTAAGAAGAAATCGAGAGCCAGATGAGGGAGAGGGTGAGAAAGAGGGAATTTCCTAACGACCCGCCGCGGCTTTCGGATGAAGTATTCTGAGTCGGAGTATATGTAAGTTACCTCAGGAGCATTGGCGTGACTGGTTTCCACTTCATCCTATGAACACAGTAAACATTAATAAAGAGTAGGTAAAGTAAGGAGTTGGTTAAGCAAATTAAGATCTTACCCCCGAGTCTGAGGAAGCCGGCTGTTCAAACCAGTTCTCTTGGGGAGCAGCCTTTTTCTGTTTCTTGGTGGCGGCTTTCTTCTTGGCTGCCTTCGGAGGAGGTACGTACTCCTTTTTCCAAAAGTCCGAGTCAGCCTACGCAAGTCAACCCGGAGGAAAATATATCAAACCAATCAAGAAGAATAGCTAACATGCAACAAACGGAGGAGAAACAAATTATACTTACAAGGGGCGCCGGGTTGGTAGCATCCTTCTATGCTAATCCGATGGTACTGCAAGAGCCGGAGGTTTCGTGTATGAGGCTTCGGACAGTCATGCAGATGTCGTCCTCAGTCAAAGGAACGTTGCTGAAGCACAATGAGTTGTCGTACTTCCCTGGATATTCATGCATGAGCCGGCTCCTGCGGCTCAGAGGCATGATCCACCATTTTACCCAAAAACGGATCAAATCAGTTCCAATCAGTCTGTTAGCTAGGAGAGCTTTCACCCTGGTATGAGGAGTCTCATATCTGGCGTGATCAGTAACCGAGAGCCTGTCGGGGAGCGCCGTGTCTGTCGAGAGCCGGGAAGGGCGATAACCCGGCAGGCGATGTTCAGTTTCAGGAGACGTGTCTCTGCGGTAAAACCACGTCTTGTTCCAATCCTTGGGGTGGCTGGGCCTCTGGATAGCCGGAAAGGTGATGCCCCTTCGGCGCTGGATGGTGATCCCTCCGAGTTCCAGGCTTGGTCTTCTCTTATACTCTGTCTGGCGGTTGGCATAGAAAAACTCGCAAAACAAGCCGACTGATGGCCTGGATTGAAGGTACGCTTCACAAAGTACTTGGAAATGGCAAATGTTGGATACTGAGTTCGGTGCCAGGTCTTGAGGATGCAGTTTGTATAAATGAAGGATATCGCGGAAAAACTTAGAGGCGGGTGGAACAAACCCCCGCTCGATATGATCTGTGAAAACTATGACTTCCCCTTTCTTTGGTGCGGGGCGGGTCTCATCACCCGGAACCCGCCAGTGGATGACCTCCTTTGGGGGAAGGGTGCCAGTAGCGACCAGGTCTGACAGATATTCTTCAGTCACGCAAGAGCCGACCCAATTGCATGAGTTGGTGGCGCTGTCATGTTGACAGCTTAAAGTACTATGCAAAGGAAAATGGCGACTAGTCAAACGAAAGTGGATGGCTATAGCGGCTTACAATTTACAGGGTTCTAAAGACTAAACTCTGAAAGACTCGGCTAATAAGAGCCGAAGAAAATCTAGCGGTTCATTATGGAAGGAAGAACCAGAAATCAGTTAAGACCCGGACAAACAGTTTTCACAAACTGCTACTAAAATTACGGATCTACCGAGGCGATAAATAGAGTTCTATTCCGACCTAACCAAAGAATAGCAGGAAATGAAGGGGCAGTTTAGAGCCCGAACGGCCCGTGCATTACGCGCGGCCGGTCCGCATACGACAGCGGTGGCGATGGCGTAGTCTAAAGGAGTACAGCGGGCCCCGAGATATGCTCGTGCGGCCGCGCCAGAGACCGGGCGCGCGACGGCGGAACCGCCGGAAACCCTACTTCTAAAGACCTTAATCTACGGGAAGAGGAGATGTACCGGAGTTGGAGACGGCGGCGGACGAAAGTCTGGACCGAACAGGGTGATGCGGCGGCCAAGGTTGATGATGGAGAGCGACGGCGCCGGAGTGGAGCAGAGGTCGGGTCGACGGGCGGCGGCAGGAGGAAGACGACGGACGCACGGGCGGGAGAGAATGAAAATATTTGACCCATGCGGGTCCTATTTAACAGGAGATATGAGGACGGTGCAGAATCCTAGGCGGCGACACCGGTCTTGCTGAGGCGGACGCCTCGATTCTTGGTAAGTGGTTAAATGCGAAAGATTTGGTGATATGTCAGCGGATCCCGTGATGTCATGCCGGGTCATTCCGTGGCGACTCTTAGACAACTGAAAGAGAAGGATGAAATGATCTGGCTCACTTCAACCTGGGGCCTAATGTTGAGGATATAACCCCGTGATATGACCCGGCTGGAAGGTTCCGGTTAATAGCATTGGTTTGTGAGCCGGCCCACGATGAAAGGTGTCAACCGAAGGCCCAAGATGATAGGCGGATCTTGGTGTGGGCCGGACGGCGAAGACCCGGATGTGCAAGACGTCTCAAGGATGACTTGGTTAAGAAGATAGAGATAGACTCGGAGATGTAAACATGATCCGGTTGTACAATTGTAAGACCCGACGGTTCTGACCTCTTATATAAAGGCAGAGTCGGGGTGAATTAGAGGTAGGTTATCGAAAACTAGGTCAAGCTTTTAGCCCCTTGTAATCGATACAACAAGCAATAACAACACAAGTAGGACGTAGGCTTTTACCTCGACTTGAGGGGCCGAACCTGGGTAAACTCGTGTCCTTTGTCTCGATCAACCCCTTTGAGTCCACTACGATGGCGACAGCTCCGAACTCAAGTTTGGTAATCCGGACATCTGCCGTGATAAAACCATGACAGGCATCCTGAGCATCGAGACGTTCCATAATAGCTGCAAGTGTTTGAGTGAAAGTCTCATTGCTATCCTCGATCGACTTGAAACGCTTATCAAGTGCGCCCTCGAACACCGTGAACCTCTCAATATATGCACGGACATCCTCCTCAAGGCGTGCCACAATGACTTTCACATTGTCTTCGTCACCTGCCATGGTTAGAATGGTGAAAGAACAAAATAACAAGTATATTGCTCCTACAATAACTACGGTGAGGCGGTGGGGATGTCTCTCTTCCCGTGCTGTAGTGGTTGTCGGCCGTTAGCGATGTCAAAAGTTATCAAAATATTGATATAGCAATTACCAAGTGACTGAACATGGTACAATATAGGAAGTGAAGCTTGGTGAAGGTTTCCTCAACTCACAGTATGTGGTACAATTAAGCAAAAAGTAATGCAAGCTGAATAATTGCTCAAACTCCTAACTAGTGCTGGTAGTTGACTAGTAAGAGGGAAAATGATCTAAGCCTAGATACTAGATCAAATGAGTGGAAACCGATACCTCGAAATAGCTAGATATAAGTGATGTATATATAAATGCAGTGTAGGTGCAACTAAGAATAGAAAATCTCCGACAACTATTATAAAATAGTAGAGATTGTCCAAAAGAGTGCAACCGGCCTGTACTTTACAAAATCCCCTTTTTTCTTTTCTTTTTTATTTTCTTATTTTTCTCTTTTTTCTCTCTCTTTTCCACTATTGGAAAAAGGCCCATATGTCCCGGTTCCAAAGGCCCATCTGTCCTGGTTCTGGACCCGGGACTAAAGGGTCGGGACTAAAGCCCGTGACCTTTAGTCCCGGTTCGCTTATGAACCGAGACGGATGGGGCTACACGTGGCCGCTCCGCCGAGCCTAGGCAGGAAGGCCTTTGGTCCCGGTTGGTAACACCAACCGGGACCTAAGAGCGTCCACGCGTTAGCAGCTCAGGAGCTGTTTTTTCAAAGGGGGGGTTGAGGGTTTTGGAGGGTTAATTTAGAGGTTTCATATACTTTGTTAGCTAGCTAATAAAGAGAAGTGACCTCTCTTATCTCCGTGCTTGGTCGCGATGCTACGTACTATACGTATAGAGAGAACTCACGACACGCTAGTTAGTAAGCAAATGAAGGAAACCATTAAGTACACATGATCGTCATGAACATATACAGAGATAAGTGATCGACCTCCTCCTTTTCCGAGAGATTGGTCAAACAACAAGTTTTCGTATATCTATCCTATGTTACAATCCCTAACATCTCATTTCAAGTTCCATATGGTATTTTCTGGCTTTATTGATGACGTGGTCAATAAAGAATCCCGCCAATTCCTCTTGAATTGCCCGTATGCGATCTTGTGGTAGGAGTTCATCCTGCATCCGCCACATCTAAATTAAACAAGAGGGTTAATACATGTATATGAATGAAACTCAACACAAATGATGGTAATAAAATTAAATTGTGAATATTTTTGCTTACGCACTTCATATTCTTTTTCAGTGTAGCCCCGCTTATTAGGATTCGTCGTGTTGTAGATGAACTCGCAAACGTAGTATCCACAAAAACTAGTCCCTTGTTCCTGCAACAAGCACTATACGAGAAATAAAGGTCAATCAAACTGATATGCAAGCATGCTAAATGGTATATATTGATGAAACTAGCTAGAATCAATGGGAGATGGGCAGAACTAGGTAGTATATATTACTTACATTTGGGTGTCTAAATTGCAGCTCGGTAGGCAGTCCCAAAGCAATTTTGGTGAAATCTTTCCAAACCCCGTGAGACAAAGAAAATAATTACTTGATATATATATCAAGAAATGAACAAAGTTGCTGATATGGTGCGATAATGATCGACTGAACTTACCTCTGGAGCATTTCGGTTAGGTTCGCATACAACTCAGGGTTATTTCGTCTCGAGTATAAGACGGTTACTACTCTCGGCTCAAGCTTAATCTCTAGTAGAATAAAGTGGTGGCTGCACACACATGCATAGCTCATCAATTACATTACTATACCCTTGAGTAATAAGGGAGAAACCGAATATGCACAAGACAGTAACACTCACTTGAAGTTGTAAGGAAAGAGTATTTTGTCTTTGTTTGATTTTTAAGCATCGATTCTAGCAAGTTCTCCTATGTTTGTTCGGGATACTTTTGAACTGTCACTTCATGTATGATATTTGGGTTAATGAACCCAATGTCATACATTTCTGCTTTTCTGTATTCGATGATCTTCAATCTGCATAATATAGTGATGAGTATAATTATATATATACATGCAATGAAAGAGGTGAACTATATATAGAGACTTAATTACAGAAGTACTTACAGATATTAGCAAGACATGATTTGTATGTCGATGTCCTTTTGATTGTAGAACTGGAAAAACCTCATAAAATTTAACATTAATCACCTCCTGGCCAAAGAAGTCGTGCTTCTCTTTAATACTCATCATCAAACAATCAATCCCAGACTCACTACAGGTTTTCATGTACCAATCATGCAATTGTCTCATCATCGTTCCTAGAGGAGGACTTCCATCTTTGACGAGAGGCTTCCCGTAGCGGTATTTGAAATCGTCCACCTCCAACGGCTCAAACGGTACATCATCGCTCATGTAATCAGTAGGATTGGTACCGGGCACCATCCCCGGATGATCACGATGATATCGGTAGAGACCTTCCGCGAGGGGCATGATTGGTTAGCCTGTTCCCGAGCTGGGGAATTTTTTCCCACTTCTTCGTTTTGCTAACCTCTCATCACTGGAAGTAGTTCCCATCCGCATCGCATTTTGATATGCCTTTTTAGTAGCACGGACATAGTTGGTATCCAGCGGAGGCGGTGGTGGTCGCTTCAGGGCCTCGACAGTGCGCTTTGCTGCCACCGGATCTATGGTCTGATTCGGAGGTGGAGCTTTATTTGCAAAATGGGCCCTCACTTGGTCTTGAGAGATCTTCATGGTTTCCTCTGCGGTCCTCTCGTATGGCAACTTTTCCAATGGCTTGAGAGACTTAGGACCATATTCGTATGGCCACCCGCCACTGGCTGTACTGCTAGCAGCCGGAGCGATGGCGTCTCTCTTCTGTCATTGTTTACGAGGCGGAGGAGGAGGCAGAGTGCTCTGACACGATGGAGGAGGAGGAGGAGGAGGAGGAGTGGCGGAGGCTGTCTTCTGCCGTTGCTGAGGAGGCGGAGCAGGAGGCAGACTTCTCGAACACGTCGGAGGAGGCAAAGTGCCTTGATCGTCGACGTCACACGCTGGACGAGGAAAAGGAGGAGGCGGAGTGCCTTGATCCCTCGCCGTAGGAGGAGGAGGAGTGCCTTGATCCCTCGCCGAAGGAGGAGGAGGAGGCGGAGGCGTCTAGTTCGGAAGCTTGATGTGCTCCTTCCGCCATAGACATGTACTCCTCAAAGCAAATCTTAGTTGAGTCTCCCCTTCACCTGTGGGGTGGTCAAGCTGGAGCTCTTCAAATCCCCCCATTATTTCATCTACTTGCACAACATCATAGTCATGTGGACTCTGACCATGGTGAAAAGTTCCGTCGGTTCGAGGAGGTGCAACAAAGGCGCCAGCCGCCTTGAAGGTGAGGTTAATGCATTTCGTCATAAGCTCGGAATGTTGGCCTTCTGTGATAGCATCCATGGGGTAGCTAGGAGTCGTGAAGTCAGGCTGCTGAAGGAGCTCCGTGGAAGCCATGTTGCTTATCCGCTGAGATGGCTGGGTAGATTCGTGCCCCTGAACAAGCTGCTGGTCAGGAGCTCGCTGGCTCATAACTTCTTCATCTAGCCTTTGTACTCTTGCATTGAGCTCCTGCACAACGCTCAGCTCATGTTTCCTCTTCCTCTCCCGGCTTTTGTAACCGCCTGCGCCGGGAAACCCATGCTTCCATGGAATGGAGCCTAGCGTGCCTCTTGTTCGTCCGGGGTGCTCAGGATTCCCGAGGGCCTTAGTCAGCTCGTCCTTCTCTCTGTTGGGAATGAACCTCCCTTCCAGCGCTTCCTTGATAACTTGCTAAAACTTTCTGATGGCTATTGCAAGTTGCTCGTCCGTCCAAACGCACTTCCCTGTAGCAGGGTCCAAAGTTCCCCCAACCCCGAAGAACCAAGTCCTTGAATTGTCTGGCCAGTTCATTGTCTCTCCTTCGACCCCTTTAGCTCGCAGGTCATCCTCCCATTTGGCCCACAACGGCCGGGCTCTGAGGTAGCCACCTGACCCCGTGCGATGGTGATACTGATTCTTCTCAACATTTTTCTTGTTTATCGCTAACATTTTCTTACTCTTTTCAGAAGTCTTGTAGGCCACGAACGCGTCCCATTGATCTTTTATCCCCGCATATCAGCCGACGAATACTGGAGTCTTCTCTTGGTCGACAAACTTAGCTTTCAACTCATTCTGCCACCTTCTGAAAAGATCTGCCATCTTCTTAAGAGCACACGACCTGACTAGTGGCTCTATAACTGGATTACTCTCATCATCCTCTGGCGGTAGGGTGAAATTTTCCTTCAGGTCCTTCCAAAGATCTTCTTTCCGTCTATCAGTAACATAAGAAACTTGAGGGTCGTAGTTCTTAGCGTTCTTAGTCGGCTCATTCCATTGCTGGATGCTGATCGGGATGTTGTCCCTAACAATAGCTCCACACTGAGCAGAAAATGCATCCTTGGTCTTCTTCGGTTCAATCGGTTGGCCATCGTTCACGATTAAGGTGATCGTGAACTTTTCTTCCTTGCCCAACCTTTTCTTCAGGCCTCGTCTCCTTACCGAAGTTTGGCTTGATCTGGAGGGCTATATAAAAGAAGAAATAATAGTTAATATATGTACATACCAAAACAATTACTGCATCAATTAGTCAGCACAGGCTTAATTAATATATATACCTCGCCGAACGACTTTGCAACAGCTCCCTCCACTCGGTCATCGGAGCCGTCATCATGGTCTCCTTCTTCCTCCGGCTCTTGGTCACCGGAGCCGTCATCATGGTCTCCTTCTTCCTCCCGCGTTCGGTGACCGGAGCCATCATCATCATGTCCTAGCTCTTCTGTGTCAAAATTGATTAACGACAAGAAATTACCGCCGCCGCGGATTATGTCCCCCAACAATGCTTCTCCTTCAAAGTCTCTGTTCATGGTTGGATCCATGGTTTCTGCAAATATTACAACATGGCAATTAATATACAAACATGAGAGATGGATATATTAATTAGTGGCAAACATAGACAAGGGATCATATTAGTGGCCTCGACGCTTCTATGGTTTGGGGTGGCCTCGACAACGCTTCTAGGGATTGGGTGGCCTCGACGCTTCTAGGGTTTGGGTGGCCTCGGCAACGCTTTTAGGGATTGGGTGGCCTCGGCAATGCTTCTAGGGTTTGGTCGGTCAAGAGGGGGTTGATCGAAGTTACCGGAGTTTTCTTCTAGTGGTTTGGGTGGTCTCGAGAGTTTGTCGGGTAGGGGCGAGAGGGGGTAGGAGATCGACAATGATTTTTCAGTCCCAGTTTAGGCGGACTCGAGAGTTGGTCGGGCAAGAGGGGGTTGATCGACGTCCCCCCTCATGTCGAAATTATCGGAGTTTTCTATATGAACAAAGGCCAGACAGACATATCATCACGCGGCGGCGGTAACAAAACCTAATGCACGTAACTTGCATGAACACATACATACATATATGAACACATACATTCATATATACACACATTAAACATGATTTTTTTAACTTGCATGAACACATATATGAACACATACATATATACATATATACATACATACATATATACACACATTAAACATGATTTTTTTAACTTGCATGAACATGATTTTTTTAACTTGCATGAACACATATAAGAACACATACATACATATATATATATATGAACACATGACTACATACATATATATACACACACATACATATATGCTCACGTATAGGGGAGGGGAGATGCGGCCGGAGCGGGGCAGAGCAGTGGCCGGTGTGAGGCGGGGCGGCCGGCGCGGGACGAGGTCGCGGCAGGGCGGCCGGCACGGAGCGACGTCGGGGACGGCGGCCGGCGGCGGGGACGGCGACGGAGAGCACGCGAGATTCGGACAACCTGACGGCGTGGGCGGGATCTGGCCTTCGGGGGAGTGATATGGGTCGAAAACTACTAAGTGTTTGCTTATCTACAGGGAGCATTGGTCCCTGTTCATGGCACCAACCGGGACCAAAGCAACAAGGCTTTGGTCCCGGTTGGTGGCACCAACCGGGACTAAATGGGTGTATTAGTCCCCGTTGGTGCCATCAACCAGGACCAATGGTCCCTGTTCGTCAGCCGGCGGGGAAACGGGGACCTTTGGTCCCGGTTGGTGGCACCAACCGGGACGAAAGGTGGGTATTAGTCCCGGTTGGTGCCACCAACCAGGACCAATGGCCTTGCACAACAGTGTGGTGGGAGTTTAGTCCCACCTTGCCAAGCGAAGGTTGCCCGAACCTGTTTATAAGCCCCGCCGCGGCTGCTACATTGAGCTCCTCTCATAGTGAAAACAGATGCCCTTATATAGGAAATTCGACCTAAATTCGAAATGGTAGTTAGGCGCCAAATTAGCGCCTAACTAGCACTTTGAATTTAGGTTGAATTTCCCTATAAGCGCATCTATTTTCGCTTTTGCTATTTTTTATGTTATTTTTTTCCTAGTTTTCCTGCTATTTAATATTACTTTGTTTTAAAATTATATTCAATTTGGTAATTTTTAGGTTATTCTAAATGGTTGTTTAAATCAAAAACAGATTTTGTTATTTTAGTTTGCTATTGAAGTTTCTAGCAAAAAGTTTCTTTATAAAAATTATTTTTGCTAATATTACTTTGTTTTAAAATTATATTCAATTTGGTAATTTTTAGGATTTATATAATTTTAGTTTCAAAAATACTAGAGGTTTATAAAAGCTCTTAGAGTTCCTTTTTGCTATTACAATTTTATAAAAGCTTTTTAGTTGATTCTTTTTGCTATTGAAGAATATTATAGTTCATAAAATAATATTTAAATTGATTATTTTTAGTTTATTGTTTTTGCTATTAGGGTTTCATAAAAGTTTTTTAGTTGATTATTTTTGCTATTAGTTCATTCTTTGAGCTAAATGACCCTGAAATTGAAAAGCACTACAAATGAATTCTGAAAAGGTTGAAAGTTGGCATGGCATCATCATTTCACCCACATAGCATGTGCTAAAAAGTTGAGAGGGTTACAGCAAAAGCTGGATGCACTTCGTGTACAAAACAGACAGTCTCTTTCGAAGTATCAAGGTTTCAGATGGAAACTCATCTGTTACTAAAAGGCATTTCATTTTCTTGAACTTATTTAAACTACAGGCTTTTTGTGTGCTCAAAATGCACCATTCAAAGCCACATCATAAATTTTCAACCCTTTCTGACTTCATTTGTTATTTTTCATGCAGTTATTGATTTTTTTTGAGCTAAATGACCGTGGAATTGAAAAGCACTACAAATGAACTCTGAAAAGGTTTAAAGTTCGCATGGTATCATCATTTCACCCACATAGCATGTGCTAAAAAGTTGAGGGCGTTACGACAAAAGTTGGATGCACTTCGTGTACAAAATGGACAGTCTCTTTCGAAGTATCAGGGTTTCGAATGGAAACTCATCTGTTACAAAAGGCATTTCATTTTCTTGAACTTATTTGAACTCCAGGCTATTTGTGTGTTCAGAATGCACCATTCAAAGCCACATCATCAATTTTCAACCCTTTCTGACTTCACTTGTTATTTTTCATGCAGTTATTGATTTTTTGAGCTAAATGACTCTGAATTGAAAATCACTACAAATAAACTCTGAAAAGGTTGAAAGTTGGCATGGTATCATAATTTCACCCACATAGTATGTGATAAAAAGTTGAGAGGGTTACAGCAAAAGCTGGATGCACTTCGTGTACTAAACGGTCAGTCTCTTTCGAAGTATCAGGGTTTCGGACGGAAACTCATCTGTTACAAAAGGAATTTCATTTTATTGAACTTATTTGAACTTTAGGCCTTTTTGTGTTCAAAATGCACCACTCAAAGCCACATCATCAATTTTCAACCCTTTCTGACTTCATTTGTTATTTTTCATGCAGTTATTGATTTTTTTTTTTGAGCTAAATGACCCTGAAATTGAAAAGCACTACAAATGAACTCTAAAAAAGTTGAAAGTTGGCATGGTATCATCATTTCACCCACATAGCATGTGCTAAAAAGTTGAGAGGGTTACAGCAAAAGCTGGATGCACCTCGTACACAAAACGGACAGTCTCTTTCGAAGTATCAGGGTTTCAGACGGAAACTCTTCTGTTACAAAAGGCATTTCATTTTCTTGAACTTATTTGAACTCCAGGCTTTTTGTGTGTTCAAAATGCACCATTCAAAGCCACGTCATCAATTTCAACCATTTCTGACTTCATTTGTTATTTTTCATGCAGTTATTGATTTTTTTGAGCTAAATGACCCTGAAATTGAAAAGCACTACAAATGAACTCTGAAAAGTTTGAAAGTTCGCATGGTATCATCATTTCACCCACATAGCATGTGCTAAAAAGCTGAGAGGTTTACGGCAAAAGCTGGATGCACTTCGTGTACAAAACGGACAGTCTCTTTCGAAGTATCACGGTTTCGGACGGAAACTCATCTGTTACAAAAGGCATTTAATTTTCTTGAACTTATTTGAACTCCAGGCTTTTTTTGTGTTCAAAATGCACCATTCAAAGCCACATCATCAATTTTCAACCCTTTCTGACTTCATTTGTTATTTTTCATGCAGTTATTGATTTTTTTTGACCTAATGACCCTGAAATTGAAAAGCACTACAAATGAACTCTGAAAAGGTTGAAAGTTGGCATGGTATCATGATTTCGCCCACATAGCATGTGTTAAACAGTTGAGAGGGTTACGACAAAAGCTGGATGCACTTCGTGTACAAAACGGGTAGTCTGTTTCGAAGTATCAGGGTTTCGGATGGAAACTCGTCTACTACAAAAGGCATTTCATTTCTTCATATGTAACTGTAGTGATATTCTCTATCAAAGGCATCATCACAATAGTTGTTACCGTACATCCATTGTCGGTTCATCTGTGTGCATTATATGTAATTAAGTGTGTCAAAAACCATTACAGAACATCAGGAATACAGAAGTGACCAAATTAATAGAAGTTCATCATCACATTAAAACCAAAGTAGATACATAGTTCTCGTTGACCAACATATAGCTCGCCAGAGCATTTAATTAAACCATACATTCAAACCATTTAAAACATTTCAATGCAACAACAATTGCGATCATAATCAGAACTAAGGTAACAATTGATCCAAGGAAATAATGATACCAAGCCTCTTTATCAATGGCATATTTTCTATTCTTTCTAAGCTTCAAGCGCATTGGAGCCATCTTGGTCCTGTGATCATCGATGATATCGGCAGCATGCAACTCCAATCCCATATTTTCATCTTCAGTTCTTTTCAATTTTTCTTTCAAATGATCGATTTCTTTTTCAGCTTTAGTTAACTTGTCAAGTAGAATTGCATAGTCGGTATCCATTTCTAGTTCAACTACTTCCTATAGATAAAAACATCTATGTCAAGTTGGTGGCATAATTAATTATTATAGACATTAGATGTGTGAAATAGTTATAAAAGATAATATACCACATCTGAATCATAGACTGGACGAGGGCCAATGTGGGCGGATACCATAACCATGGCACTATATAATAACAAACAATATTAAAAGTAAGAAAATCATGGATATTCTGCGAAACAAAAAACATGCAACAAACAGGAACTGGCACTAGGCACTGGATCAATATGTTAGTCCCAAAAATAGTATAAAAAGTTTCCAAAAGTATATGAAAGTTGTAGAATATTGGCATGAAACAATCAAAAATTATAGATACGACGGAGATGTATCACGGCGCTAATTGCCCGGTTGTTAGCCGCCACGTACAGGAGCAAAGGTTCTTTCTCAGCCGGAGCAGCCAATACCGGCGGCTCAGTGAGTTGTTTCTTGAGTGCCTCCAATGCTTCACCTGTCGCCGTACTCTAGACAAAATTATCTGTCTTTTTCATCATCTGATATAGGGGAATGGCTTTCTCACCGAGGCGGCTTATGAACCGGCTCAACGTGGCGATTCGCCCCGCCAGGCGTTGGACATCGTTAACGCGGGTCGGCTCTCCCAGGGAGGTGATAGCTTTGATTTTATCCGGGTTAGCCTCAATGCCACGCTCAGAAACCAGAAATCCCAAGAGCTTGCCAGCCGAGACACCAAAAACACACTTGGCCGGGTTAAGCATCATCTTGTAGATCTGGAGATTATCAAAAGTTTCCCTTAAGTCGTCCAAAAGGGTCTCCTTCTTCCTTGATTTGATCACAATATCATCCACATAAGCATGAACATTGCGCCCAATCTGACTGTGAAGGCAATTCTGCACACAACGCTGATAAGTCGCCTGGGCACTCTTGAGCCCGAAAGGCATAGATACATAACAGAAGGCTCCAATAGGCGTAATGAAAGCCGTCTTCTCTTGGTCCTTAACTGCCATCATGATCTGATGATATCCTGAATAAGCATCCAGGAAGCACAGGCTTTCGCAATCCGCCATAGCATCTATGATCTGATCAATACGAGGGAGAGCAAAGGGATCAGCCGGACAAGCCTTGTTAAGGTCCATATAATCCACACACATCCGCCACATGTCGTTCTTTTTGAGCACCAGCACTGGGTTAGCAAGCCACTCCGGGTGAAAGACCTCGACGATGAAACCCGCTGCTAAGAGCCCGGATACCTCTTCTCCGATGGCCTTGCGCCTCTCCTCATTGAACCGCCGTAGAAACTGCTTGATAGGTTTAAACTTAGGATCCACATTAAGATTGTGCTCAGCGAACTCTCTTGAAACACCCAGCATGTCAGAAGGTTTCCATGCAAAGATGTCCTGATTCTCACGGATGAATTCGATGAGCGCACTTTCCTATTTAGGATCCATGTGAGCCCCAATGATGAACTGTTTGGATGAGTCACCCGGAGTGAAGTCTATTGCCTTGGTATCATCTGTCGAAAACTTCAGAGGCGGCTCAACTTCTGTTGTGGGCTTTTTCAGCGGCGTCATATCCTCCGGGTCAACATTCTCCTTATAAAACTTAAGCTCCTCCTGAGCATAACTAGATTCTGCATACGCCGCGTCTCCTTCCTCGTACTCAATAGCCGTATTCCGGTCACCATGAACGGTAATTGTACCTTTTAACCCGGGCATCTTGAGCTGTAAGTAGACATAGCAGGGTCTAGCCATGAACTTAGCATAAGCCGGCCGCCCAAACAACGCATGGTAAGGGCTCTTGATCTTGACCACTTCAAACCACATGGACTCCACTCTGTAGTTATATTCGTCACCAAAGGCAACTTCTAAAGAAATCCTGTCCACCGGATAAGCCGACTTGCCTGGCACTACACCATGAAAAATGGTGGATGAGGGCTTAAGATCCTTGTCAAGCAACTTCATCCGTCGGAAGGTGTCATAATAGAGGATGTTGATACTGCTGCCTCCATCCATAAGCACCTTATTCACCATATATCCTCCCACTTGAGGGGCAACAACCAAAGCCAGCCACCCATGGTCATCAACATGCGGCGGGTGATCCTCCCGGCTCCATGTTATGTTATATTCAGACCACTTCAAGTACTGCGGCAAAGCCGGCGCAACTGCGTTAACCACCCGCTTGTGTAACTTCTGATCCCGTTTGTTAAGGCTGGTCGTGAAAACATGATACTGACCCGAACTGAGCTGCTTTGGATTACTTTGATACCCAAATTGGTTATGCTGCTGCTGGTTGTTGTTACCAGAGTGTTGTAGATGTCCTCCTTGGTTACCTTGACCATGATGACTGGACCCTGAGCCGCCGGATCCAAATCTGTCCCCTGACCCGCCCGGTCCTCAGCCGCCGGGCGGGCCACCGCCCTGCTTGTTGGGTTGTGTGTAATAATTCTTGAGCTTCTGCATGATATGGCAATCACCCCATGCATGCAACGACGGCTTACCGGGCTGACTATGTTCCGGACAGGGCTTCTTAAGCGCCTCCTCTAAATTAAAGGGAGTCCAGTTCTTGTTAAAAGGTGGCCTGAACTTCCCATTGCCTTTAGGATGATTCTGGCCGGTGCTTGCATTGGCTACCAGCTCTGATCCGCCATCGAGGTTCTTTCGCTTATTCTGGTTACCATTGTTGGCCACACTCTTTCCATGATTGTTCTTCTTGCCTTCACCGGCCTTCTCCTCGTCAGAGCCTGGATCCTTCGTGTGATCAGAGTCGACATACTTTGTGAGAGCCGTCATAAGCTCTCCCATGTCCTGACACGTACGCTTGAGTCGGCCAAGTTTCTGCTTCAACAGGACGAAGTGACAGTTCTTCTCTAAGATCAGCACGGCTTGAGCCACCGTGATCTGCTCAGACGAGTGGATGATGGTCGACACCCGTCGGACCCAATGATGAGCTGACTCACCCTCCTGTTGGACGCAATGATTGAGATCCACGATGGTCATAGGCTGTTTGCAACTCCCTTGAATTTTTTTGATGAACCTTGCTCTTAACTCAGCCCATGAATTGATGGTATTGGGAGGCAACCCCTTTAACCACGTGCGAGACAGACCTTCAAGCATCATGATAAAGTACTTAGCACACACCGCCTCACTGACATCTAGCATCTCCATAGCTAGTTCATAACTTTTGATCGAGGCCTCCGGAGGCAAATTAGCAGTGTAATTCGGAATCTTGCGAGGCCCTTTGAAATCCTTCGGCAACCGTTCACTCCGCAGAGCCAACGATAAGCATGGCACTCTCATGGCCCTGGCAGTCACCCTAGCTCCCACTGATACAGAGGGCGCGGGCTCTTGGTGAGTCGCCATGGCCAAAGCTGGTGCCTCTCGCTGGCTTCTTTCCCGGTTCATAAGCGCTTGCGCATCTAGAGCCGGTTGATCGTCCCCCGGAGGTCCTCACTATCGCTCACTGTTGGAGACCGCCGGTGACTCATAGCGCCGGCTAAAGCTTCGGCTAGGGAGAGGCGTTGAACGGACACGGCTCCGGCTGTGAGTATACTTCTCGTGTTGGTCCATCGCCGTCTAAAGGTATCCAATGGCATTCAATACCTCTTCCGCAACAGGTGCTTCATCTGGAACAGGAATTGTTTCAAGCCGGGTGGCTGGAGCCACCATGTTCTCGGCTGGGTTAGAATAATGACCCGCCGGTGTTGGAGAGACTACTGGTGAGGCCTGGTTTCATCGGGCTGGGTGTGACGTCGGTCGAGCCGCCGGGCGGCTTCCAGGTGCATCCGCTGCTCGTCCTGTTCCTAGCGTGTTGAAGAGGTTCCTGGCCTCATAACGTTCTGGTAAGCGGGATTGATGCGTCATCCGATGTACCGCAGCCGCAGATTGTTGTTCCAGTCCAAGGCGGAAAGCATCCGTTTTGATACGTTCCGACTCTTCCTCCATCTGGACCTTTAGCTCAGCTATCCTCTGTTGCTCCTCCGCCATCCGGCCCTTGAGCCTCACAATCTCTAAGTTTCGGGCGGCTTGATTATCTGGTGTAACTTCAGTGGCCATCAGGGTCGCGAGCTCGTTCATCAAATCCAAAAGAACTTGAGCCGGTGGCGGTGGGTCAACGCCCGAGGTTGCCGCTCCTGCGGCTGTATTGCTCGTGCCTGGGGCTAACCCCGCCATAAACAGGGCAGCATGAACCGGCGGCCCAAGAACGTCTGAATCAGAATGATCCGACTCAGGGCAGAGCTCGTCGTAGCCCTCAAGCCCACCATGGTGAAGCTGATAGATCGACTCCCTCTCCCCGCTCGAATATTCGTCTTCTAAGCAGACCAGAGTTTCCTGTGACCCAGAAACTTCCAGACCCATACCTTGAGTAAAGCCTACGAAGACGTGCTTCCGGCCCGGGTTAACATGGGCGGACGACACATCACGAGCGGGTTGCGCGTGCCGAGCCGGCTCGACGATGTTGGTACAGATGTCCGGCCTGGGTGTAGATCTGTTGGTCCTCCGATGAAGACGTGAATCCTGCCGAAAGGTATTGGATCGCGGGACGGATCGTGATGAGATCGCGGGACGCTCGGAAATTTGGATCGCGAAGATGTTCGACTACACCAACCGCGTTTCTTAACGCTTCCCACTTAGTGATCTACAAGGGTACATAGATCCACTCTCCCTCTCGTAGATGCTCATCACCATGGATAGGTTTGCGTGTGCGTAGGAAATTTTTTGTTTCCCATGAGACGTTCCCCAATAGTTGTTGGGGAACGTCGCATGGGAAACAAAAATTTTCCTACGCACACGCAAACCTATCCATGGTGATGAGCATCTACGAGAGGGAGAGTGGATCTACGTACCCTTGTAGATCGCTAAGCGGGAAGCGTTAAGAAACGCGGTTGGTGTAGTCGAACATCTTCGCGATCCAAATCGCCGAGCGTCCCGCGATCTCATCACGATCCGTCCCGCGATCCAATCACGATCCGTCCCGTGAACTCATCACGATCCGTCCCGCGATCTCATCACGATCCGTCTCACGATCTTGATCACGATCTGTCCTACGAACTCATCGCGATCCGTTCCGCGATCTCATCACGAACCGTCTCGCGATCTCGATCACGGTCCTTCCGATCTAGCGCCGAACGGACGGCACCTCCGCGTTCAGCACACGTGCAGCTTGATGACGATCTCCACCATCTTGATCCAGCAAGAGGAGGTGGAGAGGAGAGAGAGTTCACCGGCAGCGTGACGGCGCTCCGGTGATGGTGGTGGAGTGATTCCGGCAGGGCTTCGCCTAAGCGCTGCGGAAAACCGATCTAGAGGAGAAACTGTGCACCGGTGAAACGGGTAGCACGTGGCCGGAAATTCTGTCCAAAAACCACCCAATCCACTAGTATATATAGGAGGAGAGGAGAGGAGAGGCAGCCAAGGCCTTTGGGTCGGCCGAAATAGGAGGTGGGAAGAAATCCTACTTCACCTCCAATCCTAGTTGGAGTAGGATTGCCTCCTATTGGCTGATTTTCCACTTTTTGCTTTAGGACTTTCTCTCCTGCGCCATGGGCCTTTGTGGCTGTTTTCCCAGCCCAATAAGGGCTGGTTATTATTCTCCCACAGCCCATGGACCTCTTGGGGTCGAAGTACCCCTCCCGGAGGTCCTCCGGTACACTACCGGCACTCCCGGTACAATACCGATACTCCCGGTACACTACCGATGAGCCCGAAACTTTTCCGGAAACCAAACTGGGACTTCCTATATATGAATCTTTACCTCCGGACCATTCCGGAGCTCCTCGTGACGTCCGGGATCTCATCCGGGACTCCGAACAACCTTCGGTCACCACCATACATAACTCTACACTACCGAAACGTCACCGAACCTTAAGTGTGCAGACCCTGCGGGTTCGAGAACTATGTAGACATGACCGAGACACCTCTACGGTCAATAACCAATGGCGGGACCTGGACGTCCACATTGGTTCCTACATATTCTACGAAGATCTTTATCGGTCGAACCTCTATGTCAAGGATTCAGTTAATCCCGTATATCGTTCCCTTTGTTCTTCGGTATGTTACTTGCCCGAGATTCGATCGTCGGTATCTCCATACCTAGTTCAACCTCGTTACCGGCAAGTCTCTTTACTCGTTCCGTAATACAAGATCCCGCAACTAACAATTAGTCACATTGCTTGCAAGGCTTATTGTGATGTTGCATTACCGAGTGGGCCCCGAGATACCTCTCCGTTACACGGAGTAACAAATCCCAGTCTCGATCCATGCCAACTCAACAAACACCATCGGAGATACCTGTAGAGCACCTTTATAGTCACCCAGTTACGTTGCGACGTTTGATACACACAAGGCACTCCTCCGATATCCGTGAGTTGCATGATCTCATGGTCATAGGAACATATACTTGACATGCAGAAAACAGTAGCAATAAACTGAAACGATCATATGCTATGTTTGTAGTTTGGGTCTTATCCATCACATCATTCTCCTAATGATGTGATCCCGTTATCAAATGACATCTCATGTCCATGGCTAGGAAACCTTAACCATCCTTTGATCAACGAGCTAGTCTACTAGAGGCATACTAGGGACATGGTGTTGTCTATGTATCCACACATGTATCTGAGTTTCCGATCAATACAATTATAGCATGGATAATAAACGATTATCACGAACAAGGAAATATGATAATAACTAATCTATTATTGCCTCTAGGGCATATTTCCAACAGTCTCCCACTTGCACTAGAGTCAATAATCTAGTTCACATCACCATGTGATTCGCATTGTTATGAATCTAACACCCAATGAGTTTTGGGGCTCGATCATGCTTTGCATGTGAGAGAGGTCTTATAGTCAACGGGTCTGCGATATTCAGATCCGTGTGTACTTTGCAAATCTCTATGTCAAACCGTAAACACTGCTACCACACTCCACTTGGTACTATTTCCAAATGGCTGCTCCACTATACGTATCCAGATTGCTACTACTAGTCATCCGGATAGGTGTTAAAGCTTGCATCGACGTAACTATTTACGACGAACTCTTTATCACCTCCATAATCAAGAAACATTTCCTTAGTCCTCTGGTTACTAAGGATAATTCCGACCGCTGTCCAGTGATCCACTCCTGGACCACTCTTGTACCCCTTGACAAACTCATGGCAAGGCACACATAGGTGCGGTACACAGCATGGCATAATATAGAGCCTATGGCTAAGGCATAGGGGACGACGTTCGTCCTTTCTCTTTCTTCTGCCGTTGTCGAGCTTTGAGTCTCACTCAACTTCACACCTTACAAATCAGACGAGAACTATTTCTCTGGCTGATCCATTTTGAACTCTTTCAAAATCTTGTGAAGGTATGCACTCATTGAAAGTCTCATCAAGCATCTTGATCTATCTCTATAGATTTTGATGCTCAACAATTAGGTAGCTTTATCCAGGTCTTCCTTTGAAAATCACTTTCCAAATAACCGTTTTATGCTTTCCAGAAACTCTACATTATTTCTGAACAACAATATGTCATCCACATATACTGATCAGAAATTCTATAGTGCTCCCACTCACTTTATTGCAAATACAAGTTTCTCATAAACTTTGTATAAACATCAAAACTTTGATCACCTCATCAAAGCGTATATTCCAACTCCGAGATGCTTGCTTCAGTCCATGGAAGGATCACCGAAGCTTGCACACCTTTTAGCATCCTTAGGCCTGACAAAACCTTCTGGTTGTATCACATACAACCTTTCCTCAAGTAAACCATTAAGGAAACGATGTTTTGACATCCATCTGCCAGATTTCATAATTGAAAACACAGCAACTGCTAACACAATTCCAACAGACTTTTAGCATCGCTACGAGTGAGAAAGTCTCATCGTACTCAACTCCTTGAACTTGTCACAAACATCTTTGCAACAAGTCGAGCTTTACAAATAGTGACATTCACCATCAGTGTCTGTCTTCATTTTAAAGATCCATTTGTACTCAACGACCTGCCGTCCAACGAGCAAGTCTACCAAAGTCTACACTTGGTTTTAATACATGGATCCTATCTCGGATTTCATGGCCTCCAACCATTTGTCGGAATCCGGGCCCATCATCGCTTATCCATAGCTCGTAGGTTCATCGTTGTCCAACAACATGACCTCCAAGACAGAGTTGTCGTACCGCTCAGGAGCAGTACACATCCTTGTCGACCTACGGAGTTTGATAGTAACTTGATCCTGAAGCTTCATGATCATCATCATTAACTTCCTCTTCAACTAACGTAGGCTTCACAGAAACATCTTTCTGCGCTGCGCTACTCTCTGGTTGAACAAAGGTTTAACAACCTCATCAAGTTCTATCTTCCTCCCACTCAATTCTTTTGAGAGAAACTTTTTCTCGAGAAAGGACCCAGTTCTAGCAACAAACACTTTGCACTCGGATCTGAGATAGAAGGCATACCCATCTGTTCTTAGGGTATTCTATGAAGATACATTTGTCCGCTTTGGGTTCTAGCTTATTATGTGAAAACATTTTCCACACAAGCATCGCAGCCCCAAACATTAAGAAATGACAGCTTAGGTTTCTATCAAACCATAATTCACACGGTGTCATCTCAACGGATTTAGATGATGCCCTATTTAAAGTGAATGTAGTTGTCTCTAATGCATAACCCCAAAAATTATAGTAGTAAAATGATAAGAGACATCACAGTATGCACTATATCAATAGAGCATGACTATGATGTTCGGACACACCATCACAGCATGGTGTTCCAGGTGGCGTTAGTTGTGAAACAAATTTCACGTTGTCTTAAGTTGTATGCCAAACTCGTAACTCAGATATTCACCTCCACGATCATATCGCGGTCATTTTTATCTTCTTGTCACGATGATCTTTAAACTTCACTCTGAATTTGCTTGAACCTTTCAAACGATTCAGACTTGTGTTTCATTAAGTAAATATACACTATATCTACTCAAATCATCAGTGAAGGTAAGAAAATAACGATATCCACTGCACGCTACAAGACTCACTAGATTGCATACATCAACATGTATCATTTCCAATGAATCACTTGCCTGCTCCATCCAACGGGGTCCTTTAGTCATCTTGCCCAAGAGGCATGGTTCGCATGTCTCAACCGATTCGAAATCAATGAGTCCAAATATCCATCAGCATGGAGTTTCTACATGCGCTTTATACCAATATGACATTTAGCGGCAGTGCCACAAGTATGTGGTACTATCATTATTAACTTTGTATCTTTTGACATCAATGTTATGAACATGTGTACTACTACGATCAAGATTTCAACAAACCATTCTCACTTGGTGCATGACCATTGAAGGTATTATTCATGTAACCAGAATAACTATTATTCTCTGACTTAAATGAATAATCGTATTGCAACAAACATGATCTAATCATGTTCATGCTCAACGCAAAACACCAAATAACATTTATTTAGGTTCGTTACTAATCCTGAAGGTAGAGAGAGCGTGCGATGTTGATCACATCAACCTTGGAAACATTTCCAACACACATCGTCACCTCACCCTTAGCTAGTTCTCCGTTTATTCCGTAGCTTTTATTTCGAGTTACTAACATTTAGCAACCGAACCGGTATCCAATACCCAGGTGCTACTAGGAGTACTAGCAAGGTACACATCAATAACTCGTATATCAAATATACTTCTGTCGATGTTGCCAGCCTTCTTATCTACCAAGTATCTAGGGTTGTTCCGCTTCAGCGACCTCTCACCTCATAATAGAAGCACTTAGTCTCGGGTTTGAGTTCAACTTTGGGTTGCTTCACTGGAGCAGCAATTGACTTGCTATCCATGAAGTTTCCCTCCTTGCTCTTGCCCTTTTCGAAACTAGTGGTTTGATTAACCATCAACACTTGACGCTCCTTCTTGATTTCTACCTTCGCGGTGTCAAACATCGCGAACAGCTCAGGGATCAATACTTCTATCCCTGGTGTATTATAGTTCATCACTAAGTTCTAGTAGCTTTAGTGACAGTGACTTGGAGAACTATATCAATCACTATCTTATCTGGAAGATCAACTCCCACTTGATTCAAGCGATTGTAGTACCCAGACAATCTGAGTACATGCTCAACGATTGAGCTATTCTCCTTCATCTTACAAGCAAAGAATCTTGTTGGAGATCTCATATCTCGCAACAAAGGCACGAGCCTGAGATCACAATCTCTGCTCCTAGAACATCTCATATGTTCCGTGACGTTCAAAACGTTTTGGAGCCTCAATTCTAAGCCGTAATGCATGACGCACTAAACTATCAAGTAGTCATCGAAACGTGCCTGTTAGATGTTCACAACATCTATAGACGACGCTAGAGGGGGTGGCGCACCGAGCGGTGCATTAAGGACATAAGCCTTCTGTGCAGTAGTGAGGACAATCCTCAGATCACGGACCCAGTCCGCAATTTTGCTACCAACATCTTTCAATTCTATTTCTCTAGGAACATATAAAAATACAAGGGAGCTACAGCGCGAGCTAGTAATCTACAACATAATTTGCAAAGACACTTTGACTATGTTCATGATAATGAGTTCAATTAATCATATTACTTAAGAACTCCCACTCAAATTGACATCCCTCCGATCATTCGAGTGATACATGATCCAAATTCACCAACTCAAGTCCGATCATCACGTGAGTTGAGGTGGCTGCAATGGTGAACATCATTATGTTGATCATATCTACTATATGACTCATGTTCGACCTTTCGGTCTCTCGTGTTCCGAGGCCATGTCTGTACATGCTAGGCTCGTCAAGTTTAACCCGAGTGTTCTGCGCGTGCAAATCTGGCTTGCACCCGTTGTATGTGAACGTAGAGTCTATCACACCCGATCATCACGTGGTGTCTCAACACGACGAACTTTCGCAACGGTGCACACTCGGGGAGAACACAGTTCATCTTGAAATTCAAGTGAGGGATCACCTTATAATGCTACCGCCGTACTAAGCAAAACAAGGTGCATAAAAGGATTAACATCTCATGCAATTCATAAGTGACATGATATGGCCATGAACTTGTGTTTAAGATCTCCATCTTCGAAACACCGGCATGATCTCCATCGTCACCGGCACAACACCATGATCTCCATCATCTTGATCTCCATCAATGTGTTGCCATTGGGGTTGTCACGCCCTGCATGCTTCTACTACTATTGCTACCGTAGCGATAAAGTAAAGCATTACATAGCGCTTAATGATTGACACGCAGGTCATACAATAATTAAAGACAACCCTATGGCTCCTGCCGGTTGCCGTACTCATCGACATGCAAGTCGTGATAATCTATACATCACATGATCATCTCATACATCACATATATCTCATCATGTAATTGGCCATATCACATCACAACATACCCTGCAAAAACAAGTTAGACGTCCTCTAATTGTTGTTGCATATTTTACGTGGCTGCTATGGGTATCTAGCAAGAACGATTCTCACCTACGCATAAACCACAACGGTGATACACTAGTTTGCTTTTCAACCTTCTCAAGGACCGCCTTTGTCGAATCCGATCCAACTAAAGTGAGAGAAACTGTCACCCGCAAGCCATCTAGGCAACAAGTTGCGTCGAGGGAACCGGTCTCTCGTAAGCGTACGAGTAATGTTGGTCAGGGCCGCTTCATCTCACAATCCCGCTGAACCAAAATACGACCAAGGGAGGAAGCAATCTAAGCATCAACGCCCACAAACCTTTTGTGTTCTACTCGAGATCTCATCGAACCATCAACCTAGCTCTGATACCACTGTTGGGGAACGTCGCATGGGAAACAAAAATTTTCCTACGCACACGCAAACCTATCCATGGTGATGAGCATCTACGAGAGGGAGAGTGGATCTACGTACCCTTGTAGATCGCTAAGCGGGAAGCGTTAAGAAACGCGGTTGGTGTAGTCGAACATCTTCGCGATCCAAATCGCCGAGCGTCCCGCGATCTCATCACGATCCGTCCCGCGATCCAATCACGATCCGTCCCGTGAACTCATCACGATCCGTCCCGCGATCTCATCACGATCCGTCTCACGATCTTGATCACGATCTGTCCTACGAACTCATCGCGATCCGTTCCGCGATCTCATCACGAACCGTCTCGCGATCTCGATCACGGTCCTTCCGATCTAGCGCCGAACGGACGGCACCTCCGCGTTCAGCACACGTGCAGCTTGATGACGATCTCCACCATCTTGATCCAGCAAGAGGAGGTGGAGAGGAGAGAGAGTTCACCGGCAGCGTGACGGCGCTCCGGTGATGGTGGTGGAGTGATTCCGGCAGGGCTTCGCCTAAGCGCTGCGGAAAACCGATCTAGAGGAGAAACTGTGCACCGGTGAAACGGGTAGCACGTGGCCGGAAATTCTGTCCAAAAACCACCCAATCCACTAGTATATATAGGAGGAGAGGAGAGGAGAGGCAGCCAAGGCCTTTGGGTCGGCCGAAATAGGAGGTGGGAAGAAATCCTACTTCACCTCCAATCCTAGTTGGAGTAGGATTGCCTCCTATTGGCTGATTTTCCACTTTTTGCTTTAGGACTTTCTCTCCTGCGCCATGGGCCTTTGTGGCTGTTTTCCCAGCCCAATAAGGGCTGGTTATTATTCTCCCACAGCCCATGGACCTCTTGGGGTCGAAGTACCCCTCCCGGAGGTCCTCCGGTACACTACCGGCACTCCCGGTACAATACCGATACTCCCGGTACACTACCGATGAGCCCGAAACTTTTCCGGAAACCAAGCTGGGACTTCCTATATATGAATCTTTACCTCCGGACCATTCCGGAGCTCCTCGTGACGTCCGGGATCTCATCCGGGACTCCGAACAACCTTCGGTCACCACCATACATAACTCTACACTACCGAAACGTCACCGAACCTTAAGTGTGCAGACCCTGCGGGTTCGAGAACTATGTAGACATGACCGAGACACCTCTACGGTCAATAACCAATGGCGGGACCTGGACGTCCACATTGGTTCCTACATATTCTACGAAGATCTTTATCGGTCGAACCTCTATGTCAAGGATTCAGTTAATCCCGTATATCGTTCCCTTTGTTCTTCGGTATGTTACTTGCCCGAGATTCGATCGTCGGTATCTCCATACCTAGTTCAACCTCGTTACCGGCAAGTCTCTTTACTCGTTCCGTAATACAAGATCCCGCAACTAACAATTAGTCACATTGCTTGCAAGGCTTATTGTGATGTTGCATTACCGAGTGGGCCCCGAGATACCTCTCCGTTACACGGAGTAACAAATCCCAGTCTCGATCCATGCCAACTCAACAAACACCATCGGAGATACCTGTAGAGCACCTTTATAGTCACCCAGTTACGTTGCGACGTTTGATACACACAAGGCACTCCTCCGATATCCGTGAGTTGCATGATCTCATGGTCATAGGAACATATACTTGACATGCAGAAAACAGTAGCAATAAACTGAAACGATCATATGCTATGTTTGTAGTTTGGGTCTTATCCATCACATCATTCTCCTAATGATGTGATCCCGTTATCAAATGACATCTCATGTCCATGGCTAGGAAACCTTAACCATCCTTTGATCAACGAGCTAGTCTACTAGAGGCATACTAGGGACATGGTGTTGTCTATGTATCCACACATGTATCTGAGTTTCCGATCAATACAATTATAGCATGGATAATAAACGATTATCACGAACAAGGAAATATGATAATAACTAATCTATTATTGCCTCTAGGGCATATTTCCAACAATAGTGGCATCATGAGCTAGGTTGATGGTTCGATGAGATCTCGAGTAGAACACAAAAGGTTTGTGGGCGTTGATGCTTAGATTGCTTCCTCCCTTGGTCATGTTTTGGTTCAGCGGTATTGTGGGATGAAGCGGCCCGGACCAACCTTACTCGTATGCTTACGAGACCGGTTCCCTCAACTGCACTTGTTGCAAGAGATGGCTAGCGGGTGTCAGTTTCTCCTACTTTAGTTGGATCGGATTCGACAAAGGCGGTCCTTGAGAAGGTTGAAAATAAAACTAGTGTATCACCGTTGTGGTTTATGCGTAGGTGAGAATCGTTCTTGCTAGATACCCGTAGCAGCCACGTAAAACATGCAACAACAATTATAGGATGTCTAACTTGTTTTTTCAGGGTATGTTGTGATGTGATATGTCCAATTACATGATGTGATATATGTGATGTATGAGATGATCATGTGATGTATAGAATTTCACGACTTGCACGTCGATGAGTACGGCAACCGGCAGGAGCCATAGGGTTGTCTTTAATTATTGTATGACCTGCGTGTCAATCATTAAGCGCTATGTAATGCTTTACTTTATTGCTAAGCGGTAGCAATAGAAGTAGAGGCAGGGCTGGCGCCACAACCCCAATGGAAGCACATTGATGGAGATCAAGATGATGGAGATCATGGTGTTGTGCTGGTGACGATGGAGATCATGCCGGTGTTTTGAAGATGGAGATCTTAAACACAAGTTCATGGCCATATCATGTCACTTATGATTTGCATGTGATGTTAATCCTTTTTATGCACCTTGTTTTGCTTAGGACGATGGTAGCATTATAAGGTGATCCCTCGCTTAATTTCAAGATAAATTGTGTTCTCCCCGAGTGTGCACCGTTGTGAAAGTTCGTCGTGTTGAGACACCACATGATGATCGGGTGTGATAGACTCTACGTTCACATACAACGGGTGCAAGCCAGATTTGCACGTGCAGAACACTCGGGTTAAACTTGACGAGCCTAGCATGTACAGACATGGCCTCGGAACACAAGAGACCGAAAGGTCGAACATGAGTCATATAGTAGATATGATCAACATAATGATGTTCACCACTGCAGCCACCTCAACTCACGTGATGATCGGACTTGAGTTGGTGAATTTGGATCATGTATCACTCGAATGATCGGAGGGATGTCAATTTGAGTGGGAGTTCTTAAGTAATATGATTAATTGAACTCATTATCATGAACATAGTCAATAGTGTCTTTGCAAATTATGTTGTAGATTACTAGCTCGCGCTGTAGCTCCCTTAAATTTTTATATGTTCCTAGAGAAATAGAGTTGAAAGATGTTGGTAGCAATATTGCGGACTGGGTCCGTGATCTGAGGATTGTCCTCATTGCTGCATAGAAGGCTTATGTCCTTAATGCACCGCTCGGTGCGCCACCCCCTCCAGCGTCGTCTGTAGATGTTGTGAACATCTGGCAGGCACGTTTCGATGACTACTTGATAGTTTAGTGCGTCATGCATTACGGCTTAGAATTGAGGCTCCGAAACGTTTTGAATGTCACAGAACATATGAGATGTTCTAAAAGCTGAGATTTTGATCTCAGGCTCGTGCCCGTGTTGCGAGATATGAGATCTCCAACAAGATTCTTTGCCTGTAAGATGAAGGAGAATAGCTCAATCGTTGAGCATGTACTCAGATCGTCTAGGTACTACAATCTCTTGAATCAAGTGGGAGTTGATCTTCCAGATAAGATAGTGATTGATATAGTTCTCCAAGTCACTGTCACTAAGCTACTAGAACTTGGTGATGAACTATAAATTGCCAGGGATAGAAATAATGATTCCTGAGCTGTTCGCGATGTTTGACACCGCGAAGGTAGAAATCAAGAAGGAGCGTCAAGTGTTGATGGTTAATCAAAACCACTAGTTTCGAGAAGGGCAAGAGCAAGGAGGGAAACTTCGTGGATAGCAAGTCAGTTGCTGCTCCAGTGAAGCAACCCAAAGTTGAACTCAAACCCGAGACTAAGTGCTTCTGTTATGAGGTGAGCAGTCGCTGAAGCGGAATAACCCTAGATGCTTGGTAGATAAGAAGGATGGCAAACATCGACAGAAGTATATTTGATATACGAGTTCTTGATGTGTACCTTGCTAGTACTCCTAGTAGCACCTGGGTATTGGATACTGGTTCGGTTGCTAAATGTTAGTAACTCGAAATAAAAGCTACGGAATAAACGGAGAACTAGCTAAGGGTGAGGTGACGATATGTGTTGGAAATGTTTCCAAGGTTGATGTGATCAACATCGCACGCTCTCTCTACCTTCAGGATTAGTGACGAACCTGAATAAATGTTATTTGGTGTTTTGCGTTGAGCATGGACATGATTAGATCATGTTTATTGCAAATACGGTTATTCATTTAAGTTAGAGAATAATGGTTATTCTGTTTACATGAATAATACCTTCAATGGTCATGCACCCAGTGAGAATGGTTTGTTGAAATCTTGATCGTAGTAATACACATGTTCATAACATTGATGTCAAAAGATTCAAAGTTGAATAATGATAGTACCACTTACTTGTGGCACTGACGCAAAATGTCATATTGGTATAAAGCGCATGAAGAAACTCCATGCTGATGGATCTTTGGACTCATTCGATTTCGAATCGGTTGAGACATGCGAACCATGCCTCTTGGGCAAAATGACTAAAAACCCAGTTGGATGGAGCGGGCAAGTCATTGATTGGAAATGATACATGTTGATGTATGCAATCTAGTGAGTCTTGTAGCGTGCAGTGGATATCGTTATTTTCTTACCTTCACTGATGATTTGAATAGATATAGTGTATATTTACTTAATGAAACACAAGTCTGAATCGTTTGAAAGGTTCAAGCAAATTTAGAGTGAAGTTTAAGATCATCGTGACAAGAAGATAAAAATGACTGCGATATGATCGTGGAGGTGAATATCTGAGTTACGAGTTTGGCATACAACTTAAGACAATGTGAAATTTGTTTCACAACTAACGCCACCAGGAACACCATAGTGTGATGGTGTGTTCGAACATCATAGCCATGCTCTATTGGATATGGTGCGTGTTGTGATGTCTCTTATCGTTTTACTACTATAATTTGGGGGTTATGCATTAGAGACAACTACATTCACTTTAAATAGGGCACCATCTGAATCCGTTGAGATGACACCGTGTGAATTATGGATTGATAGAAACCTAAGCTGAGTGTTTGTTGCTTAAACAGATCCTTTCTCGGGGAAATGTTTCTCTCGAAAGAATTGAGTGGGAGGAAGATAGAACTTGATGAGGTTGTTAAAACCTTTGTTCAACCAGAGAGTAGCGCAGCGCAGAAAGATGTTTCTGTGAAAGCCTACGTTAGTTGAAGAGGAAGTTAATGATGATGATCATGAAGCTTAAGGATCAAGTTACTATCGAACATCATAGGTCGACAAGGATGTGTACTGCTCCTAAGTGGTACAACAACCCTGTCTTGGAGGTCATGTTGTTGGACAACGATGAACCTACGAGCTATGGAGAAGTGATGATGGGCCCGGATTCCGACAAATGGTTGGAGGCCATGAAATCCGAGATAGGATCCATGTATGAAAACCAAGTATAGACTTTGGTAGACTTGCTCGTTGGACGGCAGGTCGTTGAGTACAAATGGATCTTTAAAATGAAGACAGACTCTGATGGTAAATGTCACCATTTGTAAAGCTCGACTTGTTGCAAAGTTGTTTGTGACAAGTTCAAGGAGTTGACTACGATGAGAGTTTCTCACTCGTGGCGATGCTAAAGTCTATTGGAATTGTGTTAGCAGTTGCTGCGTTTTCAATTATGAAATCTGGCAGATGGATGTCAAAACATCGTTTCCTTAACGGTTTACTTGAGGAAAGGTTGTATGTGATACAACCAGAAGGTTTTGTCAGTCCTAAGGATGCTAAAAGGTGTGCAAGCTTCAGTGATCCTTCCAAGGACTGAAGTAAGCATCTCGGAGTTGGGATATACACTTTAATGAGGTAATCAAAGTTTTTTGAGTCTATACAAAGTTTACAAGAAACTTGTATTTGCAATAAAGTGAGTGGGAGCACTATAGAATTTCTGATAAGTATATGTGGATAAAATATTGTTGATCGGAAATAATGTAGAATTTCTGGAAAGCATAAATGGTTGTTTGAAAAGTGATTTTCAAAGGAAGACCTGGATAAAGCTACCTAATTGTTGAGCATCAAAATCTATAGAGATAGATCAAGATGCTTGATGAGACTTTCAATGAGTACATACCTTGACAAGATTTTGAAGGAGTTCAAAATGGATCAGTCAGAGAAAGAGTTCTCGTTTGATTTGTAAGGTGTGAAGTTGAGTAAGACTCAAAGCTCGACAATGGCAGAAGAAAGAGAAAGGACGAACGTCGTCCCCTATGCCTTAGCCATAGGCTCTATACAGTATGTCATGCTGTGTACCGCACATGTGTGTGCCTTGGCATGAGTTCGTCAGGGGGTACAAGAGTGAACCAAGAGTGGATCACTGGACAGCGGTCAAGATTATCCTTAGTAACTACAAGACTAAGGAGATGTTTCTCGATTATGGAGGTGATAAAGAGTTCGTCGTAAAGAGTTACGTCGATGCAGACTTTAGCACCAATCCGGATGACCAGTAGTAGCAATCTGGATACATATAGTGGAGCAGCCATTTGGAAGTAGTACCAAGTGGAGTGTGGTAGCAGTGTTTACGGTTTGACATAGAGATTTGCAAAGTACACACGGATCTGAATATCGCAGACCCGTTGACTATAAAAGACCTCTCTCACATGCAAAGCATGATCGAGCCCCAGAACTCATTGGGTGTTAGATTCATAACAATGCGAATCACATAGTGATGTGAACTAGATTATTGACTCTAGTGCAAGTGGGAGACTGTTGGAAATATGCCCTAGAGGCAGTAATAAATTAGTTATTATCATATTTCCTTGTTCGTGATAATCGTTTATTATCTATGCTATAATTGTATTGATCGGAAACTCAGATACATGTGTGGATACATAGACAACTCCATGTCCCTAGTATGCCTCTAGTAGACTAGCTCGTTGATCAAAATATGGTTAAGGTTTCCTAGCCATGGACATGAGATGTCATTTGATAACGGGATCACATCATTAGGAGAATGATGTGATGGACAAGACCCAAACTACAAAGTAGCATATGATTGTGTCAGTTTATTGCTACTGTTTACTGCATGTCAAGTATATGTTCCTATGACCATGAGATCATGCAACTCACGGATATCGGAGGAGTGCCTTGTGTGTGTCAAACGTCGCAACGTAACTGGGTGACTATAAAGGTGCTCTACAGGTATCTCCGATGTTGTCTGTTGAGTTGGTGTGGATCGAGACTGGGATTTGTTACTCCGTGTGACGGAGAGGTATCTTAGGGCCCACTCGGTAATACAACATCACAATGAGCCTTGCAAGCAATGTGACTAATTCTTAGTTGCGGGATCTTGTATTATGGAACGAGTAAAGAGACTTGCCGGTAACAAGGTTGAACTAGGTATGGAGATACCGACGATCGAATCTCGGGGAAGTAACATACCGAAGAACAAAGGGAACGTTATACGGGATTAACTGAATCCTTGACATAGAGGTTTGACCGATAAAGATCTTCATAGGATATGTAGGAATCAATGTGGACGTCCAGGTCCCACCATTGGTTATTGACCGTAGAGATGTCTCGGTCATGTCTACATAGTTCTCGAACCCGCAGGGTCTGCACACTTAAGGTTCGGTGACGTTTCGGTAGTGTAGAGTTATGTATGGTGGTGACCGAAGGTTGTTCGAAGTCCCGGATGAGATCCCAGACATCACGAGGAGCTTCGGAATGGTCCGGAGGTAAAGATTCATATATAGGAAGTCCCAGTTTGGTCGCCGGAAAAGTTTCGGGCTCATCGATAGTGTACCGGAAGTGTCGGTAGTGTACCGGGAGTCCTCCGGGAGGGGTATTTCGACCCCAAGGGATCCATGGGCTGTGGGAAAGTAATAACCAGCCCTTAGTGGTCTGGTGAGACATCCACATAAGGCCCATGGCGCAGGGAGTAGGTTTCCTAAAGGAAAAAGGTGGAAAAGGCCAAAAAGGAGCAATCCTAGTCCTACTAGGATTGGAGGAGGAGAAGTCCTCCTCTCCCACCTTTCCTTGGCTGACTCCAAAGGGTGGTGCCTTGTGCGCCAGCCCTCCCTATCCTCTCCTCCTTTATATACTGGTGGATTGGGTGGTTTTTAGACACAGTTTACGGCCACGTGCTACCCGTTTCACCGGTGCTCCTCTAGATCGGATTTCTGCAGCGCTTAGGCGAAGCCCTGCCGGAATTGCTCCACCACCATAACCGGAGCACCGTCACGCTGCCGGTGAACTCTCTCTCCTCTCCACCTCCTCTTGCTGGATCAAGACGGTGGAGATCGTCATCAAGCTGCACGTGTGCTGAACGCGGAGGTGTCGTCCGTTCGGCGCTAGATCGGAAGGACCGTGATCGAGATCGCGAGACGATTCGCGATGAGATCGCGGAACAGATCATGATGAGTTCGCAGGAAAGATCGTGATCAAGATCGTGAGATGGATCGTGATGAGATCGCGGGACAGATCGTGATGTGTTCACGGGACGGATTGTGGTTGGGTCGCGGGACGGATCGTGATGAGATCGCGGGACGCTCGGCGATTTGGATCGCGAAGATGTTCGACTACACCAACCGTGTTTCTTAACGCTTCCCGCTTAGCAATCTACAAGGATACGTAGATCCACTCTCCCTCTCGTAGATGCTCATCACCATTGATAGGTTTGCGTGTGCGTAGGAAAATTTTTGTTTCCCATGCGACGTTCCCCAACAAAAGGAACCCGAAATCCATATTCCACAGAATCGGCATCAAGCCCCCAGCCGGCATCATCGATGTAGAGCCGGCCGTGGCGACTCTTGCTCATCCTTCCAACCACGTATCCATCCAGCCCTGGGAGAGAGCCCTTTGAGAACTCAACACCACCGAGTGCAGGCCCCATGGTGGGCGCCAACTGTCATGCTTTTATTACGGCAGATGTCCGGGTGAACGGACTTGGGTTCGAGGCCATTGCTATCATGATGGACTCAAAGGGGTTGGTTGGGACGAAGGACACGAGTTTACCTAGGTTCGGCCCCTCAAGTCAAGGTAATAGCCTACATCCTGCTTGCGCTTGGTATTGCTTGATGTATTGATTACAAGGGAGCTATTGCTTGACCTAGTTCTCGATAACCCGATATCTAAGTCGCCCCGGGTCTTGCCTTTATATAGGAGGTCAAGACCACGAGTCATACAAGTTGTAACCGACTCTCGTTACATGTCCGAGTCTACCTCTGTCTTCTCTTGCCTTTCCTGACCAGGCTGTCCCCGGGCGGCTTACACGCCCGGGTCGTCTCCATTCGGGCCACTTGCCGGCCCATCCTGTCCAGCCGCCAAGCGTCTTGGGCTTTAAATTTTCACGACTCACTCTTGGTCTGGCGTACGAGTCGCTTGATATGACCCGGAGCCTTCAGGGCGGGTCTCACCGTGGGGTTATATCCCTAACAAGGAAGCTCTTGTAGCTAGGTGGCAATGATTGAAGAACTCTGTAAGTGATCGCCTCCGGCGGAAGGGTCATCCCTAACTCCGCCAGACCGGTCGAATACCCAGACATTCTAAGTATATGTTCACTGATAGACCCGTTCTCCTCCATCTTGCAAGCATAGAACTTATCGGAGGTCTCATACCTCTCGATCCGGGCATTCTTGTTAAAGATAAACTCCAACTCTTGGAACATCTCATATGCTCCATGACATTCAAAACATCTTTGAAGTCCCGGTTCTAATCCATAGAACATTGCACATTGAACTATTGAGTAATCTCCAGAACGCGCCTCCCAAGAGTTCTTAACGTCTTTCGATGACACGGGAGCGGGTGCATCACCAAGTGGTTCATCAAGGGCATAAGCCTTCTGGGAAGCCGTGAGGATAATCCTTGGATTACGGGCCCATTCCACAAAATTACTTGCATCATCTTTCAACTTATCTTTCTTTAGGAACGCATTAAAATTCAGGGGTGCTACTGCGCGAGCCATTGATCCACAACATAAATAAGCAAAGGTTACCAAGACTATTGTTCAGGATAATGAGTTTAGTTAATCAAAATACTAAAGCTCCCACTCAAATTGACATCCGTCAGGTCATCTGAGTGATACATGATCCAAATTCACCAACTCAAGTCCGATCATCACGTGAGTTGAGGTGGTTTCAATGGTGAACATCATCATGTTGATCATATCTACTATATGACTCATGTTCGACCTTTTGGTCTCTTGTGTTCCAAGGCCATGTATGTACATGCTAGGCTCGTCAAGTTTAACCCGAGTGTTCCACATGTGCAACACTGGCTTGCACCCGTTGTATGCGAACGTAGAGTCTATCACACCCAATCATCACGTGGTGTCTCGACACGACGAACTTTCGCAACGGCGCACACTCGGGGAGAACACAATTCATCTTGAAATTTAAGTGAGGGATCACCTTATAATGCTACCATCATTCTAAGCAAAACAAGGTGCATAAAAGGATTAACATCACATGCAAATCATAAGTGACATGATATGGCCATGAACTTGTGCTTTTGATCTCCATGTCCAAGGCACCGGCATGATCTCCATCGTCACCGGCATAACACCATGATCTCCATCATCATGATCTCCATCATTGTGTCACCATCAGGGTTGTCGCGCCCACCATGCTCATACTACTATTGCTACCGCTTAGCGATAAATTAAAGCATTACATAGAGCTTAAAGATTGACACGCTGGTCATACAATAATCAAAGACAACCCTATGGCTCCTGCCGGTTTTCGTACTCATCGACATACAAGTCGTGATATTCTATACAAAACATGATCATCTCATACATCACATATATCTCACCATGTAATTGGCCATATCACATCACAACATACCCTGCAAAAACAAGTTAGACGTCCTCTAATTGTTGTTGCATGTTTTACGTGGCTGCTATGGGTATCAAGCAAGAACGATTCTTACCTACGCAAAACCACAACGGTGATATGAAGATTACTTTACAACCTTCTACAAGGACTGCCTTAATCAAATCCGATCCAACTAAAGTGGGAGAGATAGACACCCGCCAGCCATCTTTATGCAACAAAGTCACATGTCAGTCGATGGAACACGTTCTCTCGTAAGCGTACGAGTAAAGTCGGTCCGAGCCGCTTCATCCACAATACCGCTGAACCAAGAAAAGACTAAGGGAGGAAGCAATCTGAATATCAACGCCCATAAACTCCTTTGTGTTCTACTCAAGATCTCATCTACGCATAGACCTAGCTCTGATACCACTGTTGGGGAATGTTGCATGGGAAACAAAAAAATTGCTATGCTTCACCAAGATCAATCTAGGAGATGAGCATCTATGAGAGGAGAGATTAGATCTACATACCCTTGTAGATCGCTAAGCAGGAAGCGTTAAGAAACGCGGTTGATGTACTCGAACGTCTTCGCGATCCAAATTGCCAAGCATCCCGCGATCCAATCACGATTCGTCCCGATCTAGCGCGGAACGGACGGCACCTCCGCGTTCAGCACACGTATAGCTCGATGACGATCTCCGCCTTCTTGATCAAGGAAGAGGGAGCGGAGAGGTACATGAGTTCTCTGGCAGCACAACCGCGTGGTGGCGGTGGTGTTGAACTAATCCTGCAAGGCTTCGCATAAGCACTGTGGAACTAATCTAGAGGAGAAAATGATCTAGAGGAAGAAGAGGGCATCACGTGGCAATTAGGGTTGCGGATGCCCTCAAAATCCTCTAAAATATATAGGAGGGAGGGGAGACGAGGCAGCCTTGCCCCTCCTACAAGGAGGGCTTCGGTCGAAGGCTAAGGGGAGGAGTCCACCTCTCACAAGGGAGGTGGACTCCTAGTAGGACTCCTTTCCTACTTGGCCCCTACTCCTCCTCCTCTTCCCCCTGCGCATAGGGCCTTATGGGCTGGCTGCCCAGCCCACCAGGGGCTGGTGCGCCACCTCTAAGGCCCATGTGGCACCATGGGGTGTGTGGGACCCACTTGGTGGTCCCTCGGAACCCATTCGTCACTCCTGGTACACTGTCGGAAATGCCCGAAACTTTTTCGGAGTTCAAACACCACTTTCCTATATATCAATATTTACTTCCGGACTATTCCGGAGCTCCTCGTGATGTCCGAGATCTCATCCAGGACTCCGAACAACCTTCGGTCACTGACATACATAACTCAATACTATCGAAACGTCACTGAACCTTAAGTGTGCAGACCCTGCGGGTTCGAGAACTATGTAGACATGACCGAGACACATCTACGGTCAATAACAAATAACAGGACCTGGATGCCCATATTGATTCCTACATATTCTATGAAGATCTTTATTAGTCGAACCTCTGTGTCAAGAATTCAGTTAATCCCGTATGATGTTCCTTTTGTTCTTCGATATGTTACTTGCCCAAGATTCGATCGTCAGTATGTGTATACCTAGTTCAATCTCGTTACCGGCAAGTCTCTTTACTCATTCCTTAATACAAGATCCCGTGGCTAACACTTAGTCACGTTGCTTGCAAGGCTTGTTGTGATATTGTATTACCGAGTGGGCCCTAAGATACCTCTTCGTCAGACGGAGTAACAAATCCCAGTCTTGATCCATGCCAACTCAACAGACACCCTCGGAGATACCTGTAGAGCACCTTTATAGTCACCCAGTTACGTTGTGACATTTGATACACACAAGGCACTCCTCTGGTGTCAGTGAGTTGCATGATCTCATGGTCATACGAACATATACTTGACATGCAGAACTGTAGCAATAAATTGACACGATCATATGCTACGTTTATAGTTTGGGTCTTGTCCATCACATCGTTCTCCTAATGATGTGATCCCGTTATCAAATGACATGTCATGTCAATGGCTAGGAAACCTTGACCATCTTTGATCAACGAGCTAGTTTACTAGAGGCACACTAGGGACAAAGTGTTGTCTATATATCCACACATGCAATGTGTTTCCAATCAATACAATTATAGAATGGATAATAAACAATTATCATGAACAAGGAAATATAATAATAACCATTTTATTATTGTCTCTAGGGCATATTTCCAACAAACTTGATGACGAACTCCAGCGTCGTCCCCTCAGCATGGCTCTCTTCGAGAAGAGGGTCTAGCGTCGGAGGAAGGGGTGGAACGGCACTCCGCCTCCCCCGACCACGGGCTCCACGTCGACCATGACCCCTCGTGCCTCTTCCACCACGCGTGCTCGAGCCACCCTCCGCCTCCGTGGCTGAAGCGATGGCATGATCCCGACGGGAACCCCTCGCCTTTGGGGCGGAGGATAGTGGCCGCCCTTGCCCCCTATTCATGGCTAAGGGCGAGCACAACTCAAGATCGGGAAGGTGTAGAGGGGCAACCTCTGGAGGTTCACACTCAAGGAGGAAGGTAAGATGGATGAGCATCGCCCCTTGCTACCCCCCAATTTATAGGGAGAGGCGCGGGGGCTGGCTCTCCCCCGCTCCAAGAGTCGCCGCCCATCTCCACCAATACCATCGCCCACGATCACGGGCGAATAGGTAACCGCCCCATTACCCCAATCCATGGCGATGCAGTTTCTGCCACGATCGGGACTTTAAGTCACGGGTGCCCGTTGCCAACTCCCCGCTATGCATGCGGCACACGTGGCGGAAACGGCCCGGTGTAGTAAGCGGAATAATTACAACCGCAGACTCTTGCCACGCGTGTCCGTGCACTGTCTGGGCCTAGCCCAACAACGCCTCGCACCCATGTATGGCCTAGGCCCCAGGGGCTCCTGTCGGTGTACTGAAGTTTCGGTCTTTTAGTACCCCTTACTTGTGCACGGGCGGTTGTAGCCACTCCAACGGCAAGGCCTGCCAGGGGACTGCTGGATGCAAGTGCGAAGATGTCTAGAAAACGTTCAAGTCAACAATCAGAAGACAGAAGACCAGAAGTTGGGACCCCGGCAAGACCCGCGCCCGGCAAGACCTCGCCAGCCCGTCACCGCTCCAGTGCAACGACCAGCCTGTTAGACAGGTCTTGTCCTCCTCGGTACGTTTCAAGGCGCTGGCGATGAAGGGGTTAAGCGGCGCCGATGGGATGATCCCTTTTTTCGTCCCTGAGAAGATTAGAGATAGCTAGACGGTGCATTTAATGCATCCGTCATATGCCGCCAATGTTAGGTATGATAACACTGTAGCAACTGTACACCCTGTGTATGTATTGTACGTCACTGTGAAGACCCCTTGAACATATAAAAGGAAGCCCGAGGCATAGCTACAGAAAAGTAGGAGGATTCTAGCCCAGACGCATGCGTAGCAGCTGTGTACTGTTCATCGCATAGCGCTCCAGCATCCAGGGCTCAAACACTGATAATATACTAAAGCAGAAATAGGGTTTTACACTTCTCAGCGGGCTGACCCTAGGTAAAAATCCCTCGCACTGCTCGTTAGATCTGCTCTTTGTGCACTCTCTCTCCCTGCCGAACCATAAAGGGATCCGCACGATCCCATAGGTGTTGCCTCCCGACACTATTCTTTTCTTAGTAGGGTTTTTCCTTTCGGTAGAAAATTCTATATATGCTACATAGTTCGTCCCCATGACGTTTTCGCAACAAGTTTCTCCAATTCCGTAAGATTGTTTTTCCTGACATGGGGCATTGTTGTGTGGAAAAGCTTGAAGAATAACGAAAACTCATTCATAGCGTGCGTGATATGTAGCAGTAAGGAGTCCGTTGTTTTTATTGCGTTGAGGTTCAAATGCTATGCTTCCAACTTATTGCATTCCTCTACATTAGTTTCACAATAAAACTATTCTCTAGAATATAGGGGTTCTCGCCTTTTCTACGCTCCTTATACTTTTGATGGTCCCATATGAATTGAAATGAGAGAACAAACACAATAAAACGTGTCTATATACATATGGTCTAAAAAAAAAGTTAGAACATCTTGAACAGATGGAGTACTAATTAGCAAGAATGATAGTACAATGCACGCCACTCCCATCATTATTGACCTGCCATAGCACGAATTTACGTAGGCACATAGGATAAGAAACCGGCTGCCAAATGGGTATTTTTCTTGTGTACATGACGGATGCGCACCCATAGCTTGCTAGAGACAGATGCATGCCGCAACACGCGCGTACGTTGCGTAGCCTCGGAAGAAAAAGGAAGCCGTGGAGCGCGCAGGGTGCACAGTCGCGCGTGTGTACGCTAGCGGTGGTGCGGGTTGACATTTTGTCCATGCACCGCCATCCCTACTGTAGTTGACATACTACAGGACTAAATTCAGTGGGGTACACCGCACACGCCACACATCTGCTAGCCCGAGGATTTTTCAGGATATCAAACACTGTGGAGACGGTTGTCGTGTCGCCTTCTGTAGATTTTTCTTCTTTTTGTGGGACCGATATTATATTCGGCCCTGAAAGATATAATAACTACAGCAAAAACGCGGAGAGAAAAGCTGTTGTTTCTCGGAAACCGACTTCGAACACTGGTGGTGAGACGATTGAATGACGGTAAGGCTATCTGGCGAACGTTCGCCCGGGTTGACATCCCAGCAAACGTCTCAGAGGCACACGGTTTATATTAGATCCAAAGGATGACAGTTTTCGATGCATGATTTTGAT
Organism: Hordeum marinum; assembly: GCA_022496015.1. Classification (NCBI taxonomy): domain Eukaryota; kingdom Viridiplantae; phylum Streptophyta; class Magnoliopsida; order Poales; family Poaceae; genus Hordeum; species Hordeum marinum. The sequence continues at coordinate 28,524,459 of CM039676.1, forward strand.
AAACAATTGCCATATTTATTTGTTTTTATGTTGAATCATTTTTATATAATATAAAGATTAGTGGGAAATCTTGGGGTGAATCATATAGTCGGTGGCAGATCTAAACCAGATATTTTTTTACTTTTCATATATGATATAAATACTATCGGAAATTTGTCCAGTCTATCCACCCTCTAGATCCGCCATTGAATGTAGTTCAACAGTACACCATCAAGTTTACATGAGTTCAGTCAATTTCATAATATATTTTTAACATACTTTTTTTTGGTTTATTATATAGGGTGAAAAAGCTTTTGTGCATCTTTGAAGACATATTTTCATTGAGTCCAACCTAATGGAGATTTTTCTTTGTTTCGATAACAACTATAATATGCACTGGATTCTTAAATAACTAAAACCATATGTTTTTATGTGGTATGACTAAACAACAACGATGTCGCGTTCCACGGTTTTCACTTCGTATAAGATTCATCATGCTAGAACAACTGAAGAGGCATGAGACACTCTACTTGCTAAAGAAAGATTGAAACTGCTCTGCAACAATACTATTGATACTAGCATAATACCCGTGCGTTGTCACGGATCATTAATATATTTTTGTCAGTTGCAAACATAATCATAATGCATGTTAAAAGTTTGCATGCATAAAAATTATAGCATGTAACAATGAAAAGTAATTGACATCCACTTCAATGATCCAACTAATTATCTCTTACAAATTAAGATCTACTTGATGTGTTTAAGATATTTTTGTACAATGCGAGAAATATTGTCTTCAATTTCATTGCATGGCACAATGTGAGCCGCATCTTGATTTTGATGAGTTTTAAGTTGTAGGTCACCTATAGATTATTTGGTTGGTATTTTTCCTAAAAAAGACTTGTTATGCTGTGTGGCATTGATGTCAACATATAGAAACTCCTCCTTTTTACTTTTTTTATGGGAAAAAAGCAGTCACTCCTCCCACTCATGCACCGTACAGCCGTCTTCTACTCTGCCCGCACAACCAACCAACTAATGAGCTATGAGTTTTTTGTGCACCTCTAATTATGCATCCCTTGTGTTAGTACAAGAAAATTCTTAACATGAAAATAGTTCAACAACGGCACAGAATGGGGGCAATTCATGCATTTTACTTCACCACTGTTGATAGTCAAATTTGGCAGATTAAAAATATAGATTGTGAATCAAAGTCTTAGCTTCAATGAAGTTAATATGCTAATGTGTGTACTAAGCTGCAGATTGTTTTTCAACCGAAGATGTCCACACGCCTATGGAGTTGGGGCAGTACTTTAGTACAGGAAGTTGTAGATTCAGGCTCCAGTTTTGTTCACGTACAACAACCATCAGGTAACTAAGATGAAGATGCGGTTATGATTGGTATGGGATACACCTGATTGTTTTGAAGCAAGGACAGTAGCGGACGTTGCCAGTTTTACACAGTTTTCTTTTCTGTCAAGGAAAACCAGGAGGTTTCCGTTCAGGCTTTGAGTGTACAAATAAAGACTGAATCACATAAAAAGGAATTGTATCCAGATCGGTCTCCTAATCGCTTAAAGGATCGAAGTCCAGATCGCCCTATGTAATTGTGGGGCTGAGGTCGGTAGAGGGGATACCCAACATCGACAAAACAAATCTACTTTTATTTCCACGTTCTGTTTTTTCTTTGTTCGTTTTTTCTATCGCTTACCTCTGTTCTTGCCTGCAAGTTCAGAGATCGCCGCAGCAGTAGGTCAATCCTATGCCGCTGCACCCGGAAAACGGGACCTAGACGTCGCTTAGGTTCTGTTTGCCATTGATCCGTTGAAGTTCACTGAAGAATCAAGTTTTCTTGAGATCAAGCAAGAAGAAGGCCGTTCTGTTCTTCTTACATCAAAAGAGAAGACCGGCTAGATTGCTAATCTGTTCAGGAATTTTGTGTGTTGCTGCGCAAGCGATTTTGCCGTCAACAGCCACACAAACAATGACGCCACTCCCATCTATGTCGACACATAAGATTAGAAACTGGCTACCAAGAAACATACATATGCATCCACCAGATGTAGAGACCAAGAATCATTCTTTTTCTCTAAAAAAAAAAGGAAACATACGTATTTTTCTATGTACTCCTATATGACAAAAGGAGGATGCGCAATTCACACATGACGTATATTTATCTGGATTAGACGTGTGCATCCATGGATAGGATAGGAAGAGACAAATGCTGCAGCCATGGGCTTCTAGAATACGTAGACGTAGGTGGGTACACTAGTGGTGGTGCGGGTTGACATTTTGACCACGCACACTTGATGTGGTTGACATCACCACACGGCCACATTGGGTGGGGTACACCGCACACGCCACACACACTTGCTAGCTTGGGGATACATTTCAACATGACAACGCCATGGAAGCCGGTTGTCTAGTCGCTTTCAGATGATTTATTTTGGCACATTTTCCATCATGGAAATCATCCATATTGGAAGAATAAAACAAGAGAACAAGGGCATCTTCAGTGCCGACCTTCAAACCGCATATCGCATCCTTCTATAGACAGAGAGGATCAGTCCATAAACACGGGTGCGAAAGCCAGCGATTCAATACTATCCCTTAAATGTCCGTCAGTACGGTATATTTAAAATTTAAATATGTCCAATCACATACCACGCGCAGACCACACCAGCATCTGGTCACAACCAGAAAAAAACAAGTATGCATAGTTTTTATATGTCCAATCATAAAAGATTGCATTTTCATCGGCATGCAATCGGAGCCTCCACACTCAATTTGTCTTCGCCCCTCTACCTCCTTCTCCGCCGTTTCGGCCGCATTGCCATCGACGATGAAGGGCACTTGCCCGACAGTGGATGCTGGGGACTGTCTTCCGAGCTGCTTGGCGGCATAGTGGTACAGAGCTTTGTAATGCTTCGGCTATGGTGGCGTCTGCATGGTCGGCGATGGTAGCGGGCCCCGCGTCGACCGCCTCCACCATGACCGCCACCTCCACGTCCACTACCATCACCATGACCCCCACCTCGACCTCTGCCGACCTTCTGATCCTGGCGCAGCCTTTGCTTTTGCTTCGAGGTGATAGTTTTGCCGTGTCTCCAAGTGATCTTCCATGCGAGTGTGATCCCCAGATCCTCCACCACTGTCGTTTCCGATAGCTTCTCCTGCGGGTCCATGCATCAGCAGAGACCATGGTGGAGAGGGACGGGGTGAAAGAGGAGAGTGGGGGATTTTACCATGAAAACAGTGCGGCCAGCTACAAAAGCGGGCGCTCCACCTGGGTTTTGGGTGAGTCGGGGGTGTCGGAGTCCTACGTGACCCGTGTACGGATTCCCGCAAAGCCCCCTTGTTTGGTTTGGTTTTGTGGAAAAATACGATTTGGACCGCTCCACGGACTAATGGCGTCGTCGTTGGATGGCTTACGAGGTTCAGACAACCGCGTCTGGACATATACGGGCGGTTTGGTGGTCGGCATTAGAGATGCACTAAGAACAAACATCGTTGCTAACATCTCCTTTCAAGTGTTTAACTGCCATGATTTTGGCTGCAATTTTTTTAATGTCACTGTTATATATTTATATGATATTGGAAAAGATTGAGAAAAAACCAGATCTATTACAAAAGATCATCAGAAGTACACAACATCTCAAACATAGCAAATATTACATCAATGTTTCTAGACCATCGAACGACCACTACCGGCGCCAGAATGAGCCGCTGACGCGCCGTTATCTCTGCTGCCCTATCGAAGCCAGTTTGACCTTGGCTATGCCAACTGGGAAGTTTTCATGAACGTGCCACTAAGGACTAGACACATGGAGCCATAAACATCATCATTGAATCCTTGAATATATTTGAAGCAATTCATACCAAATCTCGCCTTCGCGCATGCATGACAAGAAATTCTAACCACACCGACAAAAGGTGACGGTAGAAATTTGCGTCGGAGCTCCGTCGACTACATACAAATGGATGAACTCAAGGTGGACCGGATCCCATAAGAAAAACTCGAAGAAGAAGCATTGCCATCCGCTCGGGCATCACACATGCAAGGGCTAAAAACCCCCAGCCACCAGCCGTTGGAGCGGCAGGAAGAGGGCTGGATAACCCACTGGCTCGCCAGGAAAGTGTGGAGGAGAGAGTTTTCCCTAGCCACAGAGTGGAAGGGGATATAACTCTTGGAGAAAAAGTTATTGAGTTGCCTATGCTCGACAAGTGTTTAATTTAAGTAGTATGTGGTATTAAAAGTGATAAATAGGGCCCAACCTCATTCCTTCCATCCTTGATCAATTTCCATATCTCAGCCATTCCTCTCCCATCATCTGCTTGTTGGAGAAGAGTAGGGCAAAGGGTGTAATTTTATTACCTCTACAAGATCTTTGTAGTGTTGTTACATATTATTAATAGATCGAAATATTTTTTAAAAGTGATAATTTAGAAAATAAATAAGTGATGATTTTGTAGTCCCAGTACTGTAAGCTTCATTTCAATTTATGCTCACACTATGAGAATTTATTTATAGGTCCAATAGGCGAGGATTTGGATGCATATTAAAGCATGTAAAGCACACCATGCAAAACTATAGAAACAAGATAGGCCAGTTACTTCTTTGAGATCAACTTGAATGATCATGTGGGAGCCGTAGTATTTGCTAGATCTTGTGTGCATCCTAGTGATGTAGAGTCCAAGAGAACCTTTTAAGACAATGAAATGATTTTGTTGTTTCTAGCCTCTACATTAACATGCTCACAATCAATATTTTCACAACACAAAGTTCATATGTGTCAAGCAAAATGTCATGTGACTCAAATCATATGCTAGTAAGCCTATTGCGGGTAACATATCCAAATTGAGGCACACACACACTTTTAAATTGCTTTAATCTCATGGTTCTACCTTCCATCCGTGCCTTATCAAGCAATAGCTGAAGTAAATCTCGTGATCAAATCTAGGTGATACACGAGAACATTACCACAACATGTCCTACAGTTTTCTTCTCTTACAAAAAAAATACCATCGCAACAAGCCTAAACTAACAATAAAGGCAATGAGTGTAACATCAAATAGGCATAAAGACTTAGGTACACTCCTACGACAACATGAAAATATGTGGCATACCATACGGAGTATAATATTAAATGTTAAATGTATCACATGCCATGCTACTCAAGCATTCAAACGTTCAAAAAACAATAAAAAGTGAATTGTCTCATGTTTCAAGCAAAGGCAACAATTTCACTTGGCCAAGTTGTCATTATTTTAAAGAACATGTTAACATAAATATAAAAGATGAAACATGTTATTTAGTAAGTCTCACAATCTTTCTGCCTGGAACCTCACCTGGCATAAGTACCAAAGAATTTGGAAGTATAACAATCTTTCATCTAAGAATTTATCTTTGAGATCGCATGGGGGGATGTTTTTTTTACTTTAAACTCTTTTTTCACATGTCAAATTCAAGATACTTCATGTATATGACAATGAAAGAACTTTTTTTCCCCTATGCATCATATTGTTCACAATCAAGTGAGATTCTGAGCAGAAAGGCTATGTAATGTTAAGTCTAAGATATCTTGTATTATTACACTGTCAGGTTTACATGTGTCAAGCAAGAATGTTTACATGAAAAATGCAAAATCAAACTCTAGCATGCCACTTGCTTCCACGACAACCAAACAAAGATATAGACACACCTGTAGGCCACTCTAATCTCGTCGTGCCAGCTTCCATCAATGTCATATCAAGTGATAATTGAAGTAAAGCCCACGACCTCATTCAATTGATACGCACGAGAACATCACCCACAAAATATCATGTGATTTTCTTATTTTACAAACAATATCATCGCGACAAAGCCAAAACGACCAAAAAAGGCAACAATCCCAACATAGATTAAATATCGTAAACTCCTACACACCCTCCATATCCAAGACCTAAAAACATGTCACATGCTAGGGGAGTAGTATCAAATGCTAGATGTATCGCAAACCATGCTAATCAAGCATTCAAACATTCAAAAAAATCTAAATGGAATTATCTCATATTTCAAACAAAGGCAACCTTGAGTGTTATAGTCTAGTTTTGCTTCGCCAAGTTATCATCGGTTAAAATGACACGCCATCATAATACCAAAAAAAAAAAGATATTTAGTAAGATTCCAAAATTTTACTGCCATAACATCACTTGGCAAAAATATCTAAGAATACTAAAGCTTAATAGGTTCTTTCATCCACAATTTGTTTTAGAGATCACACAAACAGGCAAAACATATTTTTGTTATTCACTTTAACCTCTTTTGTCCCATGTCTAAGGTAAAAAAAATATTTTGGTAAAAATGTAAGACGATATCTGGTACATGAGAAGAGTTCGATTGTGTGTGATTTCAAACTCTTACAAGCTTCTTGTGCTACCATTCAAACAAGAAAATAGATCCACTTGCAAGCCGCTCCAATCTTGCCACGACAACATTCATCGATGCCTTGTCAAACAATCACTGAAGTAAAACCCATGACCGCATCTAATTAACACACGGGAACATCACCTATGTCATGTCATGGGATTTTCTTCTCTTCAAAACAATACCATCGCGACCAAGACAAATGGGGTAACAAGCCCAACATACATCAGCTAGCATAAATACTTAAGTATATTCCATAAAAGAACCCAAAACCACGGGTCATGTAAGGGAAGTAGTATTAAACGCTAAATGTATCGCGTGCCACGCTACTCAAGCATTCAAAAAAGATATGTTCTATTGTCTCATGTTTCAAACAGAAAGCAGCATTAAGCGATAACCTTCTGGCACCGCTTGACCAAGTTATCATCGATTAAAGTGACACCCCAGGATCAATACCAAAGAGAAAACATTAGTTTCTTGTAACCTTCCCCAATCTTCCCGCCTGAAACCTCACTTGGAATAAATATCCAAGGATAACAAGTTCTTTCATATACTGTTTGATTTAGAGATCATTCACATAGGCAAACCACTTTTCTTGTTTTCAACTTTAATCTCCTGTGTCCCATGTCAAAGGTCAAGATTTCCTATAAAGATAACGTACTATGGCTAGAGGCCGGGTCCCTGAGAATTGCTAGTGCGCCCCAAAACGAAAGTCAAAAGAGCCTTCATTGCGCTTTCATGGGCAAAGCTTTCTCGTTGCTCTCATCACAAAGCACGTCACATAGATGGATGGATAACTTGATGTGTCATGGTGTTGTCTTCTCCAAAAAAAAGCAAATAAGATACTAGCATAGCCGGTGAAGTATTTCTAGGGGAAGTCCCTAGAGAAAAGGTATTTGTAGGGGAGAACTTTGGCATCTTGCAAAGAGCAAGCATTAGAACGTACCATGGCACATGTGACGCGGATGTCCCTTGCTTAGCTTGGAATTGCTTGTACGCAGGCATACTATTCTCCTAGCTGTCCGGCAAAACCGATGGACGAGGAATTCTTCTGCTGCAGAATGCACATGGTGGCAGCTGGACAGCATATCCATACCTTCTTGCATGGTCCACTCCATGCTTTTTTTTTTCTTGTCTCAAATTTGATTATCCTTGTTGAAAATACCTTGATTAGGAATTCTCCTGCCACCTACTTTTCTTTCTGGGAAGACAAGCCCCGGTGATAGATCACTTTATTATGTTATAAAGTCAACTGGCTGAACAAGGATATATATAGTGTTGAAGAAATCTTCAAAAGCCGATAAAAAAAGAAAAACACGACAAAACATGACAAAACATATACGAGTGCATTAGCATACACTGCTAGAGTGTCGTTGAGGAGAAGCATAGGAGATTCGCCGCCACGAACGATAGTCACCCGCACTCAACGGCGACGTCCCTAGAAGGTAACACCACCATCCTGCCGAAGCGGAAGAAGTTTTTCACCCAGAGTGCTGAATGGAGAGAAGAGGACCAAGGCGGCGCCCCAAAGGGACTGGGGTACTCCATGCATCACCACCACCGGCGTCAAACGCAAAGCTTTTACTCAACCCCTCATCTACCGTGCTATCGGAACCAGCCATAGAAACATCCTAACAAAACGTGCGGCGGGGGGGGGGGGGGGGGGGGGGGAGAGCACTGAAAACTTCATATCCAAATCAGGGCCACAACCACAAGCAACCGCACACCCGCCACCTATATGGCCGAAGCACCGCGCCAACATCAACTCTGCTCGCCGGAGAGCCAGCTGCGAGGCCCGCTTAGCGGCCCTGGCATTCGAGGCTTCCCTATCTTTTTTGGCAAAAATGGAAACACCTAATCACAAAATTTTCCTGTCGCATATTTCCTAATTGCTGTTGTGCTTAACTAATTTCTTGTAGTGCCTGTCGAATGCCAAACACAAGTGATGTGTTCTTTTTGTAGCAACTGTTTACCTAGAATAGCATATACCCACCAATCCACCGATGAGAAACTAGTCCGTAGACAGGTTGATGAGAAGGATGCTTCATATCAAACGCAAACTAATTTCCATGGGAGTTACTTTTGCACCTTGCTTATCTTCGAAGGATGGTAACAAGCAGCTCGTTCCCCTGGTGATGGTGAGTGTAACATATGTACCCCAGTTGGAGAGGGCCCTGATGATGGCGATCCCGTAGGCCAATCCACGCGTCAAGAGCACGTCCTGCCAGATGGGTCAAGGAACCCAGTATATAGCTTTCCCAAGATCACGATCAAGAGTAAAACACAAGCACAAACCACACGCTTAGCTTTGAATAATGCCTCCACTTTTGGCTCCACTAGAGAACTTTTTCAATCGGAGCCTTGACCGAGGACGCAGACTAACCTAGATTAGTTGGGCTGCACGTATGTCTTGTACTACTTTAACTTAAACCAGCCTTGCTTTTTGTCCTCTTGTACAAATTTTGTGGAGTACAGTATGTTTCTTAGTGGTGAAGCTATATATGCATGCCATCCAGGCATATATATCTTTATTACTGTATAAGTAGTTTCATCCTTGTGAACCAAGCAACTTGATATGTGTTTACCCCGTGAAGAAGTGCAAAGCTTATGTGTGTGGAAATTCAAACACGTGCTTCCCAATGGAAATGGTTATCCTCCTAATGAAAATAGATAGGATTTCGAAAGAAAACTCGAGTGTAAAGGTCCGAGTTCTTTATTTGCTTATTGTAAAACTCGGTAGAGATTAATATCACAACGTTTTTGTGCCACGTATAAAAGGATAAGAAAGCTTAAAATAAATAAAATTTAGACCACTAATTTTTTCCCAGCCGTTTATTTCCGAAGAATTGCATGCACATACAAGACATAAACATACATATGTGTAAGTTTCTTTTTTCGGATTTTTTGTCATTTTATTTTTTATACATCTATTGTCTATATATCCTAATCTCATCGCTCTTATCCTATTCCATGGCTATAGATAGTATTGTTCCATGCCATCTAGGAAAAAAAACATATTCACAATATTAATATGTATGGTTCTTTCTGCTTGCTGTTATCGCGATATGCAAAACAACCCTGTGGCAGGATGTTATATAACGAGGTTTGGCTGAATCCTACATTCGCGGAGCATCGATTATGAACTCTCCTCTCCATAGTAATACTACACTGACGCACGGGGTGAGGAAAATGCACTCGACTACCCCTACATGCCCGTTTGCAATTATTTCGGCATATTATCTATTTTGCCCCTCTTAACCTATCCGTGGCTATATATAACATTGTTCCATGACATATACAGAATACAATAATTTCCACAACATTAAAATGCACTATTTTTTGCTTGTTGTTAGAAACAATCATGACATGAAAGATCACACCATGGCAGGACGTTATATAACGAGGTTCAACCGAATCCTACATTCGCGGAGCATTGATTGTGAGCTCTCCTCCCGATCGTACCACTATGCTGCCGCCGCACGGGGTTAGCCACATGCCATCTACTACCCATGTGTGCCCCTTGCATTTATATATGTGGCGTAATACCTATCTCAAGAAGTATGGTGGCGCTACCTAGCATAGATACAAATCGATTCGGCACCCCGACACTACCGACACCTATCCGCGGCAATTACAACTCCCTGATCAAACATAACCTATAGTTTACAAGGGTTCATTTACGATAAATTTCCAACATGTCTCGTTTATGACGCCGTATTTGTTTTCGAGATATAAGGTGTATTATTTTCTCCAAAAGCCAAACTATGCCAAATCAAGAGAAGTTTCAAATGAAAAATATATCAAGATGATATATAACACCAACTACATATATTTTTAACATGTTTCCCGTTGCAATTATGTAGGCGTAATACCTATCTCAAGAACCATAGTGCCGCTACCTGGCATAGGATACAAAATCAATTTGGCACCGACACCACCGATACCTTATTCGCGACAATTACAACTCCCCGATCAAACGTAGCCTATAGTTTACAGGCGTTCATTTACGATAGCTTTCTGACGATGTCTCGTTTATGACGCTCCATCGGTTTTCAAGATATAAGGTGTAATTTTTTTTAAAGATCAAACTTTGTCAAATCTAGAGAAGTCTTACGGGGTATATATATATATATATATATACCAACTATGCATAATTTTAACGTATATCTCCACGATGGGTCTAACGGTATCGATTTAATCAGTACTCTTTGACATTTTTTTCTCTGTAAGCTTGGTCAGAAATAGAGAGGTGTGGCTTTAGAAGAAAAACAACACCACACCTTATTATTCCACTCCAAAACAAAACAAAACAAGAGTACTCCATATTTTAGAGCGGATGTGGTGATATTTCGCAGGGAGTTATCCACGGTGATTAACCGCCCCTAACCGCTCGGAGCTGGCCCAAGGGCACAAAATACGCGAGCCAGTAAATAACACCAACGACGACGCACCGTCCTCCAACCAACCAACTCCGTCGGTCAACGCGGATCCCCACCCTCGCTCCAACATCCGACGGCCGCCATCACCCCAAACACGTCACGGAACACGAGAAACCAACATAAACAAAAATCCTATCCATCTCCACAAACCAAAGACCCAACCAACCCAAACCAACGACCGCGGATCGCCATGATACTACTAACCCGGAGGCCGACCGGCGGGCCCCACCACGCCCTGGAGTAAATCGCCATCCGTTTTTTTTCATGCTGGTAAAAAAAACGAAAAAAAAACGTAATGTGACGATGGCAAATTACGAGAATGGCCCCCGCCCCCGTCCGCGTGCGTTATTATTTCTTTTTTTCTTTCTTTCTTTCTTCGTCACTCTCCTCCCTCCGTCCGCCCGCTGCGTCTCTCTCCTCTCTCCTCGTATATTCTTCCTCCTCCTCCTCCACCGCGTCCCAATCTCCAACGAACCCCCCGAATCCCGACCCCGCCCCGACACAAATCCGCTGCCCCCCCTCGCCAATCCCGCCGCCTCGTCGCCGCAATCCGTCCCGTCGCGCCCGGTTCCGCCCTCGCAATCCGCCCGCCCGCGCAGCGCCGTTCTTGGACGGACGGAGGAGTTCTTGGCCGTTCTTCGATTGGGCGCCTGCGCAGCCGGGGGTAGGGGTGCTCTGAGGCTCGTTGATGTTGGCGATGCGGTGGCCGTGGCCGCCGGCGGCGAGGAAGTTCAGCGTGCGGCTCGTGGTGCGGCGGGCGGAGGGCCTGCCCGTGACGGACGCGGACGCCGAGGCCAGGATGGCCGTCGAGCTCAAGTGGAAGGGCCCCAAGGCTAGGTGGAAGGGCCTCCGGGTCTGCCGCAACCGCACGCGCCTCGAGGCGCCCGCGGCACCGGCGGAGGCGGAGGCGGAGTCCTCGGCAGAGGCGGCGACGGCCGTGGAGTGGGACGAGGAGTTCGAGGACGTGGTCACCCTCACCGCGGCCTCGCACCGCAAGCCCGCCGCCGCGTTCCACCCCTGGGACCTCTCCTTCTCCGTCCTCAATGTGAGCACACTCTCCTCTCCTCCCTCCCCCTCTCCGCGTACCGCTACTTACTTTCTTCTTTCCTTTCCTGCCGTTCGCGTCAAGAAAGAAAGAAAGAAAGAAAGAAAGAAAGAAAGAAAGTAATTTCGATGCATGTTCTTGACGCAATTGGATCGATGGATTTGTTATTTCGACGATTTTCCCCACCCGCTCTTTGCGCCGATTCTGATTCGATTGGGTCATTGGATCAAAAGTTTCCCGTGTGGGTGTTTGAATCGTTCCTGCCTGGATCTTTTTTTTAGAGTTTCATCCCCGGTCATGGTGATGGTGAAAGTTTTGACTTTTTTTTCGTTGAAAAAGTCAGTCGCATTGGTTTTTCGTTGAAAACGATAACTTATTTTAGTTCGTCTGGAGCCTTTTACAACAACAACAAAGAAACAATATATGGCAACAAAACGAAGCCTTAACAGAATATAGAACAATTCTAAATTTTATTATAAGCTTTAACAGAATATAACATATACAAAATTGATTATAAGTTTCTTTTTCTGGAAAATATGCAACGAGTGTGGTTGGTGCTGGCCTTTATTTCAGTTTTTGTGACGATAGGATTATTGATCTTAGCCACTTTCTGCCCTTTTTGGCTATTGTGATGATCAGGCTGTGTCAATGATTAGGATTCTGGTGGTTAGGCCATGTAGTTGTTACTCCATTTGGAATCTCCAAATCTGCTTAGCTTTATTGCAAATTTTGAATAGCTTTCTGGTAACAATGAAGTTTTTTTAGCCACTATATGTTTGTCTAGGCAACTGAGTTGTTTGAATATATGAAAGCCTAGCTGTCGATTTAATGATATGTATCTATGTTGTTCATATTAATAGCTTCAGCTTTGCTGTCATAAACTAGGTATGGTACAAGGAGAAAGCGATATAATGCAATATACGATTAATTATACTCTTGTCGGGCTTCGCAAACTCAGGAGAGATTGTCCGGGCATGAATTGATTAGGCTTATTGTACTTGTTCTCGTCAATTGTTGCTTTGTGAGCCTTTAGACAAACACCGACACAGTGAAAAAATGTGATGCCGTGCCTTGTTGTCCCAGCTGTTTCCACTAGGTTGTGATTGGCGGTATTGCCGTTTTGTTGCGTTGTTTGCTTGGTGATTCGCCGCTGTGCCATTTATTGTTTTGAGTACACTGTGTAACTGGAAGCTAATCTAGTGGGAGTTTGCCAGTTGCCACCCAATTATCAGGGAAAAGAAACGGATAGCTACAATTGGTTCCATATACCCTCTACTGTACTTCCTCACCGACACATTTAAATTCATACAAGGCAGGCTACCAGTTCTGCTGAGTTAAACTAGTGCAAAATGACCGCATCATTTAAATCTTTACATGGCAGGCTACTGGTTATGCTGAGTTAAACTATTGTAAATTGACTATAGCATTTAAATCCACATGATGCAGGCTACCAGCTTTGCTGAGTTAAACTAGTGTAAATTGGAATGTGTAGAACGCTTTGCATCTTCTTTTGGTTAGCCTGTCTAATGTATTCCTGCACTTTATTCTGACCGCTCAGTGTTTTGTTTTTATTGTTGCAGGATTCAAATAAAGGCCCAAAAGGTGAATTAGTTTTGGGAACTGCATCACTGAACCTAGCAGATTACACATCTGCTGCTGAAGAGGAGGTTGAGATTATCCTCCCATTATTGGTGCCCAATGGCACACCTGAGTCTTCCCCATCACTTCATGTATGTTTGTGATATGATGCTTTATAAACCAGTGACACTTTCTTGTCCAAAATATATTGTTTTCTCATTGGAACACCATATATCATATAGTCAACCAGTTTGTTAATTACTGTCCTTTTTTCTCAGCTCACTCTGAGTTTGGTGGAAATAAGACTTCCTCACCAATCACCAGATGCAGCACAGCGTTCTGTTGCTTGTGTCCCATTGTCACCATCTTCTGGTGACTCTGTTCCTTCTGGAAAAGATGAGCATTCTGTTATTAAAGCTGGGCTGAGAAAGGTGAAAATCATCACAGATCTTGTGTCGACTCGGAGGTCTAAGAAGGCTAAGAGAGAGGATGACAGCAGTGATAAGTATGTTCACAGTGATGGCGCCGAATACCCTTGTGTTATTGACTCTGATGATGATCTGGATGATAGACAGAGGGATGATGACTTAGGTGGTTCAACTGTCAGGAAGTCCTTCAGCTACGGTTCGCTGCAGTCTGTGAATGTAGCTGGTGGCCTCTTCTATGCACATGCAAGGATTGATGGAGAGCTTGAAGACTGGATATATTACAGTCACCGTAAATCTGATGCTGGCTATCATGTAGAGAAAGAGCCATCATCCACTTCAGAGGAAAATTCCTCTGTAGTTATTCGGCGAAAAAGGAGCATACTTCCTTGGAGAAAGGTCAAACTGCCGAAGAAAGGGGAGCCGTTATTGAAGAACAGAAATGGAGAAGAGGGTGGCGATGATATTGACTATGATCGTCGGCTATTAACCTCTTCTGATGAATCCATTTCCGGGGTACATATTTCTTTCATCTTGGGCACGATTCTTGAATTTCACTTTCTGTCTACTGCTTTTGTGCCCATTTCTCTTTGTTTTTCTTGGTTTTGTGGCACCATCGTTGGATTCTTGCTGATATAGCATATGATCTTTCTTATTTTCAGGGATCAAGTGGTTCTGTTAGTACCATGGAGTCAGTATTTGGCGATGACAATTTTGTTGTGGGGAACTGGGAGTCAAAGGAGGTACTTAGTCGTGATGGGCATTTGAAGCTTTCCACCCAGGTGTTCTTCGCATCAATAGACCAGAGGAGTGAACGGGCTGCCGGGGAGAGTGCCTGCACCGCACTGGTGGCTGTCATTGCGGACTGGTTCCAGGCAAACCAGGAGCTGATGCCAATCCGCTCACAGTTTGACAGCCTCATCCGAGAAGGGTCTCTAGAGTGGAGGAAGCTTTGTGAGAATGAGACCTATAGAGAGCGCTTCCCCGACAAGCACTTTGATCTTGAGACAGTGCTTCATGCCAAGATCCGCCCGCTCACAGTTGCTCCTAACAAGTCATTCGTTGGGTTTTTCCAGCCTGAAAGTGCAGAGGATGGCAGTGGGTTTGACTTCCTTGATGGTGCGATGTCATTCGACAACATCTGGGAAGAGATCAGCCAAGCAGCGGAGGCTTCTACCGACAAGCCTACTCTTTATGTTGTCAGCTGGAACGACCATTTTTTCGTCCTCAAGGTTGAGGCTGACGCATACTACATCATCGATACACTTGGCGAGAGGCTGTATGAAGGCTGCAACCAGGCATACATCTTGAAGTTCGATGACAAGACCACAATTCACAGAGAGCCTGCTGAAAAGAAAGAAGGCAGCCCTGATTCCAGTGCACACCAGAAGGATTCTGCAGAAAGCTCCTCAACCGAGCAGGACAGCGGAACCGACACTGAGGAGAGCGAGCTCGTGCTCAAGGGTAAGGAGGCATGCAAGGAGTACATCAAGAGCTTCCTGGCCGCCATCCCGATCCGCGAGCTGCAGGCCGACATCAAGAAGGGGCTCATGGCGTCCACGCCGCTGCACCACCGCCTCCAGATCGAGTTCCACTACACCGAGGCGTGTCCCAGGGAGATCACCCTCCTGGCTCCGGCCCCCGCCCCCGCCATCGAAGCCCCCTTCGAGTTTTGCTGGCCCGACCCGCCGCCCGCCATGGAGTTTCCCCTGGCACCTGCAGTCGCCGTTGTATAGTGCCCTGCCGCCGCCATGGCTGCCGAGAGCTAATCGACCGTCCGCTCCCCGGCGTTTAACATACAGAGAGAGAAGAGAGAGCCTCCTTTTTCAGGGCGAACCCTGAAGCGAACCGGGTCGAAGATCTGGCTTCGTCTCGGGTTTGCGCCGTTTGCTGTCTAGTTAGTTAAGATGAAACCGAACTGACTAGTATAGGTAACCGAACCGAACCAAATTCCCGTTTTGCTGTGCGTGCGTGCGTGTGTGTGTGTGTGTGTGTGTGTGTGTTTTCCTTCACTTTCTCTGCCAGGCTATGTATGGGAGGAGCTTTCATCTTGTACAAAGAAAGAAAGAAGAACGCTGTCCTCTGCTCCTAGTACATGTCGTCCTGCATTGAGCTGTGATGGGACCTGTGTAATCATCCTTAGATCCTCAATGTTAATTATGTTAATTATTACGCCATGTTCCTATCTTCTGAGAGACATTTCACCGCTGCTTTGAGCTTCCAGTTCAGGAGAGATTGTAGTTTCACAGGTCTGAAAATTTGGATTGAAGATGGGGACATGTTTAGTTCAAAAAAGAAAGAAAGAAAGAAAGAAAGAAAGGAAGTGGACATGTGAATGCAAAATACACTAGCTAGTACTTACTGAGTTGATCATCTTGTGAGCATGACATAATCTTTGGATGATGAGCAGTTTTATGTCTGCATCAGTGCAAAGATTTATCAAAACTTGGTGAAGCCTCTCACTGTCAACGACTGCTTTTCCGGTGCATGACAGGCAACTGATCCCATCCACCACAAGTGTATCTCCTTTTGGAAGAGTGTGACAGGTGAGCTGTAGCTGCCATTGTGGAACTGTTAGATGTACCGTGTACATCGTGTGTGCACATGTGGCAGGTCAAAGTCAAACTTTTTATAGGATTTAAAAATATAATATCTGGTGTATTTCAATATTCATGCTAGCTGGCGTCGCTTTTCTGGAGTCAACTCTGACCTGAATGCTCATCAGATTGGCTCTTGGCCGAGCTGATGAAAGGGAACATAAAATAATCATAATTCAGACTGGCAAGATTTTTTGGTAGGTGAGGCATTTTTCTACTAACCAAAAATTTAATCATTCTAACAAAAGGAGCTGCAAATTGCAGAGGGAGGGTTTACCAACCAGGCGCAATGGCCGTGTGATCTACCAATTCATTCATGGCACCCAACAGAAGCATCATTGTGGGCAGGTCAGGTCAGGTAGTAGTACTTGTTCTCACAACCATTGCAGGGTTGAGAAGGGTAGATAGTGCGATGCCCTTTTTTGTTGCTGACCATTGTTTCTTGTGTGTGATCAAAGCTATGCTGATTAATTGGCTCAGTGAAGTTTTTAATGGGTCGACAGAAGTACGCATGTTGTAGCTCCCCCTTGTCAGAAACTGATGAGGCTGTTTGGCTCTAGGCCTATCAATGCCATACTTTGTCATAAATTTTATCAAACTTGCGTAAGGTTAGTTTTGTAAAATGAAAGACATAAGTGGCAAGCCTAAGAGCAATTTCAACAGGGCCCGACCCAAACCGATGCCCATTTTATTCGTTTTTTGTCCATTTGGATCGGCGTGTCCTTCCCCATTCGCGTTTGGTTTGACATTACGCCCAACACGCGAACGCATTTTCGTTCGTGCGGCCGGTATGCAGCCAAATTTTGCTCTATTTTGCATACATATCAAAAGATTGCCCAAAATTAACATAATTCAATCAAATACAAATATCTCATAGTTTCATAACCAAATAAAATCTCATAGCTTACAAATCAAATAAAATTTATATTGTCACAGGTACTTTTGAAAGCAAAAAAGACATGATGATAATCTAGATGATAGACAAACGAATCTTGACTTCCATTTTCTTTGTCTACTATCCTCATGCCCATTTTCCTTTGCTAATCCTCAATGTTAGTTATGCCCTGTTTCTCCTGAGATATTTGGGCTATTTTTAAAATATTATAATTTTTTATCAAATTCGTCGCATATTACGTTGTTGGCAAAATTTACAGAAGTATGATCCTATCGGCCTAGAGGAAGCCGACTGGATCCAGTCGGACTAGAGGAAGCCGACAGGAGCCTGTCTGCCACTAGGCAGCCGATGAGTGGCCACTCGGCCACGTGGCAGCCGACTATTGGGCCGAGCACGTCACTCGGTCCGATGCCCTCTAGTCGGCTGTGGCAAGGCCGACTGGGCCCAATCGGCTGCGCCGAAGCCGATAGGACCCAGCACTCCTTCGGCCGCGACTCTCTCTTCCTTTCTTCCTCCTATATTCGTCTCTTTGTTATTTCTCTTCTCTCTCTCAACCGAAGCCCCCCAATTTCAACGCGCATATTTAGCCGATTTCTTCCTAGTTTTTCATCGTAGACTGCTTCTAGAGTGCTAGGGGATGCTAGGGTAACCTCGATCCCGTGATGGGGTAGCTCGTAGTAGTAGTGGTGACCATTGTGGAGGTGGAGGTTCCGGTGTTCGTCGTCCGTTCGCGTGTTTGAAGGCTGCCGTTCGTCGTTTCTTCACATGCTTCAAGGGTAATATATCCAATGTCCATTTCCGTGGTATTATGTTGTGTGAATATTTATGTGTGTAGATTATTTTAGTTGATCCGGTAGCTTTGGGTAATATTTGGGTAGATGTGATAATTTAAGTTGGTTCGGTAAAATTATTAGTTTGCCTTTTGCTTAATATTTATCCTTGTTGATTTTTTTAGGTCAACAGATATGTCTGATTTAGTGACGTTAGTTTTTTCACTACGGCCGTGGTAATGTGCAAAAACCTGAGACATGAGCTGATCTGAGTGAATTTGAGCACATTGAAGTGTCGATGACTGCCCCTAAAACATGGTCTGTTAGTCAGTTGACAGAATGGATTGCCGGGTGGTTTAGGGTTAAATACTGAAACACACACCGTGGGTGTTCATGCATTATGGACTCGGTCTAGTTTGAATATTCTATTGTATTTGAAGGAAATAGAGTGGGATGATAAGTGGGTGTGTTGGTTACAAGCTTGCTCGAGCAGGGAAGTTAATCCTGTCGCTTTAGTGCTTCCTGTCGTGATGCAGATCAATGCAACTAAAGATGAGGGTGGTTACGATTATGGCTAGAGCAGTGAAGGAATGCATGATTCAATGTCAAATTATGTGCCCCATGCTGGAGATGAAGTTTATGAATCAGGGCAGCGCAATCATGCAAAAGGAGGAAATGTCGATGATTATGCAAGTGGCGAGGCGGATGCTGACGAGGTAGATGGACACTTGCAAAACCAGATGGAAAATGAAGATAGAGATGGTGATATTGCTGATGATTCTGATGAGTCAGACGAAGAAGAGAACGCCCAGCAGGTGCCTAATCCTGTATCATGGAATCAGGACTTCTCAACTACAATGACCATGAATGATGGTTATGATTCTGCCTGGCAATATCACCAGAACAACATTGTGACGGGTGCCATGTATCCAAACAAGCAAGCTCTGAAAGATGCAATAATTAGTTGGGCAATGTCTACGCAAAGGGTTTATGTAGCAGATGTGTCAAGTCCGAAAAACTTGACAATGGTATGCAAGAACACGGGTTGTCCAGCGAGGGTGCATGGCTATCTCCCTAAGTATGGCACAAAGTGGTTGATCAGTGACTTAGTTCATCACACTTGTGTTATTTCGTGCATCCCCCCAAGATCATCCTAACCTTATGTCCACCCTCATTGCTCGGTTGCTTTATAACGAGATAGTGGAGTGCAAAGCGATGGAAGTGAAGGCTATCCAGACAAAAGTCTTCGTTAGGTTCAAGTACAAAATATCTTATGGCAAGGCTTGGAGGGCTAAGAAGAGGGCACTTGAGAGCAGTTTTGGTTCATACTTTGATGCATATGACTCTGTTTTCCGGCTCCTCCACACACCGCAGGACCGGAATCCGGGCACCTATGTCAACATTCAAGACTTGTTCATGCCAGAGTTTCCAAATGTAAAGGTTTTGCATCGATTGTTCTTCTCTTTCGGTGTGTGCATTGAATCTTTTAGACATTGTCGTCCAGTGATATGTGTGGATGGCACTTTTCTCACTGGCATTTGCTTTTGTGGAAAGTGAGAACATTTGAAAGTTGGACATGGTTCTTCAGACAATTGAAAATAGCGGTTGTGCAGGATAAGCCGAATGTGTGCATTCTTCATGACAGACATGCAGGTATACTCAGTGCGATAAAGACATTATCAAACCCTGGTCCCGAGGAACAAACTCCATGGCAGGACTTGCAGAGTCGTTGGTGCATGCGCCACTTGGGGCCAATTTCTTGCAGTTCGATACGTACACCGGGGTGATATGGCAGCCATACACGCAAGCAACCATACATGTCAGGTACCCTGACAATATTTATGAGCTATGCACAAGAGATCGGGGTTACTGGATGACGAAATCGAAGATTATCTTCGATATCTGCGTCGAGGAGATGGCGCGGCAGCGGGTTATGAGGCAATTTGGTATTCGGCAGATGGTCAACCCCCCTATAGAGAACCCACTGCCAGCAGTAGTCCACAGGTATTGTATACTTATTCAATGTTTCATTATCATTCACATTTGTTCATAGTGAATCATTAGTTAATTTTTACACACACACCTCAATTGCAGGAACACAAGGAAGGGGATAAGCATGACACAAGAGCAATGGCTCCAAAGGCTTCAGCAGTACATGATAGGCTGGGATACTGCGACGACAAGTCTCTGGGAGGAGGATGGCATGTTTGATCTCGGTGAATTCAATGCCTATTTGCATCGGTACATGGGGGGGGGTACAAGGTTACGCATCGTTCAACACCCTCATCCAGAGGAGATACCAAACCCCGTTACATATGATACATACACGCGCTATGATACTTCGGGCTCTAGGCACTACGCGGTAACATTTGATGTCTTTATCTAATTCATCTTCTGGTTACATACTTTGCCGTCCATAATTAATAATCATCGTGACAATTTCAGGTTGAGCTGGCATACGATCTTCATAGTGAGGCCAGGGACTATACACGATCGATGTCGTATGCACCTCTTATGGTACCCACATCTCAGCTCCGGCCATGGTTCGTGCGCTGATACGTCTCCATCGTATCTATAATATCTGATTGTTTCATGCCAATATTCTACAACTTTCAAAACCTTTTGACAATTTTTTATACTATTTTTGGGACTAACATATTGATCCAGTGCCCAGTGCCAGTTCCTGTTTGTTGCATGTCTTTTGTTTTGCAGAATATCCATACCAAACGAAGTCCAAACGCGATAAAATCTTACGGAGAATTTTTTGGAATATATGTGATTTTTGGGGAAAAGAATCAACACGAGACGATGCTAGAGGGCCCCACAAGCTATAGGGGCGTGCCCTACCCCCCGGGCGCACCAGGGTGGCTTGTGGTCATCCCTTAAGGCGGTTGGGGCCCTTCTTTCTTCGCAAGAAATCTAATATCCGGATAAAAATCGTGTTAAAATTTCAGCCCAATCGGAGTTACGGATCTCCGAGAATTTAAGAAACGGTGAAAGGCCAAAATCTCGGAACGCAGAAACAGAAGGAAATAGAGAGATAGAGATCCAATCTTGGAGGGGCTCTCGCCCCTCCGCTGCCATGGAGTCCAAGGACCAGAGGGAAATCCCTCCTCCCATCTAGGGGGGAGGCCAAGGAAGAATAAGAAGGAAGGGGTCTCTCTCCCCCTCTCTCCCGGTGGTGCCGGAATGTTGTCGGGGCAATCATCGTGTGATGGCGATCTACACCAACACCTCCGTCATCTTCCTCAACATTTTCATTGCCTTCCCCCATCTATATTCAGCGGTCCACTCTCCCGCAACCCGCTGTACCCTCTACTTAAACATGGTGCTTTATGATTCATATTATTATCCAATGATGTGTTGCCATCCTATGATGTCTGAGTAGTTTTTTGTTGTCCTATCGGTGATTGGGGAATTGCTATCAATGGTTTAATTTGCTTGTGGTTATGTTGCTGTCCTTTGGTGCCCATCATATGAGCGCGCGCGTGGATCACACCATAGGGTTAGTTGTATGTTGATAGGACTATGTATTGGAGGGCAAGGGTGATAGCAGCTTTAGCCTAGCATAGAAATTGATGCATACGGAATTGAAGGGGGACCAATATATCTTAATGCTATGGTTGGGTTTTACCTTAATGAACGTTAGTAGTTGCGTATGCTTGCTAATAGTTCCAATCATAAGTGCATAGAATGCCAAGCAAGGGATGTCATGCTAGCAGTGCCCTCTCCAACATAAAACTTGCTATTTGTACGAGGCGAGCCGTCCATTCGTCTTTTCAAATTTCCCGCAGCAATGCTATTGTTGCAAAATCTTCTCTTCTCAAATTTTCTGTAACAAACACAAGCCGTAAGATTGTATGAGGCGAGCCGTCCATTCTTATGTTTGTTGGCTACTCTTTCACGAACAAAGTGATAATCAATCTCTATATGCTTGGTTCTGGCATGAAAACCAAGTGACTGCAATTTTGAGAACATCCTATAGTACCAAGCTCGTGGTGCTTGTTTTAGATCATACAAGGCCTTATCAAGTTTGCAAACATGTTGTGATAGGCGTGGATGCTCATATCCACGAGGTTGCCGCATAAAAACTTCCTCTTCCAGAACACCATGCAAGAACGCGTTCTTCACATCTAGCCGTCGCATGCACCAATTTCTAGATACTGCAACTGAAAGGATTATCCTAATAGTGGCAGCTTTAACTACAAGACTAAAAGTGTCCTCATAGTCAATTCCATACCTCTGTTTAAACCCTTTGGCGACCAAACGAGCTTTGTACCTATCAATGGTGCTGTCAGACTTTCTTTTTACCTTATAGACCCACTTACAGTCAATCATATTTTTGCTCTTGGGAGGAGGCACCAATCTCCATGTTTTGTTTTCCATAAGAGCAGCATATTCTTTGTCCATAGCTGCTTTCCATTTAGACTCACCAAGGGCCTCACACAAAGTGTGTGGTTCACCTGTAGCATAGAAAGAACCCCAATGAACACATCCATCTTTGTAAACTTTAGGTTTAGTAATACCGCTTTGAGACCTGGTATGGAGACGTTTAGGTGGAGGTGGGGGAGGCCATGAGATTTGCTGTTGTAGGCGACTTTTCTCAGGAGAGACATCAAATCCACCAGCCGCAGAAGATCCACCACGATCAGCGTTCAACAAATCACGTGACAGCAGCTGGATGTCCTCCCTAGATCCACCATATGGCAGTTCCTGAGAGGCTGCATGCTCAGGTGCAGAGAAGGGCGCTTAACCATCCGTGTGCAGCGCCCAACCAACGCCACATGGCCCAATCGGCGATGGAGCACGGGCGGGTGACCAACCCGCCTCAGGTGTGGGAGAAGGCCGACCGGGGGACAGAACCACTATCCCACCCGACCCACCTGGCATTGCCGCCGATACCGGAGGGGATGCGCATGGTGTGGCTGCAGCGTGCGATCCCAAGGGGATGCTATTGTCAGAATTAGCTCTGGGATTAACGCCCGGATCCGTTGCATCACCTTCGGTTTGCTGCATAAAATCGAAAGAATTTTTGCTGACTTCTTCTCCAATTTCCTACACACTTGCAACAAGGTTATGAGACATGGACATATGATCATAATCTACTCCTTCCCTTGGTAGAAACCCCGGCATTGGTAGGAGGTGGGATGGAAGGAGGACTAATTCTCTACGAAGTTGGGCACTAGCGTTAGGGTGTAAGGCACCTAACGGAAAAATATGTTCATCAAAGACAACATCCCGAGAAATATAAACACAGCCAGAGGAGATATCAAGGCACTTGTATCCCTTGTGGAGATTGTTGTAGCCTAAGAAGATAAATTGCTTTGAACAGAATTCTACCTTATGCTTGTTGAAGGGACGTAGGTTTGGCCATACCGCACAACCAAAAATGCGAAGGAAGGTGTAGTTTGGTTTAACACCAAATAGACGCTTTAGAGGAGTTCGATTATGGATGACTCGACTAGGAACACGGTTTATAAGATAGACCGCGGTAAGAAATGTTTCATCCCAGAATTTCAACGGCATGAAGGCATGAGCAAGAAGGTACAAGCCAACTTCGACAATGTGGTGATGTTTTCGCTCGGCAGAACCGTTCTGTTGGTGTGCATGTGGGAAGGAGACATGGTGGGAGATGCCAATGCGCTCAAAAAACAAGTTCAGCTTTTGGTATTTGCCACCCCTATCAGTTTGCATGGATAAAAAAATTCAATCAAAGAGGCGTTCAACGTGTTGTTGACAAAGATGGAATTTCTCAAAGACATAGGATTTATTCTTGAGTAAATAGATCCAGCTAAATTTACTAAAATCATCAATGAAAATCAGACAATATTTTTGCCTACCAACAGAAATTGGGCCAGTACCCTACACATCAGAAAACACAAGTTCTAAAGGAACTTTGGATTCACTAGTTGATCGAGGGTAGGGAAGTTGATGGCTTTTAGCCATTTGACAAGCATCACAAACTAAGTGATGATCCCTTTTATTTCACACAGGAAGCTTAAAATCTCGAAGAATTCTTTGAACTATTGGTAAAGATGGATGCCCTAGGTGCCTATGCCACCGAGAGGTAGATGGTGTTGTAACCCCTAGTGCTTGATGTGGGGGAGCATCCTGGCAACCGAAAACAGGGAACAAGCCACCTCTACTCTTGCCTTGGAAGATTGTTCTCCAGTTGGCCCGATCCTTAACAAATAAAATCTCAGGGTAAATCTCAAGGAAAGCACGATTATCTTTGATAAGTTTGTAGCTAGAAAGAATACTTTGATCAGATTTAGGAGCATGAAGAATATCTTTGAGTTCTAGGGATCCATGGGGAGTGTTAAGAGTAGAATGACCAATATGCGCTCTACTCATACCTTGACCACTTGTCATGTGGATTTGTTCCATGCCAGTGTAGCGATCACGAACAGCAAGCTTTTCAAGCTCACCTGTCACATGATCTGTCGCTCCCGTGTCCAGATACCAATTTGTGTCCACCCCATAGGAGTGCACCACATTGGCCGAGCGGTTTCCACCACGACCACCAGCGGGATTGCAGACGTTGTTCTTGTAGCCGCGATCATAGCACTTTCGGCAGCGCCATGCACCGTGCCCCATCTCTTTACAGATTTGGCACTTTTCCTGCGCATGGTCACCGCGGTCACCTCCTCCTTGCCGTGGCGCTCCACCTGAGATGCCGTTGTTTCCTCCAGAATTGTCGGAGTAGCGCCCCCGGTGTAGTTGTTATAGCTGCAGGGCCCGCCACCACCGCCGTCGTTTCCGCCAGGGCGACTGGAGTTGCTGCAGCCGCCGCCACGGCAAGCATGGTTGATGAAGTGGTTTGATGTGAAGGAGACATGTTGTGCTGCTATGCGGGACTCAGTAGCAAGTCGTAGCGAGAAAAGCTCACCAAGACCGATCGGATGATCGCTGGGAGTGCGGGTGGAGATCGCCAAGACGAAACCATTGTAATCGGGTTCATGAAGGAGACCTTGCAAGATGTGGGAGACCACATCGTCCTCGTCAGGGCGCTTGCCGGCAGGGTCCATCTCGTCGATGATGCTCACCATCTTGGTGTAGTAGGCCACCGTGGACATGTCTCCCTTACGCGTGTGCTCGATGGCGGAGCGAAGCTGGATCACCCTTGCCCTTCACTCCGAGGCGAAGCTCTACAGCAGGGCTTTCCAGATTCTGGCGGTTGTTGTGAAGGAGCTAACCTATAGCAACAGTTCGCGAGACAGCAATGAGATCAGAAAAGTAAGAACTTGCTGGTCCTGCATGACCCAAACTGCATGCTTTGGGTTCGGCGTCTCTATGATCTCCTTTTTTCCGGAGACATCCTTCTCGAAGAGGATCACGTCCAGCGGTTCCTTGATCGAGCCATCTAAGTAGCCCATCATGCCCACCGCTTTCACATGCGGCAGAACCTGCGGCCTCCAAACCAGGAAGTTCTCCCTCGTTAACTTTTCAAAGATAGTGTGACCGAGAGAGGCAAAGGAGGGCGCAGCCATGGCGACGGAGGAAGAGCTCGACATAGCTAGATGAGATAGGAATAGTTGGCTCTGAATACCATGTGAAAACTAAGTTAACCATATGCCTCTAGCAGGGACAGGATCCACCATCCGTGTTAATATAGGCAGCCAAAGATACAAGGTTGTTATGCCGTGGATTGATCTCCAAGTCATATCTCACCGGCATAACCGATTACAGCGTTTAGATACAAGACTACCTAACTTATCTCTAACGGTTTATACAATACCGTATGATACATATTTCAACACTGTGAGTGTGTGTTCAGGACGAGCCAGCTACCTTAAGCTATCTATCATCTCGATGTTGTTAGTTGTTACTATCAAATGAAAATACAGTACAAACCGAGTTGATCGTGTTCAGAAACCTTGGATAATGAGCAGTTTTATGTCTGCATCAGTGCAAAGATTTAACAGTCAGAACTACTGAAGCCTCTCCCTGTCAACGCCTGCTTTTCCGTGGAATGCATGACAGGCAACTGATCCTCCGATCCATGCACCACCAATATAGTTTTCCCTTTTGGTGAGAGTGCATGATAGATAGTTGAAAAAAGAGTGCATGACAGATGAGCTGCCATTGTGAAACTGCTGTATTTACTCCCTATAGAAATATAAAAGCGTTTACAACACTATATATATAGAGGGAGTACAGATGTGTACATGTGAGTTGTGACATGTCAAAGTCAAAAATTTTGTTTTTTAGAACTTTCATTGCTAGTGGTATAAGCCATTACTTTCTTGGGTCAGCTCTGAATTGTACATACATGCTCATTTGATGGCCGGTGGCTCATAGCTGAGCTGAGTGGCTCATAGCCGAGCTAACCAGAAAAAGGAAAAATAATATTTAGTAAAGCAAGCGACATCACAATTTATCTTGAGAAGATTTTTGGTTGGTGAAACATTTTTTCAACTTTCAAAATTCCTGCAAAATTCTTGTCAAAATTCAAACAAAACACGACAGGAGCTAGAAAATGTAGAGGTTTAGCAACCAGGTGCAATAGCTATCTACTCTATCAATTCTTTCATGGCACCCAACAAAGGCATATTTTTGGGCAGGTCAGGTTGTAGCACACTGCCCGTCCGTCGGATCGTCCCAACCTACCCAGCCCGTTCGTTCTCTTCCAATTCCTGTACATGCACAGTGTCCGTCGAGCCTATTGGTAATATGCCCTAGATGTAATAATAAATTAGTTATTATCATATTTCCTTATTCATGATAATCGTTTATTATCCATACTATAATTGTATTGATTGGAAACTCAAATACATGTGTGGGTACATAGACAACACTGTGTCCCTAGTGAGCCTTTAATAGGCTAGCTCGTTGATCAAAGATGGTCAAGGTTTTCTGGCCATAGACATGGATTGTCATTTCATAACGAAATCACATCATTAGGAGAATGATGTGATGGACAAGACCCATACTATGAACGTAGCATATGACCGTGTCAGTTTATAGCCGTTGTTTTCTGCATGTCAAGTATCTGTTTCTATGATCATGAGATCGTGCAACTCACTGACACCGGAGGAGTAACTTGTGTGTATGAAACGTGAGAATGTAACTGAGTGGCTATAAAGGTGATCTAAAGGTATCTCTGAGGGTGTCTGTTGGATTGGCATGGATCGAGACTAAGATTTGTCACTCTGTATGACGGAGAGGTATCTCTGGGGCCACTGCATAACACTTCATCACAAGAAGATTGCAAGCAATGTGACTAAGGAGTTAGTCACGGGATCTTGTATTATGGAATGAGTAAAGAGACTTGCTGGTAACGAGATCGAACTAGGTATGGAGATACCGATGATCGAATCTTGAGCAAGTAACATACAGATGGACATAGGGAACTGCATACGGGATTGTCTGAATCCTTGACATCATGGTTCAACCAATAAAAATCTTCGTAGAATATGTAGGAACCAATATGGGCATCCAGGTATCGCTATTGTTTATTGACCATGGAGTTGTCTCGGTCATGTCTACATAGTTCTCGAACCCATAGGGTCTGCACACTTAACGTTCGGTAACGATTTGGTATTGTTGAGTTATGTATGTTGGTGAACGAAGGTTGTTCATTGTCCCGGATGAGATCTCGGACGTCACGAGGAGTTCAGGAATGGTCCGGAGGTAAAGATTTATATATGGGAAGTCATATTTTAGCTACCAAAAAAGTTTAGGGTTTTTCAGGTATTGTACCGGGAAGCATCTAGAAGGTCCCGGAAACTTCCGAAGGAGTCCGGAAGTCCACCAAGGGTTCCACCACATCCCAAGGGTTCGCATGGGCTGAGGGGAGGTGCCCTGGCCTTATTGGGCCAGGCGCACAAGCCCCTCAAGGCCCATGTGGCTTGGGAGAGGTCGAAAGTCCACCTGTTTATGGAAAGGGAGGGAATTGGACTAGGAGTCCAACTCCTCTCCCCTGGCTGTGATCTAGGGCTTGGAGGGGAAGATCTCCATGCCCCTTCACCTATATATAGAGGGGAGAGGGTGCCCCAAGATAACACACGAAGCCCTTGGCGCCCCTCTCTCTCCCTAGATCGGTTTCTCCTCCGTTCACGGTTTCGGTAGCGCTAGGCGTAGCCCTGCTGGGATAGCACCACCACCGCTGCCATCACACTGTCGTGTTGCCGGAGAACTCATCTATTACTCCACCCTTTCTTGCTAGATCAAGGAGGCAGAGACGTCATCAAGACACATGTGTGCTGAACACGGAGGTGTTGTCCGTTCGGCGCTAGATCAGGACGAATCGTGATTGGATCGCGGGACGGATCGTGATTGGATCGCGAAGACGTTCGACTACGTCAACCGTGTTTCTTAATGCTTCCTCTTAGTGATCTACAAGGGTATGTAGATCTACTCCCCCCTCGTAGTTGTTGATCTCCATAGATAGATCTTGGGTGTTCGTATAATTTTTTTGTTTCCCATGCAACGTTCCCTAACAGTGGCATCATCAGCTAGGTCTATGCATAGATAACATGCATGAGTAGAACACAAAAGAGTTTGTGGGCGTTGTTGTTAAGATTTCTTACCTCCTTAGTCTTATCTTGATTCGACGGTATTGTGGGATGAAGCAGCTCGGACCAACCTTACTCGTCCACATACGAGAGACCGGTTCCATCGACTGACATGCAACTTGTTGCATAAAGATGGCTCGCGGGTGTTTGTCTCTCCCACTTTAGTTGAATCGGATTCGATAGAGACAATCCTTGTAGAAGGTTAAATGGCAACTTGAATATCACCGTTATGGTTTTGTGTAAGTAAGAATCGTTCTTGCTAGATACCCATAGCAGCCACGTAAAACATGCAACACCAAATTAGAGGACGTCTAACTTGTTCTTGCAGGGTATGTTGTGATATGATATGGCCAAGGACATGATGTGATATATGTGATGTATTAGATGATCATTTTTTCTAATAGTCTATATTGACTTGCATGTCGATGAGTATGGCAACCGACATGAGCCATATGGTTGTCTTTAATTAATTTGTGTCATTTGCTTTACTTTATCGCTATGAGTTAGCAATAGTTGTAGAAGCAATGGTTGGCGCGAAAACCTCATGGTACACGTTGATGGAGATCAAGATGATTGAGATCATGGTGTCATGCCGATGACGATGGAGATCATGCCGGTTCTTTAGAAATGGAGATCAAAAGCACAAGTTCATGGCCATATCATGTCACTTATGATTTGCATGTGATGTTAATCCTTTTATGCATCTTATTGTGCTTAGGATGACGGTATCATTATATGGTGATCCCTCACTAAAATTTCAAGATAAAATTGTGTTCTCCCTGAGTGTGCACCGTTGCGAAAGTTCTTTGTTTCGAAGCACCACGTGATGATCGGGTGGGATAGACTCTACGTTCACATACAACGGGTGCAAGCGAGTGTTGCACATGCAGAACACGCGGATTAAACATAACGAGCCTAGCATGTACATAAATGGCCTCGGAATCTAAGAGACCGAAAGGTCGAACATGAGTCATATAGTAGATATGATCAACATGGAGATGTTCACCATTGAAGCCACCTCATCTCACGTGATGATCAGACTTGGGTTGGTTGATTTGGATCATGTTGCACTCGGATGACCGGAGGGATGTCAATTTGAGTGGGAGTTTTTAAGTAACATGATTAACTAAACTCATTATCTTCAACAATAGTCTAAGTAATCTTTGCAAATTTGGGTTGTAGATCAATAGCTCGCGTTGTAGCTCCCCTATGTTTTTGATACGTTCCTAGAGAAAATAGAGTTGAAAGATGATGGTAGCGATAATGCGGACTGGGATCGTGATCTGAGGATTGTCCTCATTGCTGCACATAAGGCTTATGTCCTTGATGCACCGCTCTGTGCGCCACCCCCTCAAGCGTCGTCTATGGGTGTTGAGAACATCAGACATACATGTTTTGACTACTACTTGATAGTTCAGTGCATCATGCTTTACGTCTTAGAATTGAGGCTCCAAAGACGTTTTGAACGTCACAGAGCAATGCGATGTTCCAAGATTTGAAATTGGGATGTCAGACTCGTGCCCGTGTTGAGAGGTATGAGACCTCCAACAAGATTCTTTACCTGCAAGATGAAGGAGAATAGCTCAATCGTTGGGCATGTGCTCAGATTGTCCGGGTGCTACGATCGCTTGAATCAAGTGAGAGTTGATCTTCCAGATAAGATA
Organism: Hordeum marinum; assembly: GCA_022496015.1. Lineage (NCBI taxonomy): Eukaryota > Viridiplantae > Streptophyta > Magnoliopsida > Poales > Poaceae > Hordeum > Hordeum marinum. The sequence goes on from CM039676.1 coordinate 28,554,774, forward strand.
TTGATTTATATAGTTCTCCAAGTCACTGCCATAAAGCTACTAGAGCTTCGTGATGAACTATAAACATGCCAGGGATGGAAAAGATGGCCCCTGAGCTATTTGTGATGTTTGACACCTTGAAGGTAGAAATCAAGAAGGAGCATCAAATGTTGATGGTTAATAAACCACTAGTTTCGAGAAGGGCAAGGGAAAGAAGGGAAACTTCATGAATGGCAAGACAATTGCTGCTCCGGTGAAGAAACCCAAGGTTGAACCCAAACCAGAGACTAAATGTTCTATTATGAGGAGAACAGTCACTAAAGCGGAACTGCCCTAGATATCTGGTAGATAAGAAGGCCGGCAACATCAACAAAAGTATATTTGATATACATGTTATTGATGTGTACCTTACTAGTACTCCTAGTAGCACTTGGGTATTAGATACCGGTTCAGTTGCTAATGTTAGTGACTCAAAATAAAAGCTATGGAATAAACGTAGACTAGCAAAGGGCGATGTGATGATGTGTGTTGGAAGTGTTTCCAAGGTTGATGTGATCACCATCCGCACGCTCCTTGTACCTTGAGGATTAGTGTTAAACCTAATTAAATGTTGTTTGGTGTGTGCGCTGAGCATGAACATGATTAGATCGTGTTTATTGGAATACGACTATTCATTTAAGTCAAAGAATAATGGTTATTCTGTTTACATGAATAATACCTTCAGTGGTCATGCACCCAATGTGAATGGTTTATTGAATCTCGATCGTAGTGATACACATGTTCATAAGATTGATGTGAAACAAATGCAAAGTTAATGATGATAGTACCACATACTTGTGGCACTGCCGCTAAGGTCATATTGGTGTAAAGCGCATGAAGAAACTCCATGCTGATGGATCTTGGGACTCACTTGATTTCGAGTCGGTTGAGACATGCGTACCATGCCTCATGGGCAAGATGACTACGACCCCATTTTCCCATATGATGGAGCGGACAAGTGACTTATTGGAAATAATACATGTTGATGTATGCAGTCCAATGAGTGTTGAAGCATGCGGTGGATATCCTTATTTTCTTACGTTCCCTGATGATTTGAGTAGATATGTGTATATTTACTTAATGAAACACAAGTCTGAAACGTTTCAAAAGTTCAAGCAATTTTAGAGTGAAGTTTAAGATCATCGTGACAAGAAGATACAATGTCTACGATATGATCGCGGAGGTGAATATCTGAGTTACGAGTTTGGTATGCAACTTAAGACAATGTAGAAATTGTTTCAAAACTCATGCCACCTGGAACACCATAGTGTGATGGTGTGTCCGAACATTGTAGTCGTGCTCTATTGGATATGGTGTGTACTATGATGTCTCTTATCGTTTTTCCACTATCTTTTCGGGGTTACGCATTAGAGACAACTACATTCACTTTAAATAGGGCACCATCTAAATCTGTTGAGATGACACCGTATGAATTATGGTTTGGGAGAAACCTAAGCTGTCATTTCCTAGAGTTTGGGCATACGACACTTATGTCTGATAAGCTCGAACCCAAAGTGGAAAAATTCATCTTCATAGGATACCCTAAGGAAACAGTTGGGTACATCTTCTATCTCAGATCCGAGGGAAAAGTGTTTGTTGCTAAAAACGGGTCCTTTCTCACGAAAGAGTTTCTCTTGAAAGAATTGAGTGCGAGGAAAGTAGAACTTGATGAGGTTGTTGAAATGTCACTTCAGTTGGAGAGTAGAATGGCAAAGAAAGAAGTTTCTGCAGTGCCTACACATAGTGAAGAGGAAGCAAATGATGATGATCATGAAGCTTTAGATCAAGTCACTACCGAACCTCGTAGGTCGACAAGGACTCGTTCCACCCCTGAGTGGCATGACAATCCTATCTTGGAGGTCATGTTGTTAGACTACAATGAACCTACGAGCTGTGAAGAAGCGATGGTGGGACCAGATTCCAACAAATGGCTAGGAGCTATGAAATCTGAGAAATGATCCATGTATGAAAACCAAGTATGGACTTTGGTAAACTTGACTAATGAATTGCAGGCCGTTAAGGACAAATGGATCTTTAAGAAGAAGACAAACACTGATGGTAAATGTCACCATTTATAAAGCTCGACTTGTCGCAAAGAAGTTTCTGACAAGTTCAAGGAGTTGACTGCGATGAGACTTTCTCACCCGTAGAGATGCTAAATTCTGTTGGAATTATGTTAGCAGATGCTGCATTTTTCGATTATGAAATCTGGCAGATGGATGTCAAAACATCGGTTCTTCAATGGTTTCCTTGAGGAAAGGTTGTATGTGATATAAGCGCAAGCTTTTGTCGATCCTAAGGATGCTAAAAGGTATGCAAGCTCCAACAATCCTTATATGGATTGGAGAAAGCATCTCGGAGTTGCAATATACGCTTTGATGAGGTGATCAAATCTTTTGAGTTTATACTAACTTTATAAGAAACTTATGTTTACAAGAAAGTGAGTGGGAGCTATATAATTTCTGATAAGTATATTTTGTTGACATATTGTTGATCGGAAATAATGTAGAATTTCTGGAAAGCATAAAGGGTTGTTTGAAAGGAGTTTTTCAAAGGAATACCTAGAGGGAAGCTACTTAAATATTGGGCATCAAGATCTATAGAGATAGATCAAGACACTTGATAAAACATTCAATGAATACACACCTTGACAAAGATTTTTAAGGAGTTCAAAATAGTCATTCAAAGAAGGAGTTCTTGTTGTGTTGTAAGGTATGAATTTGAGTAAGACTCAAAGCTCAACCATGACATAAGAAAGAGAAAGGACGAATGTCGTCCCCTATGCCTTTTCCATAGGCTCTATATAGTATGCCATGCTGTGTACCGCACCTGGTGTGTGCCTTGCCATGAGTTTGTCAAGGGGTACAAGAGTGATCCAGGAGTGGATCACTGGACATCGGTCAAAATTATCCTTAGTAACTAGAGGACTAAGGAAACATTTCTCAATTATGGAGGTGATAAAGAGTTCATCGTAAAGGGTTACGTCGATGCAAGCTTTGACACCAATTTGGATGACTCTGAGTAGCAATCCGGATACGTATAGTGGAGCAGTCATTTGGAATAGCTCCAAGTAGAGTGTGGGAGCAACATCTACAATATGACATAGAGATTTGCAAAGTACACACGGATCTGAATGTTGCAGACCCATTGAGTAAAACCTCTCTCACAAGAAAAACATGATCAAACCCCAGAACTCATTGCGTGTAAATCACATGGTGGTGTGGACTAGATTATTGACTAGTGCAAGTGGGAGACTGTTGGAAATATGCCCTAGAGGCAATAATAAATTAGTTATTATCATATTTCCTTGTTCATGATAATAGTTTATTATCTATGCTATAATTGTATTGATTGGAAACTCAAATACATGTGTGGGTACATAGACAACATTGTGTCCGTAGTGAGCCGCTAATAGACTAGCTCGTGGATCAAAGATGGTCAAGGTTTCCTGGCCATAGACATGAGTTGTCATTTGATAATGGGATCACATCATTAGGATAATGATGTGATGGAAAAGACCAAGACTATGAACGTAGCATATGATCATGTCAGTTTATTGCTCTTGTTTTCTGCATGTCAAGTATCTGTTCCTATGACCATGAGATCATGCAACCCACTGACACCGGAGGAGTACCTTGTGTGTATCAAACATCACAACCTAACTGGGTGACTATAAAGGTGCTATACATGTTGGAAATATGCCCTAGAGGCAATAATAAAGTGGTTATTATTATATTTACTTCTTCATGATAATCGTTTATTATCCATGCTATAATTGTATTGATTGGAAGCTCAATTGCATGTGTGGATACATAGACAACACTGTGTCCCTAGTATGCCTCTAGTAGACTAGCTCGTTGATCAAAGATGGTCAAGTTTTCCTAGCCATAGACATGCGATGTCGTTTGATAATAGGATCACATCATTAGGAGAATGATGTAATGTACAAGACCCAAACTATGAACGTAGCATATGATCATGTCAGTTTATTGCTATAGTTTTTTGCATGTCAAGTATTTGTTCCTATGACCATGAGATCATGCAACTCACTGACACCGGAGGAATACCTTGTGTGTATCAAATGTCGCAACGTAACTGGGTGACTATAAAGATGCTCTACATGTATCTCCGAGGGTGTCTCTTGAGTGGGCATGGATCAAGACTGGGATTTGTTACTCCGTGTGACGGAGAGGTATCTTAGGGCCCACTCGGTAATACAACATCACAATAAGCCTTGCAAGCAAAGTGACTAAAGTGTTAGCCACCGGATCTTGTATTACATAACAATTAAAGAGACTTGCCGGTAACAAGATTGAACTAGGTATAGAGATACCGACAATCGAATCTCGGGCAAGTAACATACCGAAGAACAAAGGGAAAAGAATACAAGATTAATTGAATCCTTGACATAGAGGTTCAATGATAAAGATCTTCATAGAATATGTAGGCACCAATATGGGCATCTAGGTCCCGCTATTGCTTATTGACCGTAGAGGTGTCTCGATCATGTCTACATAGTTCTCGAACCCACGGGGTCTGCACACTTAATGTTCGGTGACATTTTGGTAGTGTTGAGTTATGTATGGTGGTAACCGAAGGTTGTTCGGAGTCTCGGATGAGACATCGGACGTCACGAGGAGCTCCGTAATGGTCTGGATGTAAATATTGATATATAGGAAGTACCATTGTGGTCACCGAAAAAGTTTTGGGTAATTCCAATAGTGTACCGGGGGTGTCGGGAGGGTTCCGAGGGGCCATTGGGAGGGGCCGCCCATGTCGAGGGGCCACATGGGCCTTAGGGGTGGTGTCGGTGTCAAAACCGGTGGATCTCGGGTAGTGGGTCCCGAACTGTGAGACTAGAATCAAAGGCAACCGGAGACGATGGGGACACAGGTTTACCTAGGTTCAGGCTCTCCTATGGAGGTAACACCCTACGTCCTGCTTGGTTGTATTGATGATATGGGGGGTTACAAAGTTGATCTACCTCGAGATCGTATAGCTAACCCAGATGAGTTGTCCCTCTGTCACCTAAAACCCTCTGGCTTATATAGACGCTGAGGGTGCCTAGGGCTTTACACATAGTCGGTTACATGGCGAAGAGATAAACATGCCTATCTACGTTTGATAACTTGGATAGTACGTCACGGCTCCTCGAAGCTTCCATCCTAGCATAGGTGCTCTTGATCATCCAATGTTCACCTTCCAGCACATACAGTCCGGCCCACAGATAATAGGTCGTCTATACGAGGACCCCCTATTCCAGGATTCCCTCAGTAGCCCCCGGACTAGCCTTCAACTCCGTGCATATTCCATCAATCTCCCCGTGTCGTCATCTTCGCCTTGCGAGGTGAGTCCCTCACTCCCCCTTGTTTGGCAACCGACCAGTCTTCGATAAGATCCCAAGCGTCACGAGCGTAGGTCCATAATAACCGAGCAGGTTCCTCGATTTTCGCATGTCATGGGGAGGCCAGTGGTCAGTGATTTTTACAATCCTACCCCTTCGTAGAGGAGGCACCACCCATTTAATTAAACAAAGCCATGGCTGAGACCACATCCTCTTCCTCCCCATCGAAAGAAACTCCTAGCGGAAGCTCCAGGAAGAACATGGCTAACGCCCCTAGCTCCTCCGTGCGCCCCTACGGCTCATGCCCAGGGGACTGGACCAGCTGCTCCGTCACACTCCTACGGCTCTGTAATCTGGAGACCTAGGGATATCTCCCTTCTTGAGATCCAGCGGTCACCCGTGCAGGTCTACTTTCTTACAACGACGAAGTTTTCGTCGAGCATTTCCCCTATCCTAGCAAGGGGAACGTGTATGCTTTATCCCTTTTCTCCTTCGGTACCTTGGGTTTCCCATCCACCTGTTCCTGAGGGGGTTGTTGGTGTTAGGGAACGTTGCATGGGAAACAAAAATTTTCCTACGCACACGCAAAATCTATCCATGGTGACGAGCATCTATGAGCGGGAGAGTGGATCTACATAGCCTTGTAGATTGCTAAGCGGGAAGCGTTAAGAAACGCGGTTGACGTAGTCGAACGTCTTCACGATCCAAATCACCGAGCATCCCGCGACCCCATCACGATCTGTCCCGTGATCCAATCACAATCCATCTCGCGATCCCATCACGATCCGTCCTACGATCCAATCACGAATCGTCTCACGATCTTGATCACGGTCCTTCCGATCTAGCGCCGAACGGACGTCACCTCCGCGTTCAGCACACGTGCAGCTCGATGACGATCTCCGCCTTCTTGATCCAGCAAGAGGGAGCAAAGAGGTAGATGAGTTCTCTAGCAGCGCGACAGCGTGGCGGCGATGGTGGTGGAACAATTCTAGCAGGGCTTCACCTAAGCATCATTGAAACAATCTAGAGGAGAAACTACGATCTAGAGAAGAGGGTAACACATGGCAATTATGGTTGGCTTTCCCCTCTGAATCCTCTAGTATATATAAGAGGGAGGGAGGGGAGGAAGCAGCCTCAAACCCTCAAGGTTTGGTCGAAATTGGACGTGAAGGAGTCCTACTCCAATCCTATTAGGAGTAGGATTCCTCCTTTCCATTTGGAAACTCTTTCCACCTCTCCACCTTTTGGGTTTTTCCCACCCCTAGCCACATGGGACTTAGTGGGGGCTTAGACCAGCCCACCAGGGGCTGGTTTGACTCCTCCCACAGCCCATGAGGTCCTTTGGGTCGAGGCACCCCTTCCGATGGTCCCTCGGCACCCTCCCTGCACTCCCGATACACTACCGATGTGCCCGAACCTTTTCCAGTGACCAAAACAGGAATTCCTATATATCAATATTTACCTACGGACCATTCAGGAGTTCCTCGTGACATCCGGGATCTCATCCGGGACTCCAAAAAACCTTCGGTCATCACCATACATAACTCTATACCACCGAAACGCTACCGAACCTTAAGTGTGCAGACCCTGCGGGTTCGAGAACTATGTAGACATGACCGAGACACCTCTACGGTCAATAACCAATAGTGGGACCTGGATGCCCGTATTGGTTCCTACATATTCTATGAAGATTTTTATCGGTTGAACCTCTATGTCCAGGATTCAGTTAATCCCGTATGTTGGTCCCTTTGTTCTTCGGTATGTTACTTGCCCGAGATTCAATCGTTGGTATCTCTATACCTAGTTCAATCTCGTTATCGGCAAGTCTCTTTACTCGTTCCGCAATACAAGATCATGTGGCTAACTCTTTAGTCACATTGCTTGCAAGGCTTATAGTGATGTTGTAGTATCGAGTGGGCCCTGAGATACCTCTCCGTCACACGGAGTAACAAATCCCAGTCTTGATCCATGCCAACCCGACAGACACCCTGGGAGATACCTGTAGAGCACCTTTATAGTCACCGAGTTACGTTGCAACGTTTGATACACACAAGGTAATCCTCCGGTGTCAATGAGTTGCATGGTCTCATGGTCATAGGAATAGATACTTGACATGCAGAAAACTGTAGCAACAAACTGACACGATCATATGCTACGTTTATAGTTTGGGTCTTGTTCGTCACATCATTCTCCCAATGATGTGATCCCGTTATCAAATGACATCTCATGTCCATGGCTAGGAAACCTTAACCATCTTTGATTAACGAGCTAGTCCATCAGAGGCATACTAGGGACATGGTGTTGTCTATGTATCCACACATGTATCTGAGTTTCCTATCAATACAATTCTAGCATGGATAATAAACGATTACCATGAACAAGGAAATATGATAATAACTAATTTATTATTGCCTATAGGGCATATTTCCAACAGTCTCCCACTTGCACTAGAGTCAATAATCTAGTTCACATCACCATGTGATTCGCATTGTTATGAATCTAACACCCAATGAATTCTAGGGCTCGATCATGCTTTGCATGTGAGAGAGGTGTTTTAGTCAACGGGTTTGCTATATTTAGATTCGTGTGTACTTTGCAAATCTCTATGTCATACTGTAAATACTACTACCACAGTCCACTTGGAACTATTCCAAATGGCTGCTCCACTATACGTATCCGGATTGTTACTAAGAGTAATCCGGATTGGTTTTAAAGCTTGCATCGACGTAACTCTTTACGACAAACTCGTTATCACCTTCATAATCAGGAAACATTTCCCTAGTCCTTTAGTTACTAAGGATAATCCTGACCGCCATCTAGTGATCCACTCCTGGATCACTCTTGTACCCCTTGATAGACTCATGGCAAGGCACACACATGCGCGGTACACAACTTGGCGTACTATATAGAGCCTATGGATAAAGCATAGGGGACGGCCTTTGACCTTACTCTTTCTTCTGCTGTGGTCGAGCTTTGAGTCTCACTCAACTTCACACCTTACAAATCAGGCAAGAACTCTTTCTTTGACTGATCCATTTTGGACTCTCTCAAAATCTTGTCAAGGTATGTACTCATTGAAAGTCTCATCAGGTGTCTTGATCTATCTCTATAGATCTCGATGCCTAACAATTAAGTAGCTTTATCCAGGATATCCTTTGAAAAACTCTTTTGAGACAACCCTTTATGCTTTCCAGAAATTCTACATCATTTCCGATAAATAACATGTCAACCATATATACTCATGAGAAATTCTATAGTGCTCCACTCACTTTATTGTAAATACAAGTTTCTTATAAACTTCGTATAGACTCAAAAACTTTGATCACCTCATCAAAGCGTAATTCCAACTCTGAGATGTTCGCTCCAGCCCATAGAAGGATCGTTGGAGCTTGCACACCTTTTAGCATCCTTAGGACTGATAAAACCTTCTGGTTGTATCTCATACAACCTTTCCTCAAGGTAGGAAATGATGTTTTGACATCCATCTGCCAGATTTCATAATTCAAAAATGCAGCAACTGCTAACATATTTCCAACAGACTTTATCATCGCTACGAGTGAGAAAGTCTCATTGTAGTCAACTCCTTGAACTTGGCGGAAACTTCTTTCTGACAAGTCGAGCTTTATAAATGGTGACATTTTCCATCAACGTTTGTCTTCATCTTGCAGGTCCATTTGTACTCAACGACCTGCCGTCCAACGGGCAAGTCTACCAAAGTCTATACTTGGTTTTCATACATGGACCCTCTCTCGGATTTCATGGCCTCTAACCATTTGTTAGAATCTGGGCCCACCATCGCTTCTCCATAGCTTGTAGGTTCATCGTTGTCCAAAAACATGACCTCTAAGACAGGGTTGTCGTACCACTCAGGAGCAGTTCGCGTCCTTGTCGACCTACGAGGTTCGATAGTAACTTGACCCGAAGTTTCATGATCATCATCATTAACTTCCTCTTCAACTAACATAGGCTCCACAGAAACATCTTGGTGCGTTGCGCTACTTTCTGGTTGAAACAAAGGTTCAACAACCTCATCAAGTTCTATCTTCCTCCCACTCAATTCTTTCGAGAGAAAGTCTTTCTCGAGAAAGGACCTGTTTTAGCAACAAACACTTTGTGCTCGGATCTGAGATAGAAGGTATGCCCAACTGTTCTTAGGGTATTCCATGAAGATGCATTTATCCGCTTTGGGTTCGAGCTTATTAGGTGAAAACCTTTTTTCACATAAGCGTCGTAGCCCCAAGAATTAAGAAATGACAGCTTAAGTTTCTATCAAACCATAATTCATACGGTGTCATCTCAACGGATTTAGATGGCGCCCTATTTAAAGTCAATGTAGTTGTCTCTAATGCATAACCCCAAAACGATAGTGGCAAAACGATAAGAGACATCAGAGTATCTACCATATCCAATAGAGCACAACTATGACGTTCGAACACACCATCACACTATGGTGTTCTAGGTGGTGTGAGTTGTGAAACAACTTTCACATTGTCTAAACTTGTATGCCGAACTCGTAACTCAGATATTCACCTCCACGATCATATTGCAGACATTTTTATCTTGTTGTCACGATGATATTAAACTTCACTCTTAATTTGTTTGAACTTTTCAAACGATTCAGACTTGTGTTTCATTAAGTAAATATACACTATTATCTACTCAAATCATCAGGGAAGGTATGAAAATAACGATATCCACCGCACAATACAAGACTCATTGGATTGCATACATCAACATGTATCATGTCCAATAAATCACTTGCTCGCTCCATCAAACCGGAAAACGGGGTCCTTAGTCATCTTGCCCAAGAGGCATGGTTCGCATGTCTGAACCAATTCGAAATTGAATGAGTCCAAAGATCCATCAGCATGGAGTTTCTTCATGTGATTTATACCAATATGACATTTAGCGGCAGTGCCACAAGTATGTGGTACTATCATTATTAACTTTGTATCTTTTGGCAACAATGTTATGAACATGTGTATTACTACGATCAAGATTCAACAAACCATTCTCACTGGGTGCATGACCATTAAAGGTATTATTCATGTAAATATAATAACCATTATTCTCTATCTTAAATGAATAACCGTGTTGCAATAAACACGATCTAATCATGTTCATGCTTAACAAAAACACCAAATAACATTTATTTTAGTTTGTCACTAATCCCGAAGGTAGAGAGAGCGTGCGATGTTGATCACATCAACCTTGGAAAGATTTCCAACACACATCGTCACCTCACACTTAGCTAGTCTCCGTTTATTTCGTAGCTTTTACTTCGAGTTACTAACCTTTAGCAACCGAGCCAGTATCCAATACCCAGGTGCTACTAGGAGTACTAGCAAGGTAAACATCAATAACACATATATCAAATATACTTCTGTCGACGTTGCCAGCCTTCTTATCTACCAAGTATCCAGGGTTGTTCCGCTTCAGCGACCGCTCTCCTCATAATAGAAGCACTTAGTCTCGGGTTTGGGTTCAACTTTGGATTGCTTCACTGGAGCAGCAACTGACTTGCCATCCATGAAGTTTCCCTCCTTGCCCTTGCCCTTCTCGAAACTAGTGGTTTTACTAACCATCAACACTTGATGCTCCTTCTTGATTTCTACCTTCACGGTGTCAAACATCACGAACAGCTCAGGGATCATCATTTCCATACCTGTCATAATTATAGTTCATCACGAAGTTCTAGTAGCTTAGTGATAGTGACTCGGAGAACTATATCAATCACTATCTTATCTAGAAGATCAACTCCCACTCGATTCAAGCGATTGTAGCACCCAGACAATCTGAGCACATGCTCAACGATTGAGATATTCTCCTTCATCTTGCAGGCAAAGAATCTTGTTGGAGATCTCATATCTCACAACACGGGCACGAGCCTGAGATCCCAATTTCAGCTCTTAGAACATCTCATATGTTCCGTGACGTTCGAAACGTTTTGGAGCCTCAATTCTAAGCCATAATGCATGACGCACTAAACTATTAAGTATTCATCGGAATGTGCCTGTCTGATGTTCACAATATCTATAGACGACGCTAGAGGGGGTGGCGCATCGAGCGGTGCATTAAGGATATAAGCCTTCTATGCAGCAATGAGGACAATCCTCAGATTATGGACCCAGTCCGCAATATTGCTACCATCATCTTTGAACTCTATTTATCTAGGAACATATAAAAATTCAAGGGAGCCACAATGTGAGCTACAACATAATTTGCAAAGACACTACTGGCTATGTTCATGTTAATGAGTTCAATTAATCATATTACTTAAGAACTCCCACTCAAATTGACATCCCTCCGGTCATTCGAGTGATCCATGATCCAAATTCACCAACTCAAGTCCAATCATCACCTAAGTTGAGGTGGTTTCAATGGTGAACATCATCATGTTGATCATATCGACTATATGACTCATGTTCGACCTTTCAGTCTCTTGTGTACCAAGGCCATGTCTGTACATGCTAGGCTCGTCAAGTTTAACCCGAGTGTTCTGCACGTGCAACACAGGCTTGCACCCGTTGTATGTGAACGTAGAGTCTATCACACCCGATCAACACGTGGTGTCTCGACACGACGAACTTTCGCAACGGTGCACACTCGGGGAGAACACAATTTTACCTTGAAATTTAAGTGAGGGATCACCTTATAATGCTACCGTCGTCCTAAGCAAAACAAGGTGCATAAAAGGATTAACATCACATGCAAATCATAAGTGACATGATATGGCCATCAACTTGTGCTTTTGATTTCCATCTTGAAAGCACCGACATGATCTCCATCGTCACCGGCATAACACCATGATCTCCATCATTGTGTCATCATCGGGGTTGTCGTGCCTACCATGCTCATACTACTATAGCTACCGTTTAGCGATAAAGTAAAGCATTACATAGAGCTTAATGATTGACACACTGGCCATACAATAATTAAAGAAAACCCTATGGCACCTGCTGGTTGCCGTACTCATCGACATGCAAGTCGTGATATTCTATACAACACATGATCATCTCATACATCACATATATCTCATCATGTAATTGGCCATATCACATCACAACATACCCTGCAAAAACAAGTTAGACGTCCTCTAATTGTTGCTGCAAGTTTTACGTGGTTGCTATGGGTATCTATCAAGAACAATTCTCACCTACACAAAACCACAACGGTGATAGATAAATTGCTTTTCAACCTTCTCAAGGACCGCCTTTGTCGAATCCGATCCAACTAAAGTAGGAGAAACAGACACCCGCCAACCATCTTTGTGCAACAAAGTTACACATAAGTCAATGGAACCGGTCTCTTGTAAGCGTACAAGTAAGGTTGGTCCGAGCCGCTTCATCCCACAATACTGCTGAACCAAAACACGACCAAGGGAGGAAGCAATCTAAGCATCAACGCCCACAAACTCTTTGTGTTCTAGTCGAGATGTCATCTACACATAGACCTAGCTCATGATGCCACTGTTGGGGAACGTTGCATGGGAAACAAAAAATTTCCTACCCACACGCAAGATCTATCCATGGTGATGAGCATCTATGAGGGGGAGAGTGGATCTACATACCCTTGTAGATCGTTAAGTGGGAAGCATTAAGAAACGCGGTTGATGTAGTCGAACGTCTTCGCGATCCAAATCGCCGAGCGTCCCACGATCCCATCACGATCCGTCCCACGATCGAATCACGATCCTTACCGCGATCCCATCATGATCCGTCCCGCGATCCAATCACGAATCGTCTTGTGATCTTGGTCACGGTCCTTCCGATCTAGCGCCGAATGGACGGCACCTCCGCGTTCAGCACACGTATAGCTCGATGACGATCTCCGCCTTCTTGATCCAGCAAGAGCAAGCGGAGAGGTAGATGAGTTCTCTGACAGTGTGACGGCATGGTGGCAATGGTGGTGGAACAATTCCAACAGGGCTTCGCCTAAGCATCGCTGAAACGATCTAGAGGAGAAACTACGATCTAGAGGAGAGGGTAGCACGTGGCAATTAGGGTTGGCTTTCCCCTCTAAATACTCTAATATATATAGGAGGGAGGGAGGGGAGGAGGCAGCCTCAAACCCTCAAGGTTTGGTCGAAATTGGAGGTGGATGAGTCCTACTCCAATCCTATTAGGAGTAGGATTCCTCCTTTCCACTTGGAAACTCTTTCCACCTCTCCACCTTTTGGGTTTTCCCACCCCTAGCTGCATGGGCCTTAGTGGGGGCTTAGACCAGCCCACCAGGGGCTGGTTTGACTCCTCCCACAGCCCATCAGGTCCTTTGGGTCGAGACACCCCTCCCGATGGTCTCCCGGCACCCTCCCGACACTCCCAGTACACTACCGATGAGCCCGAAACTTTTCCGGTGACCAAAACAGGACTTCCTATATATCAATCTTGACCTCGGGACCATTTCGGGGCTCCTCGTGATGTCCAGGATCTCATCTGGGACACTATACAATCTTCGGTCACCACCATACATAACTCTATACCACCGAAACGTCACTGAACCTTAAGTGTGCAGACCCTACGGGTTCGAGAACTATGGAGACATGACCGAGACACCTCTACGATCAATAACCAATAGCGGGACCTGGATGCCCATATTGGTTCCTACATGTTCTACGAAGATCTTTATCGGTTGAACCTCTATGTCAAGGATTCAATTAATCCCATATGTTGTTCCCTTTGTTCTTCGGTATGTTACTTGCCCGAGATTCGATCGTCGGTATCTCTATACCTAGTTCAATCTCGTTACCGGCAAGTCTCTTTACTCATTCCGTAAGACAAGATCCCATGGCTAACTCTTTAGTCACATTGCTTGCAAGGCTTATTGTGATGTTGTATTACCGAATGGGCCCTGAGATACCTCTCCGTCACACAGAGTAACAAATCCCAGTCTTGATCCATGCCAACCCAACAGACACCCTGGGAGATACCTGTAGAGCACCTTTTATAGTCACCCAGTTATGTTGCAACGTTTGATACACACAAGGTAATCCTCCGGTGTCAGTGAGTTGCATGATCTCATGGACATAGGAACAGATACTTGACATGCAGAAAACTGTAGCAATAAACTGACACGATGATATGCTATGTTTATAGTTTGGGTCTTGTCCATCATATCATTCTCCTAATGATGTGATCCTGTTATCAAATGACATCTCATGTCCATGGCTAGGAAATCTTAACCATCTTTGATCTATGAGCTAGTCCATCAGAGGCATACTAGGGACATGGTGTTGTCTATGTATCCACACATGTATCTGAGTTTCCGATCAATGAAATTCTAGCATAGATAATAAAAAATTACCATAAACAAGGAAATATGATAATAACTAATTTATTATTGCCTATAGGGCATAATTCCAATAGCTGGAGTTCTACGGGATCCCACTCCACCACCTTACTCCATGGTCCATCTTGCATATCTTGGGCTTTGTCGCTCTCTGCGAGGTGTTTCGAGGATGCGAGGCGCAGTTTGATTTATGGAGAAAATACTTCTGTCTTGTTCCCCAAACTCGGGACAAGACAATTTTGGAGGTCGGCGTTGCCGAAGTGTGCCGCATAGCGGGGACAGGGTATCCGGTGGGCACACCGAAGAAATCCAAAGAGTGGACTTTGGAGTGGTTCTATATCGAAGACGTCTCCGTGTTAGAGCCAACTCGGACATGTCTTCCCGAATACTCGGACGCCCTCCCGAAGAAAAGATACAACTGGTTGCCAAGGAGTTCATCCCAGGAAGAAAGCATCGAAGTGCGACGCCTAGTAGCTCAGGTGCGGATGCTCATCCACCACCAAGTTACCATGATTGATGTCATGGCTGTTGCCATTTCCCGTTGTGTGCAACCCCTTCAACAGAGGGTACAACCCTTGTGGCAACATAATGGGACAAGTGACACCATGAGCTCCCTAAGACTAGGGCCCACCAACCCGACGGCATTGGCTGCCGCTCTTGCCGACCTATACAAAGGAGAGCAAGAGGACTTTGTTTGTGGGGCGACCAAGGAAAGATATCCATCCCATACTCTCATTGAATGGGTAAGCCCTTTTTTTATCCTGAACATAATTCGGGGTTTCCGTTCCGCACTTTATTTAACCGAAGCCTAGCGTGAACAGGAATGGAGGAGTTTCATCAAGATAGTCAACCGTCCGGCTCCTCAGCCCGAGAACCATTCACGGGATGATGATCCGGGTTTCAACGTGGACCCAGATCTTCTACTTGACTTTGAAGATGGAGTCTATTACTAGGATAGCCTCGACCAATCCCCGGTGGCAATCATAGTTGATTACCCCGGGTCATTCTCCATCCCTGCCACATGCAAGAAGAAGAAAAGCTCGTCCCGCAAGAGGCAAGCTGCCAACAACGCCTAGACGTGCCGACCCCGACTCCCAAGCGTCGTCGATCCGTGCGCCATACACCGGCAGCCGAAGCCGTGGTCAAGTCAGAGGTCAACAAGGATCCCGCCAAAGAGCCGGCCACAGGGACGAATCCACCTGCCTGCTCATCCTGAAGGTACATCATTCAGTTATCCATTAAGTGTCACAATCAATAGAGTCTTACAACAATTTTGTTTTATTGAAATACTTAGGAGAAATGCCCAATCTGTCGAAGAGGTTACCCGGGTGTCCAAAGACGCCCGAAATTCCCAAGCTACAACTCGTGCAGCTCCTTCTATGGAAGCCCCCATGGACAATCCAGCTCCTGCCGATTCTGGTGATGGCGTATCCGTCACCAATTCGGTGGTGGGGAGCGCTATGAATCATCGGCGGTGATGGGAGGCCATGCGGTACCCAATATTCTCTGAACAAGAGTTCGGCGCCCTACACTCTGCGGACGCGCACATTGGTGCTACCTGAGCTGGGTTCGGCGAGGCCATGAAGTTAATATCAGCGAGCATGCAGGTAAGTAATCGGTTTCTATAGAGTCCGAACACTCATGCAAACCCAGTAGCCCCTGAGCCTTAGTTTATTTTGGAAAAACGAATTAAGGATCTCCGCACTGTTTGACTACTGACACAATCTTCGAAGCAACATGCCGAGCAATTGGCCAAGGAGCTGGAAGATAGCCGCACAAAAGTTAAGGCTGTGAAGGCTGAACTGGAGCAAGTGAAGAGCTTCACCCGGGAGGCCCATGGTGAGTGTGCCTTTACTGCTAATCTTAATATATTCCTATGCCTGACGCAAGGATTCCATGTAGCAGCCGAATCTACAGGGCATATGCAAAGGTAGTTGGAGGAGGCCCGAGACTCTCAATGTTACGCCAAGTCCCAGCACGAGGCTGGCTATCTTGCGATGCAAAAGCAGGCCGAAGAAATGAAGAATACGAAAATTCAATTGGCACATACCCAAGAAGAAAACCAAAAACTTCAGAAGGGCTTGTTCAGTAAGTGCGATTCTGTCATCAATAGATTTTTCGTATAGGGGCAGTAAAAGTAAGAATGCCTTTGCATCATGTACATGCCTCCTGTCCGGGAGCCCTGAAGAAGAAGAACTCGGATCATATCTGGGGAACCTGCTGAAGGAGCTGACCACTCTCCATGGGCGTGCGCGGAAAGTGATGAAAAGCATGGTGAAGGCACTATGGTCGGCCGAAGAGCCTCCTGAAGGACGAGCCGAACTAGTCGATCATTTCAATGGAGGCCAGAATAGGTTCAAGTTTTGGAAGACTTCGTCTTTCCAAGAAGGAGCACGAGAAGCATGGGCAATGATCAAGACCCGTTACACCGGACTTAATCCAGAGCATATGGCTCGGGTGGGTCCTGTGGGATTGGATGGGCAAGAAGTGCCACTCCACCTGGTGTATGACTAGGTGATGCCTACCGCCCGCCTTTCACAAGAGGAATACCCCCTTGACACCATAATCGATAATCTCGATCAGCAGCCAAACATGTAATTTGTATGTACATATGTATAAACAGTCTGTGTTGTAAACTTTGTCTTAACCGGCCATCGGCTTCTCCCTCCCGTGCGAAGAGCTTGGGAGTGTTCCTCCTTGTTTGCCACTCCAAAAGAGCAAACTGTATTCAGGGAACCAGACAATCCATCCATGTGGTGTGAACAAATAGAAAGTACACAGAAAGATATGTTATATTACATCTTAGTGTAAGAAACATCTTTCGAGGAAAATAGTACCTCTATCGATACCTTTTGTCGGGGCTCTAAGAAGATCCTAGATAGAAGTCTGCATACTTTTAATATGCGGCTAATTGTGCTTTGGGAAGGATGGACCCAAACAATGGTGGTAACGACCGGATCCATATAAGGTCTTTCCGTCACAGCTGACCAATTGTCTATGTAACATAGCTAGCTTTCGGCTTCACCCGTCTGAGGTACGTGTCCAGATGACCCGATCGTAACAATCACAGAGGTGCTCCCTTTACCCTCTAGCCAAACAGTCGGGAACGTAGAGGATAATCACAGGAGCGAGGCAACCCAGCTCGGCAAAGTCTTAGTTCGAATTGATGCATATGATGGCTTGGACGTGACAAAGGAAACATGTGCACACGATAAGTGCGACTGAATACTTGTAATAACATTGGCTTCGATAAGAAGCCCCAAGGTGCTGTGTTCAGATTTAACACTTTATGGTGTATGCCGATAACCTTAGTACAAGATTGGTTTAACAGAACATAGAAAAAAGAAAGTCGATCCTATCGAACAGCAAAGTGGGAGGAAAAAAGGGAAATACAAGAAAAAGAAAAGAAAATTATTGAGAATTGGACGAGACCGCTTTATCCATAGAAGCGCCAAAGACGAGCCGCGTTCCATGGGTTTGGTTCAAGTTGATTATCTGATGGGCTCCGAAGACAATAGGCTCCTCCCGCGAGTACTTCATCGATGATGAAGGCCCCCTCCCATTTGGGGTTGAGTTTATGCTTCTGCTTCTCCCAGAGCCGTAGGACGAGTTCGTCTACGTTGTATGCTTTTGCCCCGACCTTCCTACTCTGGTAGCGTCGCGCTTGCTATTGATAAAGCATAGAGCGAGCCAGAGCTATGTCACGCTCTCCTTCTAGGGTGTCCAGGTCATTGTGCTGATCCAACTTGGCCTCCCTTTCCTCGTACATGCGCACTCTTGGTGCGTTGTGAATAATGTCACAGGGGAGGACTGCCTCAGCCCCATAGACCATGAAGAACGGTGTGTAACCCGTTGATCTATTCGGGGTGGTGCGCAGGCCCCATAAAATGGAGTCGAGATCCTCCACCCAATGGCATTCGGAATCATGAAGAGATCGGACCAAACATGGTTTGATGCCACTCATGATGAGACCATTTGCTCGTTCAACTTGTCCATTGGTCTGCAGATGATAGACCGACACATAATCTAGCTTAATGCCCATTTTTGCGCACCAGTCCTTGACCTCTTGGGACGTGAAATTGGATCCATCATCCATTATTATACTGTGCGGGACACCGTAATGGTGTACCACGTCGGATATGAAGTCAATAACTGGTCCATACTTGGCTGATTTGGCGGGCTTTGCCTCTATCCATTTCGTGAATTTGTCAACCATGACAAGCAGGTATTTGTTTTTCTTGGTCACCCCTTTAAGCGGTCCGACCATGTCCAGGCCCCAGACAGTGAAAGGCCAAGTGATCGGAATAGTCTGAAGAGCTATTAGAGGCATGTGACTTTGGTTTGCGAAGAGTTGACACCCCACGTAATGTTTGACAAGTGACTGGGCATCCGCCCGAGCTATGGGCCAGAAGAAACCGGCTCGGAAGGCCTTGCTAAGGCTCTTGCCATGGCGTGATGGACGCCCATGCCTGTGTGGACTTCAGCGAGAAGCTCCTGCCCTTCTTCCTCGGATATGCACCGCTGTAATACTCAAGTTGTGCTTTTGTTGCATAATTCACCCTCATGTACTTTGTAGGCCTTGGATCGCCGAACTATGCGCCGTGCCTCTGTCTCAGAAAGGGCTAGCAAGATACCATTTTTTCATATTGTATCATTATTGTTTTGAAAAAGTGTTATCATCCAAGAGTTATTCTTATTGCTCGATTATGTCATTGGTATGATTAAATGTGAAACCTAAATGTTATTGTGAACATGGTTAGTCCATGATCTTTGCTGAAAATCTAAACAACAATTAGACGTATTTACAGCAACATGATCAAACAGAGTTTGTAAAAGTTTTTATTTATCACTTTCAGTTTATCAACTAAATTGCTTGAGGACCAGCAATGTGTTAAGGTTGGGGGAGTTGATACGTCTCCATCGTATCCTCTTTTCCAAACTCTTTTGCCCTTGTTTTGGACTCTAATTTGCATGATTTGAATGGAACTAACCCGGACTGATGCAGTTTTCAGCAGAATTGACGCTGTTTCAGCATAAAAGTTCTCGGATCGTCCTGAAAATTTATGGAGAATATTTTTGGATTTAATAAAAAATACTGGCGCAAGAATCAACAAGAGGGGGGCCACCTGCAGGCCACAAGCCTGCTAGGCGCACCCACCCCCGTGGTCGTGCCTAGCAGACTTGTGGGGCCCCTGCTGCTCCATCGAGCTCAATTCTGCTCCTATATATTCCTATTCGCGGAGAAAAAAATCAGAGAGAAGAGTTCATCGCATTTCACGATATGGAGCTGCCGCCACGTCCTATTCTTCCTCGGGAGACTAGATCTGGAGTCCGTTTTGGGCTCCGGAGAGGGGAAATCGACGCCATCGTCATCACCAACCATCCTTCATCACCAATTCCATGATGCTCTCCATCGTTCGTGAGTAATCTCATCGTAGACTTGCAGGACGGTGATGGGTTGGATGAGATTTATCATGTAATCGAGTTAGTTTTGTTAGGGTTTGATCCCTAGTATCCATTATGTTCTAAGATTGATGTTGCTATGACTTTGCTATGCTCAATATTTGTCACTAGGGCCCGAGTGCCATGATTTCAGATCTGAACCTATTTTATTTTCATGAATAAATATGTGTTCTTTATCCTATCTTGCAAGTTGTAGACACCTATTACGAGTTATGATCCGCATCCCCTAGGGTGACAATAATTGGGATTCTTTCCAGTGATTGCCGTAGTTTGAGGAGTTCATGTATTCACTAAGTGATAATGCTTTGGTCTGGTTCTCTGTTAAAAGGAGGCCTTAATATCCCTTAGTTTCCAATAGGACCCCGCTGCCACGGGAGGGTAGGACAAAAGATGTCATGCAAGTTCTTTTCCATAAGCACGTATGACTATATATGGAATACATGCCTACATTACATTGATGAATTGGAGCTAGTTCTATGTCACCCTATGTTATAACTATTGCATGATGAATGACATCCAACATAATTACTCATCACCAATTCATTGCCTACGAGCTTTTCACATATTGATCTTTGCTAAGTTACTTCTCTGTTGATACTGTTACAATCACTACAAAACTGCTACTATCACTTTTGCCATCGTTACCGTTACTTCCATACTACTTTGCTACTGAATACTTTGTTGTAGATATTAAGTCTTTCAGGTGTGGTTGAATTGACAACTCAGTTCCTAATACTCGAGAATATTCTTTGGCTCCCCTTGTGCCGAATCAATAAATTTGGGTTGAATACTCTACCCTCAAAAACTGTTGCGATCCCCTATACTTGTTGTATATCAAGACCTTTTTCTGGCGCTGTTGCCGGGGAGCATAGCTATATTCTCTGAGTCACTTGGGATTTATATCTATTGATCACTATGAAGAATCTGAAAGATCCAAAAACCAAGATCTATCCCTCTATTACGAGGGGAGGTAAGGAACTGCCATCTAGCTCTGCACTTCATTCACCTTCTGTTATGAGTAAGTTCATGACACCACCACCTGCTTGTAATTCTGATATGTCACAAGTAATTGATGATGCCACTTGTACTATGCATGATTCTTATGATAATACTTTGCTTGATAATACTGTGCCACAAGGTGAATTTCATGTTGAACAAATTGCTAGAGTTAATGCTGAAAATTATGATACTTCTAAAACTGATGAAATTATTGAAACTGAACACTATGAGACACCTGCTAGAACTAGCTCTCCTAGATATGAATTGCCTGATATTACCGAGGGTTATGTTATGGAAGGAGATGTATCTAGGGACTTTGTTGCTTGTAAGGACATAGATGATCTTAAGCAATTACTATGCAAGTGGAAAGAAAAATCTTTGAATGCTAGAATTAAATAAGATCCTAAGTTTGCTACTTCACCTATCTTTGTTACTGATAAGGATTATGAATTCTTTGTCGATCCTGAGTTAATTACTTTGGTTGAATCCGATCCTTTCCATGCCTATGAATTTGAAATTGTTGTGGCACATCTTACTAAACTAAATGATATATCCACCCTATTTACTCATGAGGAAAAATTCATTATTACTATATTCTTAAGTTGTTTCCTTTCTTATTAAAGGGTGATGCTAAGATATGGTTTAATTCTCTTGCTCCTGGTTGTGTGCATAGCCCCCAGGATATGATATATCACTTCTTTGAAAAATATTTCCCTGCCCATAAAAAACAAGCTGCCTTGCAAGAAATATTTAACTTTGTGCAAATTGAAGAAGAGAGTCTCCCACAAGCTTGGGGGAGGCTTCTCCAGTTACTTAATGCTATGCCTGATCATCCTCTCAGGAAAAATGAAATACTTGATATCTTTTATAATGGACTAACTGATGCTTCTAGGGACCACCTAGAGAGTTGTGCTGGTTGGGTTTTCAGGGAACGAACTGCTGAACAAGCTAAAATACTATTGAATAAATATTTAGTAATGATAATGATTGGACTATTCCCGAACCACCTCCGAAGCCAACTCTGAAGAAAAGAGGTATTCTATTTCTCAGTCCCGAAGATATGCAAGAAGCAAAGAAATCTATGAAATAAAAAGGTATTAAAGCTGAAGATGTTAAGCATCCACCACCTATCGAAGAAATACATGGTCTTGATAACCCGACACAGGTAGTAGGGGTAAATTCTCTTCGTGGATTTGATGAAAGCGATATTCCTCATAATAAGTCTGCTAGCCAATGCTTGGATGAGTTTGATAATTTTGTTGTTAAGAAAGTAAATTTTAATGATTATGTTAGTAGACAATTAAAACATAATGCTTTCATGCTTGATCGGTTAGGTGATTATATGAGTAGAACTATCAATGATCTTAAACTGATTAGTAAACATGCTTCCAATGTAACTACTCAAGTAGAAGAAGTGCTTAAGGCACAGAATGACTTGCTTAATGAGATGAATAGTAAGAATAATGATCATTCTGTTAAAGTTGTGACTACAGGTGGTAGAATGACTCAGGAACCTTTGTATCCTAAGGGCCATCCTAAGAGAATTGAGCAAGATTCTCAAAGGAGTAATATTGATGCACCTAGTCGTTCCAGTAATAAGAGGAACAAGGATGATGATAGAACTTTGTATGCTACTAGTGAACCTGCTATAGGTACTCCTAAAAACCCAAATGATATTTCTGTTTCTGATGTTGAGACACAATCTGGCGATGAAAATTAGCCTAGTGATAATATTAATAATGTTGTTCATGTCGATGCTCAACCTAGTAATGATAATGATGTGAAGATTGAACCTGCTGCTGATCTTGACAACCCACATCCTTAGAATAAAAGATATGATAAAAGAGATTTTATTGCTAGGAAGCATGGTAAAGAAAGAGAACCATGGGTTCAGAAACCCATGCCCTTTCCTCCTAAATCATCCAAGAAAAAGGATGATGAGGATTTTGAACGCTTTGTTGAAATGCTTAGACCTATCTTTTTGCGTATGCGCTTGATCGATATTCTGAAAATGTCTCCTTATGCTAAGTATATGAAAGATATTGTGACTAATAAAAGAAAGATACTGAATGTTGAAATTTCTACCATGCTTGCTAATTATACTTTTAAGGGTGGAGATCCTGGAATACCCACTATACCATGCTCTATTAAAGGGAATTATGTTAAAACTGCTTTATGCGATTTGGGAGCTGGTGTTAGTGTTACGCCTTTCTCTTTATATCATAGACTTGATTTGAATAAGTTGACACCTACAGAAATCTCTTTACAAATGGTTGATAAATCAATTGTTGTACCTATCGGTATTTGTGAGGATGTACCTGTTATAGTTGCAAATGCTACTATCTTAACAGACTTTGTTATTCTTGATATTCCCAAGGATGATAGTATATTGATCATCCTTGGCAGACCCTTTTGGAATACTACAGGGGCTGTTATTGATTGCAACAAGGACAATGTCACTTTTCATATTAATGGTAATGAGCATACGATACACTTTCCAAAGAAACAACCTCAAGTGCATAGTATCAACTCCATTGAAAAAATTCCAATGATTATTATTGGAGACTTTGAATTCCTCTCTGTACTATCAAGAAGAAATATGATATACTTATTGTTGGGGACATGCATATCCCCATTGAGGTAACATAGTGTTATTCGAAAATTCTTCGGTTTCATGTTATTCGAAAGAAGTTTGTTAATAAGACTTGATCAACCTTATTGATGGATTCCTTTTGATGAGCATGAGATGGATGAATTTAGAAAGCACAACTTTTTGCACCCAACTTTTACTTTCGGTTAGTTAGAGTAAATAAAGTAAAATGTTATTATGTTTCTATTTTTTGAGTTTCTCATGCAATAAAATATGATATGAAAATAAAAGTTCTTCAAATGCCCTGAAAAATTAGTATTATTTTGTTTGGAATATTTGAAAATATCTAGCACTAAGCACACTGTAGGGGCCTGCACCAGTGGGCCACTAGCCTGCTAGGCGCGGCCACCCCCTGGCCGCGCCTAACAAGCTTGTGGGTCCCATGTGGCCCCCTTGACTTATGAAAGCACCCATCCACTTCATATTCCTCCAGAAAAAATCCCACCATTGCTCAAACCCGTGTTCAAGCTCATTTTGCTGCCATTTTCGATCTCCTTGCTCAAAGCTTCATTCACAAAACTGTTTTGGGAGACTGCTCTTCGGTATGTGACTCCTCCAATGGTCCAATTAGTTTTTGTTCTAGTGCTTTATATATTGCAAAAAAATCTGCTATGGTGACCCTTGTTCTTGAGCTTGCATGTCAAATTTTTATGGTCCGAAGTAGTTTTGATGCATGATATAGCCTCTAGGCACTTGAGGGAGTAGTTGATATGAGTTTTGTTGAATTTTGTTCACCTTTATTTTGGTTTACTAAAAATTTCAGAATTTTTCAGAAAAAGAAAAATGTTGAGGAAGGTATTTCAAGGAGGTTCATCGAGCAAGAAGGCCCCGAGGCTCGCTATACGTGAGCCCGACCTTGAACCACTGAGGGAAGCACAAGTACGACCTTGTGAATGGCCATCGGATCAATTCATGAGTGATGTTGGTTTCAAGGAAGAATTGTATGCGTACATAACAAATGTTGGCCTTGAGGAATTCGTGTTGGACAAATGCAAGCAATACTATCAACTCACGGATTCTTTTGTGCGGAGGAAAAACACAGATACTTTATAACCAGAGAGGAGGCAGACGAGTACGAGAGGAGCGTGGAATCAGCTCGCCTTCACGTTGCAGTCGTTCAGGCGGTAGCTGCCGCAGCCCAATACAACCGCGGCTATAAATTCGGATATTATCCGGGCCAGCCATGGCCATAAATCAACTTAGGCCAAAAGCCTAAGCTTAGGGGAGTACGTATTTGTCACCGACTTTACATTCATGTTCACACACTCATCCTTAGTAGTCGGTGTTCATACTCTTTCATTGTACCATCCATGGTAGTCTATTTTCTTGTTTCACTTTCTTCTTGTGTGTTTAATTAACTTTGAGGAAATCCAAAAAAAATAGTAATAGCTTTACCTTCTAGTTTGCTTAGTTGTAGCATTAAAACAAAAACCAAAAATATTTTCATTCTTCTTTTGCTTGTTGGGAGCTTTCCCATGTAAATAGTTTTTCTCGTTTTTGCTTTTTGAATTTTCTTTCTTTGGGTCGTAAGGAGAAGACCACAATGAAAATGTTGAGTGGGTCTCATATGCATTATTTTTTGCCTTTTGGAGAGCCTATATTACCTTGTCTTCTCCTTTAAGTTATTGTTTGCAGGTTCTAGCTTAGTCCAATGCATGCGCACCATTATTGTTATTCACATCGTTCGGTCGTGCAAGTGAAAGGCAATAATGACGATACTTGATGAAAATATTGAGATGAAGAAAAGCTGGTATGAACTCAACCTATCTTGCTTTTGTAAATATGATTATCTCATCGTTCCGAATTCAGTTCATTATGGATGAAACATATTTGCAATGAAAATTAGAGATTATAGTTATTCATGTCATGCTTAATTAGTTAGGAGTGGATAATAGTTTGTTTTGGGTGCCAACATGCATATTAAAATGGTTGTGATGTAGTATGATGGGATGGTATCGTCCTTTGAGCGATTCAAGTGGCTCGACCTGGCACATGTTCATGCATGTAGTTGAAACAAATCAATATAGCCTCCATGATATTTATGTTCATAGAGATTTATATCCTACTCATGCTTGCATTCAATGTTGGTTAATCTCGAAGCATGTTGATGATTGTGTCGCTCTCTAGTTGGTTGGTCCCCAGTCTTTTGCTAGCCTTCATTTGTACTAAGAGGGAATACTGCTTGTGCATGCAACCCCTAAAACCCAAAGTTGTTCCATATGAGTCCACCATACCTACCTATATGCAATATTTACCTGCCGTTCCAAGTAAATTTGCATATGGCAACCTCTAAACCTTCAAATAAACATCCTGTTTTGTATGCCCAAATCGCTAATGTGGCGACTGGAGGTTGTTACTATTTTCCATGCTAGGTGGGTTATTCTCATGATATGTATTGATTCACTGTCATTCACGAGAAAGTGGCTGGTACTAGGGATTCCCAATCCCGAATTGAAAGAAAGAAAAAATGCATATAATTAAACAAAACTCCCCAGGGAATTGTGTCTGTATGGATGGTACCCGTGGATTCAACTCGCCATGGAGTGTGACTGATTGGTGGAGGGGGAGTAAAAACTTTATCATTCTGTTTGGGAACCACCTATAATGTATCTAGCATGGAAGATATTGGAAACCTCTTGGTCATTATGTGAGCAATGAAAGCATACCGCTCAAAAATCATTACTTATCTTTGTTTTAAAAGCTCAAGCTCTGGCACCTATGCAAATCAATGCTTCCCTCTGCATTTACTTTATTGTTGAGTCATTTGTATGCTTTGTTGTTAATTGATATTGAGTGTGAGCATGACTGGATCTCTTTCATCGTGAATTACAATGTCTAGTCAGCCACTGTTCTTTAGAGGTGCTCTGCATTTATGTTTTGCGGTCTCAGAAAGGGCTAGCAAGATACCATTTTGTCATATTGTATCATGATTGTTTTGAAAAAGTGTTGTCATCCAGAGTTATTATTATTGCTTGCTAGTTTATTATGTCATTGGTATGAGTAAATGTGAAACCTAAATGTTATTGTGAACGTGGTTAGTCCATGATCTTTGCTGAAAATCTAAACATCAGTTAGGCGTATTTACAACAACAAGATCAAACAGAGTTTGTAAAAGTTTTTCTGTATCACTTTCAGTTTATCAACAGAATTGCTTGAGGACAAGAAATGTGTTAAGATTGTGGGGGAGTTGATACGTCTCCATCGTTTCCACTTTTCCAAACTCTTTTGCCCTTGTTTGGACTCTAATTTGCATGATTTGAATGGATCTAACCCGCACTGACGCTGTTTTCAGGAGAATTGCCTTGGTGTTATTTTTGTGTAGAAATAAAAGTTCTCGGATCGTCTTGAAAATTTACGGAGAATATTTTTGGATTTAAGAAAAAATACGGGTGCAAGAATCAACCAGAGGGGGGCCACCTGCAGGCCACAAGCCTGCTAGGCGCAGCCACCCCCTGGCCGCGCCTAGCAGGCTTGTGGGGCCCCTACTGCTCCATCGAGCTCAATTCTGCTCCTATATATTCCTATTCATGGAGAAAAAAATCAGAGAGAAGAGTTCATCGCGTTTCATGATACGAAGTCGCCGCCACCTCCTGTTCTTCCTCGGGAGACCAGATCTGGAGTCTGTTTTGGGCTCCGAAGAGGGGAAATTGATGCCATTGTCATCACCAACATCTCATCATAGGCTTGCTAGACGGTGATGGGTTGGATGAGATTTATCATGTAATCGAGTTAGTTTTGTTAGGGTTTGATCCCTAGTATCCATTATGTTCTGAGATTGATGTTACTATGACTTTGCTATGCTTAATGCTTGTCACTAGGGTTTGAGTGCCATGATTTTAGATCTAAACCTATTATGTTTTCATGAATATATATGTGTTCTTGATCCTATCTTGCAAGTTGTAGACACCTATTACGAGTTATGATCCGCATCCCTTGGCATGACAATAACTGGGATTCTTTACAGTGATTACCGTAGTTTGAGGAGTTCATGTATTCACTAAGTGCTAATGCTTTGGTCCGGTTCTCTATTAAAAGGAAGCCTTAATATCCCTTAGTTTCCAATAGGACCCTGCTTCCACGGGAGGTAGGACAAAAGATGCCATGCAAGTTTTTTTCCATAAGCACGTATGACTATATATGGAATACATGCCTACATTACATTGATGAACTGGAGCTAGTTCTGTGTCACCCTATGTTATAACGATTGCATGATGAATGATATCCAACATAATTATCCATCACCGATCCATTGACTACGAGCTTTTCACATATTGATCTTTGCTAAGTTACTTCTCTGTTGCTACTGTTACAATCACTACAAAACCGCTACTATCACTTTTGTCATTGCTATAGTTAGTTCCATACTACTTTGCTATAGAATACTTTGCTGCAGATATTAAGTCTTTCAGGTGTGGTTGAATTGACAACTCAGCTGCTAATACTCGAGAATATTGTTTGGCTCCCCTTGTGTCGAATCAATAAATTTGGGTTGAATACTCTACCCTCGAAAACTGTTGCGATCCCCTGTACTTGTGGGTTATCGCCCCAAGTCCGGCCACGTTTTGGATCCATCAAAGTACATTGTCCAATGAGAGTATGCACCGTATTTCTTGGGGGAGCTCAGCCTCTGTCCATTCAGCCAGGAAATCTGCCAATACCTGAGATTTTATGGCACGACACAACTTGTAGGTTATTTCAAAGGGAAGGAGCTAAATGGCCCACTTGACTATGCGGCCAGTGGCGTCCCTGTTGTTGATTACATCATTTAGGGGGACCTCAGATGCCACTGTTACCGCAC
Organism: Hordeum marinum; assembly: GCA_022496015.1. NCBI lineage: Eukaryota > Viridiplantae > Streptophyta > Magnoliopsida > Poales > Poaceae > Hordeum > Hordeum marinum. The sequence goes on from CM039676.1 coordinate 28,583,334, forward strand.
ACTCTTGGGAGTAATGTCTGAGTTTCCTTGATGCCATGAACACTATGTAGGCTATCTTCTGGTAGTGCGGGTATCTGGACTTGCACTGCGTTAGCATCTCTAACACGTAGTAGACCGGCTTCTGAGTCTGGAATTTGTATCCCTTCCCATCTCGTTCGACGACTAGCACCACGCTGACAACTTGGTTGGTGTCTGATATGTATCATAACATGGGCTCACCAGCGCTCGGTGCATCGAGGATGGGGTTTGTTGCCAGGAGTGTTTGAATTTCGTCTAGTGCAGACGTTGCTTCATCGGTCCACTCGAATTTGTTGGTACGTTTTAGCAGCCTATAGAGCGGTAAAGCTTTCTCTCCGAGGTGGGAGATAAAGCGGCTTAACGACTCTATGCACCCAGCTAGCCTCTGGACATTGTTCAGCTCTGTGGGAATTGCAAGTTCGGATAGGGCGCGGATCTTAGCCCGATTCGCCTCTATTCTTCTATGAGAGACAATGAACCCAAGCAATTTACCAGAAGAAACTCCGAATACACATTTTTCCGGGTTGAGCCGGATGTCATTTTCGCGTAGATTGGCAAAGGTTTGCCGTAGGTTGTCGATCAAATGGCTGACATGTTTGGTTTTGATTATGACATCATCCGCATATGCCTCGGTTGTCTTACCGACCTATGTCGCGAGACAGGTCTAGATCATGCGCTGGTATGTAGCCCCAGCATTTTTTAGCCCGAAGGGCATCGTGTTGAAGCAGAATGGCCCATAGGGGGTGACGAATGCGGTTGCCACTTGATCGGATTCCTTCATTTTAATTTGATTGTACTCGGAGTAAGCATCGATGAAACACAATGAATCTTTTCTGGCTATGGCGTCAATGATCTGGTCTATGCGAGCTAAGGGGAAAGGGTCCTTAGGGCAAGCTTGGTTGAGGTCTTTAAAGTCACTCAGCCGCCAGGACTTGACTTTCTTTGGTACCATCACTAGATTTGCTAGCCATTCGGGGTGTTTAATATCCCGAATGATTCCGGCCTCGAGCAGTTTAGCTAATTCTTCACCCATATCTTGCCATTTGGGCTCGGAGAAGCGACGCAGAGTCTGTTTAATAGGCTTAAAGCCTGAGATAGTGTTCAGACTGTGTTTGGCAAGCCGTCGTGGGATTCCGGGCATATCAGAAGGATGCCAGGCGAAAATATCCCAATTTTCTCGAAGAAAATTCTGCAGTGCCTCATCCACAAGGGGATCGAGCTGGGCTCCGATGGAAGTTGTCTTATTGGGATCTGTCGGATGTACTTGAAACTTGACGATTTCCTCTGCGGGTTTGAAGGACGTGGACTTGGGCCTTTTTCTAAGGATCACGTCATCCTTATTAACCTTCGACCATAGAGCGGTCAGTTCTTCGACTGCGAAATTCTCCGCTAATGCCTCAAGGGCGAGTGCTTCCATTTTGTTTTTGGACCAAAGGGCTATGTTCGGATCACTGGTGATCATGATCACTCCATTTGGTCCTGGCATTTTAAGTTTCATGTACCCGTAATGGGGTATAGCCTGGAACTTGGTAAAGGCATCACGTCCCAATAGGGCATGGTAGCCGCTTGGGAAGGGTACGATGTGGAAGATAAGTTCTTAGGATCGGTAGTTTTCGGGCATGTCGAACACTACGTCCAGGATGATACGTCCGGAACAACGTGCCTCTTTCCCTGGCCCATTGTGAAAGTTGTATTGTTGTGCTCGATGTGACATCGATCGAACTGCATTTTCTCTGTGGTGCCTTCTTATATGAGGTTTAGATCCCTGCCACTGTCCATTAGCACTTTATGTAGACTGTATCCATCGATGATGGAGTTCAAGACTAGTGCGGCCAGTGAGTGACCGGGCAGAATGGCCGACTGGTCAGTGTCCTCGAAAGTAATCGGTATGTTTGCCCATGGACTAGTTGCTGCCACATTGTAGACCTGTTTGAGCTCTCTAAGAGATCTTTTCCTCCTATTCCTCGAGGGGAATGTTCCATAGACCGTCAGGACTTCGGCATTGTATCCAGACGGCGATGGTAACCGCATGCTTAACAGAGGTGCTTCAAGGATGGCCTTGCCGCTTTTTGCGACTTGCCTGACGACCCAACAAGCTCTAAGGCTGTGATTCGGGCTTGTGTTTAACAACACAGAATGTATAGGGCAAGGTTTATCCAATAGTCCGTCAAGGACAGTGCCCGCCCTTGAAAGGGGCTTGTTTCTTTTTTCCATAGGTTCATATCTAGCTGGACGTTTCGGAGGTGTCCTCTTTATCCGATCTCCGCTAAGGTGTTCGGGGGAAAATTGGTTCCAAGAACAGATGTTCGGATTGCTAAATGCTTTCCATGGCACAATATTTCTGTACCAGATCGGACAACTCCAAAAAGTCAAGAATGTGTCGGCGGGCCAGGGCTTTAAGAATTCCTTCATCATGGCAATTGCGCATGAAATTTGTCATTAGATCTTGGTCACTAAGACCCTTTTCTCTGCTCCTAGTGAGCAGGAGTCTGGCCCAAAAGTGATGGACTGATTCTCCTTGTGATTGCTTTATATCCTAAAGGTCCGAAGACGCGGGCTTTGGTGAGACACTGGGATTATCGTCCTGGGCGGTGGATGAGAAAAAACCAGACTCCACGCCACATTGAGTGTTCGGAAGTACGAACTCCGAATTGTGCCGTAGATCCTAGACCAATGACAGTCCAGCTTTAGGGTGATCCCTGGCATCTGGCTCGTCTATGGAGTCTTGATGATCAGAGACCGGGGTGTAGATTGTTTTCAATTCCGGCTGTCGAGACGTATCCGCAGCCAGACACTCAATAGTAGCAACAAGGTGGGTGACCGGAGGGACACGAATCTCCCTATCATTGGGTCTGATCCTGAGCTGATCATAGATCGGAACCTGGTCATCCAATGTACGCACAACTTCGATCCGATCGAACAACTCGTTTAAAAACGAGGCGATGGTAGGGTGCATGTCGTTGACGCGAGTGGCTTCAATGAGCGACATGACGGTTCCGGAGCCGTGCAAAAGTGGATCCGTGTTCCGTCCATCCATGGGACCTGATGTCTTTGGCGTCGAGGCGCCCGGACTTATAGGCTTCTCCTCAAGGGTTGAAGGTTCCACCAGAACAAGTTCTCCTCGTGAATCAGCAACAAATTCTAAGGTTTCGAACTTGATTCTTTGATCGGGGGAGAAGTTCCCAATCTGGCCATGACGGCTGATCAGGTTGGCGCGTGACAAGATGTCACCGCTGGCAAGATTCTGATTGGGGGTGAGAATCCCCTGGACACAGATCTTGTTGCTTGTGGCGAGGTGAGCCATCGATTCCTTTGGCGCTCACAGAGGAACTCTCAGTGAAAGCACCAATGTCGGTGTCAAAACAGGTGGATCTCGGGTAGGGGGTCCCGAACTATGAGACTAGAATCAAAGGTAACAGGAGACAAATGGGACACAGATTTACCCAGGTTCGGGCCCTCCTATGGAGGTTATACCCTACGTCCTGCTTGGTTGTATTGATGATATGGGTGGTTACAGAGTTGATCTACCTCAAGATTGTATAGCTAACCCTAGATGAGTTGTCCCCCTGTCACCTAAAACCCTCTGGCTTATATAGAAGCCGAGGGTGCCTAGGGATTTACTCATTCTTGGCTACATGCCGAAGAGATAAACATGCCTATCTATGTTTGATAACTTGGATAGTACATCACAGCTCCTAGAAGCTTCCATCCCGGCATAGGTTCTCTAGATCATCCAACGTTCACCTTCCAGCCCATATAGTCTGGACCACAGACAATAGGTCGGCTATCCGAGGACCCCCTAATCCAGGATTCCCTCAGGTGGTGCACTAATCCTTAGTGGGTTGGGCAAGCCAGCCCCTAAGGGCCCATGCGGCTGGAGGTGTGGGAAAAGGAAAAACCCAAGTGGGGGAAGGAAATCCAAGGAGGAGAGGAATCCTACTTGGAGTAGGGTTGGAGGTGGACTACTCCACCTCTCCATCAGCCGAACCCCTAGGGGAAACCCTAGTGCATCGGCCCCTCCCCTCCCTGCTATATATATTGGAGAGCAGAGAGGGCAGCTACACCCCACCCTAAGCCACAGTGCAGTCCTCTCTCCCCACTAGATCGTCTTCCCTAGTTTTCGGCGGTGCTTAGGAAAAGCCCTGCCAGAAAAACTCCACCACCACCGCCGCCATGCCGTCGTGCTTCCGGAGAACTCATCTACCTCTCCGCTCCCTCTTGATGGATCAAGAAGGTGGAGATCGTCATCGAGCTGTACGTATGCTGAACGCGGAGGTGCCGTCCGTTCAGCGCTAGATCGGGATGGATCGTGATTGGATCGCGGGTGAACTTGTGATACGTCTCCAACATATCTATAATTTATGAAGTATTCATGCCATGTTTACAATAATTCCATATGATTTTGGTATGATTTTATTAGAACTAACCCGGACTAACGATGTTTTCAGCAGAACTACCATGGTGTCATTTTTTGTGCAGAAATAAAAGTTCTCGGAATGGGTTGAAAATTTAGTATGATTTTTTTGCGGTCCAAAAGAGACCCCCGAAGCATTGGAGTTGGACCAGAAGAGCCACGAGGAATTCACAAGCCTACCAGGCGTGGCCACCCCCTAATCGCACCTAGTAGGCTTTTCACCGCCTCGTGGCACACCTTGACGTGATTCCAACGCCAAAAATTCCTATAAATATAGAAACCTCTGAAAAGAAACCTAGATTGGGAGTTCCGCCACCGCAAGCCTCTATAGCCACGAAAAACCAATCGGGAGCCCCTCTGACACCCTGTCGGATGGGGGAAATGATCACCGGAGGCCATCTTCATCATCCCGGCGGTCTCCATGACGAGGAGGGAGTAGTTTACCCTTAGGGCTGAGGGTATGTACCAGTAGCTATGTGTTTTCTCTCTCTCTCTCTCTCGTGTTCTTGAGATGACACAAACTTGATGCATCGCGAGCTTTATTGATATAGATGAATCATATGGAGTTTTCCCCTCTCTATCTTCTTGTGATGAATCGAGTTTTCCCTTTGAAGTTTTCTTATCGGATTGAATCTTTAAGGATTTGAGAACACTTGATGTATGTCTTGCGATGGGATATCTATGGTGAAAATGGGATGTTCTATTGATCTACTTGATGTATGTTTTGGTGATCAACTTGCGGGTTCCGTGACCTTGGGGATCTATGCATAGGGGTTGGCACACGTTTTTGTCTTGACTCTCCGATAGAAACTTTGGGGCACTCCTTGAAGTTCTTTGTGTTGGATTGAACATGATGAATCTGTAATTATGTGATGCATATCGTATAATCAAGCCCATGGGTACTTGTGGTGACATTGGAGTATCTAGGTGACATTAGGGTTTTTGTTGATGTGTATCTTAAGGTGTTATCTTAGTACGAACTCTAGGGCTGTTCGTGACACTTATAGGGATAGCTCATAAGATTGATCAGAAAAGATAACTTTGAGGTGGTTTTGTACTCTAGAATAATTTCATTGTTTGTTCTCCTCTATTGGTGACTTTGGAGTCAACTCTTTGTCACACGAGAGGTACTTATATATGATTCAACTATGTCAATATTGTTGAGAGAAATTGCACTAGTGAAAGTATGGACCCTAGGCCTTGTTTCCAAGCATTCATACAATGTTTTGCTCGCTGTTTGCTATTTGTTACCTTGCTGTTTTTATATTTTTGGATTACAAAAACCTATATCTACCATCCATATTACACTTTTATCACCATCTCTTCGCCGAACTAGTGCAACTATGTAATTTACCATTGTATTGGGTGTGTTGGGGACACAAGAGACTCTTTGTTATTTGGTTGCAGGGTTGTCTGAGAGAGACCATCTTCATCATACGCCTCCCACAGATTGATAAACATTAGGTCATCCACTTCAGGGAAGATTTCTACTATCCTACAAAACTCTACGTTTGGAGGCCCAACACAAGTCTACAAGAACAAGTTGCGTAGTAGACATCAAGCTCTTTTCTGGCGCCGTTGCTGGGGAGGTGAGTGCTTGAAGGTATATCTTTAGATCTTGCAAGCAATTATTTTAGTTTCTTGTTTTTCACTAGTTTCGTTTCATAAAAGAAAACTACAAAAAAATGGAATTGAGGTTGCCTCATATGCTTCATCGTTTTAATGTCTTTCATGAAAATGATGCAAAAGAAAGTTGTGCTCAAGTGTTATAAGAAGAAGTTGTGTAAATGTTTGGCACTAAATATTTGAGTGATGAGTATGATTGAAATGTTGTGAGTATGATTTCTCTGAATATCCATGATGCTAATGATATGCAAAGCCACAAGCTTGGGGAAGCTATGTTTGATGAAGATATTTTTAGTCCCCCAAGTTTTGATGAGCAAAACTATTATGATTATGACATGCCTCCCATCTATGATGATTATTGTGATGACACATATGCTATAAATAGTAATGGTAACCATGAAACTTTTCATCATGATTTTAATATTCAAAGTGGTTATGTCAATCAAGTGTCACGAGATAGTTATTTTGTTGAGTTTTCTCCCACTACTTTGAATTAGAAGAATTTTGCTTATGTGGAGAGTGACAAATTTTCTATGCTTGTGGATCATGAAAATAATGATTTATGTGATAGTTATATTGTGGAATTCCTTCATTATGATACTGAAAATTATTATGAGGGAGGAACATATGCTTGTAGGAATTGCAATAATATCAAGTTTCCTCTCTATGTGTTCAAACATTTGAAGTTATGCTTGTTTTCCCTTCCTATGCAAGTTGATTCTTGTTCTCATAAATTGTTTGCTCACAAAATCCCTATGCATAGGAAGTGTGTTAGACTTAAATATGCTTGTCATGAGATTCATGATGCTCTTTTGCATGTCTCAAATACTATTTCCTATATGAGCATCATTGAAATCATCATGCCTAGCTAAAGGCATTAAAGAAAAGCGCTTGTTGGGAGAGAACCCAACACATTTGATTTATGTTTTTGAGTGTTCACATGATTAAGCTAATGTATCAATCATGTTTTGTGTCTTTTATTTCAATAAAGTGCCAAGTAAAGCCTTTGGGATGACTCACAAGATGAGTAGAATTGATGTCGTACCAAAACAGAAACTTTTGCCTCCAGTACAAGAATATTCATTGTTTACTGGAGCATGATAATGATCTGAAATTTTTGCAAACTCTTTATATACAAATTATTAAGGTTTTTATAATTGTTCAGAATTTTTAGAGACATGGAAGTATGTCTGTACTATAGATCTTCATAGACTGTTCTGTTTTTGACAGATTCTGTTTTGCATGCATAGTTTGCTTATTTTAGCATTACCATAGCTTATATTCAGTGATATAAATTATGGGAATAGTAGAATACAGTAGGTATGACGTGGTAACAATTATGAATATTTTCTTCACAGTACCTAAGTGAATTACCTTTATTTATTATAATAACCCATGTCACGAAGTTCCGTTAAGTTTTGTGTGATTGAAGTTTTCAAGTTTTGGGTGAGACACCGATATGAGGAGAATAAGGAGTGACAAGAACCTAATATTTGGTATTCCCAAGGCACCCCCAAGGTAATATTCAAGGAATACTCAAGTGTGTAAGCTTGGGGATGCCCCGGAAGGCATCCCCTCTTTCGTCTTCAACATTATCGGTATATCTTACTTGGAGCTATATTTTTATGCATCACATAATATGAGTTTTGCTTGGAGCATCATTTTATTTTTATTTTATCTGTTAGGTGTTATTTATAATCTTTTTCTCAATAAAAAGTTTCAAGAATTGCCTTTTAGGATGCTTGCATTGCATGTTTGATGTGTGCTGTGTAAAAACAGAAACTTCTGCTGTAGTGTTTGAATTTTCATATTTTACCGGAACGTGGAAAGTTTGTGAAATTGTTACACAGTATTTTAATATAAATTATTTAGCATGTGCTAAAGTTTCAAAAAATTTAGAGTTACATAAGTACACTGGTTTAATAAATTTCTACAGACTATTCTGTTTAGACAGTTTGTTGTCATAGTTTTGTTATCTACTTATCCTATAGTTTCCATAGCCTATATTGGTATATATAAATTGTGTAAATGATAGTATACAGTACCTAATGTTTGAAAATTACTTTGAAACTTGTCTTTGCAGTACATGAAGTGTTGATTTGTTCTTACATGTACTAACCTATCTCACGAGTTCTTTTTGAGTTTTGTGTGGATGAAGTTTTTGAGAATAGGTGAAACCGGGATGTGAGAGGAATGAACAAGATACAAAAGATCAAGCTTGGGGATTTCCAAGGCACCCAAAGTAAATATTTCAAGAAGCCTAAAGCATCTAATCTTGGGTATGCTACGCATCCCACCTCTCTTCATCAACAATTATCGGTTAGCCTATATATGTTGAGCCTAATTTTTTACTTGTCCACATGATATGTGCTATTCTTGGAGTGATAATTTTATTTTTCTTGCTGTTTACATAAAATACTCATATCTTAAAGTCTTTATTGAGATAGATAGAGAAAGTCCTCACATAGTTACTTAATTGTTTGACTACTCATTGATCTTCACTTATATGTTTTGGAGTAGTTTTGTTATTTACTTTAGTGCTTCACTTATATACTATGAGTAAATGGTTGAATGAATTGAATATCATAAATCTGAAATTATATATTTTTTATATGCTTATGCCATGGGGAGTAATGACTTCACATATAAGAAGTATATGTGGTAAAATTTATTGAAAGTTAGCATACACTACATTGGTCACTTGAACCATTCATGAAAGAATATGGAAGGAAGAGATATTTTACATATAAATATACTATCTTGGACATATTCTATGGTTGTGAGCCCCATTAATTATTTTCAAACTTGAGAAAATTAGTTGAAGTTGGACAAGTAAGACAACTTAATGAGTTATGTTTGGGTATACTTGTATAGAAGTTATATTTTTATGGATCCTCCAACATGTGGTGCTTGCTTCCACCTCATACTAGCCAAAACTTCCGCACCAAGTAGAAATACTACTTGTGCATACAAACACCCTTAAACCCAAAGTTGTTCCATATGAGTCCACCATACCTACCTATATGCGGTATTTACCTGCCGTTCCAAGAAATTTTGCATGAGTCAAACTCTAAACCTTCAAATAATATTATGTTTTGTATGCCAGAATCGCTCATATAGTAAATAGGGGCTGTCAGTATCTTCCATGCTAGGTGGGTTATTCTCACGATATGTGTTGATTCACTATCATTCACTAGAAGGTGGCGGGTAATAGGGATTCCCAGTCCAGAAATCAAAGAAAAAAAGCAAATAATTAAACAAAATTCCCCCAGGAATGTTGTTGGTATGGACAGTACCCGTGGATGCGGCTTCCCGTGGAGTGTGATTTATTGGTGGAGGGGGAGTAAAAACTTTACCATTCGGTTTGGGAACCGCCTATAATGTATCTAGCAAGGAAAATACCGAGATCTCTTGGTTGTTATGGTGACAATGAAAGCCTACCACATAAAATTATTATTCATCTATGTTTTAAAAGCTCGAGATCTAGCACCTCTACAAATCAATGCTTCCCTCTGCGAAGGGCCTATCTTTTACTTTCTAGTACTTACCTTTAGGAAAGAGTCACGGTGATCTTCACCACTTCCTATATTTCGCCTTTTTCTCTTGGTAAGTGTCATGTGTTGGGGAAAGATCCAAGCATATATGGCCCTTCAAATATATTTGATCATGAATTATTATTGTTGATAATTATCTATATGATAAATAAGTTGGGAGGCGAAACATTAAGCCCTATCTTTCTCTGTGTTCGATGGATGCTATTTGTTCTAAAAATATGCATTGAGTTTTAGCAATCATGGAAGACTATATGATAGTTGAGTATGTGGAATTTGGTAAATCAAAGCTCTTACATAGACCCTTCCTGAAAATAAGATGAATTGCAATTGTTTGGTGACCGAAAGCATAGTTTATTAGTTTTCAAGTAACTTTATGGTCTATACTTTAATACGTGAATAGCTTGTTACTTCATCATGACAAGTTTTATAAGATGAGATACTGTTTATGATATATAATGATGCTAGAAAAAGTGTTTGGAACTATCATTGATCAAATTTATGCACTATTCTAGCATTCACACTTCATAAATTATTTATTTTATCATTTACCTACTCGAGGACGACCAGGAATTTAGCTAGGGGATGTTGGTACGTCTCCAACGTATCCATAATTTAAGAAGTATTCATGTCATGTTTACAATAATTCTATATGATTTTGGTATGATTTTATTAGAACTAACCCGGACTGACGCTGCTTTCACCAGAACTACCATGTTGTTGTTTTTTGTGCAGAAATAAAAGTTCTCGGAAAGGGCTGAAAATTTAGTATGATTTTTGTGGACCAAACAGACCCCCTAAGCACTGGAGTTGGACCAGAAGAGCCACGAGGAGTTCACAAGCCTGCCAGGCGCGGCCACCCCCTGGCCGCGCCTAGCAGGCTTGTCACCGCCTCATGGCACCCTTGACGTGATTCCACCGCCAAAAATTCCTATAAATATAGAAACCTCCGAAAAGAAACCTAGATCGGGATTTCCGCCGCTGCAAGCCTTTGTAGCCACAGAAAACCAATCAGGAGCCCGTTCCGGCACCCTGATGGATGGGGAAACCATCAGCGGAGGCCATCTTCATCATCCTGGCGGTCTCCATGATGAGGAGGGAGTAGTTCACCCTCGGGGCTGAGGGTATGTACTAGTAGCTATGTGTTTGATCTCTCTCTCTCTCTCTGTCTCTCTCTCTCTCTCTCGTGTTTTTGAGATGACACGATCTTGATGCATCGCGAGCTTTATTGATATAGATGAATCATATGGACTTTTCCCCTCTCAATCTTCTTGTGATGAATTGAGTTTTCCCTTTGAAGTTTTCTTATCGGATTGAATCTTTAAGGATTTGAGAACACTTGATGTATGTCTTGCGATGGGATATCTGTGGTGACAATGGGATGTTCTATTGATCTACTTGATGTATGTTTTGGTGATCAACTTGCGGGTTCCGTGACCTTGGGAATCTATGTATAGGGGTTGGCACACGTTTTCGTCTTGACTCTCCGGTAGAAACTTTGGGGCACTCCTTGAAGTTCTTTGTGTTGGATTGAACATGATGAACCTGAAATTATGTGATGCATATCATATAATCAAGCCCACGGATACTTCTGGTGACATTAGGGTTTTGGGTGATGTGTATCTTAAGGTGTTATCTAGGTATGAACTCTAGGGCTGTTCATGACACTTATAGGGATAGCTCATAAGATTGATCAGAAAAGATAACTTTGAGGTCGTTTCGTACCCTACAATAATTTCTACGTTTGTTCTCCGCTATTTGTGATTTTGGAGTAAACTCTTTGTCACACGAGAGGGACTTATATATGATTCAACTATGTCAATATTGTTGAGCGAAATTGCACTAGTGAAAGTATGGACCCTAGGCCTTGTTTCCAAGCATTCATACAATGTTTCGCTCGCTGTTTACTATTTGTTACCTAGCTGTTTTTATATTTTCAGATTGTTGGGTGACGTAGTAGTAAATCAAAAAAATTCCTACGATCACGAAGATCAATCTACGGAGAAACCAACAACGAGTAAGGGGAGAGTGCATCTTCACACCTTTGAAGATCGCAAAGCTGAAGCATTACTAGAATGCGGTTGGTGGAGTCGTACTCACAGCAATTCAGATGGCGGTGGAATCCGATCTAAGCGCCGAACAACGGCGCCTCCGCGTTCAACACACATGCAGCCCGGTGACGTCTCCTACGTCTTGATCCAGCAAGGAGGAAGGAGAGGTTGAGGGACAGCTCTGGCAGCACGATGACGTGGTGACGATGGAGCTGCGTGGTACTCCGGCAAGGCTTCGCCAAGCACTACGGAGGACGAGGAGTAGGGCTACACCGAGGGAGAGTGAGATGCGTGTCTCTGGCAGCCCCAAAACCCTCCACTATATGTAGGAGGAGGAGGAGGAGGGAGGGCACAGCCCTAGGGTTCCCACCCTAAGGGCCGGTGGCAGCCCCAGATCCCATCTGGTGCGGCGGCCAAAGGGAGAGAGGGGAGGGCGGCACCCTAGGTGCGCCTTAGGCCCATCAGGGCTAGAGTTTGCCCCCCTCTCCTCTTGTGCTGTGCCTTGGGCCCTTGTTGGGCACGCACCAGCCCATCTAGGGGTTGGTTACCTCCCACTTTCGGCCCATGCAGCCCACTGGTGCAGGTGGCCCCAATTGGTGGACCCCCGAAACCCTTCCGGTGGTCCCGGTACGTTACTGGTGATGCCCGAAACACTTCCGGTGACCATAACCTCACTTCCAATATATGAATCTTTACCTGTGGACCATTCCGGAACTCCTCGTGACATCTGGGATCTCATCCGGGACTTCGAACAACCTTCGGTAACCATGTACACTATTTCCCTATAACCCTAGCGTCATCGAACCTTAAGTGTGTAGACCCTACGGGTTCGAGAGGCATGTAGACATGACCGAGACACCTCTCCGGTCAATAACCAACAACAGGATCTGGATACCCATGTTGGCGCCCACATGCTCCACGATGATCTCATCGGATGAACCACGATGTGGGGGATTCAATTAATCCCATATACAATTCCCTTTGTCTACCGGTATGATACTTGCCCGAGATTCGATCGTCGGTATCCCTATACCTTGTTCAATCTCGTTACGGGCAAGGCTCTTTACTCATTCCATAACACATCATCCCGTGGCTAACTCCTTAGTCACATTGAGCTCATTATGATGATGTCTTACCGAGTGGGCCCAGAGATACCTCTCCGTCACACGGAGTGACAAATCCCAGTCTCGATTCGTCCCAACCCAACAAACACTTTCGGAGATACCCGTAGTGTAACTTTATAGCCACCTAGTTACGTTGTGATGTTTGGCACACCCAAAGTATTCCTACAGTATCTGGGAGTTGCACAATCTCATGGTCTAAGGAAACAATACTTGACATTAGAAAAGCTTTAGCAGACGAACTACACGATCTTGTGCTATGCTTAGGATTGGGTCTTGTCCATCACATCATTCTCCTAATGATGTGATCCCGTTACCAACGACATCCAATGTCCATGGTCATGAAACCGTGACCATCTATTGATCAACGAGCTAGCCAACTAGAGGCTCACTAGGGACTTGTTGTGGTCTATGTATTCACACATGCATTACGATTTCTGGTTAATACAATTATAGCATGAACAATAGACAATTATCATGAACAAGGAAATACAATAATAACCATTTTATTATTGCCTCTAGGGCATATTTCCAACAGTCTCCCACTTGCACTAGAGTCAATAATCTAGTTACATTGTGATGAGTTGAACACCCATAGAGTTTTGGTGTTGATCATGTTTTGCTCGTGAGAGAGGTTTAGTCAACGGATCTGCGACATTCAGGTCCGTATGTACTTTAAAAATATCTATATCTCCTTCCTGAATGTAATGACGAATGGAGTTGAAGCGGCGTTTGATGTGTTTTGTCTTCTTGTGAAACCTGGGCTCCTTGGCAAGGGCAATAGCTCTAGTGTTGTCACAGAATAGAGTCATCGGGGCCGACGCATTGGGAATCACTCCTAGGTCGGTGATGAACTCATTCATCCAGACTCCTTCCTTTGCTACTTTCGAAGCAGCTACGTACTCCGCTTCACATGTTGATGCCGCCATGACGCTTTGCTTGCTACTGCACCAGCTGACTGCCCCTCCGTTCAAAATATACACGTATCCGGTTTGTGACTTCGAGTCATCCGGATATGTGTCGAAGCTAGCATCGACGTAACCCTTTACGACGAGCTCTTCGGCACCTCCATATACGAGAACCATATCCTTGGTCCTTTTCAAGTACTTCAGGATATTCTTGACCGATGTCCAGTGTTCCGCTCCGGGATCACTTTGGTACCTCCCTACCATACTTATGGCAAGGTTCACATCAGGTCTGTTACACAACATGACATACATAATAGAGCCTATGGCTGAAGCATAGGGGATGACACTCATCTCATCTCTATCCTTTGCCGTGGTCGGGCATTGAGTCATACTCAATCTCACACCCTGTAACACAGGCAAGAACCCCTTCTTGGACTGATCAATATTGAACTTCTTCAATATCTTGTCAAGGTATGTGCTTTGTGAAAGACCTATGAGGCGTCTCAATCTATCTCTATAGATCTTGATGCCTACTATGTAAGCAGCTTCTCCAAGGTCCTTCATTGAAAAACATTTATTCAAGTAGGCCTTTATGCTTTCCAAAAGTTCTATATCATTTCCCATCAACAATATGTCATCCACATATAATATGAGAAATTCTACAGAGCTCCCACTCACTTTCTTGTAAATACAAGGTTCTCCATAAACCTGTATAAACCCAAATGCTTTAATCACCTCATTAAAGCGAATGTTCCAACTCCGAGATGCTTGCACCAGCCCATAGATGGACCGCTGGAGCTTGCATACCTTGTTAGCATCTTTAGGATCGACAAAACCTTCCAGCTGCATCATATATAGTTCTTCCTTAAGGAAGCCATTAAGGAATGTTGTTTTGATGTCCATTTGCCAGATCTCATAATCATAAAATGCGGCAATTGCTAACATGATTCAGACGGACTTCAGCATCGCTACGGGTGAGAAAGTCTCATCGTAGTCAACTCCTTGAACTTGTCGATAACGCTTAGCAACAAGCCGAACCTTATAGACGGCCACATTACCATCCGCGTCAGTCTTCTTCTTAAAGATCCATTTATTTTCTATGGCTAGCTTATTATCACGCAAGTCCACCAAAGTCCATACTTTGTTCTCATACATGGATCCTATCTCAGATTTCATGGCTTCAAGACATTTGTTGGAATTTGGGCCCGCCATCGCTTCTTCATAGTTCGAAGGTTCACCGTTGTCCAACAACATGATCTCCAGGACAGGGTTGTCATACCACCCTGGTGAGGAATGTGTCCTAGCAGACTTTCGAATAGCAAATCGATCTGAAGTTTCATGATCATCATCATTAACATCCTCTCTAGCCGGTGCAGGCTCCACAGAAACAACTTCCTGTGTTGTGCTACTCTCCGGTTCGAGTGGAGGTACAATTACCTCATCAAGTTCTATTTTCCTCCCACTTACTTCTTTCGAGAGAAACTCTTTCTCTAGAAAGGATCCATTCTTGGCAACAAAGACTTTGCCTTCAGATCTGAGGTAGAAAGTATACCCAATGGTTTCTTTGGGGTATCCTATGAAGACGCACTTTTTCGCTTTGGGTTCAAGCTTCTCAGGTTGAAGTTTCTTCACATAAGCATCGCATCCCCAAACTTTCAGAAATGACAGCTTAGGTTTCTTTCCAAACCATAATTCATACGGTGTCGTCTCAACGGATTTAGACGGAGCCCTATTTAAAGTGAATGCGGCAGTCTCTAATGCATATCCCCTAAATGATAGCGGTAAGTCGGTAAGAGACATCATAGATTGCACCATATCCAATAGAGTGCGATTACGATGTTTAGACATACCGTTTCGCTGAGGTGTGCCAGGCGACGTGAGTTGTGAAACAATTCCACATTTCCTTAGGTGAGTGCCAAACTCGTGAGTTAAATATTCTCCGCCACGATCAGATCGTAGGCACTTTATTTTCCTGTCGCGTTGATTCTCTACCTCACTCTGAAATTCCTTGAACTTTTCAAAGGTTTCGGACTTGTGTTTCATTAAGTAGACATACCCATATCTGCTTAAGTCATCAGTGAGGGTGAGAACATAACAGTAGCCACCGCGAGCCTCAACGCTCATTGGACCGCATACATCGGTATGTATTATCTCCGACAAGTCAGTTGCTCGCTCCATTGTTCCGGAGAACGGAGTCTTGGTCATCTTGCCCATGAGGCATGGTTCACACATGTCAAATGATTCAAAATCAAGAGACTCCAATAGTCCATCAGATGGAGTTTGTTCATGCGTTTGACACCAATATGACCAAGGCGCCAGTGGCACATGTAAGTGGGACTATCGTTATCAACCTTACATCTTTTGGTACTCACACTATGGACATGTGTAACATCACGTTCGAGATTCATCAAAAATAAACCATTGACCAGCGGGGCATGACCATAAAACATTTCTCTCATATAAATAGAACAACCATTATTCTCAGATTTAAATGAGTAGCCATCTCGCATCAAGCGAGATCCAGATACAATGTTCATGCTCAAAGCTGGTACTAAATAACAATTATTAAGGTTTAAAACTAATCCCGAAGGTAGATGTAGAGGTAGCGTGCCGACGGCGATCACATCGACCTTGGAACCATTCCCGATGCGCATCGTCACCTCGTCCTTTGCTAGTCTCCGCTTATTCTGCAGCTCCTACTTGGAGTTACAAATGTGAGCAACTGCACCGGTATCAAATACCCAGGAGCTACTACGAGCGCTCGTAAGGTACACATCAATAACAAGTATATCACATATACCTTTAATGTTGCCGGCCTTCTTATCTGCTAAGTACTTGGGGCAATTCCGCTTCAAGTGACTCATAACCTTGCAATAAAAGCACTCAATCTCAGGCTTGGGTCCATTCTTTTTCTTCTTGCCGGCAACTTGCTCACCGGGCGCGGCAACTGCTTTGCCATCCGTCTTGAAGTTCTTCTTACCCTTGCCTTTCTTGAAACTAGTGGTCTTATTCACCATCAACACTTGATGCTCCTTTTTGATCTCGACCTCCGTTGATTTCCGCATCGAGTACAACTCAGGAATGGACTTCTCCATCCCCTGCATGTTGTAGTTCATCACAAAGCTCTTGTAGCTAGGTGGGAGCGGCTGGAGGATTCTGTCAATAACCGAGTCATCCGAAAGATTAACTCCCAACTGAGACAAGCGGTTGTACAACCCAGACATTTTGAGTATGTGCTCACTGACAGAACTATTCTCCTCCATTTTACAACTGAAGAACTTGTCGGAGACATCATATCTCTCGACCCGGGCATGAGCTTGGAAAACCAATTTCAGCTCTAGGAACATCTCATATGCTCCGTGTTTCTCAAAATGCTTTTGGAGCCCCGGTTCTAAATTGTAAAGCATGCCACACTGAACCAGGGAGTAATCATCACAGCGCGACTGCCAGGCGTTCATAACGTCCTGAGCCGCTGGGGAAATGGGTGCGTCACCTAGCAGTGCATCAAGGACATATAATCTTTTGGAAGCTATGAGGATGATCCTCAAGCCACGGACCCAGTCCGCATAGTTGCTTCCATCATCTTTCAGCTTGGTTTTCTCTAGGAACGCCTTGAAGTTGAGGGCAACATTAGCATTGGCCATTGGATCTACAATATAGAATTAAAGACAATTTTAGACTAAGTTCATGATAATTAAGTTCACATAATCAAATTATTTAATGAAGTCCCACTTCGATAGATCTCTCTCTAGTCATTCAAGTGACACATGATCCACGTCAACTAGCCCGTGTCCGATCATCACGTGAGACGAACTAGTCATCCATGGTGAACATCTCCATGTTGATCGTATCTTCTATAGGACTCACGTTCGACCTTTCGGTCTCACGTGTTCCGAGGCCATGTCTGTACATGCTAGGCTCGTCAAGTCAACCTAAGTGTATTGCGTGTGTAAATCTGGCTTACACCCATTGTATGCGAACGTTAGAACCTATCACACCCGATCATCACATGGTGCTTCGGAACAACTATCCTTAGCAACGGTGCACAATTAGGGTGAATACATTTCTTGAAATTTTAGTGAGAGATCATCTTATTTAGCTACCGTCGTTCTAAGCAAATATGATGTAAACATGATAAAAATCACATGTAATAAATATAGTGACATGATATGGCCAATATCATATTGCTCCTTTGATCTCCATCTTCAGGGCACCATGACCATCACTGTCATCGGCACGACACCATGATTTCCATCATCATGATCTCCATCATCGTGTCTTCATGAAGTTGTCTCGCCAACTATTACTTCTACTATGATGGCTAATGATTAGCAATAAAGTAAAGTAATTACATGGCATTTATGATTGACATGCAGGTCATACAATAAAATAAGACAACTCCTATGGCTCCTGCCGGTTGTCGTACTCATCGAGTTGCAAGCCGTGAATCCTATTACAAGAACATGATCAATCTCATACATCACAATGCATCACATCACATCCTTTGGCCATATCACATCACAAGGCATATGCTGCAAAAACAAGTTAGACGTCCTCTAATTTGTTGTTGCAAGTTTTACGTGGCTGATATGGGTTTATAGCAAGAATGTTTCTTACCTACGCAAAAACCACAACGTGATATGCCAATTTCTATTTACCCTTCATAAGGACCCTCTTCATCGAATCCAATCTGACTAGAGTGGGAGAGACAGACACCCGCTAGCCACCTTATGCAACAAGTGCATGCCAGGCGGTAGAACCAGTCTCACGTAAGCGTATGTGTAAAGTCGGTCCAGGACACTTCATCCCATAATACCGCTGAATCAAGATAAGACTAGTAATGACTAGCAAATTAACAAGACCGACGCCCACAACAACTTGTGTTCTACTCGTGCATAGATTCTACGCATAGACCTAGCTCATGATGCCACTGTTGGGAGACGTAGTAGTAAATCAAAAAATTTCCTACGATCACCAAGATCAATCTATGGAGAAACCAGCAATGAGTAAGGGGAGAGTGCATCTTCATACCTTTGAAGATCACAAAGTGGAAGTGTTACTAGAATGCGGTTCGTGGAGTCGTACTCACAGCGATTCAGATCGCGGTGGAATCCGATCTAAGCGCCAAACAACGGCGCCTCCGTGTTCAACACACGTGCAGCCCGGTGACGTCTCCTACGCCTTGATCCAGCAAGGAGGAAGGAGAGGTTGAGGGAGAGCTCCGGCATCACGACGGCGTGGTGACGGTGGAGCTGCGTGGTACTCCAGCAGGGCTTCGCCAAGCACTACGGAGGACGAGGAGTAGGAGGAGTAGGGCTGCACCGAGAGAGAGAGAGAGATGCATGTCTCTAGCAGCCCCAAAACCCTCCACTATATATAGGAGTAGGAGGGAGGGCGCAGCCCTAGGGTTCCCACCCTAAGGGCCGGCGGCAGCCCCAGATCCCATCTGGTGCGACGGCCAGAGGGAGAGAGGGGAGGGCGGCGCCCTAGGTGGGCCTTAGGCCCACCAGGGCTAAGGTTTGCCCTCCTCTCCTCTTGTGATGCGCCTTGGGCCCTTGTGAGGTCTGTGCGTATATGAGATCACGAGTACAACACAAAGGAGTTTGGGGGCGTTGATGCTCAGATTGCTTCCTCCCTTGGTATTTTCTTGATCCGGCGGTATTGTGGGATGAAGTGTCCCGGACCAACCTTACTCGTCCGCGTACAAGAGACCGGTTCCATTGACTGACATGTGACTTTGTTGCATAAACATGGCTGGCAGGTGTCTACCTCTCCTACTCTAGTTGGATCGGATTCGGCAAAGGCGGTCCTTGAGAAGGTTGTTTAGCAATTTGTGTATCAATGTTGTGTTTTTGCGTAGTTAAGAATCATTCTTTCTAGATACCCATAGCACCCACGTAAAACATGCAACAACAATTAGAGGACGTCTAACTTGTTTTTGCAGGGTATGTTGTGATGTGATATGGCCAATTACATGATGAGATATATGTGATGTATGAGATGATCATGTTTTGTATAGAATATCATGACTTGCATGTTGATGAGTACGAAAACCGGTGGGATCCATAGGGTTGTCTTTAATTTATTTTTGCCATTTTTGCTTTACTTTATCGCTATGAGTTAGCAATAGTCGTAGAAGCAATAGTTGGCGCGACAACCTGATGGCGACACATTTATGGAGATCAAGATGATGGAGATCAAGGTGTTATGCCGTCGACGATGGATAACATGCCGGTGCTTTGGAGATGGAGATCAAAAGCACAAGTTCATGGCCATATCATGTCACTTATGATTTGCATGTGATGTTAATCCTTTTATGCATCTTATTTTGCTTAGGACGACGGTAGCATTATAAGGTGATCACTCACTAAAATTCAAGATAAAATTGTGTTCTCCCCGAGTGTGCACTGTTGCGAAAGTTCGTCGTTTCGAGACACCACGTGATGATCGAGTGTGATAGACTCTACGTTCACATACAACGGGTGCAAACCAGTGTTGCACATGCAGAACACTCATGTTAAACTTGACGATCCTAGCATGTACAGACATGGCCTTGTAACATAAGAGACCGAAAGGTCGAACATGAGTCATATAGTAGATATGATCAACATGAATATGTTCACCGTTGAAACCACCTCATCTCACGTGATGATAGGACTTAGGTTGGTGAATTTGGATCATGTATCACTTGGATGACCAGAGGTATGTCAATTTGAGTGGGAGTTTTTATGTAATTTTATTAACTAAACTAATTATGTTGAATAATAGTCTTAGTAACCTTTGCAAATTTATGTTGTAGATCTATGGCTCGCGTAGTAGTTCCCCTGAATTTTAATGCGTTCCTAGAGAAAGCCAAGTTCAAAGATGATTGTCGAATGGGCCCGTAATCTGAGGATTATCCTCACGGCTTCCCCAAAGTATTATGTCATTGATGCACCGCTTGGTGATCCACCCGCTCCCGTGTCGTCTGAAGACATTGTGAACGCTTGGGAGGCACGTTCTGGAGATTACTCAATAGTTCAATGTGCAATGTTGTATGGCTTAGAATCGAGACTTCAAAGGCACTTTGAACGCCATGGAGCATACAAGATGTTCCAGGAGTTTAAGTTTATCTTTGACAAGAATTCCCGGATCGAGAGGTATGAGACCTCCGATAAGTTCTATACTTGCAAGATGGAGGAGAATGGGTCTATCAGTGAACATATACTCAGAATGTCTGGGTATTCGAACCGTCTAGCTGAGTTAGGGATGCCCCTTCCGCCAGAAGCGATCACTGACATAGTTCTTCAATCATTGCCACCTAGCTACAAGAGCTTCGTGATGAACTATAACATGCAAGGGATGAACAAGTCAGTCGCCGAGCTGTTTGCGATGCAGAAAGTTGCTGAGTCTAAAATCTAGAAAAAGCATCAAGTGCTGATGGTCAATAAAACCACTAGTTTAAAGAATAATGGCAAGGGCAAGAAGGGCAACTCCAAGAAGAGTGGCAAAGCAGTTACCCCTCCCATGAAGAAACCCAAGGCTGGATCCAAGGCAGAAACTGAGTGCTTTCATTGCAAGGGAACTGATCACTTGAAGTGGAACTGCCTCAAGTATCTGGCCAACAAGAAGGCGGCCAACAAGAAATGGGGTATATATGATATACATGTTATTGATGTGTACCTTACCAGCTCTGGTTGTAGTGCCTAGGTATTTGATACCGGTTCAGTTGCTCACATTTGCAAATCAAAGTAGGAACTACAGAATAGATGGAAGTTGGCTAAGCACAAAGTGACGATGTGTGTGGGAAATGGTCCAAAGGTTGATGTGATCGCCGTCGGCACGCTCGCTCTTCGATTACCATCGGGATTAGTGATGAACCTGAATAATTGTTATTTAGTTCATGCATTAAGCATGAACATTATATCTGGATCTTGTTTATTGCGAGATGGTTACTCATTTAAATCAGAGAATAATGGTTGTTCTATTTATATGAGTAATATCTTTTATGGTCATGCACCCAATGTGAGGGGTTTATTCTTATTGAATCTCGATAGTGATGAAACACATGTTCATAACATTGATGCCAAAAGATGTAGAGTTGATAATGATAGTACCTCTTTCTTCTGGCACTGCCACTTAGGTCATATTGGTGTAAAACGCATGAAGAAGCTCCATGTTGATGGACTTTTGGAGTCACTTGACTTTGATTTGCTTGACACATGTGAACCATGCCTCATGGGCAAGATGACTAAAACCCCGTTCTCTCGAACAATGGAACGGGCAAGTGACTTGTTGGAAATCATACATACTGATATGTGCAATTCGATGAGCATTGAGGTGCATAGTGGATATCGTTAGTTTCTCACCTTCACAGATGACTTAAGTAGATATGGGTATATTTACTTAATGAAACACAAGTATGAAATGTTTGAAAAGTTCAAGCAATTTTAGAGTGAAGTTGAGAATTATCATAACAAGAAGATTAAATTCCTATGATCTGATCGAGGAGGAGAATATCTGAGTTATGAGTTTTGCAGTCACTTAAGACAATGTGGAATTGTTTCACAATTGACACCGCCTAGAACACCACAGCGCAATGGTGTGTCCGAACGTCGTAATCGAACCTTATTGGATATGGTGCGCTCTATGATGTCTCTTGCCGATTTGCCACTATATCTTTGGGGTTATGCATTAGAGACAGCTGCATTCACTTTAAATAGGGCACCATCTAAATCCATTGAGATGACGCCATATGAACTGTGGTTTGGCAAGAAGCCAAAGTTGTCATTTCTTAAAGTTTGGGGATGTGATGCTTATGTCAAAAAGCTTCAGCCTGAAAAGCTGAAACCCAAAGCGGAGAAATGTGTCTTCATCAGATACCCAAAAGAGATAGTTGGGTATACCTTCTATCTCAAATCCGAAGGCAAAGTGTTTGTCGCTAAAAACGGAACATTTCTTGAGAAATAGTTTCTCTCGAAAGAATTGAGTGGGAGGACGATAGAGCTTGATGAGGTCGTTAAACCTTTGTTTCAACCAGAGAGTAGCACATCGTAGAAAGATGTTTCTGTGGAGCCTACATCAATTGTAGAGGAAGTTAATGATGATGATAATCAAGCTTTGGATCAAGTTACTATCGAACCTCGTAGGCCGACAAGGACAGTACGACTCCCGAGTGGTACGACAACCCTGTCTTAGAAGTCATGTTGTTGGAGAACGATGAACCTAAGAGCTATGGAGAAGAGATGATGAGCCCGGATTCCAACAAATGGCTAGAGGCCATGAAATCTGAGATGGGATCCATGTATGAAAGCAAAGTATGGACTTTCAAAGTATTACCTGAAGGGCAAAAGGCCATTCAGAACAAATGGATCTTTAAGAAGAAGACGGACGCGGACGGTAATGTTGCCGTCTATAAAGCTCGACTTGTGGCAAAGGATTTTTCACAAGTTCAAGGAGTTGACTATGATGAGACCTTCTCACCTGTAGCCATGCTTAAGTCGGTTTGAATCATGTTAGCAATAGCTGTATTTTTTATTATGAAATTTGGCAGATGGATGTCAAAACAACGTTCCTTAATGGTTTCCTTAAGGAAGAGTTGTATATGATGCAACCAGAAGGTTTTGTCGATCCAGAGAATGCTAACAAAGTTTGCAAACTCCAGCGATCCATTTATGGACTGGTGCAAGCATCTCGGAGTTGGAATATTCGCTTTAATGAGGTGATCAAAGCGTTTGGGTTTATACAAGTTCACGAAGAAGCTTGTATTTACAAGAAAGTGAGTAGGAGCTCTATAGTGTTTCTAATATTATATGTGGATGACATATTGCTGACTGGAAACAATATAGAAATGTTGGAAAGCGTGAAGGAATATTTGCACAAGAGTTTTTCAATGAAGGACCTAGGAGAAGCTGCTTTCATATTAGGCATCAAGATCTATAGAGATAGATCGAGACACTTAATAGGACTTTCACAAAATACATACCATGACAAAGTTCTAAAGAAGTACAAAATGGATCAGTCCAAGAAGGGGTTCTTGCTTGTATTGCAAGGTGTGAAGTTGAGTAAGACTCAATGCCTAGTGACTGCAGAAACAGAGAAAAGATGAGTGTCATCCCCTATGCTTCAGCCATAGGCTCTATCATGTATGCAATGTTGTGCACAAGACCCGATGTCAGCCTTGCCATAAGTATGGCCAGAAGGTTTCAAAGTGATCCAAGAATGGAGCACTGGACGGCGATCAAGAATATCCTTAAGTACCTGAAAAGGACTAAGGAAATGTTTCTCATTTATGGAGTTGATTAAGAGCTCGTCATAAAGGGTTACGCCGATACAAGCTTTGACACTGATCCAGATGACTCTAAGTCTCAAACCGGATACGTATTTATTCTCAATGGGGGACCAGTAAGCTGGTGCAGTTCCAAGCAAAGCATGGTAGCTGATGCTACATGCGAAGCAGAGTACATCGCTACCTCGGAGGCAGTGAAGGAAGGTGTCTGAATGAAGGAGTTCATGACAGATCTTGGAGTAGTGCCCAGTGCACAGAACCTAATGACTCAGTTCTATAATGACACTGGTGCCATTGCTTTGGCCAAGGAACCAAGGTTTCACAAGAGGACCAGACACATAAAGAAACTACTTTAATTCCATCCGTGATTACATCAAGGAGGCGGACATAAATATTTGCAAAGTGCACATGGATCTAAATATCGCAGACCCGTTGACTTTACCTCTTCCAAGGGCTAAACATGATCAACACCAGAACTGTATGGGTGTTAGATTCATTACAATGTAAATCACATAGTGATGTGAAGTAGATTATTGACTCTAGTGCAAGTAGGGGACTGTTGGAAATATGCCCTAGGGGCAATAATAAAGTGGTTATTATTATATTTCCTTGTTTATGATAATCGTTTATTATCCATGCTATAATTGTATTAATTGGAAACTCAATTGCATGTGTGGATACATAGACAACACTGTGTCCCTAGTATGCCTGTAGTAAACTAGCTCGTTGATCAAAGATGGTCAAAGTTTCCTAGCCATATACATGATATGTCATTTGATAATGGGATCACATCATTAGGAGAATGATGTGATGGAAAAGACCCAAACTATGAACGTAGCATATGATCTTGTCAGTTTACTGCTATGGTTTTCTGCATGTCAAGTATATGTTCCTATGACCATGAGATCATGCAACTCACTAACACCGGAGGAATACCTTGTGTGTATCAAACGTCGCAACGTAACTGGGTGAGTATAAAGATGCTCTACATGTATCTTCGAGGGTGTCTGTTGAGTGGGCATGGATCAAGACTGAGATTTGTTACTCCGTGTGATGGAGAGATATCTCAGGGCCCACTCAGTAATACAACATCACAATAAGCCATGCAAGCAAAGTGACTAAAGTGTTAGCCACGGGATCTTGTATTACGGAATGACTAAAGGAACTTGCCGATAACGATATTGAACTAGATATAGAGATACTGACGATCAAATCTCGGGCAAGTAACATACTGAAGAAGTAAGGGAACAACATACGAGATTAATTGAATCCTTAACATAGAGGTTCAACCGATAAAGATCTTTGTAGAATATGTAGGAACAATTATGGGCATCCAGGTCCCGCTATTGGTTATTAACCATAGAGGTGTCTCGGTCATGTCTACATAGTTCTCGAACCCGAAGGGTCTGTACACTTAATGTTCGGTGACGTTTCAGTAGTATTGAGTTATGTATGGTTGTGACCGAAGGTTTTTCGGACTACCAGATGAGATCCAGACATCACAAGGAGCTCCAAAATGGTTCGGAGGTAAAGAATGACATATAGTATGTCCCGATTTGGTCATCGGAAAAGTTTCGGGTATTTCCGTAGTGTACCGGGGGTGTCGGGAGGGTTCAGGGGGGCATTGGGAGGGGCCACCCACACCGAGGGGCCACATGGGACTTAGGGGGGCGCACCATCCCTTAGTGGGCTGGGCAAGCCAGCCCCCAAGGTCCCATGCGGCTGGAGGTGTGGGAAAAGGAAAATCCCCAAGTGGGGGAAGGAAATCCAAGTAGGAGAGGAATCATACTTGGAGTAGGATTGGAGGTGGACTCCTCCACCTCTCCTTCAACCGAACCCTTAGGGGAAACCCTAGGGCACTAGCCCCTCCAAATTGCCTTGGTGTGACACTTGTGAGCGAGGAAATAGCCCAGACACGACATGGCCCTTAATCTGAACTGATACCCTCATTAGCTGTTAGGGGATGGACCCACAACTTATCCACGTAAGCATGTGACCTATCACTTGTCCACTAAGCATGGGAGCCATCTCTTTGCAGCTAGAAGAGATGACCGCCCGTGTCCGTCCGCCTGCCGCCGCCCATTGCTTCCCCTTTCCCCATTCTTCCTCTTCTCTGACGACCTAGTGCAGATGTCCAGCTCCTCCGCCATGCACTCAAGATGGTGTCGGTATGGCCCAGTGCTGCTCACAAGGTGCCCTGACTGCCCATGCCCAGGGCCTCTGAAATGGTTGGTCACTAGGACTAATGATAATGGAAATCTTGGGCGCGAATTTTTGAAGTGCTTGAGCAAAACAATGGCAGGAAGTGATGGCAAGGTTAGATCTCAGTTCTTAGCCCGTTCTTTCACTACCGTTTGCTCCGATTTCTCCATATTTTGTTTTTTCCTCGAATTTGGAATTTAGGGTTCATATTGTTGTTTTCAGATCCTGAAGAAATGCACCTATTTCGAGTGGATGGATGAATATGTTGAGAGGATTTAGTTCGAGGGCTACATTGATTTGAGCGGGGCCGCTACCTGGGAGCTCAATTTGGACGGGGTGCCACAGATGGAGAATTTGGGGAGCTCGGACAGAGGGGCAGGCAGAGTCGTGCCGATGGTGAGGTCTGCACGCAATGATGAACTGCACTTGGAGTCTGAACTGACTGGGGAACCGCAGAAGATCAAGAAAAATCTAATGGAGATGATTGATTTGTAGAAGCAAGCAAATTTCATGGCACGGGGGTTCTATTGTTGTATCATTGCTCTAATTTGTTTTACTTGTTGTTCATCCGTCACTAGAGGGGGCATTTAGGTCTGTCAGGGTAGAGGATGCGATCTGTGCGTCATGCCAAGTTCATGTAATGGAATCGAAGCAGACATATTCAGTGTTCATGCTCTGTTCTTGTTCTTGTTCTTGTTCTTTAGTTAACACAGTGCACACACATCAAATTCAGTTTGTAGTAAAAATAATCTTGCTGCCGAATAGATGTTGGGCCGTGAGAAATAAGTAGGCGCAAATAGTGACTAGCCCACCCGCGTAGGGGCACCATCCTTGTTTTATAGCATTGAGGCACCCATGTTTAGAAAAAAAATGCTTCGACTAAAATAAAATGTTGCTTCGGCAAATAAACCTCTAACAAACATATACTTCTTTACTTGTTTGTACTTTGGCCAAATTTTTATGTCGAATAAATGTTGGGCCGTATGTATTGTAACTTATTTTATTTTGCTTTATATTTTTGTTGCTTGTCCACATGGGCGATTTTACCGTTCGGTCACCCGGGCACGTGCCCAGGCTCGATTTCCACGCGTACTTGTTCTGTGGCGATCTCGCAAAGCGACCAGAGTCGTAGAAACGGCCAAGAATGAGAATTGGTAGCAAAAAAACGATTCATTTTTTAGCCAGGCCAATTATAACGCATGGGCCTTACTTCGTAGCCACATGCGCACTTTGTTTGCTCTTTGGCCCGCCGTAGCAGGCAGGCCGTTGACTGGCTGAAGTCACGAGGTGATGGAGTTGTATTATTGCTAAAAAAAGAACTAGGTGCTCAGTACAAGTCGATCGCTGCTGGCTGTTCGTGTGCTCTAAATCACAAGCATGAGACGGCCAACACATGCACCCAACTTGGGCGAGAGTGAAAAAAACTTTTAATTTTTTTAAAAATAAATCCATGTCACATCTTTGGTAAATATGTAAATTTTCAAACACAAATTCAATTTCATTTGGAATCCATGTCATATCTTTGATAAGATAAGTAGTAGCACTGCATAGATAAGATAAGTAGTACCATTGCATAGTACCACATCACAACTAACATACATAAGATAAAACACGACAATAATAGTACCCAAGCATGACATACATAGTATCATTACAACTTATATAGATAAAAAGGCACCCTAGATAAGATAAAACACCACCGGCTTGCTTGCTGGCTCGAAGACCAACTCCTCCATGGCCAACTCCTCCGGGCGCCGTTCACTACTCCTCCGGGGTGTTGCCGATGGGGTACGATAGAGTGTGCATGCGCCCCGCGGTGGGGAAGATATTGTCGTAGTCCATGAAGATGTTATGGGTGGTGAAAGCACTGAACTCGCAGCCACACCAGAACACACAGACGAGGAGGTAGAACGCATCGATGGAGTTGGTGAAGTGGGCAAGGATAGAGACCACAACCCCGTTGTGGATAACCTCCTCGACTCGGTACATCCTTGGAGATCCCTGGGGGAGGTGGCCGAAGCCGAGTGCAAGGAAGGCGTTCGTGAACTCCCTTGCACCCCTTCATCTTGACATCGACCACACACGGAGTGTCCTCTCGACGTACACCTCGGCGGGGTAGAGCCTCTCTGGCACGGTGGGGGGAAAGCGGAAGGTTAGCCCGGTGTAGTAGTTCATGGCTGCGACGAAAGGTTTTGGGGTTGCTTGTGGTGGTGATAAGGGGTAGAAGAGACCCGAGAAGAGGATGCAGATGGTAGTGGATGGGTGAGGAGGAGGAAGATGATAGGTGGCTTAAATAGCCCTAGTGCGACGTGTATACACCGGGTGGAAGTAATGAGCGGGCGGTGGTGAGTGGCATTGGGGGGTGAAGGGGAGCGTGCATGTGTGTACACGCATGGGAAACCGAAAGCGACATCAATATCCAGGCTGCGACGTTTCAGCGCTGCAAACTCTGTGCCGTCAGTCGGGGTTCACGCCTACTCATTCTGTACGTGTGCCGCTCGTGCATGCAAGTGTAGCACACTGGCCATTAAAAACGCGTGGAGAGATGAGCTCGATGCCATGCATGCAGCGGCTACGCTGCGAGGGCGGGCGGCGCAGGGCTACGCGCACATGCATGCATGCTTTTCAGGCCTGCTCAAATCAAATCAGCATGGTGTCCATCGGTCCAACGGGTGGGCCACTTTAATTAAGCCCAACAATACATGGCTGGCCTTCTCAATCTTATCCAACGTAAAAAAATGACCTGCCAATGAACTAACATCCCGCGAATCTATGACGTGGCTCCCGATCCAGCTCGTTGCTTCTGTTCACATCCATCCAATGGTTCAGAGGGATGCGAGGTTTTGATAGGGTTTAGAGGGGTTTTGAGAGGTTTTCAACGATTAGGGTTGAGCATAACTAATTCAAAAAAATCAAAAAATATAAAAATTGTGCCGATCATCGTTCTATGTGACTAAGTATCTAGGAAAAATAAGAAACTTGGACTACGGATATTTTTTCATGAGAAACCTTCACAAAAGATGGCTACCAAGAATAGGTTGTGGAGTATTCAAGAGAAGTGAGCTAGGGTTAAGTGTTAAACATGTCATAATTTATCGAAACGATACAATCTCAGGATGGACTCTTATATACACACACTACATGTCAAGTTTCCTTTTTTGGCTTATTTAGAGAAGGTCGAAAAAACTTGCTTACAAATGGGTCTGTTTTCCCTAGCTTTTGAGGGGTTTGGAGCCCATGTGGAGCACATTTTCATGTCCAGAGTTTCACATAATAAAATTGCTCCGATTAATGAACTAACATGAATAATAGTCCAGAAATCATTGTAACACCAATAGCACATACCAAATAACTTCAAATTTGAATTTTGGCTCAAATTTGAATTTTGGCTCAAATTTGAATTTTGGCTCAAATTTGAATTTTTTTCTCAAACTTGAATAGTATTACACAAATCCATATCATATAAAAGTAATACACAAGTTTTAACAAATACCCATCAAAGTAAAAATACACAAGTTTGAAATAGAGTTACACAAATACCAGGCAAGTTTTTTTATTCACACAAAAACAATACTTCACTTCTACTTCTTCTTACCACTCGATTTCTTCTTATTTTTCTTGGCACTTATTGATCCTACGATGGTTACAACACCCAGTTCACTCAATCTCTTGGTTTTCTTCACTGGACCATCTAGGACAGCTTTACTTGGCACCACAACATCTAAATGAGGCTTACTTTGCACAACATCAGCTGCAACAACTTCAATTGTAACACTACTTCCAATATAGCTTTAGTTTGCACATCAACTGCATCAACTTCAGTTATAGTTTGCATGACATTCTGCTCATTTTGCTCATCTTGCACCACAATACCATCCAAAATTTGCTCATCTTGCACTACAACATCATCCAAGTTTGGCTCAGCTTGCACCACAACATCATCCAAGGTTGGCTTAGCTTGCACCACAACATCATCCAAGTTTGGCTCAGCTTGCACCACAACATCATCCAAGTTTGGCTCATCCTGCACCACAACATCATCCAAGTTTGTCTCATCTTGCACCACAACATCATCCAAGTTTGTCTCATCTTGCACACTTTCACCAAAACTTCTCTTTTTTCTACAACCATTGATTCTTGCCTTTTTGATTGCCCAACAATCTTCAACAACAAGGGTTGACCTCCATGCTTCATCCTAGAAAACAAAGCTTGTAATTTGGCTAGTACCTAACATAAACAACATCCAAATAAAAAACAAACTAACATAAATATACTTTGGCCTTTTAGGAGTGTAACGACATTTTGGAGATCCTTTTCGGTGCCCAAGTTCCTGGCATAGCTTGCCTCTATTTTTGTTACCTTTTTGGGGACTTTTTGGCTTTCCACCCTTCTTTCCCTTGCCCTTTTTACTACTCCCACATTTCTCAAACCATGCCTTGAATCTACCCTCTTTAGGCCTGGCAGCCTTTCTTTTTGTTAGGGGAGGACACAGGGAAAATTCAATTTCCACTTCAGGCCACTGAGACTGATCTGTAAGTGCTAGAATTGGAGTTGCATATGCAGTCTTGAATCTTGCTACTGAGTGATATTCGTGCAAATATGGGTGCATTTTTATCTTCGGTCGGGAGGCCAAGAAAAGTATGGCATGATCACATGGTTTCCTAGTGTGTTGCCACTCCAAACATGTGCAAGCATGCATTTCAGTGTTAACAACATGCCTTCTACCAGTTTTGGTATCTCTAACTTCAGCGCCCCAAACAGAAGATTTTTCAATGGATAAATGCGTAAGATTTCTGCTCCTGTTGACCACCTATTGTACCACCACAGGAAGCTTACCCCCTTGTAGACAATCCCCAATCCTTATTCTCAATTCCCACAAGTGCATGATCGTGATCCTGATTTGGTCAACCATGTCATGCACAGGCAAATTTTTTAACTTCTTCACCTTGTTGTTAAAACTTTCTGCCAAGTTGTTGTTGATATGATCACACTTGATGGCAGTGTTAAATTCTGACCTATACCATAATAGAGAATGGTAGGTGTTCACCCATGGACCAAACTCAGGGCATGCTGTCATTATCTTACCAAGATGATATGAATGTGTCTGTTTAGTGTAAGATCTTGCTGCTGGCGACATGCGACCAAATTCTTCACCTCTGAATTTTTTGATGAAATTCATCCACATATGGCCGAAGCACTCCCTCTGGTCACAATGAGGGAAAACATTCTTCGCTGCGTTTTCTAGCCCTTTGCATGCATCTGTGTGGACTGCCAAAGGTGACACTGGCCCTATGCATCTTTTCAACTGCATCACGAACCATGTCCACGAGACCTCTGTCTCTGACTGAAACAAGCCAATAGCAACAGGGAACATCTAGCTGTGTCCATGCAAGGCATTGCAAGCTGCCAATTGACCATTCCACTTTCCAGTCAAAAATGAAGAGTCTATGCTCAAATATGGATGGCACCCTGCCTTGAAGCCATCAATGCAACGCTTTAAATCCATAAAAAACTGAGAGAAAAGGACTCTTCCATCCTCTGTTACCTCGGTATCTATCTCCACAACACTGCCAGGTGACCTCTTCTCCACCTCTGCTTTGAAATTATAAAGCATTCTAAAAGTATTTGCCCAGTCACCATATAATTGTTTCATTGCCCTTTGTTTTGCCTTCCACACCGTGTTATACTTCACCTTAATGGGGTATTGCTTTTCCAAGTCTACTTTAAGTTTCTTTGCAGTAGTGTTTAGTTTCTTGGCTAAAATAGGAGTGATCTTTTCTGCAATCCAAAGTTGTGATGTCATGGTTGATACTCTCTGTGAACTTGTAATACAAGTATGTGGGTGTGGGATTTGATTCACCCTAATGGTACTTCCATCAGGTTGGCGTCTAGCAGATATGTATCACTTGCAAGGCTTGACACTTCCATCAAAACCTCTACATCTTGCATAAAACTTCTTTCTATCAGTCCACTTAGTCTTGGCATCAAACTCATGTTTGACTGCATAAGTCTTGAAACACATCCTAAACTCATCCATGTTTGGGAACAACTTTCCCACTGTAATAACATGCTTTTCCTTGTCATACACATTTACCAACTCATCATCATGTGCATCATCTGCATCATCTGCAGCATCTTCCATCAGTTGTCCATCCACATCTTCAGTTCTATCTCTGGTAGCATCAGTACCAATAGGCATACTAGATTCACCATCCTTATCCTCCTTATCTTCAATAGCTACTGGAATGCCAAAAAAATAGGCCATCTCAGTGTCATCCATTGGTGTAATGACTAAATCAGTTGGGTCATTTAATTCTATTGAATTCCAATCAACAGAAACAACCCTTGCAACACCATTAGAGCCCTCTTCTACATCAACCCGCTCAGGTAATACTGTCACTTCACCTGTACACATGGGCATTATCTGCCTCTCTAAAGCCCAATCATCATCTACCATCTATGAAGCTAACTTTGAAGGCACCAACCTTAGAATCTGATTTCAGATCAACAAGCTCTGCATGAAACATAGTCTGTTTGGTTGTCCAGCCATCTTGTTGATCGATTTCATCAACCATCTCTTCACCATCCTCAATTCTCACATACTCTCATTTCCAATTATCAAACCGTAACAATGCTACCTCTTGCTCTGGACCCCAAAAATGCTCTCCCCAATTTTTTCCACCATGTTCTTCATGGCATCCTCTCCCACTTCACAATTGTATCTTTCTATGTCCCGCATGCTACCATCACCTAGCTTCACCTTAGAAGGAAGAAATTCCACACTGAATTCGAACGTCCGAGCACCACCATCCCTGTTTGTCAATGGCGGGGCAGTGTGAGGTGAGCTAGCGGAAGCAAATGAGGCACAAATCGCATAGGTTGGAAAGGATGTTGTTGTCTCTGACGGCTCCATCTCGGTCAGCCCCCCTCCCCCCCCCACCCAAATCTGGATCAAATCGACCAAAAACAAAGGGAAACACAAGCGATGCGGTGAGATCTAACTAGAGACGGAGGAGAACATGATAGGGTTCCGGATTCACTCACTAGAGCCGCCGCCGTTGACGAGAACGAAAGCTCCGCCGCTGCTGTCACCCAAAACAAAAGCTCCGCCGCCGCCGCCACCGGCTCGCCACCGGGAACAAAGAGGAGGGGTACTCGTTTGGACAGACGCAAGGAAACGATTCACCTGATGAACTGATAAGTGGGGCTCGTAACTAGATGCACAGTCAAGTAGGGCCCGCATGTCTTAAACATATCCCGTTGACGACCATTTAAAACGCCCGAGTGGACCTTGGCTATTTGGGCTTCTAAAACGTCTCGCGAAAGCCATTTTCGTTAACTACGTCGCATTCTTTCCTATTCATCTCAAAGGTGTCGCACAGGAGCTATTGACCCCGTAAAAATGGTCTAGATTTTATGCTTCTACTTTCCACAGGGCGCTTGCGTTCCTATGGTTGCAACAACCTTTGCCAAATACTGCGTATGATATCTAGTAATCTGTAGATTCCAATATATCAAGATGCTGATTATTTGATTAATTTGCTCCCAGGTCCAATATAAGAAAACTACATGTGCTCTACCTTTGGTAAGTCGCTCAAAATAAAATAATACTCCTCCACTTGGTAAGCTGCTGCGTGCTTACAATAATCGATAATCGATCCCCGTCATTGCTTGTGTTTGGTACGCTAGCCAAGCCATCATCTAGCCGGCGACGATGGCGAGTCAAGAAATGGCAACCCAGGCCGTCCGCCGCCGGGTCGTCTTGTTCCCGTTGCCGTTCCAGGGCCACCTTGGGCCTATGCTGCAGCTAGCCGAGCTCCTCCGCACCCGCGGCCTGCTCGTCACCGTCCTCCACACCAACTTCAACGCGCCCGACCCCGTGCGCCATCCAGAGCTCGCCTTCGTCCCGATCCACGAGGCGCTCCCGGACGAGGCCACCTCCCCCGACGCCGACATCGTCGCGCAGCTCCTCGCCCTGAACACCGGCTGCGAGGCGCCCTTCCGGGAGGCCCTGGCGAAGCTGCTGCGCCTGCGCGAAGACGTCGCCTGCTTGGTCGTCGACGGGCAGTGGTACGCGGCGCTGGGGGCGGCGGGTGCGCTCGGCGTCCCCGTGCTCGCGCTCCGGACGGATAGCGCCGCCACGTTCCGCAGCTTGCTTGCGTTCCCTCGGCTGCGCGACGCCGGCTACGTCCCAATCAAAGGCAAGCGGTGCCAGTAAATCGAATCCGTAAACTTGGAGCGCGTGTATCGATGGATGCTTGTGAACCTTTTTTGTGTGTGTGTGCAGAGGAGCGACGGGACGAGCTGGTGCCAGGGCTGGAGCCGCTCCGCGTGCGCGACCTCATCCGCATCGACGGCAGCGACGTGGACGCGCTGTGCGGCTTCATCGCCCGCGTCGCCGACGCCGTACGGGCCTCGGCGTCAGGGGTTGTGCTCAACTCGTTCGACGCCATCGAAGCACCGGAGCTGGCCAGGATCCAGAGCGAGCTATCATGTCCAGCGTTCGCGGTCGGTCCGCTTCACAAGATTAGCCCGGCGCTGGCGGAGCACGGCCTGTACGAGCCGGACCGCGGCTGCCTGGCATGGTTGGACGCGCACCCGCCGCGCTCCGTGCTGTACGTGAGCCTGGGGAGCGTCGCTCGCGTCGACCGCAGAGTGTTCGAGGAAACGGCGTGGGGGCTGGCGGGCAGCGGCGTGCCGTTCCTGTGGGTCGTCCGGCCCGGCTCCGTCCGCGGCGGCGCCGACGAACTACCCAGCGGGCTCGACGAGGAAGCGAGGAGCAGGGGGAAGGTGGTGGCATGGGCGCCGCAGCTGGAGGTCCTGGCACACGAGGCCGTCGGCGCGTTCTGGACTCACTGTGGCTGGAACTCGACGCTGGAGAGCGTGTGTGTCGGTGTGCCCATGCTCGCGCAGCCGTGCTTCGCGGACCAAACTGTGAACGCGAGGTACGTGACGCACCGGTGGGGCGTCGGGCTGGAGGTGGGGGACGTGATGGACAGGGCCAGGATCGCGGAGAGGGTGAGGATGGTGATGGTCGGGGAAGAAGGGGATCGGGCGAGGGAGATGGCGCGTGAGCTCAAGCTGCAAGCAGACCGGTGTGTTGCTGCTAGTTTGGCCGTTGACAAACTCGTGCAGTACATACTGTCATTGTGAGTCGTCGGTTTCTGTATACGATTCTCCTCATGAATAAATAATCTCATCGGTGAATGTTAAGGGCATCTACACTGAACTGGGCTAATTTGAGCCCCGTATCCGTGCGTCTCTTTTGTCTATGCATACAACCATGGCCCGTGCTCCACACATTGTCTTCAGATTGCCGGTATATGAATGGTATAGATAAGGAGAGAGAAGAAACAATAAAGAATACACTTTAACTAGACTAGCAAAAGGACGAGTTGCAACGGAATAAAAAATAATCATAATCTTTAATGGCCATGACAAGAGTGTGCTGCATCACCTATAACATTTTGACGAATATTTTGTTCAATTTCATCAACAATTTTTAATATATGAACTTTTTAGAAAATACCATCAACATTTTCGATTTCCCTAACATTTGTTTTCAAAATGACGAACATTTTTCAAAATGCATACATTTTCTTTAAAATTATGGGAAATTTTTAAATATACAAACATTTCATATTTTATTGAATATTTTACTTAAAAATTCTCATTTTTCTTAATTCTCGGGACTATTTTTTAAGTAACATATTATTTAAAGGAGAAAAAACGAAAAGTTAAAAGAAGAAAAGAAAAACATAATTCAAAAACAGCCGGCACATGGGCCAACCCAATGGGTGCGCTGTGTTTTCTTTCGGCTTGCAGAGCGTAGTATAAGAGATTCCTAGGCCTTGAATCATTGTGCTCCTGAGTATCTTCAGTTTTTTATACTGTTCATTCTGATCATTTTTTAGTCTTTGTTGAAAATACTCGCACATTTGTGACATACGTCATGCTTCTCTTGGGGCTCGATTTCATAGATTTTCACTTACTTATTTTCCTCAAAGCTTGATTCTTCATTAAGGTGTACGGCATGACTTCTGCTCCTTCTAATCACTTTAGCTTGGTTTCTATTGAGATCATCATACTATGGTTTTTCCTTTATTATTTTCTGAACTGAAAACTTCTTCACTTGCTCATAGAGTAACACTACAAAAACACACGTAGTTACTTTGCAAAACTATGGAAGAACAACCAAACACCCACGCGAAAAGGTTACATGGTTATCCCTTTGGATGCCTTATCATCAGTTTTCATTTAGGTCTTGATTCCTCGAATATGGATTCATCATAATTTTTACTGTCCTCATGTTCTGATTCTTCGTCAGAATATCAACACGACATGTGTTCCTGGTCCTAGTCTTTATTGTATGCTTCATAGTGGGATTATCATCCTTTGAATGACGATTTAATTTTATGACATTTGGTGTCTTCGGAACAGGCTGGTACAAAAACATAACGAAATTTGTGTTAATTTCCGTACATGTTCATTATAAAAAAGTGCCATGCAAAAATAATATAGATCACTGTAGTACAAATATTATTGCGGGATATATTAGTACCAAAGTAATGAATTTTTATAAAATATACCTTGGACTTCTCAGATTATTTTTCACACTTGGGATAGTAGAAGTGGTTCCCTTTTTTTTGTATTTTCTTTGTTGCACTTGCGACACCCTGTGTATCCACTGATCCGATGATTGATCTAATCAATGTTTATGTACTATAGAACTTTTA
This sequence comes from Hordeum marinum, assembly GCA_022496015.1. NCBI lineage: Eukaryota > Viridiplantae > Streptophyta > Magnoliopsida > Poales > Poaceae > Hordeum > Hordeum marinum. The sequence continues at coordinate 28,620,228 of CM039676.1, forward strand.
ATGTCCATTGCAGGTTGTATTTGGAAAAAAGAAGGTACAGCGAAAGAACATAAACAATTAATAATGTAGACCTATTTTTCAGATTCATATGTAATTTCAACAATTGTCGAACGACAGAGAGTAGTCTGCAAGAACTTGATATTATGTTTTGTATACAATAAAGACACATAAAAATACTTAGCTTATTAATGCAAATACACACCTTTAAATTTTATGACAGTTGACGATGTTACAATGACATTCGGACGTCCGAAGGAATCTTCATCAATCTGGTTGACCCTTATTAACTGAATTGTCTACCATTATTTTTTTCATTCATGTATATTCCAAGAAACATACTTATTAGTGTCCATGGTAATTGTACTTACCTATTTTATTTTAGTGCCCTAACTCAACACAAAGCACAATATATCAAATCTTCAAAATCACATGGGTTGTCTGCATTTTTTTTCAATATGTCATGTGTAACTTGCTATGCCAATGACAACTGCAAACTAAAGTGGCGTTAAGATGCAAAAAATGTTGAAATTAATAATTTATAAATATAATCATATTTGATAACGAAATCTTCTTACCATCTCTTGTGGAAAGAAGTTTAACGCTACAAAACGTGCAGCTTTATTCTTCTATACTAATACGTTTGAGACCTTCCTGTTATGTTCTAAAAATTAATTATCTTGTCGTTTTCAAATGCACCAAAATTCATCGCACATTTAGCCTTAAATTTTACTATTATGTAAACCGAAGCTTCTTGAAGTAATGGCTCAGACTTCTTATACTAACAGTATGTTTCGTTTGCTATTATCATAGTGCCCTGAAACATTATACTGTAGTGAGAAGATGCCTCCGTATTTCAAATAACTAATATACGTAGTGGCCCATTTATGTTATAATTATATAGCTTTAGGAATAAATTGACCTCTTCATCAAGTAGTTTCCTGTAAGGCCAATAAGTTCATTGCTGCGGAAATTAATGGCATCCCATGCCCAATTACTTTGACCTTCATTTTCCGAGAATCCATCTCATTGTATCTGCAATGAAGATATCACACACCACTGTTTTAAAGAATCACAAAAGAATTTGAGCTGAAACGTTTTTTTGTTTTAAGATTGGTACTTCTTTTGTCTCTGCCAAATGCTAGACTTTAACTGGAAAGTAGTGGTTTGTAAGGAATAGAAAGTGCACAATACAGGGAAAGTTGTGCTCGAAATTTGGTGGCGCAGATTTGATTTAACCAACCGAACGAATCAAAGCTAGAAAGTAGACTGGGCGAGAAAGCAAAGAACGGACCTGAGACAACCTTCAGAACAATGTGAGATGTGTTGGTGTTAACCATTGTTGTTAAGTAGTTCATCTAGTTTATTTCCGTTTGAGTTTGTTGAGTCTAAGTCTAGTACAGCGATGCATGGCATCATGGTGAAGTGGATTGATGGATTAGCAGAGGTGAGGCCTGATCGTCAGTCAAGTGGACCAGGAGTTGTGAGTACATGCAAGTACTAATTAGATTTAGTCAAGAACTAACTTAGTGATCGTTCTGTTACTGTGAATCTGCATGCACCCGGGTAGTGTGGAGTCTCAGTAGCCAAGTCGTGATCAGATGGACGTGGAGCTAGAGAAGCGGATCATGGTGCCGTTGTGGACTAGCTCCTTCGTGGCAATGACTCAACGTGTGTGCGTGTGGATAGTGGCGAGTACAAATCGGAGCAAGCCTGTGTGTGGCTTGGCCGGTGCGTTTACTCCCCTTTAAAAGGGGTTGTAATCAGTTTGCTTCATTAAGCAAAAAGAACAAGAGAAAAAGACAGAAATGCGTTGCCACCAGAAGCTGTGTATGTTCTTGTGTGCTCTGTGTGTGTGCCCGCCTCAGTTCATCTTCTTCCTCCGGTAGGAACTTCAAGATGCACCTGCAAATATTGTACGTGAGAAGACTCTTTTATAGAATCCATCGAGAGCCCAACATTATTAACATGAACGATACAAAAAGATTAAATCTGAATTCAATTGAAAAGATATGGTCGACTCAACTAAAAATTGGCAAGAAAAAAATTAGAAACAAATTAGTGTGAGAAGATGAACCGGATCTAGATGAGAATTCAATTGATATGATATGGTCGACTGAACTATAAATTGGCAAGAATAAAAAAGAAACAAATTAGTGTGAGAAGACGAACCTGATCTAGATGAGGACATAATCTCGATGCAATAAGTTCCATGAGCACACCCGATCCATGCTTCAACTTGCACCAATTTGAGAGGGACATAGATATGTTTTCCCATCGTGAAAGAATTGTGGGCAGTAGAGATCGCCTGCCCTTAGATTGCAAACTCTCTTGGTTTCTGTTTTCCAGGAGTATCCTCGGCAGGCACATACATGGAAGGATCGTGGGGAGAAAAGTTGCCCTAATTATTGCTACAGCCGTGGGATTCTCATTTTTTTGGGGGGTAGAAACTACAGCCGTGTATGTATTATGTGCGTCCGAGAATAAAAAAATTGGCCCAAACATTAAGGCCGGTTAGCAGAATTGTGTGTACCGAATTGAGCACTGCTGCTATTTTGTACAACCGTAATAAGGACATGGGCCTTTGGAGCAAGTTTTTTTGGACAGAATATGAGTTGTGGATTACATGGGTTAATATGAACCGTAATAACTCGGTCGCACCAGATTAATGGCTCATAAATTCTAATTAACGTGGGAATTTTTAGAAAGTGTCTAATTAGTATAGGTAGGTATACATTATATTTCCTTGTTTGTAATAATCGTTTATTATCCATGCTATAATTGTATTAATTGAAAACTAAATACATGTGTGGGTATATAGAGAACACCGTGTCCCTAGTATGTCTCTAGTAGACTAGCTCGTTGATCAAAGATGGCTAAGATTTTGTAGTCATGAATATGAGATGTTATTTGATAACGGGATCACATCATTAGGAGAATGATGTGATGGACAAGACCCAAACTATAAACGTAGCATATGATCATGTCAGTTTATTGCTACAGTTTTCTGCATGTCAAATATCTACTTCTATGACCATGTCGATTTCTGTATACGATTCTCCTCATGAATAAATAATCTCATTGATGAATGTTAAGGGCATCTACACTGAACTGGGCTAATTTGAGCCTCATATTTGTGCGTCTCATTTGTCTATGCATACAAACCATGGCCCGTGCTCCGCACATTGTCTTCAAATTGCCGGTATATGAATGGTACAGATAAGGAGAGAGAAGAAACAATAAAGAATACACTTTAGCTATACTAGCAAAAGGACGAGTTGCAACAGAATAAAAAATAATCATAATCTTCAATAGCCATGACAAGAGTGTGTTGCATCACCTATAACATTTTGACGAATATTTTGTTCAATTTCATTAAAAAATTTTAATATATAAACTTTTTAGAAAATACCAACAACATTTTTGATTTCCCTAACATTTGTTTTCAAAATGACGAACATTTTTTAAAATGCATACATTTTCTTTAAAATTATGGACAATTTTTAAATACACAAACATTTCATATTTTATTGAATATTTTACTTAAAAATTCTCATTTTTCTTAATTCTGGGGACTGTTTTTTAAGTAACAAATTATTTAAAGGAGAAAAAACGAAAAATTAAAAGGAAAAAAGAAAAACATAATTCAAAAACAGCCCGCACATGGGCCAACCCAAACGGGTGCGCTGTGTATTCTTTTGGCTTGCAGAGCGTAGTATAAGATATTCCTACTGCCTGGGCTGGCCCAGGGGAAGGATTCCCCTGTGTGAAAAGTTTTTTGTCACTTATAGATGGCATCGGTGGGTAATATTTTGAAATTTGGGGCAATTTGTGTGACATACCACCAGAAGCATTAATGACTTCATTACGTACTGATATAGATATAGATATAGATGTAAAAATCGTGAAAATTAATTTTTGGTCAGTCGATTTTTGAGTCGTTGATTACTTCTTTAAGATTCATGTACTTGTTTCTTTGGGTTCCTTTGTGTGTTGTTTGGCCTGTGTTTTTTTGTACTCGCTCCATAATTAGGTCAGACAATTCTTTAAGGAACTGAAGCCTATTCCAATACAACATACCCTTCTTCTTTTTCTTCTTTTTTTATGTGTTATTTTTTTAGAAAAGTAGGACGCATCCCCGGCCTCTGCATTTGAGTGATGCATGCGGCCATTATATTTATTATTCACAAAGACTTACAAAAACAATACAACAGTAAGCCCGAAGCCACCATCTAGATGACACCTATCGCTACTTCTATCCTCTTGATGAAGGGGTGCCTAATGTCCGAGCCAAATACCAAACAGACATGGCATCAAAGCCTATCATCTAAAGCCGGATGTCCCATCCAAGCCACCTAGGCGGGACTGGGTAACACTCTGGTCCGGCACACTCATAGTGAGTACCACACACACATGCTGCAAGGGCCGTCACCTCCATCTTCCATCGATCCATCCCCAAAGCATATACTAACGCATCGACCTTGTCGGGCCTCTCTGCTTTCGACGCCACCATGACGCCAGACAATGTCATCCTCCTGCGCGTGTCCTTCGCCGCACATCTGAAGCCAAGCCTCCACTGCTCCACGTCGCCGAGACCCGCCGCCATGAACATGTAGAAAGAAACACCGCTCCACCGACTCGAGCCCGAGTGCATATCCAAGAATACCGCCCCCAAGGGGGTAACGGCACATGATTGCCGTTGTCATCCGATCAACTGATCTAGGGTTTCCCTTGGAGGTATTGGGTGGCGTTGGGAGCTTCACCTCGATGATGCCTTCATGAAGGAAAACGATGATAAGAGCATCGTCATCACCGGCTCCGGCCACCGACCGAAGACCAGGTTTTCACCCACATCCGTCCCAAGAAATCCACCTGACAACCTGTGCACTGTCTCGACTGCCTTCAAAGCCCCAGATCTAGCCACCTAGACTGGCGACCAACCGCAACAGTAGTGCCACCGTAGGAGCCCTGGCGCACAGATCACTGCCTGAGTGTGCCGCCACTAGATCTTGGGAGGAGGACTGCCACCCCACCTCTTCAAACCGCGAAAGCCGCCGAGATGAATCCCGCACGCTCATCACCGTCTCTGATCTGAACCAATCCGTAGCAAAAACCACCAGATCGCCGATGCAGATCCGCCTTGGACAGGGACTGAACCACGCCATGCCGCCGCGGAAAGCCCGAGCTTCACCCGCCGCCACTTTCTAGGGCCGCGGCCCCATGATCCAAACGGAACACCGCTGCTGCCACCGGACATGTTCCGCAGCCTCAGACAGGCCGAGCCGCCGGCCATCACGACCAAGGCCGCCATGACCCAGCGAGCCCAGCGAGCGGCTGCCACCACCTAGATTTTCCACGAAGCCCAGCCGCTTCGCCGCCTCCGCCCAGCATCACGCCGCCATCGTGCGTCATCGCGCCGCCGCGACGTAGATCAGGGAAGAAAACGCCCCGGCGCCATGGGTGACCCGCCTCACCCGATCTGGCGCGGGAGGGAAGGGGGCCTCCGCCGCCGCCGGCAGCCGCCCGGGGCTTCGCCCGACGACCTCCTCCAACGGCGGCGGAGGGGAGGATGGAGGATGTGCCCGACGACGGCGGGGTTAGGGTTTCCATCCGAGCCGCCCTAGCGGGGGGCGATGCGGGGGTGAGTATACTATTGGTGCTAAAGAGTCTTTTTTATGTGTTATAGCATTTGTTTTTTTCCTTTCCTTTATTAGTTGATTTTTTGGGTATATTTGTTTGCTAGTTTAGTGTAAATATATAATTATTCTTTGCATATTTAAAACGTGTAATGTTGGTGCAAAGTGTGTAAAAGTTTTTTTTGGTTTTCTTTCTTCTTAAAGGGAAATACTAACCTCACTAATTCATTTTCGACATTGTTTTAGTTTTTATTTAATTTTCATTCTACTTCAAGGGTAATACCAATCTCAATAATTCATTTATTCTCAGATTTTGTTCTTGCGAAAATTCCACTTTTATATTCTTTTTCTTGCTTACTTTATAAAGCAAAATATTTATGCCTATTATGTGCAATTGTCGTCACTGTTTGTTTTAGATTAGTTTTCCCATTTTCTTTCCTGCTAAATGCTACTGCATACCACTAATTCATTCTTCCTTAGAAATTTTAATTATTTTGAGGTTTTTTGTTTTTCTTTCTTTTTAAGGGGTGGTACTAATGCCACTAGTTCATTACTTCTTAGTAAACTTCTTTTTTGTGAACTTCCACTATTACATGTGTATTCTTGCATATTACAAGAACACAAGTTTTGTGTAAATAGCATGCAAAATTATCATCATTTTTATTTTATTGTTTTCACTCTCTTTCTTCTGAAAGATAAATACCAAGGCGACTATTTTATTTCTTCTTAGAAAATGTAAATTGTGTTTGTGTGTGTGTATGTGTGCGCACGCGTGTGTGTTTGATTATAAATGCAAGCTCCATTGGAAAAGTCGGTGCCTAGGACATGCTAGGTGATGGTAAACACCCCGCCTAGGACATAAATGAAAGTCTAGACAGGGCAAGCAAGAAATTGACTACCCAAACGAGGAACCATGTCATATTGCACTGATATGCCAAATGGGTCATATTCAATGGCAGTAGCTCATAGTTAACTTACATATAAGCACTAAATCAGTATCGATACACATAGAATAACAACAAATGAACACTCATAGTAAAAATTATATTAGTGCCTAGGCTTCGCCTAGGGTGCTTAAGCACCATCTAGGCACTAGGCGAAGGGCAACCGCCTCGCTTACGCCTACCGGTTTTCCTACCTTGAATGCAAGTACTAAATAATATGTTTAGATTATCGTAGAATGTAAAAAAATGCCCTATTATATCCTTATTCTTTGTGTATTTCTCATAGTGCAATTTAAGTGCAAAGTTGTGCATGGTTTTTTAGAGGTTTTTATTTTCGTTCTTCTTATAAAAGGTTTCATAATTTCTTAGAAAACTTCATTATTTTGAATTTTTTAGTTTTTATTTTCTTTGTTCTGAAAGGGTAATACCAATACCACGAATTCAATTTTTCCTATAATTTGTTTATTGTGTTTTAATATTTATTAGATTTTTTCTTTTGTAAGAGTAGTACCAATGTCACTAATCCATTACTTTCTAGAAAAAAAACGGTGAAAATTTAACTATTATGTGCTTTTTTTGCATGCTATGATAAAAAATATTACTTGTAAATCACACGTAGTTTTTATCCTTATTTGTTTCGAATTTTTATTTTCTTTCTTATTAAAGGTTAATATCGATGTCACTAATTATTTCTATCTTAGAAAACTTCCTTCTTACATAAATTCCACTCCTATATGCTTATGATTGCATATTATAATAATGTGCATTTTGTGTAAATTCTGTGTAATTTTTTTCATTATTTTGTGCATTAACTAATTCATTCTCCATTAGTAAACTTCATTTGTTTTGCTTCTTTATTTATTTTCTGCATCAATGGTTGTCGTTTTGCATTGGAAAAAAGTTATGTGCTTGTGTTAGTTTTGTATTAAAAAGGCTTAAGTTGTGCTACAACACTACACAAATTTGAGTAAAAGTTGCTAAAAAACTAAAATTGAGCAAGACATGTTTTGGTTCTTTCGATTCTTTAGAATCTATTGACCCAAATCCTAAAATCACGCAACTGCCCCATATCTATTCCTTCTTATCAAACTTCCTTTTTAGAAAATTCCACTATCATATGTTTGCTTTGCATCCTATTAAAAAATGCAATTTGTGTGTACATTTTGTCATTATTTGTTTATTTTTTAATTTCTTTTCTTCTTAAAGGTTATACAATGACACTAATTCATTTTCCCTTAAAAAACTTCGTTATTTATATTGTTTATTTCTTATTTAAGAATAATACTAATGCCACTAATTCATTATTTTGAAAAAAATCTTGCAAAATTTTCACTATTATCTGCCTATTTTTGCATATTCTAGATATACTAAACCTAGCTAGGTTCCTTTTTTCTTCTTTTTTTAAACTTTTTTCACCGTAAAGATTGGACCAATGGATGCTGACACGGTTTTTATTGGGGGACTTGGGCGTGTAAGTGTTGGGGTGGACCTGGCGATTTAGGCACATGCGCTGCATGACCCATCATAGGTTAGCCAAGAATGGCTGGTACGTGTTTCCTGCGGCATGTTTCTACCCATACAAGTACAAAGACGCGGTGTATCATGCAGGTCGGGTCTTCACGGTAACAGACCACGGGGATTGTTTCGTATGGGTTACATCTTACAGTATGCAAGGCAGCAAATTAAATCCAGTCTTCATGCAGTTATCTGTTACTTCAAATTTCCATTCAATGTTACATGTTATGCAAGAACGAGCCACCCTCCAATCAGAATCAAACTCCCAGGACTTGTCGTTCAGTGAGCTGTTACATGAAGACTTGTAACTGACATTGAGCACTTGGGACATAATATCCTATTAGTCCTTGTATAACGTCCAATCATTGGCGCCGGTGTTGGAGCTAGGATCTTCTATACCAGTCAAATCCTCAAGATGCGACCAGTTATTGCTTCATAATCAAAACATGAAAATGTGTAGTGAATTGAACCTCACCTTGACCACATGCATGTGTTCAGGTCTGCAATGTGAGCTATACCGTATGGATGACAACGCTATAGAGATATCCGTGATGCTATTTTGGAGCCTGCAAACACTCTGGAGAGCACTCTATTTTCGTTAGGGACAGGTACCCAATTGTCGAAAGAATGCCAACTTACGTGCACGATGACCTTGGCTTGCCGTTCATGAAAGATGGGTGTGTATTCACAATGAACCGCCGGATAACTAGGTGGGACGGACCGCTGCCTAATTTATGCCACTTGAACTTCGATGGGACTTCTTCATGCGGTATGGTACTAAGTAGTTGTCATAGATATTCCCGCTGCCCGCCATCTATGAGAAACGCCTGGGACTGGAACAGTGAATGCGGTGTTCATGCTTGATCTTTCGTGGCCACTCATAAGGCGTTATTCCTGCATATCCGAGACAACTTTATGTAACCCATAGACGTCTTTTTAAGTGTCGTTGTATGAAACAATTGTTAGCATTGCTTAACTCCCGTCTCCTAGCGACCACCGGCGGAGCTTAGGCAAGGCCCAATGGGCAATGGCCCACCCACCTCAGGAGCTTTTCACCACATTACAGCTAGCCCATGGGCCGTGGAATGACTAACCTCGCCCATCCAGCTTTTTTGCGCAAGCTCCGCCATTGCTACCGACACAGTTGTACATTAATTGCCCAAACCCCACCTCACCCTTCCCGGTTCAATTTTTGAGCTTCTCGTTGGCATACACGACTGAAGCACGCCAACCGTAAACTCATGTCATAATTACGATGTATGGTTGTAAGAGAGTCGAATTCGAGTGAGTTGAAGTTGGCTCAGCTCAAGTCGTATTAAAAGTCGAACGAGTTTAGACTGAGTAAAGCTCAAAGTCGAGATGTAGAACATGATTTATGCTCAGCTTGTAACCTTATAGAGTCGATCTCTAGCTAGTTTCGAGCTAAATGAGATGATAAACATAATAAATCTATGATGATTATTCCAATTAGATAAGGCTGAACACGACATAAGAAAATACTAAAAAATATTATTTCAATCAAGAAGATGATAATATAAAAAAGATTTAAAGTAGTTTGACTTATTCTCTCACAAACAAAAGTTTAGTATTAAAATAAGATAATGATTGACAACAAACATACAATTAGGAAAACAAATTATTGTCCAAAGACCATAATAAGGTCTAATTGTTCTTGGCGTTAATTAAGCTTCCATGTTAGCTAGTAAATAAAATGGCAAAAATGACGGACAACATATATGGTAATAAATTATCTTATTTACATGTAATATATGGCATGATCATTGAAAATAATGATATTATGTCGATCTATTGAGCTAAAATTGAACGAGCTAGTATTGGCTCAAGATTGGTTTGATTCTTGGTCGACCTGCACAGTGTTCAAACTCAGCTCGTTTATTTTTGAGTCAATCTCGAGTCGAGCTAAAAATCGAGTCGTTCTCGAGCAGCTCACAAGCCTCGAGCTTTTCTTACGGCCCTAAATGCATCCTCTCGTTGGCATACACGCGGAGTGAAAATACGCGTCTCGAGCACACAACTGTCACCCATGAGTAGAAATGACTGGTCAAGCACGCCAAACGAAAAGGCACATCATAATCACGATGAGTCCTCTCATTTCCATACGCGCCAATCATGCAGACGTCTATAAAGGCTTGTAAAATTGACTCCACGATTACTGCACATTCGTCCTCATCCTCTCCACACCCGTCAACACAAGAAGAACCCCCTTTCTTGTTCCTCCTTCGTTGCTTGCCATGGATAATGGGGCTCCTGCAGGGATCTCAAGTTCAAGAAATAACCAGGCAACATTGACCAAGGTAGCGGAAGCAGCAGAGAAGGCCCCTTGCATTGTGGCGACCTCGCGCTCAGGGAAAGACTCTCAGCACTGCATTCGCCGTGTAGCCCAAAATACAGGCAAGGGATGTAGTAAGCGCATTTGTAGCAGAGGAGAATAGTCTTTTGCCCATGGCGACATGCCGAATAAAGTCAACAAGCTAAAGGAGGAGATCGCAGGCTGGGAGAAGGTGCACGAGGAGAGCAATGCCTCGCTGAAAAAGGCGACCGCTCTCATGGTGGAACTGATGGATGGCAAGGAGAAGCTCTGCATCGAGCTCTACATGCTTAAGGAGCAGATAGCCAGAAGGGCGAAGCTGCACGAGGAGAGAAATGCCTTGGTGGAGAGGTTGTCCCCCGTCATCATCGAACTTATGGATGACAAGGCGAAGCTGACAATCGAGCACGGCCGGCTGATGGAGGAATCTCTCGCTCTTCTGAAGCAACATCGTGAGGACATGAAAGATCTCATCGCCGCTCGCTTCAAGAAAGCCATGCTCCGCCAACGTCATGAGGAGGTGAAAGATTTCATCGCCGCTCACCCTGAGAAAGCAAAGCCGGCCAATATCTCTGGAGATTAAGTAGATATATAGTAAGTAAGGACCCCGCTGATCATTGTCTGTGTCTTTCCTTCTTCATTTGCCGCATGTGGCCTTTAGAACATGTTGTTTATCATTAGCCTATCAAAGTTCAGACTTTACGATCAGGTGTTTATCCTACTATTAGGTATTTACTTAACCATTGTAGTAAGAATAACAGCCCAAAAGGAGTTCCACCACTAGAAATTAACGAAGAAACCTACGGCCAACACTCGATCTTGATTACAAAAGTTGTCACAACAACTTCATAACACAAAAGCAGGGAATACCATCATAGAATAGAAGATTCAACACCTAAAAAGCACACAAGAAAACTAGAATAACGCCTAAACAAGACCAATGTCCCTATCCTTCTCGAGTAGAACGACTTGGGTGATGCAGGGTGACATCGCTAGCAGCTCCTGCTCGCGGTCACTGGAAGCCAGCTAGTCGAAGACGGCGTCCAACGACAGAAGTGGATTCTGGTGATGAAGCATGAAGAGGATTCGCGCGACAATGGTAATGGCCGCCCGCACACCCTCCTTGTCCAGCGACACGTGCATCTTCAAGCGGAAACTATTCAGCTTGTCGGAGACATGGGTGAAGAAGGCGACTAGGTCTGGAAGCCGCAACTCGTGGAAGTCAACAGGGTGGACGAACAGATTTAGCCCGACAACCAGCATGGTTGCGCTGGCATGACAGTAGGCACCGTGCACCCGCAACATTTCATGCCAACAACATCTAGCAAGCGATTCATGTGATCCTGGGCCTCCAGACAACCGGCCTACTCGCGCTCTACCCGGATCACCAGTGTGGCAATCTCCTTGCCTAATGCAGTTGTTGCCTTCTCGCAGAACGACTTCGTGGCCGCAAGCAACTTGCTCTGTGCCTCTAGCCGCTCCCGAAGCCCCGCCGAGTCCCTCTCGTGTTTCTCTGTTAGCTCTGGCTTAAAGGCTCGGGTTGATGGCCAACGGACCTATCACAGCTCGCGAGTGAAGGCAGGGCACCCAACCTCATAAGGCAGGTACCAGCTAGCACTAGGCGCGGGGTTGCCAACATCCGAACCGTTGCTCTTGTCAGACTGACGGTGTGCTACTCGACACCACTCAATGGTGATGTGCGCGTCCTCCTTCCGCTGATCCTCCAGGACACACCTCTGGTCACGGCGATCGCGTGGGCCGGATGAATCCATGGATGCTTCATCGAGCTCGTCGATGTGTGGTGATGGTGGTGGCTGCCTCTGGGTTTGCTGTCGTGGAGGAGACTGCACCGTGGGTGTGTCCCCCTCAACACGATCACCGGCCCATGCCGCAGTCGCCGTCCGCGTATGTCATGACGGTTCCACATGCTGGGACTTGTTAGCTTCGACAAAGAAGATCAAGCTCTGGATTGTAGCTCTCCACTCGTCCATCTTGTCAGTCACCGGTGGGAAGTTTAGCAGCATCTGGACCCGTGCCATTGCTTCCAACATCGAATCTGGCATGGCGAAGGAGGTGGACCGTGACGTCGCCCGGCTCCTGATGCGACCAAGATGGCTGTCACCGTGTCCATGATGTAGAGGGCCACATGCTGGGGTAGCCTGACGTGGAGGAGGACAATCCCATGGGTTTGCAGCCTCGCTCGACGCTCCATCTTGTTTCGATCGTGGCGTGGACTCCGTGGCCGCGCCGGTGACGGGTGTAGCCGAGGGGTCACGGCTTGCTCCAGATTGTGCCCCGATGTGATGTCCACGACCGTCAGCACAGTGGGAAGGCGATGACTGGTTGTTTCCTCCGCCTGTGGCATCGGGGCCTTGTTCACTAGGGCGTTGTTGCTGTCGCTCCTCTCTGGTGTTTCCCGCTCCAACTTCAGTCGCGGGGGACATGACAGTGGCGCCGCCTGCGCCGACCGCGTTGCCCACGAGGCCTGCATTGCTCGCAACCCCTGCAGTGCTAACGGTGTGTGCGGCTGCATGCATTGGAGCCTTGGAAGGGGAAAGATGCGTGGACGCGCCGGACTTCTTCTTGGGAGCCATGGAAGAAGAAGATGATGATGAAGATCGATTCGCTGTTCACGAACTCAGGTTCGCAAAACTGACGCACCCCCTACGTGGCGCGCCAAAGATGTCAGGGCAAAGTGCACTCGATCACCTATGGGGTCGCAAGCCCCTTTGTGGTTCGGCGGGGGTGGGATCACTTGACGGAAAAGAGGAGATACACAAGTAGAATGTCGATCAGTAGTCCTGGTCGGGATGTGCCTTTAGTACCGGTTCCCCAACCGGTACTAAAGGGTCGGGACTAAAGGTCCAGACCTTTAGTACCGGTTGGACCACGGACCGGTACTAAAGGCCCACCACGTGGCTGCCTACATGGGCTGTTGGTGGAGGACCTTTAGTACTGGTTGGTGATACCAACCGGTACTAAGTGTTCTGTTTTTTTCCCGCTTTTAATTAGGTTTTAGTTTTCCTCTCTATTTATTTTGTTTTCCATTCATTTCAAATTTATTTTACGGTGCTACATACTGTAAACATTAATTACACAAGGTGATGCATATATATATATATGTAATATAATATACAATATCTCATACACATACAAATGGAATTACACATCCATATATATTCTGGACTTATAACTTAAGGCCCAAAACCCGGCCGGGACTAGCTAGCTAGTGCTCCGGATGAAACCTCAGTTTTCTACTACTGATTTGCTGGCATTATTGAGGCGGCGGTAAGTAATAGTGCTCTCCGTTTACATCAATGACATGTTGAAGAACAAATGCCGCAAATTCCTCTTGAAGTGCTACAAAGCGTTTCTCGGGTGAGAGCTTCGACATCATCTGTCAAACTTGGAGTTGTCTTTCACGTGATCCTCTGCGACATATACGGCCTTCGGTCTAGATGCGAATGTTCTCGCAGAGAAAGTATCCACATAAATTTGTCCCCTGTGGCTGCTTCGCGCACTTTGCAAAAGAATAGAATTCAATAAGATAATTAATAATCAAGAATGATAATGGTATTGAAACTAGAATTAAAGAGATGCGCGGACCTAGTACTACTACTTAATTACCTGCATCTTTTTCCACTTCAACTTCGGTTTCCATTGACGACCGTGATGGGTTTTTTCTATCATCTTTTTCCAAACACTACGCGGCAAAGAAAAAGAACGAAAGAGTTATTATAATTACTTTTGATATCAGAAAAAATGAAAGAAAGCGAGGTCAATAAAGATTGAAATTACCGTTCTATCATAAAATACAAGTCCATGTATGATTGTTCTAGTGTATCTAGTGAGTCGTACACTTGAACAAGTCCATGCGCGAGGATAATATTTAGGAGGATATAGTGGTCTCTACGCAGAAGTTTATATAATTAAGCAGGCATGCATATAACTCATCAACTACACTTGACAGCGAGCTAGTAAGCAAAAATAGAATTTGTAGTATACAAGAGAGTAAACACTCACCCCATGTTGTAAGGAAATATTATAGTAGATTTAGTATTCATTAGTGCCTCTAGAAATTTTTCCAAGAGATCTTCTGTGTCCTTGGCATAATGTTTTACCACATGACCATTAACGGTACTTGGGTCGATGAACCCAATGTCATCGATTCCCTCTTGTTTCAATTCCCACATCTTCAATCTGCATAATAGCATAGAAAAGAACATATATAGTGAGGATAAGCCAATGAACGATATCTTAGCTAGAGACTTAAATTATTAAAGATATAAATCACTTACAGACAATAGCAACTGATGAGAGTTTTGTCGATAGAGTCCATGTGGTATAACTGGAAAAGTTCTAAGAATTCAAGACATATGTCACATCCATTGTCGTAATGCTCTTTCCTTACTTTGACCATGACCGCCGTCTCCCCTCGCTTTGCTTCACGCAAGTACCAATCATGCAACCGTCGCATCACAGTTGGTAGTTCCTTGTACTGCTCGGGTGTGACAAGTGGTTTTTCGACGACATATTGCATTGCGTAGTCAGTTGCACTGTACCCGCGGATTTCCTCGGTGCCAAGGATTTGGCCAAGAGTGTGACCTGCAGCCTCTACTTCTTCGAGGTCGATTGGGTTGGCTTGCACGTCGACTAGTTGGATCGATTGCTTGCGTGGATTGGTACTCACCTTGAGCGGAGAGATCGATTGCTTGGATTGTTCTCCGAACTGGGGAACTGTTTTCCTGCTAGTAGTACCACCTGTTGTTGATGCCGTACTTCCTGACTTCTTCCTTGGGCTGGGCCGACTTCTCTGCTCACTTGCCTTCTGAATTTGTCGCTCATAGTCTGTCGGCATACGCTCGACATATGCCGGGAGTCGATCAATAAAGTGTTCCATAAAGTGATCTTGGACTTCCTTGGGTATTACCTCCTTTAGTCTTATACTTTAAGTGATTCTTCTTTTGATTGTGCTTTTGTGTGTTGAAGCATTTGTTTACCTTGCTGTTGAATGAATTGTATTGTGTTTATGCTTATTGTGTGCTCTTGTTTGATTCGTTAGATCATTCGGAGTGCGAAGCTTGTTATCTAGAGTCACTTGATTACGAGGATCGTCAACAAGGCAAGTCACTTTGACCATGTATACCTATGTTTTATTGCATTAGTTCTTCCATCTCCCCAATTGCATGCAAAGTAGGTAAATTGGAAACTTGGTTACTTGTTGTAGTATCATGTGGTAGGTACCCCACAACCCTTTGACACATTTGGCCCCAGGAAATGTTGATTTACATTTTGCTATGCTATTAGTAGACGGGGTTGGTTGTGTGATTCATGAGAATTGTGAGTTAATAATTTCAAGACCTACATGATGATCAAGTCTTCAAGACTCTGAGTTTTCAACATACCTCTGGGTGGATGATGGTTGAACGGCGCCCTGGAGAAACAAGTGGTTAGCCTAGATGATGCTGGAGAAGTGCCAATATTCATGCAGAAAGGTCCACCCAGGCACAAAGAGATGGATGGATGCTTCAAGACCCAAGGCTCACCTGCACAGCCACAAGAGATATGGGCTCTGGCTTGGTTGGATATCGTGGTGACCCTGGACAGGTGGTGCTACGAGATGTAGAAGAACGGTAGGAAAGGATGGGCACCGACAGAGTCTCGGGGAAACCCTTTAGAAGACCATGTTTTGGTCATCCGTTTCTCAAACACCATGAAGTGCGAGAAATCCAACGGAGGCGGTCAAATCTTGTGGGGAACGTGTGCAAAACTCTGCAGAGTACCCAAACCTAATCGATTAGCCGTGTCCACGGTCATGGACAGTTTGAGCCAAAGGAACTGAAACTATCTAGAACTCTCAACACAACAAATTACATTGATGTGGGTATTCTTAATGTCAACTTGGGTATGAGAGTTGGTTGGTGGAGCCATCTCATTAATCAACCAACATTGTAGTAATTATGCTTTTGCCCTCTCTTGTTGTAGGAAAAAATTGGCTTTATGCAAAAACTTACTACCCCACCTGCCATATATACATATAGAGTAGATGATTACTTTACCCCTCTTTTGTGACATTGCCGGCATATTCAATATGCTGACCTATACGGCTGCAACGTATCATGTTGCAGAGTACTTTTCCAACCAAGAATGAGGATACGCTCTACGCTCGGTGAGATGCCCTTGGAGTCAGATGGACTCAACTACCTATGGAGCTTCCGCAAGACTTTGGTTTAGTTTATCTCATGAGTTGGCCTTCCGCCACTTTATTGTAATCCTTATTGTAATAAAGGACTCGATATGAGATTTCGATTAATTAATGCTGTGTGATTTTCCTTTGATATATACATTGATGTACCGTGTGTGCACTAGCATGATCTTAGGATGGTATAGAAACACTGGAGATTCGACCTTTCAGGTCGGGTCGCTACAGAAATGGTATCAGAGCACACGCTGACTGTAGGACGTAACCTCTAGGATTGGAAAAGCCTTAGGATTTATTTATCTTTTGTATTTATAATTATTATACTCTCATCTACTCGTTTCTGACTTCCCTCCGATTTATTTCAAAATTTATAGATGGCCACCTTCATCCCAGTTTTTATCACAGAGTTTTGTCAGCCTGACGCAACAATGCCCTTTGGCAAGGAGCTGATGAGGATCGTCAGGGACGTAAGGATTGCTTTGCCGAGTATCACTGGGACTCCTATCATGTCTTTTCCACAAGACGGACGCTACAGGATCGAGGTGCACATCCCCGGGAAGACCTTTGGAAATTGTAAGGAACCCATCGACTTCAAGTTTGTGGCACCCAGCTGGATACTTGGGAGAGACATGGCCATTCATCGTGCCCTTGGACGTATTCAGGAGGAATACAGAGGTGGAACCATTTCACCAGGACTCAGCGTGGTTTGTCACAGGGATGCCAATGGAAATATCATAACCACTCCCATTGAAGACACCACCATTTCCTATATCTAGACTTTGGAGACGCACATCAGGACCTTGGAGCTTCGGGTACGTGCTGACACGAAGACAATCAAGAGGCTGATGAACCGCGAGATTGACCTCGAAGCTGACTTACGGGAAGACAAGTAAGAGCATGAGTATGAAGTGAAGGATTTCTTAGAGAGGATTGATAAGCTGAACACTCGCATTGCAACTCTGGAGGAACAAATGGACATGGGTGAAAATCTTCATCCAGAAGGAGACATGGCTCCCTTGATCAGCAACGATGATGACTATGAGGAGAGCACCACCGGAGGAGGCCACTTCACCATGTACTTTTGAGGAGAACTTTAGTTATGCCCCATGTATCTTCATTTTCGTCGTTAAAGCGTAGGTCGATGCTTAGTTTGATTTGGAGATTTGTATCTCGATGTTTGAAACTTGAGTTGAATAAATGAATGAGTGTTTGGTGTGATATGTTTGTTGCATTGCATATGTGTAGTGAATTTCCTTGTAGGTCATTGTTCTATTCTAATACTCACCCCTCTAAAAATCAGCAAGATGCCTCCGCGACGTGAGCCCGACTTCACTTTCCCGACAGAACTCACCCAACTTCTCCAACAACAGAATGTTGTGATGCAACTGTTGATTCAAAACCAGACCAACAACCATCCTCCACCTCAAGGCGACAACCTCACCCGTTTTCTGAGACTGAATCCCCCAACTTTCTCCAGCAGCACTGAGCCCATTGTGCAGATGATTGGCTCCGGAAGATGGAGAGGGAACTCACCACCGCAGGATGCACTGAGGCTGAAAAAGTGCGCTTTGCCGCCCATCAACTGGAGGGACCAGCAGCTTCATGGTGGGAGAACTACACCACCACGTACCCCATTGCTGGTGTGACTTGGGAGAAGTTCAAGCAAGCTTTCCGCACCGCACATGTCTCAGCTGGAGCCATGAGTCTGAAGAAGCGTGAGTTTCACAACTTACGCTAGGGGAACCGTTCCGTGGCCTAGTACGTGGATGACTTCAGCACGTTGCCTCGTTATGCACCAGGAGATGTGGCCGATGATGCAGCCAAGCAGGAGAAGTTCTTGGAAGGACTCAATGATGAGTTGAGCGTGCAGCTGATGGTGGCTACTTTCAGCAACTACCAGGAGCTGGTAGACAAGGCCCTCATCTTGGAGGGGAAACAGCAGCAGATCAAGAACCGCAAGAGGAAGTATGCACAGGGGAAGTCTACCTATGGAGCTCATCAGAAGCCCCACTACACCCCGTACTCAGGAAATACCGGATCAGGGATCGATAAGTATGGAGGACACACTCATCCCGTGCACAACCATGGAGGTCATAACCATGGAGGAAATGGGAATAATCGTCCCAACAATGGCAGCTTCAAGAATGGTAATGGAAGTGGGAATGGCAACCAACACCGTCCCGCTCCAGCTCAGAAGGATCTGAACCATATCACATGTTTCAAGTGTCAGAAGACAAGGCACTTTGCCACTGAATGCCCTCAGAACAAGCAAGGAAATGGAAACGGCAACAACAACGGCAACTCCGCAGCTAAGAAGCCAAATCCTTTTCCTCGTGCTCAGGTGAACCACCTTGATGTGGAAGAAGTCTATGATCAGCCCGAGACTGTGGTTGGTAAGTTTTTATTGCATTCACGTCCAGTTATGGTACTTTTTGATTCTGGTGCAACTCATTCATTCATATCAAGTGTAGTTGTGGAAAAGTATGGTTTACCCACCAGAACCCTTAGTCAGCCCGTTAAGGTCAATTCCCCAGGAGGTATGATGATGGCAGGGACAGGATGCCACGCCCTGAAACTCCACATAGGAAACCATGTTTTTCCTACCGACCTCATCGTATTAGAATCCTAGGGATTGGATGTAATCCTAGGCATGGATTGGATGACCAAGTATGAAGGAAACCTTGATTGCCCCAGCAAGTCTATTTCACTCACCACTCCAGAGAACAAGAGGATTAAGTATGTATCCCAACGCACGTAGATGAGTGCTCGGTTAAATTCCCTCAC
This sequence comes from Hordeum marinum, assembly GCA_022496015.1. Taxonomy (NCBI): domain Eukaryota; kingdom Viridiplantae; phylum Streptophyta; class Magnoliopsida; order Poales; family Poaceae; genus Hordeum; species Hordeum marinum. The sequence goes on from CM039676.1 coordinate 28,639,635, forward strand.
AGGAGTTGTTCAGGAGGAAGTGCCGATTGTACAAGACTTTCCAGATGTACTCCCGGAGGAATTACCAGGCATGCCACCAGACAGGGAGATTGAGTTTCTGATAGAGCTACTACCAGGAACAGCCCCAATTCCCAAGAGACCCTATCGGATGCCCGCAAATGATTTAGTAGAAATCAAGAAGCAGATTAAGGAGCTATTGCATAAGGGATATATTCGCCCAAGTTCTTCACCTTGGGGAGCCCTAGTTCTTTTGGTGGAGAAGAAAGATAAAACCTTGAGAATGGTGGTCGATTATTGTGCATTGAACGAGGTGACTACCAAGAATAAGTACCCTCTGTCGATGATTAATGACCTGTTTGACCAGCTAGTAGGCGCCAAAGTATTCTCCAAGATCGATCTTCGATTAGGGTATCACCAACTGAAAATTCGTAAACAGGATATACCCAAAACAGCCTTCACCACCAGGTATGGCTTATATGAGTATACAGTCATGTCCTTTGGTTTGACTAATGCTCCTGCCTACTTCATGAATATGATGAACAAAGTGTTTATGGAATATTTGGACAAGTTTGTCGTGGTGTTCATCGATGACATTTTGATATTCTCCAAGAGCGAGGAAGAACACAAGGAACACTTGCGTTTAGTTCTGGAGAAGCTTAGAGAGCATCAGTTATATGCCAAGTTCAGTAAATGTGAATTTTGGCTGACGGAAGTCGGATTCCTTGGACACATTATTTCCGGAGAAGGAATAGCAGTAGACCCCGCTAAGGTTGAAGCAGCCACTCAGTGGAAGTCACCCACCTCAGTTAAGGAGATCTGCAGTTTTCTTGGACTTGCCGGATATTACCGGAGATTCATTGAGAATTTCTCAAAGATTGCCAAGCCCATGACAGAGCTATTAAAGAAGGAGTCTAAGTATATCTGGACTGAGGAATGTGAGGCCAGTTTCCAGGAGTTGAAGAAACGTTTGGTCACAGCCCCAGTGTTGATACTGCCAAACATTCGGAAGGACTTCCAGGTTTATTGTGACGCATCACGTCAAGGACTTGGAGGAGTACTCATGCAGGAGGGAAAAGTTGTAGCTTATGCATCCCGACAGCTACGACCCCATGAGTTGAATTATGCCACCCATGATTTGGAACTAGCAGCCGTAGTGCACACACTCAAGACCTGGAGACATTTCCTTATCAGAAATAGTTGTGATGTGTACACTGATCATAAGAGCCTGAAGTATATCTTCACGCAGAAGGAGTTGAACCTCAGACAGAGGAGATGGTTAGAGTTAATCAAGGACTATGACATGAGATTGCATTACCATCCAGGAAAGGCAAATGTTGTGGCAGATGCTTTGAGTCGGAAGAGTTATGTGAACACACTCATAGCCGGAGGATTACCCCAGGAGTTAACCAATGATCTCAGAGAACTTCGGTTAGAGATAGTTCCACAAGGATATGTTGCCACACTAGAGATTTAGTCAACCTTGATCGAACGAATTCGTGAAGCCTAGAGATCGGACAAGGAGATAGCTGAGATAAAGCAGAGAATGAAGGAAGGAAAGGCTAAAGACTTTCGAGAAGATGAACAGGGTACTCTATGGTTTGAGAACCGAATCTATGTGCCCAATGACCCAGAGCTCAGGAAGTTGATACTTCAAGAAGCCCACGATTCACCATACTCGATACACCCAGGCAACACCAAGATGTACCTGGATTTGAAGGAAAGTTATTGGTGGACAGGTATGAAGAAGGATATTGCCGAACATGTTGCGGTATGTGATGTTTGTCAGCGAGTAAAGGCGGAACATCAGAAACCAGCAGGGTTACTCCAACCTTTGCCGATACCCGAGTGGAAATGGGATAAGATTTGTATGGACTTCATCACAGGACTACCTAGGACCCGTTCAGGATATGATTCCATCTGGGTAGTGGTCGATCGTTTGACCAAGGTGGCTCATTTCATTCCAGTGAAGACCACCTATACCAGTGCTAAGTTAGCCAAGATATATATGACCAGGTCGTATATCTGCATAGAGTTCTGAGGTATCATGTCAGATAGATGAACACAATTTACCTCAAAGTTTTGGCATCAGCTACATGAAACTTTGGGTACAAGACTGGAGTTCAGTACAGCTTTTCATCCGCAGACCGATGGACAGACTGAGAGAGTCAACCAGATTCTGGAGGACATGTTGAGAGCCTATGCGCTAGACTATGGGTCCAGTCGGGATGACAACTTACCTTACACAGAGTTCTCGTACAACAACAGTTATCAGACCAGTCTGAAGATGGCCCCTTTTGAAGCTTTATACGGAAGGAGGTGCCGAACACCATTGATGTGGGATGGTGTTGGAGACCGAAAACTTTTTGGTCCCGATCTTAACAGAGATTATGAAGAGAAGGTCAAGCTGATTCAAGACCGACTCAAGATAGCTCAATCCAGGCAGGTGAGTTATGCTGATAACAAACGCAAGGAGGTGACATATGAAGTAGGGGATCGAGCATATCTTCGTGTGTCCCCACTTCGTGGAATCAAGAGGTTTTGTGTTAAAGGAAATTTAGCACCCAGATTCATAGGCCCCTACAAAATTCTGGAACGTAGAGGCGAAGTTGCATACAAGCTGGAATTGTCGGAAGGACTGTCCGGAGTTCATGATGTTTTCCATGTTTCTCAGCTGAAGAAATGCCATGCTGAGATGGCTGATATTCCTTTGAGAGACACAGTGCCCCTAGAGGTCATACAACTTGACAGTGACCTGACCTACGAGGAGAAGCCTGTCAGAATCCTCGAGACTACCAACAAAGTTACCCAAAGCAAGACCATCAAGTTCTGTAAGGTTCTATGGAGTCACCACACCGAGGAAGAAGCCACATGGGAACATGAAGAAGATCTTCGTAGAGACCACCCGCAACTATTTTCTAGCCAACCTGAATCTCGAGGGCGAGATTCATCTTAAGGTGGGTAGCTCTGTAACATCCCAAAATTTCATTTTGGAATGTTATGAAATATAGCTATGCATCATCATCATTTTGTTGGAATGTAATGAATTTGTTGAAGTGCTTCTTTTGATTTTTCTGAAAGGCCATTTCTATTTTCGCATGTATTTGTTTCACCTATTTGAAAACCTTTGGAAATGTTCAAAGAAAGAGGGGAGTAACATGACACTCCACACCAGGGGCATCTTGGTGAAATATTTGAGCAATAAAACCAGGGGGTTATTTGAAAGTTTATCTCAAAAGGATTTAAAAATCAATTATGCATTTTCTGAAAATAAATTTTAGAAATATATTCAATATGACAGAGGAAAAATGTTCATTAAATAGCATTAATTCTCCTGATCATTTTGATATATATATTTCCTATGTTTGGAAATGTTTTGAATGCATTAAAAGAGTTTTTAGTGCTCTGGAAATAGAAAAGGAAAGTATTTAAACCAAAACGGGCCGGCCCATCGTCTTTAATTCCCGAAACAACTCCGGGTCGGTGTAGCGACCCGACCTGAAAGGTCGAATCTCCGGTGTTTCCGTACCATCCCAAGATCATGCTGGTACACACACGGTACATCAATGTATATATCAAAGGGAAATCACACAACATTATATTAATCGTAATCTCATATCGAGTCCTTTATTACAATAAAATTTACAATAAAGTGGCTGAAGGCCAACTCATGAGAATATCTAAATCTTGCGGAAGCGTCGAAGGTAGATGAGTCCATTTGACTCCAAGGGCATCTCACCGAGCATAGAACGTGTCCTCACTCCTGGTCGGAAAAGTACTCTGCAACATGATACGTTGCAGCCGTGTAGGTTAGCATATGGAATATGCCGGCAAAGTCACAAGAGAGGGGTGAAAAGATAATCATCTATTTCTACATGCAAATATGGCAGGTGGAGTAGTAAGTTTTTGCGAAAAGCCAATTTTTCCTACATCAAGAGAGGGATAAGCAAAATATTACTAAGTTGGTTGATTAATGAGATGGTTCCACCAACCAATTCTCATACCCAAATTATTAATACCCACATCATCATATTAATTGTGTTGAGGTTTCCGGAAGTTTCAGTTCCTTTTGGCTCAAGTCGTCCATGACCATGGACACGGCTAATCGATTAGGTTTGAGTACTCTGCAGAGTTTTGCACACGTTCCCCACAAGATTTGGTCGCCTCCGTTTGATTTCTCGCACTTCAGGGTGTTTGAGAAACGGATGACCAAAACATGGTCTTCCAAAGGGTTTCCCCACGACTCTGTCGGTGCCCATCCTTTCCTACCGTTCTTCTACATCTCGTAGCACCGCCTGTCCAGGGTCACCACGATATCCAACCAAGCCAGAGCCCATAATGACTTGTGGCTGTGCAGGTAAGCCTTGGGTCTTGAAGCACCCATCCATCTCTTTGTACCTGGGTGGATCTTTCCATGTGAATACTGGCCATCTCCAGCATCACCTAGGCAAATCCACTGGTTTCTCCAGGGTGCCATTCAACCATCATCCACCCAGAGGTATGTTGAAAACTCGGAGTCTTGAAATCTTGATCATTATGTAGGTCTTAAAAATTAACTCTCTCAACTCTCATGAATCACACGACCAACCCCGTCTACTAATAGCATAGCAAAAGTAAAAAACAACGTTACCCGGGGCCAATGTTGTCAAAGGGGTTGAGGGGGTACCTACCACATGATACTACTACAATGTAACCAAGTTTCCAACTAACCTATCTTGCATGCAATTGGGGAAGATGGTAGAACTAATGCATATAAAACATGGGTAAATCATGATCAAGGTGACTTGCCTGATTGATGATCTTCGTACGTGAGTTACTCTAAGTAACAAGCCTCGTACTCCGGATAATCTAACGAAGCAAACTAGAGCACTCAATAAGCATACAACAAAAAAAATAACTCACATCATTCAGCAAGGAAAATAGTAAACAATCAAGGCAAACAATGCACAAAATCACAAGCAAGAAAACACACAAAATTTTGTTTACTGGAAAATGATTGTTAAAACACTACTATCATAACAAAACTATTTTGTAATAACAAAACACTTGTTGACAGCAAATAAACAATAAAATATTTTATTAATGAACAGAATAAAATCAATTTAATTTTGTTGGGAAAACTTTAGTAAAGTTTTTAAAAGTTTTGATAAACACTATGTGAAACAACTATAGTTTTACTAACAAAAGAGCAAAACAAAACTTATTACTTATTAGCAAAAACATGTTTTTAACAGAAAAGAATTTACAAATAAACTTGTCTTAGATAACAGAGTTAGATTATATAAAACTTGTTGAAAGAAAAACTATTACTAACTAGTTCTTTAGTTCAAATTAACCCTATTTGAAAAGAAATTGTGATTCCTATATTAACAAAGAAATAAACTAAACAATTTTATATTTTTATTAACAATAAGTAAAACACTAAATGTTTAATCAACAGAACCTACTAAACAAATTAAAACTAAATCTAAGTTAAACTAACTAAAACTAAGTAAATAAAACTATACTATAATACTAGGCAGATTCTGTTTATAGCTAAAACACTAACAATAATCATCCTAAAAATCCTCAAACTAAACATGGTGATAGTGCTAACCAATATCAAACAGTAGCAAAAAGATTCATTTCAAAATCTATTTTCAAACTCTAGTTATTCAAATTTGAAGTTTTTAAGCAAATTTGATTCAATTCAAATTTTAGAGTTCAAATTTAAAATTTAAAAGTACAGGGTGAAACTACATGAAAAATGTGAGCTATTGCAAAAAGAATCCACTCAAAACATTAAACAGATTAAAAGATATCAGCAAAACAAAATTTGAACTCACTCTGTTAACTAAAACAAAAACAGAAAAGAAAACTAGATATGCAACGGCCAGGGGGCTACGTGGCGCTTTACTATTGGTTGGGGGCGTGTGCGCACGAGTGCTAGCGGGCGGCCGACCGGACCGAAGAGAATACCGGTTCGGAATTAATTCCGATCTAATCTAAGACGTTGGTTTGCGATCGAACAGCTACAGAGTGGGAGGGGGAGCTCACAAAGAAGGGGTCGCCGGCGAGGGGATTCTCCGGCGAGTCCGAGACGGCGAAGTCATCGGGGTTGGTGCTCCGGTGGTCGAGGGAGGTAGCGGAGTGGTCCAGGCGACGGAGCTTGACGTCCGGCGTCGATTGGTGGCAACGGTGGGGCGATAGGTGGACGGAGTCGACGACAATGGCGATGGGGAGGTCCGGTGATGGTGGCAACTCCGGCGACGAGATGCAGCAGCCTTCCGGCGAGGTAGGAGAGGGCTTTGGGGGGCAATGGATGTGGGGACTGGCCAGTACTTATAGGGGGTGCGGGGAGCGAGAGGGAGTGATGGGAGGCAAGATCCGCGGGAGGGAGAAACGGTCGGCGACGAGGTCCGACGACAGTGAGAGGGATGACCGCGCGGGTCTTCGGGCGGTCGGGGTGGGACCCGGTGGCAGCGAGAGGGAGAGAGATGAATGCACGTCGGTCGGCCGGCTCGAAGTTATTTCGCGAATAAATGCCCGTGGGCCGGCCCGTTTAATACAGAAACCGTTACCGTTTTCTTTTAATGATTTTCTAGAGCGTTTCAAAAACATTTAAAGCATTCAAATCATTTCTAAATATAGGAGTATTATATATCAAAATTAACAGAATAATAAATTCTATTTAATGAACATTTTTATTCTGTCATTTGAACACTTTGAAAAAAATAATATTTTCAGAAATTGCCTAATTGTTTTTGAATCCTTTTTGCAAATATTTTCAAAATAAATCCTGGTTTTTATTGTTCAAACATATCACCAAGATGATCCTGGTGTGGAGTGTCATGTTACTCCCCTCTTATTTTGAACATTTTACCAAGATTTCAAATAGGGGAAAGCAACTTAGGGAAAGTAGAAAGGGCTTTCAGAAATTTGGAAAGAACATTTCAACAATACATGTATTCAAGCAATGATGCAGATAGATGCATAACTATATTTCATAACATTCCAAAATGAAATTTTGGGATGTTACAGTCGGCCACCGACACGCTAACCATGCCCCCACCCTCACTGATGCGCGGGACCCACCGTCCGACCGCGGCGTCAGCGCGGTCATCCCCTTCCCCACGCTCGACCGCCGTCGCCGGAGATCCCTCTCCATGGATCTCGCCTCTCGTGCCCTCCCCGACCACCGCACCGCCCCCAGATAAAGCCAGGCCTCTCCTATCTTTGTTCCACACCCGAAACCCACTTTTTCCCTCATCGGAGCGCTGCCCCAGCCCTCACCGGAGTTCGGCAGCCAACCGAACGTCCCCAAGCTCGTGCCCGTCGCCACACTCACTCCCAGCCCCATCCGACGCCACCAATCGACGCCGGCATATTCAATATGCTGACCTATACGGCTGCAACGTATCATGTTGCAGAGTACTTTTCCGACCAGGAGTGAGGATACGCTATACGCTCGGTGAGATGCCCTTGGAGTCAGATGGACTCAACTACCTATGGAGCTTCCACAAGACTTTGGTTTAGTTTATCTCATGAGTTGGCCTTCCGCCACTTTATTGTAATCCTTATTGTAATAAAGGACTCGATATGAGATTTCGATTAATTAATGTTGTGTGATTTCCCTTTGATATATACATTGATGTACCGTGTGTGTACCAGCATGATTTTGGGATGGTACAGAAACACCGGAGATTCGACCTTTCAGGTCGGGTCGCTACAACTACATTCACTTTAAATAGGGCACCATCTAAATCCGTTGAGATGACAGCATATGAATTATGGTTTGATACAAACCTAAGCTGTCATTTCTTAATGTTTGGGGCTGCGACGCTTGTGTGGAAAATGTTTTCACCTAATGAGCTCAAACCCAAAGCGGACAAATGCATCTTCATAGAATACCCTAAGAACCGTTGTGTGAACCTTCTATCTCAGATCCAAGCATAAAATGTTTATTGCTAAAACTGGGTCCTTTCTCGAGGAAAAGTTTCTCTTGAAAGAATTGAGTGGGAGGAATATAGAACTTGATTAGGTTATTGAACCTCTGTTTCAACCAGAGAGTAGCGCAGCGCAGGAAGTTGTTTGTGTGAAGCCTATGTTAGTTGAAGAGGAAGTTAATGATGATGATCATGAAGCTTCGAATCAAGTTACTATCGAACTTCGTAGGTCAGCAAGGACGTGTACTGCTCCTGAGTGGTGTGGCAACCCTGTCTTAGAGGTCATGTTGTTGGACAACGATGAACCTACGAACTATGGAGAAGCGATGATGGGCCCAGAAACCAAGAAATGGTTAGAGGCCATGAAATCCGAGAAAGGATCCATGTATGAAAACCAAGTATAGACTTTGGTGGACTTTCTCGTTGGACGGCAGGTCGTTAAGTAAAAATGGATCTTTGAAATGAAGACAAACGCTGATGGTAAATGTCACCATTTGTAAAGCTCGACTTGTTGCAAAGAAGTTTATGACAAGTTCAAGGAGTTGACTGCGATGAGACTTTCTCACTCGTAGCGATGCTAAAGTCTGTTGGAATTATGTTAGCAATTGGTGCATTTTTCAATTATGAAATCTGGTAGATGGATATCAAAACGTCGTTTCCTTAACGGTTTACTTGAGGAAAGGTTGTATATATACAACCAAAAGGTTTCGTCAGTCCTAAGGATGCTAAAAGGTGTGCAAGCTTCAGTGATTCTTCTATGAACTAAAGCAAGCATCTTGGAGTTGGAATATACACTTTGATGAGGTGATCAAAGTTTTTAAATCTATACAAAGTTTATGAGAAACTTGTATTTACGATAAAGTGAGTGGGAGCACTATAGAGTTTCTGATAAGCATATGTGGTTGACATATTGTTGATCGGAAACGATGTAGAATTGCTGGAAAGCATAAACGGTTGTTTGAAAAGAGTTTTTCAAAGGAAGACCTGGATAAAGCTACCTAATTGTTGAACATCAAGATCTATAGAGATAGATCAAGATGCTTGATGACACTTTCAATGAGTACATACCTTGAGAAGATTTTGAAAGAGTTCTAAATGGATCAGTCGGAGAAAGAGTTCTCGCCTGATTTGTAAGGTGTGAAGTTGAGTGAGACTCAAAGCTCGACAACAAAAGAAGAAATAGAAAGGACGAACGTCGTACCCTATGCCTTAGCCATAGGCTCTATATAGTATGCCATGCTGTGTACCACACCTGTGTGTGCCTTGCCATGAGTCCGTCAAGGGGTATAAGAGTGATCCAGGAGTGGATCACTGGACAACGGTCAATATTATCCTTAGTGACTAAAAGACTAAGGAGATGTTTTCTTGATTATGGAGGTGATAAAGAGTTCATCGTAAAGAGTTACGTCGATGCAAGCTTTAACACTAATCCGGATGACTCGTAGTAGCAATCTGGATACGTATAGTGGAGCAGCCATTTGGAATAGTACCAAGTGGAGTGTGGAGCAGTGTTTACGGTTTGACATAGAGATTTGCAAAGTACACTCGGATCTGAATGTCGTAGACCCATTGACTATAAGACCTCTCTCACATGCGAAGCATGATCGAACCCCAGAACTTATTGGGTGTTAGATTCATAACAATGCGTATCACATGGTGATGTGAACTAGATTATTGACTCTAGTGCAAGTGGGAGACTGTTGGAAATATGCCCTAGAGGCAATAATAATTTAGTTGTTATCATATTTCCTTGTTCATGATAACCGTTTATTATCCATGCTATAATTGTATTGATCGGAAACTCAGATACATGTGTGGATACATAGACCACACCATGTCCCTAGTATGCCTTTAATAGACTAGCTCGTTGATCAAAGATGGCTATGGTTTCCTAGTCATGGACATGATATGTCATTTGATAGCGGGATCACATCATTAGGAGAATGATGTGATGGACAAGACCCAAACTACAAACGTAGCATATGATCGTGTTAGTTTATTGCTACTGTTTTCTGCATGTCAAGTATATGTTCCTATGACCATGAGATCATGCAACTCACTAACACCGGAGGAGTGCTTTGTGTGTATCAAACGTCGCAACATAACTGGGTGACTATAAAGGTACTCTACAGGTATCTCCGAGGGTGTCTGTTGAGTTGGCATGGATCAAGACTGGGATTTGTTACTCGGTGTGACGGAGAGGTATCTCAGGGCCCACTCGGTAATACAACATCACAACAAGCCTTGCAAGCAATATGACTAAGTGTTAGTCACGGGATCTTTTATTACGGAACGAGTAAAGAGACTTGCTGGTAATGAGGTTCAACTAGGTATGGATATACCGACGATCGAATCTCAGGCAAGTAACATACCGAAGAACAAAGGGAACATCATACGGGATTAACTGAATCCTTGACATAGAGGTTTGACCGATAAAGATCTTCATAGAACATGTAGGAACCAATATGGGCATCCAGGTCCTGCTATTGGTTATTGACCATAGAGGTGCCTCGGTCATGTCTACATAGTTCTCAAACCCGCAGGGTCTGCACACTTAAGGTTCGGTGATGTTTCGATAGTATAGAGTTATGAATGGTGGTGACCGAAGGTTGTTCAGAGTCCCGGATGAGATGCTGGACATCACGAGGAGCTCCAGAATGGTCCGAAGGTAAAGATTCATATATAGGAAGTCCTATTTTGGTCGCCGAAAAAGTTTCGGGCTCATCGGTAGTGTACCGGGAGTGAAAGTAATGTACCGGGAAACCATCGGGAGGGGTATTTTGACCGAAGAGGATACATGGGCTGTGGGAGATTAAATACCAGCCCTTAGTGGGCTGGTGGAAGTCCCACACAAGTCACATGCGTCTGGGAAGAAAAGCCCAAAGAGAAAAAGGTGGAAAAAGGCAAAAAGGCAAAAATAAGGAGGACTCCTAGTCCTACTAGGATTGGAGGAGGAATCCTCCAATCCCACTAGGTCCGGCCGACCCAAGGGCTGCCTCTTTCGCAGCCAAGCCTCCTCCTCTTTCCTCTTATATATACTGGAGGTTTTATGGTTTTTGGCACCAGATTTTAGCCACGTGCTACCCGTTCCTCTAGTGCATAGTTTCTCCTCTAGATCAGATTTTTGCAGTGCTAAGCCGAAGCCCTGCCGGAATAGCTCCACCACCATGTCCGGAGCGCCGTCACGCTGCCAGAGAACTCTTCTACCTCTCTGCTCCCTCTTGTTGGATCAAGAAGGCGGAGATCATCATCGAGTTCTACGTGTGCTGAACGCGGAGGTGTCGTCCGTTCGGTGCAAGATCAGAAGGATCATGATGAGTTCGCGAGACGGATCGTGATGAGTTCGCGGGACAAATCGTGATGAGTTCGCGGGACGGATCGTGATGAGTTCGCGGGATGGATCGTGATTGGATCGCGGGAGGGATCGTGATGAGATCGCGGGACGCTCGGCGATTTGGATCGCGAAGATGTTCGACTACACCAACGCGTTTCTTAACGCTTCCCGCTTAGCGATCTACAAGGGTACATAGATCCACTCTCCCTCTCGTAGATGCTCATCACCATGGATAGATCTTGCATGTGCGTAGGAAATTTTTGTTTCCCATGCAATGTTCCCCAACAAGAGCACCATTCATTCACCAATGCCTCCCGACAACCCATCTTATCCGCACGCCATCCCGGGGGCACCTAAGTTAGTAAAGAGAAATTTGAGAGCTACGCCTACGAATCAAAGCAAAGGAAACTAAGTACAAGGCCTTAAGAGTAGGTAATTACCTTCATGTACTACTCCTTGTGCAAAAATGTTCGGCAGGATGATGACTTGGACTTCTTAATATGTTGCGAGGCATAGTAGTCTCGAACAGCATGTATCCGAGCCCCATGCCGTAAGTTCTATGGTAGGCGCCTGCACTCGTAATCGATAAGATTTGCCGCAGACTCCTCGTATCCCTCCTCACACCTGTAGAAGGTCTGCAATCAACAGAGACCACTGATTAGTACAATAACTAGCTATTGTTGATTTTTAATTGTGTAAAGGAGAAATTACCCAGAACTTCCTGATGACCATGTCGGCCCTCGTGTGGCACAACACACCGTCGATCATCTCCTTCGGCGGAGTCGGGGCAGCCAAGTAGTGCTCCCATTTCAATCCCACCTCTTCTTGCTGACCCTCGCCGAGCAACGTGACAAACCCCGGGAAGTCAGGCCATAAAATCCAACCTTATTTTGGAAAGATGTGTTTCTTGGAAGAATTATCCTTCATATGTGCCTGGGTTAATGTGAGGTTCATAATCATCTTCACTGAGGGGAGGTGGTCTAAAATATGGTGGCACGTCATAAATGAAATCCCAACCATTCAGATTTGGATCAGTTTGGCAAGCCCACGGTTGATAGAAAACTTGGGTCGCCTGTTGAGCCATAATATAGACGTTGGGAACATCTAAATGGGTGCTTTGTTTGATTTCGACTAGCCCAATATGTTCATAAGTCCTTCTAGTCTCCTTCGGCTAGAACCAATAACATTCGAAGACAACGACGTTTGGTCTGTTATCACCAATGAATATAAGTTCATAAATTGCTTCAAATCTTCCATAATACTCGACACCTCCTTCACCGACAGCGGAGACACAACAATTTGTAGATTTTCGGTCGACCATAGATAGCACTTTGCCAAAAGTACGAAAACGATACCCGTTGATGTCGTATTTGTCAAATGAACGGACCTTATAGTCAAAATCATTAGCGACTTGTCTCAATTCGGCATCCATAGACTCTGAATTAGCCTACAACTTTGATACGAAAGGATTGTTTCATTAGCCGCAAACTAGACGAAGAAATGAAATGGTCTAATGGAAATTACCGTTTGGTTGAATCAAGAGATGAAACCGGGATAGCCGCCTCCATGCTTTGCTATAAGCCCATACTCTTCGATGGAATCATTTTGGATCACCGCTCCATTCGAGAATTTGATGATGTATCGACTGTATCACATATCCGAGAATAAGAGTGGTTCAAAGGAATTAGAAATTGCGAAACAATTTACCGAGAACTTATTCAATGTACGGCCGCACTTCTGTTAGGTTGTTGAAGATATACAACGAAATGGTCCGCCATTCTTCGACATCCAACGTTATTGCTTTCGAAGCACCGGCTAGTGCGAGCTTCCCTTGGGATAGGTTGAGGTTGGATCGAACTTTTTCACGGTCGCCATCATTGTACTGAGGCTTCGGATTATGCAAATGACGATTCTTGGCTTCATAGTGTGTTGTCATGAAGTTTGCCGCCTCCTCAATAATGAATGCATTGGCCATCGATGCTTCTATTCTATGTTTATTTTTACATTTTGCTCGAAGCGCCTTTTGCATCCTCTCAGTTCCAAAGCACCAACGATTTTGCATGCCCCCCCAATCTTGCCTCGGTCGGGAGAAGCAAAATCAAATGTTGCATTGGATTAAAGAAGCCCGATGAAAAGATTTTTTCTAACTTGCAGATCAACTCTGGCGCCAACTCTTCCAGTTCATCTAGCATGTCAGGCGATAGTTCTTTCGCACAAAGAGCACGGAAGAAGTAGCTCAGCTCTGCTAGTACTAGCCATTCATACTTAGGGATAAAGCCACGCAACATCACTAGCATTACCCGCTCAAGCCATATGTGCCAATTATGACTCTGGAGACCAAATATTTTCAATTTGTCAAGACTCGCTCCCCTCTTTAGATTCGCTACATACTCATCAGGGAACATCAACTGCGTTTTCACCCACAAGAGCATTTCCCTCATAGATGGACTTCCAAGATTGAACCATGCCTTTGGCTTCCTCTATTTCTTCTTTCCTAACGGTTTTCGCATGTTTTGTAACGGACTATCACATAGAGCCTCCTGATCGACTCTGGCCTTAGGATTATCCTTTGTCTTTCCCTCTATGTCGAACAATGTATCAAAAAGGGCTCAGCGATATTCTTTTCAGTGTGCATCACATCGATGTTGTGTGGGCAAAGGAGGTCTTTAAAGTAAGGCAGATCCCACAAGCATATCTTGTGAGTCCAGGCGTTGTTCGTATTATACCCTTTGAAATACCCTATACGTATAGGATCCGTCTCAAGAGCGTTTATCTGATCCAGGGTCTGTTGGCCTGTCAATGCAAGTGGTGCAGAGTTTTTGACAACTCTGCCTTTCATGAAATTCTTCTTTTCTTTTCTGAACTTATGGCGAGGATCTAGGAACTGGCTATGCAAGTCGAAGCAAGAATACTTGCGACCTGTCTATAGCCAACGGAACTCAAGAGCTGCCTTGCATGTGGGGCACGGGAACCTTCCATGCACACACCAACCAATGAATAGCGCATACGCCGGCAAGTCATGCGTCGAGTACATGTACCACACATGCATTTTGAAGTTTTTTTCAGAAGCGGCGTCATATGCCTTAAGCTTCTTGCAATTCATTCTTAAGCGGCTGCATATACACATTCATATTATTCCCCGGATAGTTGGGCCCCGGAATTATCAATGTCAAGAAAATGTTCTTTCTTTTGATAAAATCTCCAGGGGGGATTGAGTGGAATGACAAATACAGGCCAACAACTATATTGGGTTGCCGTCATACCAAACACTTGGAACCCATCCATGCTGATGGCGACTCGAGGATGCCTTGGATCTGCTGCTTTATCCTTATGTAATGCATCAAAGTGCTTCCATGCAAAAGCGTCTGAAGTGTGTCACAACATCGGATTCTCATCTGCATCTAGTTTGGTTCTTTTGCCAGATTTATGCCACATCATCTGTCTGGCCGTCTCTTCGACCATGAAAAGACGTTGAAGTCTTGGTATGATTGGAAGATACCGAAGAACATTAACTGGGATTTTGGTCTGACTCTTCTCACCCATACCGTTGTCTACCACAACATACCTGGAAGACATGCAAATGGGACAATAGTTCAAGCCCGCATACTCAAGCCTAAATAAGGCACATCCATTCTCACAGGCATCTATCTTCTCATAGGGCATCTTAAGCGCACGTAGGATTTTGTCCGACTAGTATAGGTTTGCTGGCAATTCATGGCCTTTGGATAGAAAGCGTCCAAATATTGTCATCATCGCATCGTAGCATTCTCTGCCTAGGTTGAACTAAGCCTTCAGAGCCATTACTTGCGCGATGGCATCCTGCTGACAAAGCTCAGTGTGCTCATGGAGAGGACGTGATGAAGACTCCAACATTTCATAGAAGGCCTTTGCAGATTCCTCCATCTCATCATCCAAATCCCGAGCATAATCAAAGTCTTGCACCATGTCTTCGATCCCGGTACCATGCTCATCGGTGCGATGACGAACAACCTCACCTTTGGCACGTTGGGCAGACTTACCATGAAATCTCCACACCATATAATCAGGCGTAAAACCCCACTTCTGCAAGTGTTTACCCATTTCATCTTGTGTCCACTTTCTATGGTTGTCGCACCGGACACAGGGGCACCAGGTTATTTCTTGGCCATTTGCAAATGCGGCGCTCAGAAACCCCTTGGTTTTTGTTAACCATTAAATGGTCATTTCTTTTTGACTAGGGTGACCGGTGTACATCCTAGCACGATCACTCATCTTGCCTACCTACTAAACACACGAGAAATATATATATAATTCATCATCTATATGCATCCGCTCATAAGGTTTGTCAGTTTTATTACGTCCATGCAACCTACAAGCTAATAGGTAGAGATAGGTCCTAATCCCACCCGAGTATGTGTAGATTGGGTTCGTTTTCCCATGCTCTGCTCCAGATCCGATGCAGAATTTTGGCAGCACATCCCCGTTGTTCTCCTGATACACATCTCGACAATAAGCAGAGAGGATGTGTACCCAGAGAACAATAGGGAGGCACTGACGAAATTCCACATCGGATCCGATGCTGAGCATACAGGAAAATGAACCCAATCTACACATTCTCGGGCTGTCCATGGATAACGTTGGACGATTCGAAAGGACGGCAGTTATAAATATGCAAAGACATGCATATCTATAGATGTCGCTCTTTCGAACAGGAGATGCATACTGGTCACGCATACTAAAGATTGAAGACACCTATAGCCAGCAAGTTTCATCGGCACGAAGACCGGAACCGAGCAAATTAAGGGGGCCGGGGGAGGAGATGTCATTTGTGCTCACCCACGAACGCAGCAGGGGAGCTCGTCCAACGCACGGGGAGGTCATTGAACAAATTCACATTCAAATTCACCCGATCAACATAAATATGATGTTTTTATAACAAAATCAGAAAATACGTGATCTAACTCATAATTTACAAAACTATGACCTCCTCGGCCTCTGGAAGGCCGAAGAGCACCTTTTCGGTCAACATGAGTGTCGGGGTCGGGGTCCGTGGCGTCAGGAGACAGTGACGTCGGGGGTTAGTGGCGTCGGCGGTCGGGGGTCGGGGGTCGGGGGGGTCGGGGGTCGGGGTCGGGGGTCGGGGGTGTCAGGGGTCGGTGGTCGGGGGTCGGTGGCGTCGGGGGTCGGCGGTCAATGGTGTCGGGGGTCGGGGGTCGGTGGCGTCTGGGGTCGGGGGTCGGGGGTCGGTGGCGTCTGGGGTCGGGGGTCGGGGGCCGGTGGTGTCGGGGGTAGAGGTTAGTGGCGTTGTGGGTCGGTGGCGTCGGGGGTCGGAGGTCCATAGCGTCGGGGTTCAGTGGCATCATGGTTCAGTGGGGTCAGTGCCGTCGAGGTCGGGATGCCGTGTCGGGGTCGAGGTGCCGTGTCGGGGTCGGGGTGCCATGTCGGGGTCGGGTTGTTGAGTGTTGGGGTCGGGGTCGGGGTGCCGTGTCGGGGTCGGGCTGTCGGGGTACCGTGTCGGTGTCGGGGTGCTGTGTCGGGGTCGGGTTGAGGTGTCAGGGTGTCGGGGTGTCGTTTTCTTCTTCTTCCCATCTTCTTCATTTTTTCCCTCCTTTTCCTTTTCTTCTTCTTCCTCTTCTTCCTTTTCTTCTTCTTCTTCTTCTTCTTCTTCTTCTTGTTCTTCTCCTCCGCCTCCTCTCCTCTTTTTTCTTCTGTTTCTTCTTTTTTTCTCTTCTTCTTCTTCTTCTTCCTCTTCTTCCCTCTTCTTCTTCTCCTCCTCTCCTCTTTTCTTCTTCTTCTTCTTCTTCTTCTTCTTCTTCTTCTTTTTATTATTCTCCTTCTCTTCTTCTTCCTTTTCTTATTCTTCTTGTTCTTCTTCTTATTTTTTCTTCTTTTCCTTCTTCCTTTTTCCTTTTTTCCTTCTTCTTTTCTAATATGTTAACTATCTAAAACTATTTATTATCTTAAAAATATCTAATATGTAAAATATCAAATATTTATCTAAAATTATATCTAATATCTAAAACAGAAAAAAAAACGTAAACACAGAAAAAGGGGGCGGCAGTGGGGCTCACCGTGGGTTGGTAGGCGACGAGGCGGAGCCGGGGCTGGCAGGGGTGGCGACGGGGCAGCGGGGCGACACTCCTCAGGGGCGGCTGGGCGGCCGGCCGGCGGCTAGGGCGGGGAGGCTCGAGAGGGGGGACGATGCGGCGGCGATGGGGCGGGGTTGCAAGGAGGGCGCGGTGACGGGGCGGGGTGGCAGGAAGGGTGCGGCGAGGCGGCAGTGACGGGGCGGGGTGGCATGGAGGGGACAACGACGGGGCGGGGTGGCAGGGAGGGTGCGGCAAGGCAGCGGCGACGGAGCGGGGTGGCAGGGAGGGGGCGGCGACAAGGCGGCGGTGGCGGGTTGTGTGTGTGCGTTTGTGTGTGTCTATGTGTGTGCGTGTGTGTGTGAGAGAGAGGCGCACGCGGGGGGAGTGGGGCCGGGTTTTGGGCGCAGGGGTAGCTGTTAAGTCAAACCCCCTCTTTGCCGCTTGCTGGCATACGATAAAGAACTCTTTGCCATCTACCAGCATATATCAAAGAGGGTGCCCGTTAGCTAGTCGACGGCATGCCCCGGTGGGGCCCCCGTACCCTCTTGGTCGTCTGCTAGCAGACGACAAATAGGCAGCAGACGGCAAAGAGGTGACCTAGCCAATGTCGTACCCCCGTGGGGCCCACCAGGCTCTTTGTCATTTGCTATTTTCCTATTTGCCATCAGTTGGCGGATGACAAAGAGCCATCTAACGGCAAATAATCTATTTTCCGTCAGCTGGCTCTTTATCGTCTGCTTTTGCAAAGCAGACGGCAAAGACTCTCTTTGCCGTCCGCTAGTAGACGACAAAGAGTGGACTGATGGCAAATTGCCAGATTCCAGTAGTGAGTGTCAGTTCACTCTCGGATCAGCCAACCAACTAGTGGTTGTGGGGGTGGCTATTTATAGCCAGGGTGCAACCTGACATGATAAGACATAAATGCCCCTAATTATATAACCGTTATGTGGATATGATGATTGGGGACAGCTGGCCCTAAGCACAACAATGGTCGGAATTTCGAACTATAAAAGTCCTTAGACTTATCATATTCCTCACTTGTAGGCAATTCGCACTCGCGAAATCCTAACTCCTCAATCAGACCAATTTCATCAGAGACCAGAAGAACTTCGTCTTTATCAGTGAAGAACTTGACTGAACTATAACAGATTTCCAAAGGCTTCACTCGAAGGATTGGATAGGTTGAGGCTCTTGAGTTGAGCATCAGTTAGAAATTTTCCTGAGTATTACCTTAGCCCCCTTTAATAGTATGGTGTTTCCTATGACTCAAAAAAAAGAAATGAAACTACGAAAACAAAAGTCTTCACGCTTCATAGTCCTCGTTCATATCTTCAAGGTCACACCAACTTCTTCATTTTCAAATTCTTCGGGGAATACCAAAGTCTTCACCAAAGTCTTTAGTTGAAGACATTCATTTTTAGGGGTCGATAATATCCAAATATATCAAACTCCTCATTGACTTATAGAGCCTGTGTACACTTACAAACGCATCAGTCCCTTAACCTATAAGTCTTCAGTACACCAAAATCACTAAGGGGCACTAGATGCACTTACATGATTGAATTGACAACTTAGCTGCTAATACTCGAGAATATTCTTTGGCACCCCTTGTGTCAAATCAATAAATTTGGGTTGAATACTCTACCCTCAAAAACTATTGTGATCCCCTACTCTTGTGGGTTATCAAGACCTTTTTCTGGCGTCGTTGCCGGGGAACATAGCTCCATTCTCTGAGTCACTTGGGATTTATATATGTTGATCACTATGAAGAATATGAAAGACCCAAAAACCAAGATCTATCCCTCTACTACGAGTGGACGTAAGGAACTGCCATCTAGCTCTGCACTTGATTCACCTTCTGTTATGAGTAAATTTGTGACACCACCACCTGCTATTGATTCTAATATGTCACAAGTTATTGATGATGCCACTTATTCTATGCATGATGCTTATGATGATACTTTTCTTTATAATATTGTGCCACTAGGTGAATTTCTTGATGAACAAATTACTAGATTCAATGCTGAAACTGATGGTACTTCTAAAACTGATGAAATTATTGAAACTGAAAACTATGAGACACCTGTTAGACCTAGTTCTCCTAGATATGAATTGCCTAATATACCTAAGGGTTATGTTATGGAGGGATATGTAACTAGGGACTTTCTTGCTTGTAAGGATAGAGAAGATCTTAAGAAATTGCTATGCAAGTGGAAGGAAAAATCTTTGAATCTAGAATGCAGTATGATCCGAAGTTTGCTACTTCACCTATCTTTGTTATTGATAAGGATTATGAATTCTCTTTTGATCCTGAGTTAATCACTTTGGATGAATCTGATCATTTCCATGGTTATGAATCTGAAACTATTGTGGCACATCTTACTAAATTGAATGATATAGCCACCCTATTTACTCATGAGGAAAAAACTCAATATTACTATATTCTTAAGTTGTTTCCTTTCTCATTAAAGGGTGATGCTAAGATATGGTTTAATTCTCTTGCTCCTGGTTGTGTGCGTAGTCCCCAGGATATGATATATTACTTCTCTGAAAAATATTGTCCTGCCCATAAGAAACAAGCTACCTTGCAGAAAATATTTAACTTTGTGCAAATTGAATAAAAGAGTCTACCACAAGCTTGGGGAAGCTTCTCCAATTACTTAATGATTTGCCTGTTCATCCTCTCAATAAAATGGAAATACTTGATATCTTTTATAATGGACTAATTTATGCTTCTAGGGACCACCTAGATAGTTGTGCTGGTTGTGTTTTCAAGGAACGAACTGTTGAACAAGTTGAACTACTATTGAATAATATACTGAGCAATGATAATGATTGGACTATTCCCGAACCACCTCCAAAGCCCACTCTGAAGAAGAGAGGTATTCTATTCCTCACTCCTGGAGATATGCAAGAGGCAAAGAAATCTATGAAAGAAAAAGGTATTAAAGCTGAAGATGTTAAGAATCTACCACCTATTGAAGAAATACATGGTCTTGATAACCCGACACATGTAGTAGAGGTAAATTCTCTCCATAGATTTGATGAAGGTGATATTCCTTATAATAAGTCTGCTAGGCAATGCTTGGATGAGTCTGATAACTTTGTTGTTAAGGAAGAAAATTTCAATTCTTATGTTAGTAGACAATTGAAACATAATGCTTACATGCTTGATCGCTTAGGTGATTATATAAGTAGAACTATTAATGATCTTAAGCTTATTAGTAAACATGCTTCCATGGTAATTACTCGTGTAGAACAAGTACTTAAGGCACAAATGATTTTCTTAATGAGAGGAATAGTAAGAACAATGATCATTCTGTTAGAGTCATGACTAGAGGTGGTAAGATGACTCAGGAACCTTTGTATCCTGAGGGCCATCCTAAGAGAATTGAGCAAGATTCTCAAGGAATTAATACTGATGCACCTAGTTGTCCCATTAATAAAAGGAAAAAAGAATGATGAAAGGACCTTGCATGCTGCTAGTGAACTTGTTATAGATACACCTGAAAACCCAAATGATACTTCTGTTTCTCATGCTGAGACACAATCTTGTAACGAACATGAGACTAATGATAATATTAATGATGATGTTCATGTTGATGCTCAACCTAGTAATGATAATGATGTGGAGATTGAACCTGCTATTGATCTTGATAACCCACAACCTAAGAATAAAAGATATGACAAAAGAGACTTTGTTGCTAGGAAGCATGGTAAAGAAAGAGAACCATGGGTTCAGAAAGCCATGCCCTTTCCTCCTTAACCATATAAGAAAAAGGATGATGAGGAATTTCAGTGTTTTGTTGAAATGCTTAGACCTGTCTTTTTGCGTATGCGCTTGACTAATATTTCGAAAATGTCTCCTTATGCTAACTATATGAAAGCTATTGTGACAAATAAAAGAAAGATACAGGAAGCTAAGATTTCCGCCATGCTTGCTAATTATACTTTTAAGGGTGGAGTACCAAAGAAATTAGGAGATCCAGGAATATCAACTATACCATGCTCCATTAAGAGAAACTATGTTAAGACTGCTTTATGTGATCTTGGAGTTGGTGTTAGTGTTATGCCTTTCTCTTTATATCGTAGACTTGATTTGAATAAGTTGACACCTACTGAAATATCTTTGCAAAGGGTTGATAAATCAACTACTTTACCCATCGATATTTGCGAGGATGTGCCTGTCATAGTTGCAAATGTTACTATCCTAACGGACTTTGTTATTCTTGATATTCCCGAGGACGACAATATGTCGATCATCCTTGTAAGACCTTTTTGAATACTGCATGGGCTGTTATTGATTGCAACAAGGGAAATGTCACTTTTCGTGTTAATGGTAATGAGCATACGGTGCACTTTCTGAAGATACAACCTCAAGTTCATAGTATCAACTCTATTGAAAAATATTCAACGATTATTATTGGAGGTTTTGAATTCCCTCTACCTATTGTCAAGGAGAAATATGATATATTTATTGTTGGGGATATGCATATCCCCATTGGGGTAACTTAGTGTTATTCGAAAATTCTCCAGTTTTATGACTACTTGAAAGAAGTTGTTCCATCTGAGTCTACCATACCTACCTATATGTGGTATTCACCTGCCATTCCAAATAAATTTGCATGTGCGAAACTCTAAACCTTCAGATAATATTTTGTTTTGTATGCCTGAATCGCTCATGTAGCGACTAGGGGCAGTCAGTATCTTCCATGCCAGGTGGCTTATTCTCACGATATGTGTTGATTTGCTATCATTCACGATAAAGTGGCTGGTATTCGGGATGCCTAGTCCCATGCTCAAAATCAAATCAAAATATAATGAAACAAAACTCCCCCAGGACTGTGTTTGTATGGACGGTACCCGTGGATTCGACTAGTTGTGGAGTGTGTTTGATTGGTGGAGGGGGAGTAAAAACTTTATCATTCTGTTTGGGAACCGCCTATAATGCATCTAGCATGGAAGATGGTGAAATCTCTTGGTCATTATTGTTGGAAATATGCCCTAGAGGCAATAATAAATTAGTTATTATCATATTTCCTTGTTCATGATAATCGTTTATTATCCATGCTATAATTGTATTGATTGGAAACTCAGATACATGTGTGGATACATAGACAACACCATGTCCCTAGTATGCCTCTAGTAGACTAGCTCGTTGATCAAAAGATGGTTAAGGTTTCCTAGCCATGGACATGAGATGTCGTTTGATAACGGGATCACATCATTAGGAGAATGATGTGATGGATAAGACCCAAACTACAAACATAGCATATGATCGTGTCAGTTTATTGCTACTGTTTTCTGCATGTCAAGTATATGTTCCTATGACCATGAGATCATGCAACTCACGGATATCGGAGGACTGCCTTGTGTGTATCAAATGTCGCAACGTAACTGGGTGACTATAAAGGTGCTCTACAGGTATCTCCGATGGTGTCTGTTGAGTTGGCATGGATCGAGACTGGGATTTGTTACTCCGTGTGACGGAGAGGTATCTCAGGGCCCACTCGGTAATACAACATCACAACAAGCCTTGCAAGCAATGTGGCTAAGTGTTAGTCACGAGATCTTGTATTACGGAACGAGTAAAGAGACTTTCCAGTAACGAGGTTGAACTAGGTATGGAGATACCGACGATCGAATCTTGGGCAAGTAACATACCGAAGAACAAAGGGAACGTTATACGGGATTAACTGAATCCTTGACATAGAGGTTCGACCGATAAAGATCTTCGTAGAATATGTAGGAACCAATGTGGACGTCCAGGTCCCGCCATTGGTTATTGACCGTATAGGTGTCTCGGTCATGTCTACATAGTTCTCGAACCCGCAGGCTCTGCACACTTAAGGTTCGGTGACGTTTCGGTAGTGTAGAGTTATGTATGGTGGTGACCGAAGGTTGTTCGTAGTCCCGGATGAGATCCCGGACGTCACAAGGAGCTCCGGAATGGTCCGGAGGTAAAGATTCATATATAGGATGTCCCAGATTGGTCGCCGGAAAAGTTTCGGGCTCATCGGTAGTGTACCGGGAGTATCGGTAGTGTACCGGGAGTGTCGGTAGTGTACCGGGGGACCTCCGTTAGGGGTATTTCGACCCCAAGAGGTCCATGGGCTGTGGGAGAATAATAACCAGCCCTTAGCAGGCTGGGAAAACAGACACAAAGGCCCATGGCGCAGGAGAGAAAGTCCTAAAGCAAAAAGTGGAAAATCAGCCAATAGGAGGCAATCCTACTCCAACTAGGATTGGAGGTGAAGTAGGATTGCTCCCACCTCCTATTTCTGCCGACCCAAAGGCCTTGGCTGCCTCTCCTCTCCTCTCCTCCTATATATACTAGTGGATTGGGTGGTTTTTGGACAGAATTTCCGGCCACGTGCTACCCGTTTCACCGGTGCACAGTTTCTCCTCTAGATCGGTTTTCCGCAGCGCTTAGGCGAAGCCCTGCCGGAATCACTCCACCACCATCACCGGAGCACCGTCACGCTGCCGGTGAGCTCTCTCTCCTCTCCACCTCCTCTTGCTGGATCAAGATGGTGGAGATCGTCATCAAGCTGCACGTGTGCTGAACGCGGAGGTGCCGTCCGTTCGGCGCTAGATCGGAAGGACCGTGATCGAGATCGTGAGACGGTTCGTGATGAGATCGCGGAACGGATCGTGATGAGTTCGCAAGACAGATCGTGATCAAGATCATGAGACGGATCGTGATGAGATCACGGGACGGATCGTGATGGGATCGCGGGACGGATCATGATGAGATCGCGGGACGCTCGGCGATTTGGATCGCGAAGATGTTCGACTACACCAACCGCGTTTCTTAACGCTTCCCGCTTAGCGATCTACAAGGGTATGTAGATCCACTCTCCCTCTCGTAGATGCTCATCACCATGGATAGGTTTGCGTGTGCGTAGGAAAAAATTTATTTCCCAGGCGACGTTCCCCAACAGTGGCATCATGAGCTAGGTTGATGGTTCGATGAGATCTCGAGTAGAACACAAAAGGTTTGTGGGCGTTGATGCTTAGATTGCTTCCTCCCTTGGACGGATTTTGGTTCAGCGGGATTGTGAGATGAAGCGGCTCGGACCAACATTACTCGTACGCTTACGAGAGACCGGTTCCCTCGACGCAACTTGTTGCTTAGATGGCTTGCGGGTGATAGTTTCTCTCACTTTAGTTGGATCGGATCCGACAAAGGCGGTCCTTGAGAAGGTTGAAAAGCAATCTATGTATCACCGTTGTGGTTTATGCTTAGGTGAGAATCGTTCTTGCTAGATACCCGTAGCAGCCACGTAAAACATGCAACAACAATTAGAGGACGTCTAACTTGTTTTTGCAGGGTATGTTGTGATGTGATATGGCCAATTACATGATGAGATATATGTGATGTATGAGATGATCATGTGATGTATAGAATTTCAAGACTTGTATGTCGTTGAGTACGGCAACCGGCAGGAGCCATAGGGTTGTCTTTAATTATTGTATGACCTGCGTGTCAATCATTAAGCGCTATGTAATGCTTTACTTTATCGCTAAGCAGTACCAATAGAAGTAGAAGCAGGGCTGGCGCCACAACCCCAATGGCAACACATTGATGGAGATCAAGATGATGGAGATCATGGTGTTGTGCCGGTGGCGATGGAGATCATGCCGGTGTTTCGAAGATGGAGATCTTAA
The DNA here is from genome assembly GCA_022496015.1 of Hordeum marinum. NCBI lineage: Eukaryota > Viridiplantae > Streptophyta > Magnoliopsida > Poales > Poaceae > Hordeum > Hordeum marinum. Next base: position 28,664,630 of record CM039676.1, read on the forward strand.
ACACAAGTTCATGGCCATATCATGTCACTTATGAATTGCATGAGATGTTAATCCTTTTATGCACCTTGTTTTGCTTAGTACGGCGGTAGCATTATAAGGTGATCCCTCACTTGAATTTCAAGATGAACTGTGTTCTCCCCGAGTGTGCACCGTTGCGAAAGTTCGTCGTGTTGAGACACCACGTGATGATCGGGTGTGATAGACTCTACGTTCACATACAACGGGCGCAAGCCAGATTTGCACGCGCAGAACACTCGGGTTAAACTTGACGAGCCTAGCATGTACAGACATGGCCTCGGAACACGAGAGACCAAAAGGTCGAACCTGAGTCATATAGTAGATATGATCAACCTAATGATGTTCACCATTGCAGCCACCTCAACTCACGTGATGATTGGACTTGAGTTGGTGAATTTGGATCATGTATCACTCGAATGATCGGAGGGATGTCAATTTGAGTGGGAGTTCTTAAGTAATATGATTAATTGAACTCATTATCATGAACATAGTCAAAGTGTCTTTGCAAATTATGTTGTAGATTACTAGCTCGGCCTGTAGCTCCCTTAAATTTGTATATGTTCCTAGAGAAATAGAGTTGAAAGATGTTGGTAGCAATATTGCGGACTGGGTCCGTGATCTGAGGATTGTCCTCATTGCTGCACAGAAGGCTTATGTCCTTAATGCACCGCTCGGTGCGCCACCCCCTCTAGCGTCGTCTATAGATGTTGTGAACATTTGACATGCACGTTTCGATGACTACTTGATGGTTTAGTGCGTCATGCATTACGGCTTAGAATTGAGGCTCCGAAACATTTTGAACATCACGGAACATATGAGATGTTCTAGGGGCAGAGATTGTGATCTCAGGCTCGTGCCTGTGTTGCGAGATATGAGATCTCCAACAATATTCTTTGCCTGTAAGATGAAGGAGAATAGCTCAATCGTTGAGCATGTACTCAGATTGTCTGGGTACTACAATCGCTTGAATCAAGTGGGAGTTGATCTTCCAGATAAGATAGTGATTGATATAGTTCTCCAAGTCACTGTCACTAAAGCTACTAGAACTTAGTGATGAACTATAATACACCATGGATAGAAGTATTGATCCCTGAGCTGTTCGCGATGTTTGACACCGCGAAGGTAGAAATCAAGAAGGAGCGTCAAGTGTTGATGGTTAATCAAACCACTAGTTTCGAAAAGGGCAAGAGCAAGGAGGGAAACTTCATGGATAGCAAGTCAGTTGCTGCTCCAGTGAAGCAACCCAAAGTTGAACTCAAACCCGAGACTAAGTGCTTCTATTATGAGGTGAGAGGTCGCTGAAGCGGAACAACCCTAGATACTTGGTAGATAAGAAGGCTGGCAACATTGATAGAAGTATATTTGATATACGAGTTACTAATGTGTACCTTGCTAGTGCTCTTAGTAGCACCTGGGTATTGGATACCGGTTCGGTTGCTAAATGTTAGTAACTCGAAATAAAAGCTACGGAATAAACGGAGAACTAGCTAAGGGTGAGGTGATGATATGTGTTGGAAGTGTTTCCAAGGTTGATGTGATCAACATCGCACGCTCTCTCTACCTTCAGGATTAGTGACGAACCTAAATAAATGTTATTTGGTGTTTTGCGTTGAGCATGAACATGATTAGATCATGTTTATTGCAATACGGTTATTCATTTAAGTTAGAGAATAATGATTATTCTGTTTACATGAATAATACCTTCAATGGTCATGCGCCCAGTGAGAATGGTTTGTTGAAATCTTGATCATAGTATTAAACATGTTCATAACATTGATGTCAAAAGATACAAAGTTAATAATAATAGTACCACATACTTGTGGCAATGCCGCTAAATGTCATATTGGTATAAAGCGCATGTAGAAACTCCATGCTGATGGATATTTGGACTCATTCGATTTCGAATCGGTTGAGACATGCGAATCATGCCTCTTGGGCAAGATGACTAAAGGACCCCGTTGGATGGAGCGGGCAAGTGATTGATTGGAAATGATACATGTTGATGTATGCAATCTAGTGAGTCTTGTAGCGTGCAGTGGATATCGTTATTTTCTTACCTTCACTGATGATTTGAGTAGATATAGTTTCTATTTACTTAATGAAACACAAGTCTGAATCGTTTGAAAGGTTCAAGCAAATTCAGAGTGAAGTTTAAAGATCATCGTGACAAGAAGATAAAAATGACTGCGATATGATCGTGGAGGTGAATATCTGAGTCACGAGTTTGGCATACAACTTAAGACAATGTGAAAGTTGTTTCACAACTAAACGCCACCTGGAACACCATAGTGTGATGGTGTGTCCGAACATCATAGTTATGCTCTATTGGACATGGTGCGTGCTATGATGTCTCTTGTCGTTTTAGTACTATAATTTTTGGGGTTATGCATTAGAGACAACTACATTCACTTTAAATAGGGCACCATCTAAATCCGTTGAGATGACACCATATGAATTATGGTTTGATAGAAACCTAAGCTGTCATTTCTTAATACTTGGGGCTGCAGCACTTGTGTGAAAAATGTTTTCACCTAATGAGGTCGAACCCAAGGCGGACAAATGCATCTTCATAGAATACCCTAAGATCAGTTGGGTGAACCTTCTATCTCAGATCCAAGTGCAAAGTGTTTGTTACTAAAACGGATCCTTTCTCGAGGAAAGGTTTCTCTCGAAAGAATTGAGTGGGAGGAAGATAGAACTTGATGAGGTTGTTAAACCTTTGTTCAACCAAAGAGTAGCGCAGCGCAGAAAGATGTTTCTGTGAAGCCTACGTTAGTTGAAGAGGAAGTTAATGATGATGATCATGAAGCTTCAGGATCAAGTTACTATCGAACTTCGTGGGTCGACAAGGATGTGTACTGCTCCTAAGCGGTACGACAACCCTGTCTTCGAGGTCATGTTGTTGGACAGCGATGAACCTACGAGCTATGGAGAAGCGATGATGGGCCCGGATTCCAACAAATGGTTGGAGGCCATGAAATCCGAGATAGGATCCATGTATGAAAAACCAAGTATAGACTTTGGTAGACTTGCTCGTTGGACGGCAGGTCGTTGAGTACAAATGGATCTTTAAAATGAAGACAGACACTGATGGTGAATGTCACTATTTGTAAAGCTCGACTTGTTGAAAAGATGTTTGTGACAAGTTCAAGGAGTTGACTACGATGAGACTTTCTCACTCTTAGCGATGCTAAAGTCTGTTGGAATTATGTTAGCAGTTGCTGCGCTTTCAATTATGAAATCTGACAGATGGATGTCAAAACATCATTTCCTTAACGGTTTACTTGAGGAAAGGTTGTATGTGATACAACCAGAAGGTTTTGTCAGTCCTAAGGATGCTAAAAGGTGTGCAAGCTTTGGTGATCCTTCCATGGACTGAAGCAAGCATCTCGGAGTTGGAATATACACTTTGATGAGGTGATCAAAGTTTTTGATGTTTATACAAAGTTTATGAGAAACTTGTATTTGCAATAAAGTGAGTGGGAGCACTATAGAATTTCTGATAAGTATATGTGGATGACATATTGTTGATCAGAAATAATGTAGAGTTTCTGGAAAGCATAAAACGGTCATTTCAAAAGTGTTTTTCAAAGGAAGACCTGGATGAAGCTACCTAATTGTTGAGCATCAAAATCTATGGAGATAGATCAAGATGCTCAATGAGACTTTCAATGAGTGCATACCTTGACAAGATTTTGAAAGAGTTCAAAATGGATCAGTCAGAGAAAGAGTTCTCGCTTGATTTGTAAAGTGTGAAAGTTGAGTGAGACTCAAAGCTCGACAACGGCAGAAGAAAGAGAAAGGACGAACGTCGTCCCCTATGCCTTAGCCATAGGCTCTATATTATGCCATGCTATGTACCGCACCTGTGTGTGCCTTGCCATGAGTCCGTCAGGGGGTACAAGAGTGAACCAGGAGTGGATCACTGGACAGCGGTCAAGATTATCCACTGTAACTAAGAGACCGAGGAGATGTTTCTCGATTATGGAGGTGATAAAGAATTTATCGTAAGGAGTTACGTCGATACAAGCTTTAACACTAATCCGGATGACTCGTAGTAGCAATCTGGATATGTATAGTGGAGCAGCCATTTGGAAATAGTACCAAGTGGAGTGTGGAAGCAGTGTTTACGGTTTGACATAGAGATTTGCACAGTACACACAGATCAGAATATCGCAGACCCGTTGACTATAAGACCTCTCTCACATGCAAAGCATGGTCGAGCCCCAGAACTCATTGGGTGTTAGATTCATAACAATGCGAATCACATGGTGATGTGAACTAGATTATTGACTCTAGTGCAAGTGGGAGACTGTTGGAAATATGCCCTAGAGGCAATAATAAATTAGTTATTATCATATTTCCTTGTTCATGATAATCGTGTATTATCCATGCTATAATTGTATTGATCGGAAACTCAGATACATGTGTGGATACATAGACAACACCATGTCCCTAGTATGCCTCTAGTAGACTAGCTCGTTGATCAAAAGATGGTTAAGGTTTCCTAGCCATGGACATGAGATGTCGTTTGATAATGGGATCACATCATTAGGAGAATGATGTGATGGATAAGACCCAAACTACAAACATAGCATATGATCGTGTCAGTTTATTGCTACTGTTTTCTGCATGTCAAGTATATGTTCCTATGACCATGAGATCATGCAACTCACGGATATCGGAGGACTGCCTTGTGTGTATCAAATGTCGCAACGTAACTGGGTGACTATAAAGGTGCTCTACAGGTATCTTCGATGGTGTCTGTTGAGTTGGCATGGATCGAGACTGGGATTTGTTACTCCGTGTGACGGAGAGGTATCTCAGGGCCCACTCGGTAATACAACATCACAACAAGCCTTGCAAGCAATGTGGCTAAGTGTTAGTCACGAGATCTTGTATTACGGAACGAGTAAAGAGACTTTCCAGTAACGAGGTTGAACTAGGTATGGAGATACCGACGATCGAATCTTGGGCAAGTAACATACCGAAGAACAAAGGGAACGTTATACGGGATTAACTGAATCCTTGACATAGAGGTTCGACCGATAAAGATCTTCGTAGAATATGTAGGAACCAATGTGGACGTCCAGGTCCCGCCATTGGTTATTGACCGTATAGGTGTCTCGGTCATGTCTACATAGTTCTCGAACCCGCAGGCTCTGCACACTTAAGGTTCGGTGACGTTTCGGTAGTGTAGAGTTATGTATGGTGGTGACCGAAGGTTGTTCGTAGTCCCGGATGAGATCCCGGACGTCACAAGGAGCTCCGGAATGGTCCGGAGGTAAAGATTCATATATAGGATGTCCCAATTTGGTCGCCGGAAAAGTTTCGGGCTCATCGGTAGTGTACCGGGAGTATCGGTAGTGTACCGGGAGTGCCGATAGTGTACCGGGGGACCTCCGGGAGGGGTATTTCGACCCCAAGAGGTCCATGGGCTGTGGGAGAATAATAACCAGCCCTTAGTGGGATGGGAAAACAGCCACAAAGGCCCATGGCGCAGGAGAGAAAGTCCTAAAGCAAAAAGTGGAAAATCAGCCAATAGGAGGCAATCCTACTCCAACTAGGATTGGAGGTGAAGTAGGATTGCTCCCACCTCCTATTTCGGCCGACCCAAAGGCCTTGGCTGCCTCTCCTCTCCTCTCCTCCTATATATACTAGTGGATTGGGTGGTTTTTGGACAGAATTTCTGGCCACGTGCCACCTGTTTCACCGGTGCACAGTTTCTCCTCTAGATCGGTTTTCCGCGGCGCTTAGGCGAAGCCCTGCCGGAATCACTCCACCACCATCACCGGAGCACCGTCACGCTGCCGGTGAACTCTCTCTCCTCTCCACCTCCTCTTGCTGGATCAAGATGGTGGTGATCGTCATCAAGCTGCACGTGTGCTGAACGCGGAGGTGCCGTCCGTTCGGCGCTAGATCGGAAGGACCGTGATCGAGATCGCGAGACGGTTCGTGATGAGATCGCGGAACGGATCGTGATGAGTTCGCGGGACAGATCGTGATCAAGATCGTGAGACGGATCGTGATGAGATCGCTGGACGGATCGTGATGGGATCGCGGGACGGATCGTGATGAGATCGCGGGACGGTCAGCGATTTGGATCGCGGGACGGTCGGCGATTTGGATCGCGAAGATGTTCGACTACACCAACCGCGTTTCTTAACGCTTCCCGCTTAGCGATCTACAAGGGTATGTAGATCCACTCTCCCTCTCGTAGATGCTCATCACCATGGATAGGTTTGCGTGTGCGTAGGAAAATTTTTGTTTCCCATGCGACGTTCCCCAACAATTATGTCGGCAATGAAAGCATACCGCTCAAAATTATTATTCATCCCTGTTTTAAAAGCTTGAGGTCTAGCACCTCTGCAAATCAATGCTTCGCTCTGCGAAGGGCTTATCTATTTTACTTTACTATTGAGTCATGAGCCTCCTCTTATAAAAAGCACAAGTTAGAGAGCACCAATGTCATTTGTATGCCTTGCTATTAATTGATATTGAGTATGAGTGTGACTGGATCTCTGTTACCATGAATTACAATGTCCAGTCAGTCCTTGTTCTTCAGGGGTGCTCTGCATTTATGTTTTGCGGTCTCAAAAAGGGCTAGCGAGATACCATTATATCATATTGTATCATGATTGTCTTGATAAAAGTGTTGTCATCCGAGAGTTATTATTATTGCTCGCTAGTTGATTATGCCATTGATATGAGTAAATGTGAGACCTAAATGTGATTGTAAATGTGGTTAGTCTATAATCTTTGCTGAAAATCTTAACATCAGTTAGACATATTTACAAGAGCAAGATCAAACAGAGTTTGCAAAAGTTTTTCTTTATCACTTCCAGTTTATCAACTGAATTGCTTGAGGACAAGCAATGGGTTAAGCTTGGGGTAGTTGATATGTCTCCATCGTATCCAATTTTCCAAACTCTTTCGCATGATTTGAATGGAACTAACCCGGACTGATGTTGTTTTCAGCAGAATTGCCTTGGTGTTATTTTTGTGCAGAAATACAAGTTCTCAGATTGACCTGAAAATTTATGGAGATTATTTTTGGAATTAATAAAAAATACTGGCGAAAGAATCAACTAGAGGGGGCCACCCACAGGCCACAAGCCAGGGGCGCGGCCACCACCTGGTCGCACGTAGAAGGCTTGTGGGCTCCTTGGAGCTCCACCGACCTCAATTTCAGCTCCATATATTCCCATATGCAGAGAAAAAATCAGAGAGAAGATTTCATCACGTTTCACGATATAGAGGCGCCGCCACCTCCTGTTCTTCCTCGGGAGGCCAGATCTGGAGTCCGTTTTGGGCTCCAGAGAGGGGAAATCGATGCCATCGTCATCACCAACCATACTTCATCACTAATTCCATGATGCTCTCCATTGTTCATGATTAATCCCATCGTAGGCTTGCTGGACGGTGATGGATTCGATGAGATTTATCATGTAATCGAGTTAGTTTTGTTAGGGTTTGATCCCTAGTATCCACTATGTTCTGAGATTTATGTTGCTATGACTTCCCTATGTTTAATGCTTGTCACTAGGGCCCGAGTGCCATCATTTCAGATCTGAACCTATTATGTTTTCATGAATATATATGTGTTCTTGATCCTATCTTGCAAATTTTAGACACCTATTACGAGTTATGATCCGCATCCCCCAGGGTGACAATAACTAGGATTCTTTCCGGTGATTACCGTAGTTTGAGGAGTTCATCTATTCACTAAGGCCTAATGCTTTGGTTCGGTTCTCTATTAAAAGGAGGCTTTAATATCCCTTTGTTTCCATTAGGACCCTGCTCCCACGAGAGGATAGGACAAAAGATGCCATGCAAGTTCTTTTCCATAAGCATGTATGACTATATATGGAATACATGCCTACATTACATTGATGAATTTTAGCTAGTTCTGTGTCACCCTATGTTATAACTGTTGCATGATGAATGCCGCCCGACATAATTATCCATCACTGAACCATTGCCTACGAGCTTTCCACATATTGATCCTTGCTAAGTTACTTCTCCGTTGCTACTGTTACAATCAGTACAAAACTGCTACTGTTACTTTTGCCACCGCTACCATTACTTCCATACTACTTTGCTACTGAATACTATGCTACATATATTAAGTATTTCAGGTGTGGTTGAATTGACAACTCAGTTGTGAATAGTCGAGAATATTCTTTGGCTCCCCTTGTGTCGACTCAATAAATTTGGGTTGAATACTCTACCCTCGAAAACTGTTGCGATCCCCTATACTTGTGGGTTATCACTCCGCATTTATGTTTTGCGGTCTCAGAAAGGGCTAGCGAGATACCATTATTGACATATTATATCATGATTGTTTTGACAAAGTGTTTGCATTTGAGTTACTTTTTTATTGCTCGCTAGTTGCTTATGTCATTGATATGAGTTAATATAATCTTTAAGAGTTATTGTTGACATGGATAGTCAATCTTTGCCGAAAACCTGGGTGCTACTTAAGCATATGTATGTAAACAAGAACAAAAGAGTTTGTAAAAGTTTTTGTTTATCACTTTCAATTTATCAACTAAATTTCTTAAGGACAAGCAAGGGTTTAAGCTTGGGGGAGTTGATACGTCTCCATCGTATCTACTTTTCCTAACACTTGTTCTTGTTTTGGACTACAATTTGCATGATTTCAATGAAACGAACCCGAACTAACGTTGTTTTCAGCAGAAATATCATGGTGTTGTTTTTGTGCAGAAATAAAAGTCCTTGGAATTGAACGAAACTTTTTGGAGATTTATTTTACAATAAGAAAAAAATATTGGAGCCAAAAACTACCAGAGGAGGGAGCCTGGCTGGGCACAAGACACCACGAAGTGCGAGCCCCCCAGTCCCGCCCTGGTGGGTTTGTGCCAACCTCGTGGCCCCGTTGACCCTAATTTTGGCACTATAAATTCCTATTTTCGGAGAGAAAAATAAATTAGAAAGTTTTATCACGTTTCACGAGACGAAGCCACCGCCACCTCCTGTTATTCATCGGAAGGAGTGATTTGGAGTCCGTTTGGGGCTCTGGATAGGGGAATCTTCGGTCTTGGTCATCATCAACCCTCCTTCATTGCCAATTCCATGATGTTGCTGACTAGGAGTGAGTAATTCCTTCGTAGGCTTGTTGGTCGTTGAGGAGTTAGATGTGATTCATCATAATCGAGTTAGTTTTGTTAGGGCTTGATCCCTGGTATCCACTATGATCTAAGATTGATGTTGCTATGAATTTGTCATGCTTAATGCTTGTCACTAGGGCCCTAATACATCCATTTTGAATCATGTTTTATTACTATTATTTATAATGTTTTTATGCATAATAATGCTTTGGGGAGTAATCCTAATGCCTTTTCTCTCATAATTTGCAAGGTTTACATAAAGAGGGAGAATACCGGCAACTGGAATTCAGCATCCTAAAAAAGCATGTCAGAGATACCTATTCTGCACAATGCCAACAAAGCTAAAAATTCACGGGGAATTTTTTATATTAAATAAGGATTTTTGGAGCAAATAACTACCCAAGGGGGGCCACCAGGTGGCCACCCTCCACCAGGGCGTGCTTGCCCCCTACCCGCGCCCTGGTGGAGGGTGGGCACCCAGGCCCACCTCTAGAGCCCTTCTTCTGGTATTTAGTCCCAAAAAAACTAGAAAAAATTAGGAGAGGGTTTTCGGGATGAAGCACCGCCGCCTCGAGGCGGAACTTGGGTAGGAGCACTTTTGCCCTCCCGAGGAGCGATTTTGTCAGGGGAACTTCCCTCTCGGAGGGGGGAAATCAAAGCCATCGTCATCACCAACAACCCTCTCATCTTTGGGAGGCCATTCTTCATTGATATCTTCAACAACACCATCTCCTCACAAACCCTAGTTCATCTCTTGTGTTCAATCTTTGTATCGGAACCTCAAATTGGTGCTTGTGGGTGACTATTAGCGTTGATTACCTTGTGTAGTTGATTTCTATATGGTTTATTGGGTGCAAGATTATATGTTCAGATCCATTATGATATTAAATACACCTCTGATTTTGAGCATGCATATTATTTGTGAGTAGTTACTTTTGTTCTTGAGGTCACGGGAGAAGTCATGTTGCAAGTACTCATGTGAATTTGATATGTGTTCGATATTTTCATAATATGTATGTTGTGATTCCCTTAGTGGTGTCATGTGAACTTCGACTACATGACACTTCACCATCCTTGGGCCCAAGGGAATGCATTGTGGATTAATTATTAGATGATGAGTTGTGAGAGTGACAGAAACTTAAACCCTAGTTTATGTGCTACTTTGTAAGGGGCTGATTTGGGTCCACATGTTTAATGCTATGGTTAGACTTTGTCTTAATACTTTTCTCGTTGTTGCGGATGCTTGCAAGGGGGTTAATCATAAGTAGGTTGTTAGCTCAAGTAAGAACATCACCTTAGCACCGGTCCACCCACATATCAAATTATCAAAGTAGCGAACACAAATCAAACCAACATGATGAAAGTGGCTAGATGAAATTCTCGTGTACCCTCAAGAACACTTTGCTCATCATAAGAGATAATTTTGGCATGTCCTTTGCCACAAAAGGATTGGGATACCTTTCTGCACCTTACTCGTTTATACCGTTACTTGCACATTGCAAATTACCTTGCTATCAAAACACTTGCTACTTACAATTTCAGTGCTTGCAGAAATTACCTTGCTGAAAACCGCTTATCATATCCTTCTACTCCTCATTGGGTTCGACACTCTTACTTATTGAAAGGACTAAGATTGATCCCCTATACTTGTGGGTCATCAAAACTCTTTTCTAGCGTCGTTGTTGGGGTGTGAAGCGCTCTTGGTAAGTGGAAATCGGTAAGGAAAAACTTATACTACATGCTGAAATTTACTGTCACTTGTCACTATGGAAAGTAATCCTTTGAGGGGTTTGTTCAGGGTATCTTCACCTCGACCGGAACCATAATTAGTTTCCCCTCGATCTACATCACCTACTGAAAATATTGGTTATTAAATTCCTTTGGGTATGTTAAAACAACTGCTAGCTAGTCCTTATGCAGGAGATGGAAACTGAACATCCTGATATGCACCTAATCCATGTGGAAGAAATTTGTGGACTATTTCAGCTTGCAGGTTTATACAGAGATGAAGTTAAGAAAAAGTTTTTCCCTGTATCTTTGAAGGGAAAAGCATTGACATGGTATAGGCTATGTGATGATATTGGATCTTGGAACTGGAATCATTTGAAATTGGAATTCCACCAAAAGTTCTATCATATGCATCTAGTTCATCGTGATCAGAATTATATATATAATTTTGGCCTCGTGAAGGAGAAAGTATCGCTCTAGCTTGGCGGAGGATTAAGTCAATGTTATATTCATGCCCCAATCATGATATCCCGAGAGAAGTTATCATTCAAAAAGTTTATGCTCGGCTTTCTCATAATGATCAAACCATGCTCGATACTTCTTGTACTGGTTCTTTTATGAAGAAGACTATTGAATTCGAGTGGGGTCTCTTGGAAAGAATTAAAAGCAACTCTGAAGATTGGGAACTCGACAAAGGTAATGAGTCGGGTATAAATCTTGAATTTGATTGTGCTAAATCTTTTATGAATACCGATGCTTTTCATAAGTTTAGCACTAAATATGGACTTGACTCTGAGATAGTAGCCTCTTTTTGTGAATCATTTTCTGCTCATGTTGATCTCCCTAAAGAGAAGTGGTTTAAATATCATCCCCCTATTAAATAAGAAATTAAAGAACAGGTCATACCTAAGAAGAAACTACCATTTACAATGTTGATCCAGTTGTGCCTACTGCTTCTATTGAGAAACCACCTTTCCCTATTACAATAAAGGAACATCCTAAGGTATCAACCGTGGTTTGTAAAAGTAATATTAGAACACCTAAGACCTCTGAGCAAATTAAAGTAGAACCTAGTGTTGCTATGGTTAAAGATCTCTTGGTAGAAAATATTGATGGGCATGTCATTTTATTCTGTGATGAAGCTACTAGAATTGCTAAACCCGATGAAAAAGAAAAACATAGAGCCATAGTTGGCTTGCCTATTGTCTCGGTCAAAATAGAAGATCAATGTTATCATGGCTTATGTGATTTGGGTGCTAGTGTGAGTGCTATTCATTTTACCTTATATCAAGAAATTATGAATGAAATAGCACCTGCTGAAATAGAAGATATTGATGTTACTATTAAACTTGCAAATAGAGACACCATCACACCAATTGGGATTGATAGATATGTTGAAGTCTTGTGTGGGAAAATAAAACATCCAACGGATTTTCTAATTCTTGGTTTCCCACAAGATGACTTTTGTCCCATTATCTTTTGTAGACCTTTCTTTAACACTGTTAATGCTAAGATAGATTGCAAAAAAGAAATTGTCAGTGTTGAGTTTGGTGATGTGTCTCACGAGTTTAATTTTTCCAAGTTTAGTAAACACCCTCGTGATAGATAATTACCTAGTAAGGATGAAATAATATGTCTTGCTTCTATTGTCGTTCCTCCTACTGATCCACTAGAACAATATTTGCTAGACCATGAAAATGATATGCACTTTCGTGAAAGAAATGAAATAGATAAAAAATTCTTTGAACAACAACCTCTTCTGAAACACAATTTTCCTATTGAAACTCTTGGAGGTCTTCCTCCACCTAAAGGTGATCCTGTGTTTGAACTAAAACAATTGGCCAACACTCTGAAATATGTTTACCTTGATGAGAAAAAGATATATCCTCTTATTATTAGTGCTAACCATTCAGAACACGAAGAAGAAAGATTACTGAAAAATTTGAGGAAGCACCAGGCTGCTATTGGATATACTCTTGATGATCTTAGGGGCATTAGTCCCACTCTATGTCAGCACAAGATTAATATAGAACTTGATGCTAAACCCGTTGTTGATCACCAACGACGATTGAATCCCAAGATGAAATAAGTGGTAAGAACTGAAATATTAAAGCTTCTGGAAGCAGGTACAATCTATCCTATAGCTGATAGTAGATGGGTCAGTCTCGTTCATTGTGTCTCTAAGAAAGGAGGTATTACTGTTGTTCCTAATGATAAAAACGAGCTTATTCCACAGAGAATTATTACTGGCTTTAGGATGGTAATTGATTTTAGAAAATTAAACAAAGCTAATCGAAAAGATCATTACCCCTTGCCTTTTATTGATCAAATGCTTGAAATACTATCTAAGCACACACACTATTGTTTCCTAAATGGATATTCTGGTTTCTCTCAAATACCTATGTCACAATCTGATCAAGAGAAAATCACCTTTACTTGTCCTGTTGGAACCTATGCTTATAGACATATGTCTTTTGGTTTATGCAATGCACCTGCTACCTTTCAAAGATGTATGACTGCTATATGCTCTGATTTTTGTGAAAAGATTGTGGAGGTTTTCATGGATGATTTTTCCGTTTACGGAACTTCTTTTGATGATTGCTTAAGCAACCTTGATCGAGTTTTGCATAGATGTGAACAAACTAACCTCGTCTTGGATTGGGAGAAGTGCCACTTTATGGTTAATGAAGATATTATCTTGGGGCATAAGATCTCCAAACAAGGTATTGAAGTGGATCAAGCTAAAGTTGATGTAATTGAGAAAATGCCATGTCCTAAAGATATCAAAGGTATTCGAAGTTTCCTTGGTCACGCTGGTTTCTATAGGAGGTTTATTAAAGACTTCTCAATGATTTCTAGGCCTCTTACTAATCTTTTACAAAAGGATGTTCCCTTTGTTTTTTATGATGATTGCATATAAGCCTTTGAAACACTAAAGAAATCCTTAACCACTGCACATCTTGTTCAACCACCTGATTGCAACTTGCCTTTTGAAATTATGTGTGATGCTAGTGATTATGTTGTTGGTTTTGTTCTAGGACAAAGAGTTGATGAGAAATTAAATGTTATCCATTATGTTAGCAAAACTCTAGACAATGCCCAAAGAAATTATGCTACTACTGAAAAAGAATTTTTAGCAGTCGTGTTTGCTTGTGATAAATTCAGACCTTACATTGTTGATTCCAAAGTTACTATTCACACTAATCGTGCTGCTATAAAATATCATATGGAAAAGAAAGATGCTAAACCTAGACTCATTAGGTGGGTTCTCTTGCTTCAGGAATTTGATTTACATATCGTTGGTAGGAAGGGAGCTGAGAACCCCATGGATGATAACTTGTCTAGGTTAGAGAATATTCTTGATGACCCACTACCGATTGATGATAGCTTTCCTGATTAACAACTAGCTGCAATAAATGTCTCTAAAAACACTCCATTGTATGTTGACTATGCTAATTACATTGTTGCTAAATAGATTCCACCTAGTTTCACATACCAACAAAAGAAAAAACATCTTCTATGACTTAAGACATTACTTTAGGGACGACCCACATCTTCATAAAGACGGAGTAGATGGTATTATTAGACGTTGTGTACCTGAGCATGAACAGGAATAAATCTTATGGAAATGTCATTCTGAAGCTTATGGGGGACATAACGCTAGAGATAGAACTGCTCAACAGGTATTATAATTTGGTTTTTATTGGCCTACTCTCTTCAAGGATGCTCATAAGTTTGTCTCATCTTGTGATGAATGTGAGAGAATTGGTAATTTTGGTAAGCGTCAGGAAATGCCTATGAACTGTTCACTTGTTGTTGAACCATTTGATGTTTGGGGTTTTGATTATATGGGACCTTTTCCTTCCTCTAATGGGTACACTCATATTTTGGTTCTTGTTGATTATGTCACTAAGTGGATAGAAGATATTCCAACCAGTAGTGGTGATCATCATACTTCCATTAAAATGCTTAAAGAAGTTACTTCCCAAGGTTTGGAGTCCCTAGATATATAATGACTAATGGTGGTTCACACTTTATTCATGGTACTTTCCATGAGACACTTGCTAAATATGATGTTAACCATAGAATTGCATCACCCTATCATCCTCAATATAGTGGTCAAGTTGAACATAGCAATAGAGAAATAAAATTGATATTACAAAAGACTGTCAATAGGTCTCGAAAGAATTGGTTCAAAGAAATTAGATGATGCACTTTGGGCCTATATAACTGCTTATAAAAATCCTATGGGTATGTCTCCATACAAGATGGTATATGGAAAAGCTTTTCATTTGCCTCTAGAGAACATAAAGCATTTTGGGCAATCAAAGAACTAAAGTATGACTTCAAACTTGCCGGTGAAAAGAAGTTATTTGATATTAGCTCTTTAGATGAATGGAGAGCTGATACATCCATTTTGCATCATGCTTTTATATTAACTAGTACAAAACCGGCCTATAGTCGCGGTTCGTAAGGGCCTTTAGTGCCGGTTCTAGAACCGGCACTAAAGGGTGAACCGGCACTAAAGGGTGGGGACTAAAACCTACCCCCCTTTAGTGCCGGTTCAACACAGCCCGGCACCAAAGGCCCTCCACGTGGCATCCGACGGCGCCGTGGGCTGGGGGACCTTTAGTCCCGGTTGGTAACACCAACCGGGACTAAAAGTATTGAGTTTTTTTAGTTTTGTTTTATTTTTCCTTTTAATTATTTAGCGGTTTATGAATTAATTATGGTTATATGGCGTTATACAAATTTTGATATAGTATCAATTAAGAGGTTGTTATATCATTATGTTCATGATGAATTATTATATCATTGTGAGGAAGAAACATGGATTTTATTCATCAAAATGAATAAAAAGTAATCAAAAGTTGAATTAGTAGGACGATGATCCTACTAATTCAACTTTTGGTCACTTTTGATCCATCCACATGAATCTAATCCGCTTTCCTTCCCCCAATGATATAGCAAATCATCATGTTAATCATGAGCAACATCATCATCATATTAATATAAAAACTCTTGCATCATATCATCACCAACAACACTATAGCTAATAATCATCATAGTCATTACCACCAACACTATTTAATCATCATTTTTGTCAATGAGACATCATATAACAAGTTGGTCACTAGTCATAATCACAACTCCTCATCATCATCATCATCAACTCTTAACACATTGTAGCACATAGTAACACATTGTACCTAGGACCTATCCTCTCTCATAGGACCTACTCTACCCTCTCTTAGGTACAATATCATAAAACAAGATAGGCCCTAACTCTCCATTATGGAGAATAGAGATCATCCTGTCTCCAATTCTTGGCCTACGCACAATGTTGCTTCCAAGTAGCTCTCTACGATTGACCATACATTTTTCCAATATTTGATTGTCATGTCTTCATCGGTTTTAGAAATCCGGTATGGACAGGAGTGATGCGTAGGCTGACCTGGCTGTGGTGGTCCTAAGCTCATAACAACAACGTGACCTCTCGGAAACATCAGATGAGGCACACAAGCCTTCAAGATTTTCTATTGAAAAACATAGTAATAACTTTGTAGTTAGCAATGTAGTTTAGTTTTAGAACAATTTATGCAAAAGATGCACGGATGTCGTAACAGTAGAAAATCTTACCATGCAATCTCCATGGATGTTACCGTAGTTCACCACGTGCACTAGTGGCACATATTGACCATAATGTGGAGGAGTTTGATAATAGCTATTGTAATTCTCAAGATGATTAAGAAATGTGGTAATATGATCTTTCTCATTATAAGTTAATTCTGCTTCATCATTGTAATAGTAGGTTCTGTCTACCATCTTCTGTACATTTTTTGAATAATGAAAATAAGATGTCAAATGAAATAAGTTGTCAACTATTTTTAAATAAAAAATATAAATTACTTAAAAAATATGGTTGACAAACTCACATAATGGTAGAACTGGAGGCGTCTGCACATCGACCCAGATGTCGATATTACCTTCAATTTCACCTTCCGGGCGAATATCAAAGGTGATAAGCATATTAGGCTCAAATGCATAAGCCTTGCATAGTGCTCTCCAACTTTTGCATTCAAAATAGCAGTAGGTGTCTGCATTGTACAATTTTACGGCAAAAGTATAACCATGCTCGATCCTCAAGTGAACTATCTTTACCTCCATACTTTTTTTAGTATTGAAACCAATCTTATCCAAGACATAAATTCTTGCATGGCAGGGGATACGCTAGTAGAATAGTAAAAAACTAAAATTATAAGTTGAAGCAAAAGAAGCAGAAGTCATGCTTGATTACGAAAAAAGACTTGTCGTTGTGACTTACTTTATCCACTTCGAAAGTCTCATCCAGCATGATGCTGAAGCGCCTACCATCAACTAGGAAAGGCTTGTCACACAAGCCTAGCTCGTCTTTGCAGTATTCGCACATAGCAAATTCCCTTTCGTCGTCAGACATTTCCTATGTTCATAGTTGAAACATTGAAAATCGATCGAAGGAAACTACGAGAAAACTGATCAACGCACAGATCACTATTACTCAATATGCAACAGGTTGACTTTAGGTCTGTCGAGTCTTTCCTTTCTAAACCCTCATCTCACGTATATGGTGGACACTCCTTCTGATATTGCGACCGTCGGTGATGGTGGATCCTCCATTCGTCCCAGAGTGCATTACACCAAAATGTCTAGCACACTGGAACGAAGGAGAAGCAACCCCCATGACAACAGTCGGGATTCTTCCTCTCTCATATATATATATATATATGGTGGACACTCTCCCTCACTGGAAGACACACAAAGAGCCGAAACAGACGTAAAGTCAACCCGTTCCCTATATCGAGCAATGACATAGAAAAAATGCAACATTAAAATATGCAACTTTTGCAAATACTAATTGCTATACATTGAATAAAATGTCAAAATTCATCAAGTTTTTTCTATACATATATTGGATCAAAATGTAAAAATTCCTAGGTTATAACTATCCTAATAATATTCCATTGTCAATAAAAATCTAATTAAGCAACATTATATACTTCTAAGCAACATTTTAATAGATTAGGACATTATATACTACCAATTAAGCAAAAGAATCTAATTAAGCATATATACTAATTAAACATATATATTAATTAAACACTAATTATAGAAAAACAACATTATATAAAAAAATCAAAATTCATCTAATTAAAATTTATATATCTAAAATTCATCTAACATTTCTATAACTAAAATTATAAAAAACTAAAAAAAACATTCATATAAAATTTATATATCTAATTCATCTACCATTTCTATAACTAAAAGTATAAAAAACAAAAAAAATAGAAAATAAGAAAATGTGTGTGTGTGTGTTCATGCATATGTGTGTGTGTGTGTGCGGGCTCGATCGATGGGAGGGCGGCCATGGCGGCAGGTGCTCACAGTGGGGCGACGGGCGGCGAGGCGAGGCGAGTTGTCGGCGACGGCGACTGCGACGGCGACGACGATGAAGCGCGAGCTCGAGGAGGCGGCGGTGCACGACGGGGGCGGCGACGTACGGGGGGCAGCGCGTCGGGGGCGGCGATGGCATGGGCGGTGTGTTGGGGGCAGCGACGGCATGGGCGACGACGGTGTCGGGGCAGGTAGTGCGTTGGGGGCAGTGGCGGCAATCTCTGTTCAGTGGTCGAAGAAATGAAGAAGCAGAGGGAAAATGAAAAAATTTCAACTCCTGCTTATAGAGGAGGACCTTTAGTCGCGGTTGGTGGCTCCAACAGCGACTAAAGACCCCCCCTTTAGTTGTGGTTGGAGCCACCAACCGCGACTAAAGGTGAATTTCAGCGGGCACGAGCGGCGGGAAGCGAAACCCTTTAGTCGTGGTTGATGGATCCAACTGGGACTAAAGGACGTCTTTAGTCGCACTTGGAGCCACCAACCGTGACTAAAGACATGTTCCTGGTGCAGGCACGGTGCGGGACAAGTTTAGTCCCACCTCGCCAAGCGAGCGGCAGCCGCACTAGTTTATAAGCCCCGCTGCGGCTGCTCCCTCGAGCTCCTCTCTAAGCAGGCCTATGTGGGCCTATTGAACCTGTGCGGCCTTTCTAGGCCTATTGGGCCTTGCGGGCCTGCATCCTAGCCCAGGTTGAATTTCTAGTCGTATGCGGGCCGTGGCAGCCCAGTAGGTGGCCTATTTTTATTTATTTTTCATTTTTTTTATTTATTTTCTTTTGTTTCTGAGTTTTTTGTGCTTTATTGAGAGTTAATGAGTGAATCTTTTTGCGTTAGGTCATAAAAATTATAAACTTTTTGTTAGTGGCAGTAGTTTTCAAATTCGGATAGTTTAAATTTGAATTATTTGAAATTTGTGTGAATCACTAGTTTGTGAATAACTTTACTTTAAAAATAGATTTTCCAATGATTCTTTTTCTATTATTTAATATTACCGTGTTTTATCATTATATCCAATTTGGTAATTCTTAGGTTATTTAAAAAATGAAATGCCTTTGTAACAGGCGAGTTTTCATCTGAAACCCTATTACTTCGAAAGAGATTGTCCATTTTGTACACAAAGTGTATCCCGTTTTTGCCGTAACCCTCTCAAGTTTTTAGCACATGATATGTGGGTTAAATGATGATACCATGCCAACTTTCAACCTTTTGAGAGTTCATTTGAAGTGCTTATCAATTTCAAGGTCATTTAGCTCAAAACAAATCAGTAAATGCATGAAAAATAGCAAATGAAGTCGGAAAGGATTGAAAATTGATGGCCTCCCTTCGAATGGTGCATACTAAATGCACAAAAAGTCTGGAGTTGAAATAAGTTAACTTTGAAAAGTCCCTTTGTGTCGTAACCATGGGCAATCTTCATCGTTTAACTTGATGATCGGGTCAACATTCACTGTGAAGGGAGCAATTTCATGAAAATGTTCATAATCTTCTGACATGTCTGTCTTGTCCTCCACTCCCACGATGTTTCTTTTCCCTGAAAGAACTATGTGGCGCTTTGGCTCATCGCATGATGTATTTGCTTCCTTATCTTGTCTTTTTCTCGGCTTGGTAGACATGTCCTTCACATAAAAAACCTACGCCACATCATTGGCTAGGACGAATGGTTCATCTGTGTACCCAGGATTGTTGAGATCCACTGTTGCCATTCCATACTGCGGGTCTTCCTTTACCCTGCCTCCTGTCAGATTGACCCATTTACACCTAAACAAAGGGACCTTCAAATCAAGTCCATAGTCAGGTTCCCATATCTCCTCTATGTAACCATAGCATGTGTCCTTTGGCCCATTGCTATTTGCTGCATCAAAGCGGACACCACTGTTTTGGTTGGCGCTCTTTTTATCTTGGGCGATCGGGTAAAATGTATTCTCATTTATCTCGTACCCTTCGAAACTCAATATAGTTGAAGATGGGAACTTGGACAGCAAGTACAACTCATCTTCAACACCGTCGTCATGTATGAGATGTGTCTGCAACCAACCGGAAAAAGTCATCGTTTGTTCATGTGTAATCCAGTCGTCAGACTTCTCTGGGTGTTTGGAGCGTAGAATACTCTTGTGTTGCTCGATATATGGAGCCACCAAGGCGGAACATTGTAGAACTGTGTAGTGTGCTTGCGCCAAAGAATGCCCGTCCCGGCATATTAGTGAATTCTTTCCTAGCATGCCTTTTCCACCCAATCTGCCCTCATGTCCCGGCTTAATGTCAGGAATAAAGTTAACACAAAACTCAATGACCTCCTATGTTTCATGGCCCTTGGAGATGCTTCCTTCTGGCCTAGCATGATTATGAACATATTTCTTTAAGACTCCCATGAACCTCTCAAAGGGGAACATATTGTGTAGAAATACAGGACCCAGAATGCAATCTCCTCGACTAGGTGAACTAGGACATGTGTCATGATATTGAAGAAGGATGGTGAGAACACCAACTCGAAACTGACAAGAGATTGCACCAAATCATTCTCTAACCTTGGTAGGATTTAGGGACCGATTACCTTCTAAGAGATTGCATTTAGGAATGCACATAACTTCACAATGGCTAATCGAACGTTTTCCGGTAGAAGCCCCCTCAATGCAACCGGAAGCAGTTGCGTCATAATCACGTGGCAGTCATGAGACTTTAGGTTCTAGAACTTTTTGTGTGCCATATTTATTATTCCCTTTATATTCGAGGAGAAGCCAGACGGGACCTTCATACTAAGCAGGCATTCGAAGAAGATTTCCTTCTCTTCTATTGTAAGAGCATAGCTGGCATGACCCTGAAACTGCCTTGGATCCATGCCGTCTTTCCATGCATACATTGCTGGTCCTCCCGTGCCTCCGGTGTATCTTTTGTCTTGACATACACGCCCAAGAAGCCTAGCAGGTTCATGCAAAGATTCTTTGTCACGTGCATCACATCGATTGCAGAGTGGACCTCGAGGTCTTTCCAATACGGTAGGTCCCAAAATATAGATTTCTTCTTCCACATGGGTGCGTGTTTGTCAGCGTCATTCGGAACAGATTGTGCACTAGGACCCTTGCCAACGATTACTTTTAAATCCTTGACCATATCAAGTATTTCTTCACCCGTACGGTGGCAAGGCTTCTTCCGATGATCGGCCTCACCTTTGAAATGCTTGCCTTTCTTTCTTACGGGATGCCTCCTCTGAAGAAATCGACGATGCCCCAAGTATACATTCTTCTTACATTTATCCAAATATATATTGTCGGTATCATCTAAATAGTGGGTGCATGCGTGGTATACCTTGTTTGTCTGTCCTGAAAGGTTACTGAGAGCAGGCCAATCATTGATGGTTACAAACAGCAACGCATGTAGGTCAAATTCCTCCTGATCTTTCGTATCCCACGCAGGTACACCTTTTCCATTCCACGGCTGTAAAAGTTCTTCAACCAATGGCCTTAGGTACACATCAATGTCGTTGACAGGTTGCTTGGGGCCTTGTATGAGGACTGGCATCATAATGAACTTCCGCTTCATGCATAACCAAGGAGGAAGGTTATAGATACATAGAGTCACAGGCCATGTGCTATGATTGCTATTCTGCTGCCCAAAAGGATTAATGCCATCTGCACTTAAACCAAACCATACGTTCCTTGCATCCTTTGCAAAGTCCTTCCACTTTCTCTCGATTTTTCTCCACTGCGACCCATTAGCGGGCACTCTCAACTTCCCATCTTTCTTACGGTCTTCTTTGTGCCATCGCATCAACTTGGCATGCTCTTTGTTTTGGAACAAACGTTTCAACCGTGGTATTATAGGAGCATACCACATCACCTTGGCAGGAATCTTCTTCCTGGGGCGCTCGCCCTCAACATCACCAGGGTCATCGTGGGCGATCTTATAGCGCAATGCACCGCATACCGGGCATGCATTCAAATCCTCGTACTCACCACGGTACAGGATGTAGTCATTAGGGTATGCATGTATCTTCTCGACCTCTAATCCTAGAGGGCAGACAACCTTATTTGCTCCGTACATGCTCTCTGGCAATTCGTTGTCCTTTGGTAGCTTCTTCTTTAACATTATCAGCAACTTTTGAAATGCCTTGTCAGATACACCATTCTCTACCTTCCATTGCAGCAATTCTAGTGTGGTACCCAGCTTTTTATTGTCATCTTCGCAATTTGGGTACAACCCTTTTTTGTGATCCTCTAACATGTGTTGCAACTTCAACTTCTCCTTTTCACTTGCGCAGTTTCTCTTTGCATCGGCAATGGCCCGACCAATATCGTCAGCGGGCTCATCTGATGCCTCTTCTTCAACACCTTCCCGCATTGTTGGCTCAACTTCTTCCCCCATTGTTGTACCATCATATTCATGGAACCCATGGCCAGGATAGCCGTCGTCATCCTCTTGTTCTTCATTATATTTCATTAGGACCCCTCTTTCTCCGTTCTTTGTCCAACAGTTATAGCCGGACATGAAACCGGACTCAAACAGGTGGATGTGAATGGTTCTTGAGTTAGAGTAATTTCGATCATTCTTACAGCCAGCACATGGACAATACATAAAACCATCCGGCAGCTTGTTTGCCTCAGCTACAACCAGAAAAGTATGCACGCCATTAATGAACTGGGGAGAGCATCGGTCCTCGTACATCCATTGCCGGCTCATCTTCATTACACAACACCGAAAAGACCAAATTAATACAAGTTCGTACATAAAGTTCATACACACTTGTTCTCATAAAACAACATACAAACTCAATAGCTAAAGCATTTAAATGCAACAACAAATGCGATCAACATCGCAACTAAGGTAACAATTGATCCAACATCATAGTGATACCAAGCCTCACTATCAATGGCATATCTTTTAAATTTTCTAATCTTCAAGTGCATTACACCCATCTTGATCTTGTGATCATTGACGACATCGTCAACATACAAATCCAGTTTCATCTTCTCTTCTTTAACTCTTTTCAATTTTTCTTTCAAATACTCGTTTTCTTTTTCAACTAAATTTAACTTCTTGACAAGAATATCTATGTCGGTTGGAATCTCAAGTTCACATACCTCCTAGATAAAAATATCTATGTCAACTTAATTGGCATAATTGTCATAAACAAGAAATGCAACAAAGAGTTATAAAAGAGAGTATATACCACATCCGCAGCATAAACCGGACGAGGGCCGATGGGGACGGATTTCAAAACCATGCCACTGTGTATAACAAACAACCATATAAGTAAGAAAACTATACAAGTAACTAACTAAATCTTACAAACATGTTTTTTATAAAAAGGATAAGAACAAGAAGCTCACCAAGGTGGTGCCGGCAATGGGACGGTGTGGGCGATCGACAGTGGTTAGGACGGGGACGGGAAGGCACTAAGTAAACCACATCTACAAATGCAAAGTAAGAAGTTAATTTGAGCTCAATTGCATAAATCAAATAAACTACCACATAAAAACTAAAACCCACAAATTACTATACTTATAGAGCATTGCAAGAGCTAATCTAGCAATGAGATATGAAAGGACAAAGTTGCTAACCTTTGTGAATACTTGGAAGGACGGGATGCCTCCAAATCTTGACAAATTTTGGCAAAAATGGAGGATGAGCTTGGGGAAGAGAGGAAGAACAGAGAGGAGAGGAAAGGGGAAGAACAGAGGACTCCGCTCGGGCTGGCGCCGAAGTGTTTCAATATAAGGGGACCTTTAGTCCTGGTTGGTGGCTCCAACCGCGACTAAAGGTTATCCTATAGTCATGGTTGGAGCCACCAACCGGGACTAAAGGTTCCCGCGGGGGCCCAGGCTAATGCCGGCCTGGCACCACACGTTTAGTACCGGTTCGTGACACGAACCGAGACTAAAGATCTGTAACAAACCGGCACTAATGATCCCCGTCATGAACCGGCACTAATGATCACATTAGTGCCGGTTCAAAAGCCAACCGCGACTAATGAGGCGGACGGAAGGTGTGTTTTCGACTAGTGATTGATATTTATTGCATTATGGGTTGTTATTACACGTTATGGTACAATACTTATGCCTTTTCTCTCCTATTTTGCAAGGTTTACATGAAGAGGGAGAATGCCGACAGCTGGAATTTTGGACTGGAAAAGGAGCAAATCTAACAGACCTATTCTGCGCAAATCCAAAAGTCCTAAAAAGTTATGGAGAATTATTTTGGAATATATAAAAAATATTGGGTGAAACAAATACCAGAGGGAGCCCACCAGGAGGTCACAAGCCTGCCAGGTGCGGCCTACCCCGCTGGTCGCGCCTAGGTGGCTTGTGGGCCCCCTGGCAGGTCTCCGGCGCCCATCTTCTGCTATATGAAGGGTTTTGACCTGGAAAAAATCAGAAGAGAGCTTTTGGGACGAAGCGCCGCCATCTCGAGGCGGAAGTTGGGCAGAACCAATCTAGAGCTCCGGCGGAGCTATTCTACCGGGGAAACTTCCCTCCTAGAGGGGGAAATCGAAGCCATCGTCATCACTAATGATCCTCTCATCGATAGAAGGTCAATATCCATCAACATCTTCACCAAGACCATCTCCTCTCAAAACCCTAGTTCATCTCTTGTATCCGATCATTGTCTCAAACCTCAGATGGGTACATGTGGGTTGCTAGTAGTGTTGATAACTCCTTGTAGTTGATGCTAGTTGGTTTACTTGGTGGAAGATCATATGTTCAGCTCCTTTATGATAATTAATACTCCTCTAATTATGAACATGAACATGCTTTGTGAGTAGTTATGTTTGTTCCTGAGGGAATGGGATAGGTCTTGTTATAAGTAATCGTGTGAATTTGGTATTTGTTCGATATTTTGATGAGATGTATGTTGTCTCTCCTCTAGTGGTGTTATATGAATGTTGACTACATAACACTTCACCATTATTTGGTACAAGGGGAGGCATTGGGAAGTAACAAGTAGATGATGGGTTGCTAGAGTGAGAGAAGCTTAAACCCTAGTTTATGTGTTGCTTCATAAGGGGCTGATTTGGATCCATTTGTTTCTTGCTATGGTTAGATTTATCTTAATTCTTCTTTCGTAGTTGCGGATGCTTGCTAGAGAGGTTAATCATAAGTGGAGGTTCGTCCAAGTAAGGGTAGCACCCAAGCACCAGTCCAGCCACCTATCAAATTATCAATGTAACGAACGCAAATCAAGTGAGCATGATGAAAACTAGCTTGACAGAAATTCCCATGTGTCCTCGGGAGCGCTTCACTTTATATAAGAGTTTTTCCAGGCCTGCCCTTTGCTACAAAAAGGATTGGGCTACCTTTCTGCACCTTTGCTACACTTGTTACTTGTTACTCATTACAAATTATCTTATCACAAAACTATTTGTTACCGCTAATTTCAATGCTTGTAGAGAATACCTTACTGAAAACCGCTTGTCATTTCCTTCTGCTCCTCGTTGGGTTTGGCACTCTTACTTATCGAAAGGACTACAATAGATCCCCTATACTTGTGGGTCATCAAGACTCTTTTCTGGCGCCGTTGTCGGGGAGTGAAGTGCCTTTGTAAGTGGAATCTGGTAAGGAAAATTTATATAGTGTGCTGAAATTTACTGTCACTTGTTACTATGGAAAGTAATCCTTTGCGGGGCTTGTTCGGGGTATCTTCACCTAGAATGGAAGCACAAAGGGTTGCTCCTCAACCTACTGAAAATATTTATTATGAAATTCCTTTGGGTATGATAGAGAAAATGCTGGCTAATCCTTATGCAGGAGATGGAACACTACATCCTGATTTGCATCTAATCTATGTGGATGAAGTTAGTGGATTATTTAAGCTTGTAGGTTTTCTCGAGGATCATGTCAAGAAGAAGGTATTTCCTTTATCTTTGAAGGAGAAGGCATTGAAATGGTATAGGATATTTGATGATATTGGATCATGGAGCTACAATCGATTGAAAATGGAATTTCATTAGAAGTTTTATCCTATGCATCTAGTTCATCGTGATCGGAATTATATCTATAATTTTTGGCCTCGTGAAGGATAAGCAATTGCTCAAGCTTGGGGGAGGCTTAAGTCAATGTTATATTCATTCCCCAGTCATGAGCTCCCGAGGGAAATTATTTTTCAGAATTTTTATGCTCAGCTTTCTCATAATGATCAATCCATGCTCGATACTTCTTGTACTAGTTCTTGTATGAAGAAAGATATTAACTTCAAATGGGATCTATTGGAAAGAATTAAACACAACTCTGAAGATTGGGAACTCAACGAAGGTAAGGAGTCAGGTATAAACCTTAAGTTTAATTGTGTTAAATCCTTCATAGACACCGATGCTTTTCGTGAATTTAGCACTAAATATGGACTTGACTCTGAGATAGTAGCTTCTTCTGTGAATCTGTTGCTGCTCATTTTGACCTCCCTAAGGAGAAGTGGTTTAAATATCATCCTCCCATTGAAGTGAAAGTAGTTGAACCTATTAAAGTTGAAGAAGAAACTATTACTTATAATGTTGATCCTATTATTCCTGCTGTTTATATTGAGAAACCACCTTTCCCTGCTAGAATAAAGGAATATGCTAAAGCTTCAACTGTGGTTCGTAAGAGCTATGTTAGAACATGTACACCTCCTGAACAAATTAAAGTTGAGCCTAGTATTGCTATGGTTAAAGATCTCTTGGTTGATAATATTGATGGGCATGTCATTCAATTCTGTGATGAGGCTGCTAGAATTGCTAGACCTGATGCTAAAGATAAACATAGACCTATTGTTGGCATGCCTGTTGTTTCTGTTAAAATAGGAGATCATTGTTATCATGGTTTATGTGATGTGGGTGCTAGTGTGAGTGCAATTCCCTTTACCTTATATCAACAAATTATGAATGATATTGCACCAGCTGAGTTAGAGGAAATTGATGTTACCATTAAGCTTGCTAATAGAGATACTATAGAACCAATTGGGATTGTTAGAGACGTTGAAGTCTTGTGTGGGAAAACAAAATATCCTACTGATTTTCTTGTCCTTGGTTCCCCAAAAGATGACTTTTGTCCCATTATATTTGGTAGACATTTCTTGAATATTGTTAATGCCAGGATAGATTGTGAGAAGGGAACTGTCACTTTAAGTTTTGGGGATGCATCTCATGAGTTTAATTTCACTAAATATCGTAGAAAACTCCATGATAAATAATTGCCTAGTAAGGATAAAATTATTGCTCTTGCTTCTATTGTTGTACCTCCTACTGATCCCTTAGAACAATATTTGCTAGACCATGAAAACGATATGCATATGAATGAAAGGAACAAAATAGAGAAGATTTTCTTTAATTAGCATCCTATTTTGAAACATAACTTGCCTGTTGAAATACTTGGGGATCCTCCTCCACCCAAGGGTGATCCAGTGTTTCAGCTTAAACAATTACCGGATACTCTGAAATATGCTTATCTTGATGAAAAGAAGATATATCCTATTATTATTAGTGCTAACCTTTCAAAGCATGAAGAAAAGAGATTATTGAAAACTCTGAGAAAGCACCGTGCTGCTATTGGATATACTCTTGATGATCTTAAGGGCATTAGTCCCACTCTATGTCAGCATAAAATCAATATGGAGCCTGATGCTAAACCAGTTGTTGATCACCAACGACGGTTAAATCCTAAAGAAGTGGTAAGAAATGAAATATTAAAGCTTCTCGAGGCAGGTATAATTTATCCTATTGCTGATAGAAGATGGGTTAGTCCCGTTCATTATGTCTCTAAGAAAGGAGGTATTACCGTAGTTCCTCATGATAAAAATGAATTGACCCCGCAAAGAATTGTTACAGGGTATAGACTGGTAATTGATTTTCGGAAATTAAAAAAAGCTACTACAAAAGATCATTACCCTCTACCTTTTATTGATCAAATGCTAGAAAGACTATCCAAACACACACATTTTTTCTTTCTAGATGGTTATTCCGTTTTCTCTCAAATACCCGTGTCAAAAGAGGACCAAGAGAAGACCACTTTTACTTGCCCTTTCGGTACCTTTGCTTACAGACGTTTATGTAATGCACCTACTACCTTTCAAAGATATATGACTGCTATATTCTTTGATTTTGTGAAAGGATTGTTGAGGTTTTCATAGATAATTTTTTTTCTTTACGAAACTTCTTTTGATGATTGTTTGAGCAACCTTGATCGAGTTTTGTAGAGATGTGAAGAAACTAATCTTATATTGAATTGGGAGAAATGCCATTTTATGGTGAATTAAGGTATTTTCTTGGGACACAAAATCTCCGAAAGAGGTATTGAAGTTCATAAAGCTAAAGTTGACGCTATTGAAAAAATATCATGTCCTACGGATATCAGAGGTATAAGAAGTTTCCTTGGTCATGCTGGTTTCTATAGGAGTTTATTAAAGACTTCTCCAAGATTTCTAGGCCTCCCACTAATCTTTTGCAAAAACATGTTCCATTCATTTTTTATGATGATTGTGTAGAAGCATTTGAAATTCTTAAGAATGCCTTGATTTCTACACCTGTTGTTCAACCACCTGATTGGATCCTACCCTTTGAAACTATTTGTGATGCTAGTGATTATGCCATTGGTGCTGTTCCAGGACAAAGAGTTGATAAGAAATTAAATGTTATCCATTATGCTAGTAAAACTCTAGACATCGCTCAAAGAAACTATGATACCACTCAAAAGGAATTTTTACCAGTTGTGTTTGCTTATGATAAGTTCAGACCTTATATTGTTGATTCCAATCTAAATTTTCACACTGATCATGCTGCTATTAAATATCTTATGAAAAAATATGCAAACCTAGACTTATTAGATGGGTTCTTCTGCTGCAAGAATTTGATTTGCATATTATTGATAGAAAGGGTGCTGATAACCCCATAGCGGATAACTTGTCTAGGTTAGAAAAGGTTCTTGATGACCCACTACCTATTGATGATAACTTTCCTGATGAACAAGTAGCTGTCATAAATGCTTCGTGTAGTGCTCCATGGTATGCTAATTATGCTAATTAAATTGTTGCTAAATTTATACCGCCTAGTTTCACTTACCAACAAAAGAAAAAGTTCTTTTTATGATTTAAGACATTACTTTTGGGATGATCCACATCTTTATAAAGAAGGAGTAGATGGTGTTATTAGACGTTGTGTACCTGAGCATGAACAGGAATAGATCCTACACAAGTGTCATTCCAAGGCCTATGGAGGACACCACACTGGAGATAGAACTGCACACAAGCTATTACAATCTGGTTTGGTTTTATATGTCCTACTCTCTTCAAGGATGCTCGTAAGTTTGTCTTGTCTTGTGATGAATGACAAAGAATTGGCAATATTAGTAGATGTTAGGAAATGCCTATGAATTACTCTCTTGTTATTGAACCATTTGATGTTTGGGTTTTTAATTATATGGGACCTTTTCCAAAGTCCAACGGGTATACTCATATTCTAGTTGTTGTTGATTATGTTACTAAGTGAGTAGAAGCTATTCCAACTAGTAGGTCTGATCATAACACCTCTATTAAAATGATGAAAGAAGTTATTTTCCCAAGATTTGGACTCCCTAAATATTTAATGACTGATGGTGGTTCACACATTATTCATGGTGCTTTCCGTAATCCCCTTATCATCCCGTCTAGTGGTCAAGTAGAATTAAGCAATAGAGAGATTAAATTGATCTTGCAAAAGACTGTTACTAGATCTAGAAAGAATTGGTCTAAGAAACTTGATGATGCATTATAGCCTTATAGAACTGCTTACAAAAGCCCTATGGGTATGTCTCCGTATAAAATGGTTTATGGTAAAGCATGTCACCTACCTCTAGAACTAGAGTATAAAGCTTATTGGGCAATCAAAGAGCTCAATTATGATTTCAAACTTGCTGGTGAGAAGAGGTTATTTGACATTAGCTCAATTGCTGAATGGAGGATCCAGGCCTATGAGAATGACAAGTTGTTTAAAGAAAAAGTTAGAGATGGCTGATACATCTCCATCGTATCAACTTTTCCAAACCCTTTTGCCCTTGTTTTGGACTCTAATTTGCATGATTTGAATGGAACTAACATGGATTGACGTTGTTTTCAGCAGAATTGCCTTGGTGTTATTTTTATGCAGAAATAAAAGTTCTCGGATCATCCTGAAAATTTACATAGAATATTTTTCGATTTAATAAAAAATACTGGCACAAGAATCAACCAAAGGGGGGCCACCTGTAGGCCACAATCCTGCTAGGCACGGTCACCCCCCTGTCCACGCCTAGCAGGCTTGTGGGGACATTGTGGCTCCTCCGACCTCCTCTTCAGCTCCATATAATCCTATTCGCAGAGAAAAAAATCAGAGAGAAAAAAACAGAATCTGTCAAAAACAGAACAATTTGTAGCAATCTATAAACTTCGAATACTTCTGGACCTCTAAAAATTCTGAAACATTAGCACAACCAGGGCAATTCGTATATCAATCATGTGTAAAACTTTCAGATCAATTTGACGGACTGGAAAATTCAGAAAAATCTTAGACTGCGCACAAAAGTTTATGTTTTCTAGCAAGATCAAATGAACAACTACCATAGATCACCCCAAAGGTTTTACTTGGCTTAAACACTAATTTAAACACAAAAACACAATTACTACAGAAGTAATAATGTGCCAAACACACCAAAACAGAAGCAAAAAGCTGAAAGCAAAATAAAATTGGGTTGCCTCCCAACAAGCGCTATTGTTTAACGCCCCTAGCTAGGCAAAACGCAATAGATCTAGGTATGGTCATCTTTGGTATGCAATCCATAAGTAGCTCTCATGATAGATTCATAAGGTAATTTTATTTTCTTTCTAGGAAAGTGTTCCATGCCCTTCCGTAATGGGAATTGGAATCTAATATTCCCTTCCTTCATATCAATAATTGCACCAATCGTTCTAAGGAAAGGTCTACCAAGAATAATAGCACATGTAGGATTGTAATCTATACCAAGAACAATGAAATCTATGGACATATAATTCCTATTTGCAACAATAAGACCATCATTAATTCTTCCCATAGGTTTCTTTATAGTGGAATTCGCACGATGCAAATTTAAGGAACAATCATCAAATTCACGGAAACCTAACACATCACATAAAGTTTTTGGAATCGTTGAAACGCAAGCACCCAAATCACACAAATCATGACACTCATAATCTTTAATCTTAATCTTAATAGTAGGTTCGCACTCATCATAAAGCTTTCTAGGTATAGAAACTTCTAACTCAAGTTTTTCTTCAAAAGCTTTCATCATGGCATCAACAATATGTTTAGTAAAAGCCTTGTTTTGATTATAAGCATGAGGAGAATTCAACATGGATTGCAACAAGGAAATACAATCAATCAAAGAGCAGCTACCATGATTAAAGTCTTTTGAATCCAAAAGAGTGGGTTCATTGCTATTTAAAGTTTTGACCTCTTCAATCCCACTTTTATCAATCTTAGCATCAAGATCTAAAAACTTCGAATCATTGGGACGCCTTTTAACTAAAGTTGACCAATCTCTAGTCCCATCCTTATCAAGATTAATATTGGAAAACAAAGATTCAATAGGAGTCACATCAATCACTTTAAGATTTTCATCAATATTATCACGAGATTCTGGCTTCGCGGCCATTTTATTGACTAAAGTGGCTTGTTTATCAGTTTGGCCCACTAAGTTTTCAAGGTGAGTAAATTGGGATTTCAAACCATAGAACTCTTTAGACATATCATCAAGTTTCTTATTCATGTACTCCCACATAGTTTTTTGTTCTTTAAGTTCATTCTTGAAGAAACTATTGTGATCATATTGAAGCGACATGAAACATTTAATGCTATCATCAATATCTTCCAACTTTCTAAAATAAGGATCAAGGTCGTTGGCTTGATCCATAAGACGACCTACCAACTTATCAAGCAAGCAAAAAGCATACGAGAAGACAACCGAAGAATGGTGAATAAAAAGGCAAATCTTTGTGGAAATCATTTTAGAAGTGGGGGAGAGGAAGACGAGAGGCAAATGGCAAATTTTGTGATGGGTACTTGGTATCCTTGACTTGATATGTATCTCCCCGGCAACGGTGCCAGAAATCCTTCTTGCTACTTCTCAAGCATGCGTTGGTTTCCCGTGAAGAGGAACGGTTTGATGCAGCAAGGTAGATAAGTATTTCCCTTAGTCTTTGAGAACCAAGGTATCAATCCAGTAGGAGATACAAGCGAGCCACCAATAGATATACTTGCACAAGGAATCAAACTCTTGCACCCAACGCTATAAAGGGGTTGTCAATCCCTTCACAGTTATTTGCAAGGATGAGATCTAGTAGAGATAGATATAATAGGATGCTTGAACGGAAAGTAAAACTAAAAGTAAAAATAGGGCAGCAACTATCTTTGGTGTTTTTGGTTTTAGATCGGAAAGTATAATATGGAAAATAGACTCGGGAGCCATAGGTTTCACTAGATAGCTTCTCTCATGATGGCAAGTATTATGGTGGGTGAAAAAATTACTGTCGAGCAATTGATAGAAAAGCGAATAATTATGAAGATATCCAAGTCAATGATTATGCATATAGGCATCATGTCTGTGACAAGTAGACCGAAACGATTCTGCATCTACTACTATTACTCCACACATCGACCGACTCATGCCTGCATCTAGAGTATTAAGTTCATGAAGAATAGAGTAACGCATTAGGTAAGATGACATGATGTAGAGGGATAAACTCAAGCAATGTGATGAAAACCCCATCTTTTACCCTTGATGGAAACAATACAATACATGCCTCGCTACCCTACTTTGTCACTGGTTGAGGAAACCGCAAGATTGATCCACCAACTAAGCACTTCTCCTATTGCAAGAATTACCAATCTAGTTCGCCAAACCAAACCAATAACTCGAAGAGACTTGCAAAGATATGAAATCATGCATATAAGAATTCAGGAAAGATTCAAATAATATTCATGGATAATCTGAATATAAACCCACAATTCATCGGATCTCAACAAACACACTGCAAAAGAGTATTACATCGGATAGATCTCCATGAAGATCATGAAGAACATGGTATTGAGAAGGAAAGAGAGACAAGAATCCATCTAGCTACTAGCTATGGACCTGTAGGTCTATGGTGAACTACTCACGCATCATCGGAGGGGCAATAGAGTTGATGTAGATGCCCTCCGTGATCAAATCCCCTCTGACAGATTACTGAAAAAGGCTCCAAGATTGGATCTCTCGGGAACGGAGGCTTAGAGCGGTGGAAAAGTATTTTCGTGGCTCATTCTAATAATGATGGAATATTTGGGAATTTATAGGCCAAAGATTAGGATTAGGGGAGTTGCCAGGGGCCCACAAGCCTGCCCGGCGCGGGGTACCCCCTGGCCGTGGCAAGCGGGCGTGTGATCCCGTGGTAGCTCCTCTGCCTTGGTTCTCAAGTCTCGTGGCTTCCTTTTATTCCAGAAAAAATCATTCTGTAGGTCTTATTCCGTTTGGACTTCGTTTAATATTCCTTATATGCGAAACTCACAAAGAAGGAAAAAACAGAAACTGGCACTGGGCTCTAGATTAATAGGTTAGACCCAAAAATAATATAAAATAGCATATTAATGCATATTAAACATCCAAAACAGATAATATAATAGCATGGAACAATCAAAAATTATAGATATGTTGGATACGTATCAGTCATCACCAACCATCCTTCATCACCAATTCCATGATGCTCTCTGCCGTTCGTGAGTAATCCCCTCGTAGGCTTGCTGGACGATGATGGGTTGGATGAGATTTATCATGTAATCGAGTTAGTTTTGTCAGGGTTAGATACCTAGTATCCACTATGTTCTGAGATTGATGTTGCTATGATTTGGTTATGCTTAATGCTTGTCACTAGGGCTCGAGTGTCGTGATTTCAGATCTGAACCTATTACGTTTTCATGAATATATATGTGTTCTTGATCCTATCTCGCAAGTTGTAGACACCTATTACGAGTTATGATCTGTATCCCCCAGGGTGACAATTACTGGAATTCTTTCCGGTGATTACCGTAGTTTGAGGAGTTCATGTATTCACTAAGTGCTAATGCTTTGGCACGGTTCTCTATTAAAAGGAGACCTTAATATCCCTTAGTTCCCATTAGGACCCCGTTGCCATGGGAGGGTAGGACAAAAGATGTCATGCAAGTTCTTTTCCATAAGCACGTATGACTATATATAGAATACATTCCTACATTACGTTGATGAATTGGAGCTAGTTCTGTGTCACCCTATGTTATAAATGTTGCATGATGAATTACATCCAGCATAATTATCCATTATCGATCCATTGCCTATGACTTTCCACATATTGATCTTTGCTAAGTTACTTCTTCGTTGCTACTGTAACAATCACTACAAAACTGCTACTGTTACTTTTGCTACCGTTACCGTTACCTCCATAATACTTTGCTACTGAATACTTTGCTGTAGATATTAAGTCTTACAGGTGTGGTTGAATTGACAACTCAGCTGTGAATACTCAAGAATATTCATTGGCTCCCCTTGTGTTGAATCAATAAATTTGGGGTGAATACTCTACCCTCGAAAACTGTTGCGATCCCCTATACTTGTGGGTTATCAATGGCATGATAAAAGGATACAAAAGCATGAATTCAATGTAGGTGACTATGTCTTGCTATACAAACGGGAAGGGCCTTACATTGTCGAGGAAGTATATCGTTCCGGTGCTATCAAGATCAACAACGCCGAAGGCACAAATCCGAAGGTGGTAAACGGGCAAAGAATCAAACATTATATCTCAGGTACCCCCATAAATGTTGAAACCAATATTATCAATACCATAACTCCGGAGGAGTACATTAGGGAGACCTACTAGAACGTTTCAGACTCCGAAAAGGAATAGGTATGTGATACGGTAAGCAAACCGACTCGAGAACTTTTCCAATAGCAATTTTTCTCACTTTTGTATTATTTAATAAATTAGGGAAATTTAAAGTAGTCCGAAAGGTGCACAAGGAGGCGACAAGCCTGCAGGGCGCGGGCTACCCCCCTGGTCGTGCCCCTGTGGCTTGTGACCACCCCGTGCACCCTTCGGACTCCGTTTTCTTGTAGGACACTCCTTTGGGTTGGCAAAAATTCATTATATAATCCCTAGAAGGCTTGGACTTTCATATCGTGACAATACCTCTCGTTTTTGTTTTGAGTTGTTTTTGTAGCAGATTTAGAGCAAGATGTCTTTGCAAGAGTCGATCGGGGAGAGCCGTGTCTCTCACCTGGCACCAGGGCCCGGAGCATACAGCGAAGCCAATCACTTTGGGAAGGCCACATAGGAAGAGATGG
This sequence comes from Hordeum marinum, assembly GCA_022496015.1. NCBI lineage: Eukaryota > Viridiplantae > Streptophyta > Magnoliopsida > Poales > Poaceae > Hordeum > Hordeum marinum. The sequence goes on from CM039676.1 coordinate 28,700,238, forward strand.
AGGCCGACTTGAAAAGGGTGGATGCCATGGAGGAAGACCAACAAGCTACTTCTCGTCTACATCCTGGAGTCATGTTGGAGGAACTTCAGAGCTGACAGGGGGATGACCCCGGGGTAGCCTCAAGCGCCCCCTTTCCCTAGCCTCCTATCGCAACCAAAGGACGGGCTGCCTCCCCCTACGGTCCGGTTACGCCCTGCCAGAAGCGATCCGCCGGCTACGCCCCGCCGGTTACGACGTATCGGCCGGCTGGGGGGCGATGCCGCCTGGCCCCCCCAGCCGGCTGCGCATTGGATATTGTCTTTAGGGCGTGCGCGGCAACAGTGCCCCCCATCCCATCAGGGGTCAGCGCCGGTATGGCCACAGCAAAGACGTCAGGGCGTCTGACCCTGGCGGATGGTGACCGAGCTTCCAACAGTGCCGGCACGCCCCCAACCACTCCGTTACCAGCCCCGGCATGGCTACAGGGTGGCCGGACGTACCGCTGACTCCGGCCGGCCGCCGCAAGACGATGCCGCAAGGGGCGGCCCGTGCTGCGATGTGACCGGCGTCGGGACCCGCCTGCCGCTGCCTAACGGGACCCTTCAACTGGCGAGACCTACCGGCGACAAGACCCCACGGGCGGGCCCCCGCAGCCGGCCGGAGAGGCTACCAGCTGGGGGCCCCTTTGACCTTCTATTTGTATTGTATTCCGGGGGGTTGGCCTATAAAAAAACCCGGGCCACCCCCATGTAGGGGACGATCAATCGGCTGCTCCACATCCACTCCACACATACGCACATAGAGAGGTGGAAGAGCAGGCTAGCTCCTTCTTCCTCCTTGATCCATACAGCTCAAGGAGCATCATTGTAACCTGACCATTGTCTCAACTAGACCGAGCAGGACTAGGGGTATTACCTCCCACGGAGGGCCCCGAACTTGGGTACATCGTGTGTCAGCCACCGCTTGTGCCTAATCCCGCTCCCGGAGCCCGCCGGCGTCCTTTGGCCCCTCTCGATAAGCCTACCTATGGCATCTACTGTGACGAAACCATGACAGTTTGCACCCACCGTGGGGCCGTCCACGGCGCCGGCCGGAGTCACGCTCCGGGCGGGACCCTTCACCACCTCCCCCGACCGCCTCGCGTCCGGGTGGAACCGCGTGCTCATGGGGCTTGCTCCGGCGGGCCTTGCGGGCAACACGACCGGCATCTCTGACGAGTGCCTCGGCCGCAACCTCGCGCTCAACATCGCCGCGCTCGCTGGGCGGTTCAACGAGCTGAGCCTCGCCTAAGAACCGGAGGCCGACAAGTACCCTAGTTGGGTGTTCGACTGCACTGATCCTCCCTAGTCCATGGGCACGCTCGCCACGGGCGAGGCCATCAGCCCCCGCACCCGTGTGGGAGTGATGGTCACCGTCTCCTCCACCACTTCGGGCCGTGTGCGGGCGGCCGAGGCCGGCGCAGCCACCGCCCGCGCCGGCACCTCCGACCCACTCGCCGCCACCCTTCGGGGTCTGGGCACTCCTATCTCTACGACGGCGGATCCGGCCACCGCCAGAGCCGAGCTGGAGGCGTCCTGTAGCCTGCTGTTCCAAGACGCCAGTGCCCTCATTGCCAAGCGGCGCCAGATGGAGGCCACGCAGCGGGAATACAACTCCGTGTACGGTCTCACCCCGGCTGGCCCCGAGCCCAGCCGGCGTGGTGCTGTGCGAGAACGCGGCCGCGTGGTTGCAGAAATCCTTGGCGGCCGCTTCCCCGTCTACGACACCCCCGCGTCCAACCTGCGCGCCGCCAAGGTTGCCTACGAGGATTTGATGACCTTGGAGGGCGAGGAGCGAGCCACACGCGAGCGGCACATCAAGAACCTCATCGACACCGCCAATGCACAACAGGTCGTCCTCACCCCCGGTGGGGCCATCTCCGAGTTTCCCTGCCCCGAGGGCGAGGACACTGGGGCTGCTGACCGTCGGTCGGCTCAGCACTCCAGCACCCCTCGCCCCTCAGGATGGAACGCCCGGGGGAGCAATGCTCAGCGCGCCCCGTCATGCAGAAACAAACAGCCGGCTGTGAACAGCCGGCGCAGCAACAACCCGGCTGGCAGCCACTGCCGCGACGAGGCGCCGGCTGGCGGCAGCCAGCGCACCCGCGGGCATACTCCGCCTCCGTGGCAGGAACCCGCACGGTTCATCCCGTCGGCCGTCCGCCCCGAGCTTGCCGTCCGACTCGGGCCCTGCGTCCCCCATAGTGACAACGACGCGCGGCTCCGTCTTGACCGGCTGGCGCAGTCGGCTCTCCTCGAGGAGGAGGGCTCAATTGCTCCAGCCTGTTTCGGTCCGAGGATCCGCAATGAGCCTTTTCCACCTGGCTTCATGCTCCCCCGTGACACCCTGAAGTATACTGGGGCCGCCAAGCTGGAGGACTGGTTGATCGACTACACCACCGCCATCAGTATCGCCAGGGGGAACAAGCGCGTGGCCGTCCGCTATGCCCCCCTCATGCTGATCGGCTCGGCCCGCACCTGGATGAACAGTCTGGCTGTCGGTAGCATCAACACCTGGACGGACTTCGAGGAGGCCTTCGTTCGCAACTTCACCGATACCTACAAATGGCCTGGCCGGCCCCGCGAGCTGGCCATGTGCGTCCAGGGGCCGGACGAGCCCCTCCACGACTACCTCACGCGCTAAACCGAGCTCTGCAACTCCTGCGAAGGAGTACACGAGGTACAGGCCATCCAGTACTTCATCGAAGGCTGTTGCGATGGCACCCCCCTCAAGCACAAGCTCTTGTGCTCCGAACCAACCTCCCTCGCGGACCTGATGTCCAAAGCGGACAAATATGCCACGGCCAATTCCTCGAAGAGGATGAAGGCTAAGACACCAGCCAAGCCGGTTACGCCCCCTGCCGCGCCGCGGGTGGCGGCCGACAACCAGCAGCAACAGAAAGGCCAGCGCAAGAACGACCAGCCCGACTCCCGCTACGGGAGCCGGCAGGTCGCCTCCATCTAGGAGGAGCAGCCGGCTGGCCAGGCCTCCGGTCAGCGCCAGCGCACCGGCAAGGCCGCCTGGCAGCCCAAGCTGACTTTTGAGCAAATGCTTGACCTCCCCTGCAAAAACCACTCCGGTGTCAAGCCGGCCACGCACACGCTCCAACAGTGCAGCTTCTCACAGCGATTGGCCCAGGGGGACGGCCTCCCAGCTCCCCCCATGCAGCCAGCTCGTGCTCCAGCGTCAGCCCCGGCTCGGGCTCCGACTCCCGGTCCAGGTCCGGCGGACCTGGCCCCGGCTCGGGGCGACGGCCGGCTCCACGACCGGTTCCCCGAACATGACGACTGCTACGTCGTCTTCACCACCGAAGAGACAGACAAGCACACCCAGCGCCCACTCCACCGCGAGGTGAATGCCACCATGCCTGCGACTCCCCAGTTCATGCATTGGTCCGAGATGCCGATCACCTGGAGCTGGGCGGACCACCCGGCCATGATGCCGAACCCCGGCAGCTATGCCCTCGTCCTCGATCCTACCATCGCCTCCGAGAAACGCTCGTGCCGCTTCTCGCGGGTGCTGATCGATGGAGGCAGCAGCATCAACATCCTCTACCTCGACACCCTTCTCAAGCTAGGGCTCAAGGTGGAGGATCTGAAAATGAGTCGGACCATCTTCCACGGCATCGTGCCGGGAAAGTCCTGAACCCCCGTCGGCAAGATCAAGCTCGACGTCGTCTTCGGCGACGCCAGTCATTTCTGCCGCGAGCCGGTCTTGTTCGAGGTAGTGGACCTCGACAGTCCCTACCACGCATTGCTAGGCCGGCCCGCTCTCGTCAAGTTCATGGTGATCCCCCACTACGCCTACCTCAAGCTCAAGATGTCGGGTCCCAAGGGCATCATCACCGTCGCCGGCAAGTACCAGATGTCAATGGCGTGCGTGCGAGATGGCGGCCAGCTGGCCGAGGCCCTGGAAATAGCAGAGGAGAAGCGGCAGCTCGTCCGGCTAGTGGCCCTCGCCTCTGCCCAGCCGGCAGTGCCAGCACCTCTGTCCCAATCGGTCTGTGAAGGCTCGTTCCAGCTGTCCAAGGACACCAGACAGGTGCCACTCGATCCGGCCAACCCCACCCAGTGCGTGACCATCATCTCCCGCCTCGACAGCAAATAGGAAAGCGAGCTCGTCGACTTCCTCCGTGAGAATCGGGACATCTTTGCATGGTCCCCCAAGGACATGCCGGGTGTTTCGAGGAAGTTCGCCGAGCACAAGCTGCACGTATGGCCGGATGCAAAGCCGGTCAAGCAACCCCTGTGCCGTTTCTCGGAGGAGAAGCGGCGTACTATAGGAGAAGAGATCGCCCGACTGCTTGCAGCCGGCTTCATCATGGAGGTATTCCAGCTGGACTGGCTGGCCAACCCAGTCCTGGTGCTAAAGAAAAACAAGACCTAGCGCATGTGTATCAACTACACAAGCCTGAACAAGGCGTGCCCCAAGGACCCGTTCGCCCTATCGCGGATCGATCAAGTCATCGACTCCACGGCCGGCTGCGATCTGCTGTCTTTCCTGGACGCCTACTTCGGCTACCACCAGATAAAGCTGGACCCGGCCGACCGGCTCAAGACCTCCTTCATCACCACTTTCGGGGCCTACTGCTACATCACCATGTCCTTCGGCCTGAAGAATGCAGGCGCTACCTTCCAGCGCTGCATGCAGAAGTGCCTCCTGCCTCAGATAGGCAGGAACGTCCACGTCTACGTGGACGACATCGTCGTCAAATCCAAGAAGCACTTCAGCTTCCTCAACGACCTCCGGGAGACGTTCGCCAACTTGCGCGAATACAAGATCAAGCTCAACCCGGAGAAGTGTGTCTTTGGCGTCCCAGCCGGCCAGCTCCTGGGTTTCTTCGTGTCCGCCCGCGACATCGAAGCTAATCCCAAGAAGATCTGGGTGATTGAGCGCATGCCCAAGCCAGTCCGACTCCACAACATCCAGAAGTTCATCGGCTGCCTCGCCTCCCTCAGCCGGTTCATCAGCCGGCTGGGCGAGAAGGCCTTGCCCCTCTACGGGCTCCTACGCAAGTCGGCCCTGGTCGAGCCGGGCCAAGACCTCTCGAAGAAGTCGGTCATGTTCGACTGGTCCGACGAGGCGGACGCAGCGTTCCGCGGCCTCAAGGGGGCTCTCACCAGCGCGCCCATCTTGGTCGTGCCGGCCGACAAGGAGCCGTTGCTCGCCTACATTGCGGCGACCACACGCGTCGTCAGCGTCGTCCTAGTGGTTGAGCGACTGGAGGAAGGCAAGGCGTTGCCGGCGCAGCGGCCCGTCTACTACCTTAGCGAGGTCCTCTCCGCCTCCAAGCAAAACTACCCCCACTACCAGAAGATGTGCTACGGCGTATACTTTGCCGCCCAGAAGCTCAAGTAGTACTTCCAAGAGCATGTCATCACCGTCGTGAGCACAGCGCCGCTAGGCGAAATCATGGCCGGTCAGGATGCCACCGGCCGGATCGCCAAATGGGCCATCGCCCTACCCGACTATGGAATACGGTACGAGCCACGCACCGCCATCAAGTCCCAGGCAATGGCCGACTTCCTCGTCGACTGGGCCGAAACCCAGTTCGTGCGCCTCCGCCCGACTCCACGCATTGGCGCATGCACTTCGACTGCTCAAAGATGCGAGCAGGCCTGGGAGCCGGCATCGTCTTGTCGTCCCCCAGAGGAGACCAGCTCTGCTACGCCCTCCAGATCCACTTTGCTGCCTGCAACAATGTGGCTGAATACGAGGCCCTCGTCCATGGCCTCCGGCTCGCCAAGGAGATCGGCATCCAATGCATCATTTGCTTCACCGACTCCGACCTCGTGGTGAAACAGGTCTCTAGCGAATGGGACGCCAGGGACGCCAACATGGTCAGCTATCGCTTCCTCGTCCAGCAACTCATAGGCTCCTTCGAGGGCTGCGAGTTCCACCACATCCCCCGTGCGGACAACGAGGTAGCCGACGCGCTGGCCAAGATCGGCTCCACCTGGCAGGCCATCCCAGTCGGCGTCTCCCTCGAGCGGCTGATGAAGCCTTCGATCAAGCCTTCTCCCGAATTGGAGTCCATCTTCGTACTGGCAAACATGGCTGGCACCTCAGTGGAACCGGCTGCCCAACCAGCCCCGCCGGCTGCGGTAGCTCCACCGGCTCCGCCACCACCAGCCGCCAGCCCGACGCCGTCTGTCACGGCAATTGAGTCGGCCGCGTCTACGCACGCCGGCACTGGCCTCATTGCCGGCATGATGACGGACAATGCTCCCACCACCGCCTCGCTCCCGGGGGCTGGCGAGCCGGTCCCAGGGACTAGCGAGCCGGTCCTGGGGGCTGGGCCAGCCCCTATCTCGGCTCCCTTGTGGGCCCAACCCATCCTGGCGTTCCTCCAGCGTGGTGAGCTCCCCTCTGATGAGGCCACTACAAGGCAAATTCAGCGTTGGGCCCCAGCCTACAGCATCATCAACCATGAGTTGGTTCATCGCAGCACCACCGGCGTCTTCCAACGCTGCGTCGAGCCAGAGAAAGGGCAAGAAATCCTCCTCGGCATCCACCAGGGCGAGTGCGGGCATCATGCCGCCTCCAGGTCCCTAGTGGCCAAAGCATTCCATCACGGCTTCTACTGGCCGACTGCTCTGGAAGTGGTCAAGGAGCTGGTTGACAAGTGCGAGGGCTGCCAGCGCTTCAGCACGCATAGCCATCTTCCGACTAGCGCCCTCCAGACCATCCCCCTTTTGTGGCCATTCGCCGTCTGGGGTCTGGACATGGTGGGACCCTTCAAGACCGCACGAGGCGGCATGACACATTTGCTTGTCGCCGTCGACAAGTTCACCAAGTGGATCGAGGCCCGGCCAATCAAGAAACTGGACGGCCCCATAGCCGTCCGGTTCATCGAGGACATCACGGTACGCTACGGCGTCCCCCACAACATCATCACCGACAACGGCACGAACTTTGCCAAGGGTGCACTAGCGCGTTTCTTCTCGAGGCGGGGCATCCAGCTCGACCTAGCGTCCGTCGCCCACCCGTAGTCAAACGGCCAGGTTGAGAGGGCAAACGGCGTGCTCCTGTCCGGCATCAAGCCCCGGCTCGTGATACCACTGGTCCGGTCGGCCGGCTGTTGGGTCGAGGAGCTGCTGGCTGTCCTTTGGAGCCTCCGGACCACGCCCAACCGGTCGACCGGCTACACTCTGTTCTTCCTCGTTTACAGGTCCGAGGCGATCATCCCCACCTACATCAAGTTCGATTCGCCTCGGGTCACCCTGTACACCGAGAAGGATGCGAGGGAGGCAAGGGAAGACGGCGTCGACCTCCTCGAGGAGGCCCGCGAGCTGGCCTTGAGCCGGACGGCTATCTACCAGCAGAAGCTCCGACATTACCACAACAAACGGATCTGGCCGCTCTCCTTCCGCGAAGGAGACTTGGTGCTCACGTGGATCCAGCGAACAGCCGGCCAACACAAGCTGTCCTCCCCATGGGAGGGCCTGTTCATCATCAGCCAGGCGCTGCACAACAACGCGTACTATCTAATAGACGCCCAGAAGCCGCAGAAGCGCAAGAGAGATGCCTCCGGCAAGGAGACGGAGCACCCGTGGAACGCGGCGATCCTACGTCCATTCTATTGCTGAAAACCATTGTATGTATCCTTCCCCTTTTGGGCTTATGAATGCAACGGGGGCCCTAGCCGGCACTGGGGGCACGCCCTTTTCTCGATTCCTCCAAAGTTCTGTTATTTAAGGCACGTCAACCGGGTCCGGCTCCCGGGCCCGGGGGCTCGCCCGACTCCCCGTCGAGGCGGACAAATAATGTGAGCAAGCAACCCTTCGCCTCCCCTCCCCTAACCAGCTACAAACTGGCTCCTGGCTGTCCGGCTGAAGGGACCACGGGGTACGAAGGAACTTCTCATATGAAGGTCAACCGACGCGCGCGGCAGCCGGACCAGCTCGGCCGAGATATGTTAATCCTAGTAACCGGCCTCTGCCGGCTCGACCTAGCCCTAGCCGGTTGACTTTAAGAGCCCGCTATTTTTCCCCAAGGGTGAAGCCCCGTCCCTTTCCCAGACCGGCTCCCGGCTGGCTGGCAGGCGGGGTGGAAGCCGAAAGGATTCCCGGTGCACGAACACAAGTCAAAAGGCAAAAAGTGAAAGAAGAGCCGGCACGCACATTCCTTTTAAGATAAATAGCATAAGTCATAACAATAAAAGGCCCACGGCCACAAGTTCATTACATATACACCCCAAGTGGGTGGAATTCTAGTCTAAAAACAAAAATGCAGGAAAGAAAGTCCTAAGTTACGACAGCTTCGGGTCGGACCCTCCTCCAGTGCTCATGCCTTTGGAGACGGCGGTGCTCATGCGCCGGGAGCCGACGGTGCTGGCGCCTCCGAGGCCGGCACCTCCGGGGCGGCCGAGGTAGAAGCCCACGCAGCCGGAGCCGGATCGGACTCGGCATAGTCGTCGGTGTCAGACTCTTCATTGGCCGTCTTGGCGGCGCTCCCCTCCGGGTCATCCAGGGCCAGCCCGTACTGGTCCTCCGGGACCACCACGCCGTCTGCCCAGCGCTCCGGGACGTACTCGTCCCACAGGCGAAGGACGCAAGGTCGCTCGCCCTCGCCAGCATCTCGTCGGCCATCGCCTCCAACTCCGAGTCGGCGCCGGCACGCTAGGCCGTGAGCAAACCCAAGTCCAGCTCGGGGTACCACGACTTGGAAATACGGAGCGCCATGCCCGCGCCGACTCGTGCCGCGGAGGCCCTCCAAGCATTCACCCGCGCCGTCCCGAACTCTAGCCACCTCGACAGCCGGTTCATGGAGCCCGGCTCCGCCGTGCCGGGCCAAAGCGTGCGGACCAGCGTCATGCCAGCCGCCTGGAGCCGCTTCAGGGCGTGGACCACCTCCGACAGGCGCACCTCGGCGGCGGTCCCCACCTCGTCTAGGGTCCAGGGGGCCAGCGGCCCGACGGCCTCTCCTTGCGCCCGCCGGGCCTCACGGTCGGCCTCCACGCCCGCCTCTGCAACCTCCCACGTGCCGGGGAAAAGCCCTAAGAAGATGATGAGGGTTGAGCGGGGAGGCAAGCCAGAAAACCCAGAAGGCGCGAGAAGAACAAGGCAACGAAAACTTACTATGCAGCATCCGGTCCACCTCATGCCCTTGCTCCTGCAGCCGCACCTCCCTGGCTGACCACTCCTGGCACCGGTACTCGTGCTCATCCCGGGCCGCCTGCGTGTCCTCGACCGCCTTGGCTAAGGCATTGTCCTTGGCCTCCGGCTTCTCGCAGAGCGCCTTCTCCCACTCCTCCACCTCCTGACGAATGGCCGCCTCTTGGTCCGCCAACGCTTGGCGGTGGGCCGCCTTGCGGCCCTCTCGCTCCGCCTTCACCTGGTCTGCCTCCCCACTGAGCCGGTCACGCTCCGTCGTCAAGAGTTTGCGCTCCTCGTAAAGGTGCACCACCTGGCGCCGGAGGCAGAACGTCTCAGCATGGGTAGCTGCATGAGAAGCCACGGGAGTTAGAAAGGATTCAGCCCACCTCCGGGGCAGCCGGCCTGATTCCCGAGGGCTACACCTAGTGGGTGCGCTTGCGCTCCCACTGGAAGATCGCAACACGCTAAGATCGCAAGGGCAACGTACCTCGCAGGTCCGCGGACATGACGGCGAGCCGGTTCTCAGCTCCCCGATACAGCCCCAGCAGGGTGTTGTACGCAACCACCCGGTGGTCATGCGCTGCCTGCAAGACAATAAAAGCTTTAGGCTCGACCCGCCTGCACCCCAGCCAGCTCGAGCCTCGGGGGCTACACCTAGTGGGTGCGCTGGCGCGTCCCCACTGGAAAAGACGGAAAAACGCAAGTAAAGAGAAAAAGGAAAGAAGAAACTCACCGTGACCGCCTGCTCCAAGCTCACCGGCCGGTCATTGGCAGCCCGAGCGTCTTGCGTCGCCTTGGCGCATCACGCGGCAAACGCTTCGACAGCGGCGGCCACCGCCGCCCCGAGGGCGCTCGATGGTCCGCCGGGGGCCGGGCTCTCGGCCGCCGCCCAGGTCTGTTGTGATCGGCATCCATCTACGGGTCCTCCCTTGTTGGAGACCTCGATGGGACCGGCCCCTCCTGTCGCCGCCATGCCAGGGGCCGCCGTCGATGCACTTGCGGCGGCCGTTTTCCCGGCCACCGCGGCTCCCACCTCCGGAACTCCACCTCCGGCTGCTCCGGGCTGACACGCCTTTGGTGTTGGCGCCTCCGAAGCCGGCACATCCGGTGGTGGCACCTCCGGGGCCGGTACGTCCAGCCCCGACGGCACGTCTCCCGCAACCGGATGGGCGGCATCGCGGCCCATTGCTGCCTCGTCCTCCGCGGCCTCCGCGCTCACCTCCGCCCTTTGCCTAGAGCCGTGGTGGCCCTTCGACCTTTTCTCCCGGCCGCGGGGGAAAGGCTCCGATGCTCCGACCGCGGACTCCCTGCCGGTTCCTTGGAGGAGGGGGAACAGCTCCCACGCTCCACCAGCGGCCCCCCTGCTGGCTCCCCTTCGCCTCTTCGCCGCTTCCTCCCAGGGGCGGAGTTTCTGGACATGCCGCTCCCGCTCGGCTGCCTCGAAGTCGAGCCACGCCTGGCGCTCCCTCTCCTCGGCAGCCGTCGGTGGCGCCGCCCTCTCCGTCCCGCCACCCAGGGTCCTCCCCAGGGCGCGCGCCTCCCTGGTCACGAAGAAGTGAGAGACTGGGGGGAAGGCAAGATGGACCAAGGTGGGAGAGAAGACGGACTTACCCGGCGACGACGGGGATCGCCCTCCTCATGGGTCCCGCCTGGGCGACCTTCTGCTTCTTGCCTCTGCCTCCGCGACTGCCGCCCGGCTGCGCGATCGCCGCACGCTTGGGCACCAGCTTGGGGGCAGCCAGCCCCTTCCCCTTGTCGCCCGTGATCGGGCCTCCCCGGCTGGAGCCGCCGCCGGCTCAAGGTTGGCGCCTCCTCGGCGCCGTGACCTCGTCCTCCGAAGCATCGGCTCCTCCGGAGCCTTAGCAATGCGCGTCTGGGGAGGAGACTCTCTCGTCGACTCGGCTTCTTCGGCCCCCTTCGTCTCCGTCTTCGCGTCGCCGGCACCAGATGCTTTGGCTCGCTCGGAGTCGGCCGGATCCACGGCGACGGCGTCCTCGGCCTCCTCGGGGTCCGACTCCGCCGTGTTGGGGGCCGGCTCCCCGTAGTTCTGCAGCAACGGGAAGAGCTGTGGGCGGGCCGGGCGGCGCGCTGTCAGACTAAAGGGGGAGAGTGGTTCTGCCTCTAAAAAGAAGATGGAGGGAAGGATCCGGCTTGTCACTTACCCGCGGTGTCGGGCGACTCCGGCTATATGGGGTTTTCCCCCATTGCCATTCGCCTTCCGCCATCTTCGCCATTGAGATGGCGTTCACCCTCCTCGCCACATAGGTCGGCTTCATCTCCTTGGTGGAGAGCCGGCAGGGGTCATGGCATCCCCCCATCTGGCAGATGAGGTGCGGTCGGCTCTGCAGCGGGTGCACCCGGCACACCACCATCATGGCCAGCAGGTCTGTGGCCTTTAGCCCCTCCGACCCGGTCATCACGAGCAAGCGCTCGTAGAGCCGGTCCGTCGTCTCGGGCGCCGGAGATGCGGCCGCTCGCCAGTTTAGCATCGCGGTCGGCGGATGGTTGACGAAGTCGGGAAGGTTGATGTAGTCCTCCTCCGGCTTCGCATTCTTCACGTAGAAGAACCCTCGATGCCATCGCTTCACCGACTCGTGCAGCGGGAGCTTCGGGAAGCCGGTCCCCTTGCGGATGTGGATCAGGGCGCCTTCGCAGGCGGTCATCACCATCTGCTTCGTCGTCGGGTCTTTCGTCGTCTGCCTTTTGAGGAAGAAGAGCCGGCACCAGAGGTCAAGCCTCGGCGCAACCCCCAAGTATCCCTCACAAAGGGTGACGAACACCGCCAGCTGCAGGATGGTGTTGGGGCCGAGGTGGTGCGGCTGTAGGCCAAACCGCGTCAGGAAGCGGCGGAAGAAGGCGCTCGCCGGCAGCCCGAGCCCGCGGAGGAAGTGGTCGGCGAAGACAACCACTTTGCCCTCCCGCGAGGCCGGGGAGTTCTCTGGCCCGGCTGGGTGCGCCACCAAGTGCTCCTCTACCGGAAGCTTGCGGCGGTGGCGGAGGTGCTCGATGAAGGTCTCGTCCATATCGCTGTCGTCCCAGGCGCCCTTGCCCGCCATGGTCGCCAAGGGGGCGTGCGGTCACGACAACGGGCACGGGTGCTCGGCGGCGGTCCGGGCTCTCTCCGGCGGTGGCCGGCGGCACGGCCTGCCCTCGTGCTTTGGTCTCTCTCTCTCTCTCGTGAAGGGGGGAGGGAGGCGACGAAGGCGATGCGGCGGCAGGAAGGGGAGCAAACGGGCCGTTTTGCCTCCCCCCTCTCGACATTTAAACCATGCGCGGGCGATCGTGGGGGCCGGATCCATTGCGCACGACCCCCAGGATTCCCGCGGCGTGCGGGGCATACATCGTGGCGCTCGGGAACGCCAACCGTCCGCCCCGCGCCGTAAAGGATCCCTACGCTCGGGCCGAGGCTACGGTCGCGGAGGGCCCCGCCCTGCTGCCCGGTATTTTCTGCCACGTGGTGCATCGCCTCAACCTAGCAGGGGACCTGAGGTGGTGCTCGAAGCATCGGCCAGCTATGGAACCGGCCATCGCTTGCCGGCTTTGCTCGACTCTCAAGGCAGCCCGTGGCACCAAGACGATCTTCAAGCCGACGAGGACCGCCGCGACCCATCGGCGGGTCCTCCCCGGCTTCGGGGACTACTGACGGGGGGATGACCTCGGGGTAGCCTCAAGCGCCCCCTTTCCCCAGCCTCCTACCAAAGGGCGCGCCGCCTCCCCCTGCGGTCCGGCTACGCCCTGCCGGAAGCGATCCACCGGCTACACCCCGCCGGTTACGACGTATCGGCCGGCTCGGGGGCGATGCCGCCTGGCCCCCCGAGGCGGCTACGCATTGGATACTGTCTTCAGGGCATGCGCGGCAACAATGGCCCCCATCCCATCAGGCGTCAGCGCCGGTATGGCCACAGCAAAGACGTCAGGGCCTCTGACCCTGGCGGATGGTGACCGGGCTTCCAACAGTGCCGGCACGCCCCCAATCACTCCATTACCTACCCCGGATTGGCTACAGGGTGGCTGGCCGTACCGCTGACCCCGGCCGGCCGCCGCAAGACGACGCTGCAAGGGGCGGCCCGTGCCGCGATGTGACCGGCATCGGGACCCGCCTCGTGGGTCCCGCCAATGCCTGACGGGACCCTTCAGCCGGCGGGACCTACTGGCGACAAGACCCAACAGCCGGGCCCCCGTAGCCGGCCGGAGAGGCTACCGGCTGGGGGCCCTTTGACCTTCTATTTGTATTGTATTCTGGGGGGTTGGCCTATAAAACCCCCCGGGCCACCCCCATGCAGGGGACGATCTATCGGCTGCTCCACGTCCACTCCACACATACGCACATAGAGAGGTGGAAGAGTAGGCTAGCTCCTTCTTTCTCCTTGATCCATACAGCTCAAGGAGCATCATTGTAACTCGACCATTATCTCAACTAGACCGAGCAGGACTAGGGGTATTACCTCACATGGAGGGCCCCGAACCTGGGTACATCGTGTGTCAGTCACCGCTTGTGCCTAATCCCGCTCCCGGAGCCCGCCGGCGTCCTTGGGCCCCTCTCAATAAGCCTAGCTATGGCATCTCCCGTGACGAAACCACAACAAGAGCTCAGAAATTCCGAATTCGTTCATCCCTCTCAATGCTAGATTCCTTACTTATGAAAAAATGAAAAAGAGTGTTGTTTTTTCTCCCGCAACAATGAAACATCCATGGGTGATGGGGTCCCTAACCATCACTGGAAAGCTTCGCAACGAGATAATGGATCTAAGACGGCAAAATAACAAGCTTGACGAGGAGAATTGCATTCTGAGGGCCATCATCGCCAAGAATATAACACCATCGCCTCCGAAGAAGGACATCTAAACACATGGGTATGGGCACTCCCCTTGGCTTGTGCCAAGCTTGGGGGAGGTGCCCCAGTATCGTATCACCATCACACCTTTTACTTTTCTTGTTTATTTTTCTTAGTTCGATCCATTTGGTTTTATCTTGATCTAGTAGAATAAAGTTTTAGTATGATCTAGCTTTGAGTTTTGCTTTATGTTCCCCTTATGTAAGCGAGTCCGAGAGTTATACAATAAAAAGTAGTTTTGATGTGAGGGCTTTGCTTGCTTGCTATGATCTCGAGAAAAATAAATGAGAAATAAAAGAAGAATAGAATAATAGCGAAGAGTATATATGATGATCTTATGGGGAGTGATGACTTCACATATAAGAAGTATGTCAATTGGAATTTGTTGGGAGTTGACAAACATAGCGATTGGTCATTCCTGCAATTAATGGGAAGTAACAAAGAAAGAGAGGTTCACATATAAATATATTATCTTGGACATCTTTTATGATTGTGAGCGCTCATTAAAATATTATGTGTTAAGAACTTGATGTTGGACAAGGAAGACAACATAATGGGTTATGATTGCTTATTTTCGAATAGAAGTTATATGGTTATAGATTCCCCAACAGGTAGTGCTTGCTTCCACTTCATACTAGCCAAAACTTTCGCACCAAGTAGAGATGCTACTTGTGCATCCAAACACCCTCAACCCAGTTTTGCCATGAGAATCCACCATACCTACCTATGGATTGAGTAAGATCCTTCAAGTAAGTTGTCATCGGTGCAAAAGCAATAAGAATTTCTCCTAAATATGTATGATCTTTTATTGTAAGGGAAAATAAGCGTTGTACGAACTTGTGATAGTAAAGAAATAAAAGCGATGGACTGCATAATAAAGGCTGCTATCACAAAGGGCAATACAACGCGGCATTCCTTTGCATTAAGGGTTCATACATCCAAAAACAAAAAGCGCATGACAACCTCTGCTTCCCTCTGTGAAGGGCCGATCTGTTACTTTTACTTTCTTAAGTACTTACCTTTATGCAAGAGTCATGGTCATCTTCACCACTTCCTATATTTTTCCTTTTTCGCTTGGCAAGCATTATGTGTTGGGGAATGATCTAAACACATATATCCACTCGGACGTGGGTGATCATGAGTTATTATTGTTGACATCACCCTTGAGGTGAATAGTTGGGTGGCAAAACTAGAAGCCCCTATCTTTCTCTGTGTTCAAATGAAGCTTCGACCTCATGAGTACCGCGTGAGTGTTAGCAATTATGCAAGACTAAAGGATGATTGAGTATGTGGATTTGCTTTACAAGCTATTATATTGACTCTTTCTGATGTTATGATAAATTGCAAATTGCTTCAATGACTGAGAGCATAGTTTGTTGGTTATCAATAAAGTTCTTCGTTCATACTTTATCTTGTGAATGAATTGTTACTCTAGTATAAGAAATTTTATATCAGTAAGTATTGTTGTTCTCAAGATGATCACGATGCCCTCATGTCTGTATTTTATTTTATCGACACCTCTATCTCTAAACTTGTGGACATATTTATCGATCTTGGCTTTCGCTTGAGGACAAGCAAGGTCTAAGCTTGGGGGAGTTGATACGTCCATTTTGCAACTTGCTTTTATATTGATATTTATCGCATTATGGGCTGTTATTACATGTTATGGTACAATAATTATGCCTTTTCTCTCCTATTTTGCAAGGTTTACATGAAGAGGGAGAATGCTGGCAGCTGGAATTCTTGACTGAAAAAGGAGCAAATCTAAGAGACCTATTCTGCACAACTCCAAAAGTCATGAAAAGTTAAGGAGAATTATTTTGGAATATATAAAAAATATTGGGCGAAACAAATACCAGAGGAGGCCCACAAGGAGGTCACAAGCCTGCCAGGCTCGGCCTACCCTCTGGTCGTGCCTAGGTGGCTTGTGGGCCCCCTAACAGATCTCTGACGCCCATCTTCTGCTATATGAAGGGTTTTGAGCTGGAAAAAATAGAAGAGAGCTTTCTGGATGAAGCGCCGCCGTCTCGAGGCGGAACTTGGGCAGAACCAATCTAGAGCTCCGATAGAGTTGTTCTGTCGGGGAAACTTCCCTCACGAAGGGGGAAATCGAAGCCAGCGTCATCACCAACGATCCTCTCATCGAGAGGGGGTCAATCTCCATCAACATCTTCACTAGCACCATCTCCTCTCCAAACCCTAGTTCATCTCTTCTATCTGATCTTTCTCTCAAACCTCATATCACTAGTAGAATGTCAATCAGTAGTCCCGGTCGGTATGTGCCTTCAGTACCGGTTCCCCAACCGGTACTAAAGGCTTGGGACTAAAGTTCCAGACCTTTAGTACCGATTGGACCACGGACCGGTACTAAAGGTCCACCACGTGGCTGCCTGCGTGGGCTGGTGGTGGCTGCCTGCGTGGGCTGGTGGTGGAGGACCTTTAGTACCGGTTGGTGATACCAACCGGTACTAAATGTTCTATTTTTTTGTTTTAGATTTTAACTAGGTTTTAGTTTTCCTCTCTATTTATTATGTTTTCCATTCATTTTAAATTTATTTTACGGTGCTACATACTGTAAACATTCCTGATCCTCATTGCTTCAGAATTTAATCTCTAATCTCTAACCAGCACTCATTTCAAATCATCTAACTTCCTAGCCGGTCACCCATCCTCTCACTACTCCAGCCCCAGCACGCTTAACTTTCAGGTTCTATCATCCCTAGTTTCCAAGTCTGCACTTGTTGTTTTCCTGACAATAATAAGCTATCAATCCTATTAACCCTTAGGTCTTGATGTCACAAGATTTAATTTTTGAACTCCAAACAATTATTAAAATAAACAACAATAAATGATTAATAATAGTATTTAATTTCAATCAAAATAAAATAAGTAATAATATTATTTTATTCATTTTTGCCATTTATTCATTTAATATGGCATAATTAATATCTTTAAATCCATAAATCGGACGAAAACTCATCTATTACAAAAGGGATTTCATTTATTTTATGAGGGTTTCGCACGAAAACTCATCTATTACAAAAGGGATTTCATTTTTAATAACTTATTTTAACTCCATACTTTTTGTGTGTTCAATATGCACCATTCAAAGGCACATCATCAATTTTCAACCATTTCTGACTTCATTTGATATTTTTCATGCATTTAATGATTTATTTTGAGCTAAATGACCCTAAATTTATAAAGCAGTACAAATGAACTCTAAAAAGGTTGTAACTTGGCATGACATCATAATTTCACCCACATAGAAACTTGTAAAGAGTTGAGAGGGTTACGGAAAAAATGGATGCACTTCGTGTACAAATTGGACAATCTCTTTCGAAGTATGACGGTTTCGCACGAAAACTCATCTATTACAAAAGGGATTTCATTTTTAATAACTTATTTTAACTCCATACTTTTTGTGTGTTCAATATGCACCATTCAAAGGCACATCCTCAATTTTCAACCATTTCTGACTTCATTTGATATTTTTCATGCATTTAATGATTTATTTTGAGCTAAATGACCCTAAATTTGAAAAGTAGTACAAATGAACTCTGAAAAGGTTGTAACTTGGCATGACGTCATAATTTCACCCACATAGCAACTTGTAAAGAGTTGAAAGGGTTACGACAAAAACTGGATGCACTTCATGTACAAATTGGACAATCTCTTTCGAAGTATGAGGGTTTCGCACGAAAACTCATCTATTACAAAAGGGATTTCATTTTTAATAACTTATTTTAACTCCATACTTTTTGTGTGTTCAATATGCACCATTCAAAGGCACATCATCAATTTTCAACCATTTCTGACTTCATTTGGTATTTTTCATGCATTTAATGATTTATTTTGAGATAAATGACCCTAAATTTGAAAAGCAGTACAAATGAACTTTGAAAAGGTTGTAACTTGGCATGACATCATAATTTCACCCACATAGCAACTTGTAAAGAGTTGAGAGGGTTACGGCAAAAACTGGATGCACTTCGTGTACAAATTGGACAATCTCTTTCGAAGTATGAGGGTTTCGCACGGAAACTCATCTATTACAAAAGGGATTTCATTTTTAATAACTTATTTTAACTCCATACTTTTTGTGTGTTCAATATGCACCATTCAAAGGCACATCATCAATTTTCAACCATTTCTGACTTCATTTGATATTTTTCATGCATCTAATGATTTATTTTGAGCTAAATGACCCTGAATTTGAAAAGCAGTACAAATGAACTCTGAAAAGGTTTTAACTTGGCATGAGATCATAATTTCACCCAATAGCAACTTCTAAAGAGTTGAGAGTGTTACGGCAAAAACTGAATGCACTTCGTGTACAAATTGGACAATCTCTTTCGAAGTATGAGGGTTTCGGACGAATACTCATCTATTACAAAGGGATTTCATTTTTAATAACTTATTTTAACTCCATACTTTTTGTGTGTTCAATATGCACCATTTAAAGGCACATCATCAATTTTCTACCATTTCTGACTTCATTTGATATTTTTCATGCATTCGATGATTTATTTTGAGCTAAATAACCCTGAATTTGAAAAGCAGTACAAATGAACTCTGAAAAGTTTGTAACTTGGCATGACATCATTATTTCACCCACATAGCAACTTCTAAAGAGTTGAGAGGGTTACGAAAAAAACTGGATGCACTTCGTGTACAAATTGGACAATCTCTTTCGAAGTACGAGGGTTTCAGACGAAAACTCATCTATTACAAAAGGTTTTCATTTTTAATAACTTATTTTAACTCCATACTTTTTGTGTGTTCAATATGCACCATTCAAAGGCGCATCATCAATTTTCAACCATTTCTGACTTCATTTGATTTGAGCAAAAAAAAATTTTGTGTGAAACTTTAATAGCAAACAAAAATAACAAAATCTGTTTTTGATTTAAACAACCATTTAAAGTAACCTAAAAATTACCAAATTGAATATAATGTTAAAACAAAGTAATATTAAATAGCAGGAAAAATAGTAAAGAAATAACATAAAAAAATAGCAAAAACGAAAATAGATGCCCTTATACATGAAATTCAACCTAAATTCAAAGTGTTAGTTAGGTGCCTAACTAGCACTTTGAATTTAGGTTGACTTTCAGTGTAAGGGCATTTATTTTCACTATGAGCGGAGCTCGACATGTCAAGCACATCGGGGCTTATAAACAGGTGTGGTCTCGCCTCGACTAGCGAGGTGGGACTAAACATTTGACACCTGCTGCGTGGAAGTCATTAGTACCGGCTGGTGACACCAGCCGGTACTAAAGGTTGCCCTTTAGTATCGATTGGTGTCACTAGCCTGTACTAAAGGTGCACGCGGGGTCCAAGTCTGACGAAAAGCCTGCCACGCCCCTTTAGTACCGGCTCGTGACACGAACCGGTACTAAAGATTGCTCACGAGCCGGTACTAAAGGTTGCCCTGCTCCTAGCCGTTGGAGCCGGCACGAACCGGGACTAATACCGTCTTTAGTACTGGCTTGTAACCAGACCGGGACTAATGCTTGGGACGAAAGGTCTGTTTTCTACTAGTGGATTGGTACCTGTGGGTTGCTAGTAGTGTTGATTACTCCTTGTAGCTGATGCTAGTTGGTTTACTTGGTGGAAGATCATATGTTCAAATCCTTTATGATAATTAATACTCCTCTGATTATGAAAATGAACATGCTTTGTGAGTAGTTATGTTTGTTCCCGGGGACATGGGATAAGTCTTGTTATAAGTAATCATGTGAATTTGGTATTCGTTCGATATTTTGATTAGATGTATGTTGTCTCTCCTCTAGTGGTGTTATGTGAACGTTAACTACATAACACTTCACCATTATTTGGGCCTAGGGGAAGGCATTGGGAAGTAATAAGTAGATGATGGGTTGCTAGAGTGACAAAAGCTTAAATCCTAGTTTATGCGTTGCTTTGTAAGGGGCTGATTTGGATCCATATGTTTCATGCTATGGTTAGATTTATCTTAATTCTTCTTTCGTAGTTGTGGATGCTTGCGAGAGAGGTTAATCGTAAGTGGGAGCTTCGTCCAAGTAAGGGCAGCACCCAAGCACCGATCCACCCACATATCAAATTATCAAAGTAACAAACGCGAATCAAGTGAGCATGATGAAAACTAGCTTGACAGAAATTTCCATGTGCCCTCGGGAGCACTTCATTTTATATAAGAGTTTGTACAGGCCTGTACTTTGCTACAAAAGGATTGGGATACCTTGCTGCACCTTTGCTACACTTGTTACTTGTTGCTCGTTACAAATTATCTTATCACAAAACTATCTATTACCGATAATTTCAGTGCTTGCAGAGAATACCTTATTGAAAACCGCTTGTCATTTCCTTCCGCTCCTTGTTGGGTTCGGCATTCTTACTTATCGAAAGGACTACGATAGATCCCCTATACTTGTGGGTCATCAAGAACCCAAGCTTATGAAAATGCCAGGTTATTTAAAGAAAAAGTTAAAAGATGGCATGACAAAAGAATCCAAAAGCGAGAATTCAAAGTTGGAGAATATGTTTTATTGTACAATTCT
Organism: Hordeum marinum; assembly: GCA_022496015.1. Lineage (NCBI taxonomy): Eukaryota > Viridiplantae > Streptophyta > Magnoliopsida > Poales > Poaceae > Hordeum > Hordeum marinum. The sequence continues at coordinate 28,720,730 of CM039676.1, forward strand.
TGTTTCAAATTATTTTGTAGGAAAACTTGTCTCCAAATGGGAAGGACCCTATGTTATCGAAGAGGTTTATCGCTCTGGAGCTATTAAGATTAATATTGCCGAAGGTACCAACCCAAAGGTGGTCAATGGACAAAGAATTAAACACTATATCTCAGGTATGCCTATTAGTGTTGAAAGCAATGTTACCCAAACCATGACACGGGAGGAACACATAAAAAAACCTTCCGAAACGCTCCCGGATCGTGAAAATAAAGAGGTACATGATACCGAGTAAACAGTCTCCGAAAAATCTGCAAAAATATTTTTTTTTCAATTTTGGAATATTTATGAATTTTAGGAAATAAAAAATAAATCGGAAGGTAACAAAGGAGGACACAGAGTACTAGGGCATGGTTGCCATCCCTGGAGTGCCCTGGTGGAGCATGCCCACCTCGGGAACCTTCCCGACTCCATTTTCCTTTCGTTTGCTTGATTTCCAAGAATAAAAATTCTCTATATATACCCATGACTGTTTTGATCACCGCATCATGATATTTTCTTCTGTTCTTCTTTCGTGTTGTTTTCTTGGCAGATCTGAAAATATGTCGTCCCAAGATTTGACGGAGAGAGCTATGTGTCCAATTATGTCGCTGATCCAAAGATCTTTTGGGGACATTTACCCCTACTCAAGGCCTTTGAGGAGGTTTGTGTCTAGAATAAATTCCTCACCCGTGAAAATCTTTTGCTAGAGGAGCATATCACCACCCTCAGGAGCGTCATCCGCAAATTGAAGTTCTTATTGGAGCTGAAGTGTGACGCCTTACCACCACCTTCATCATCACCACCACCAAAGGAGATCTAAGTACACGGGTATGGGCACCCCCCTTGGCTTGAGCCAAGCTTGGGGGAGGTGCCCCGGTGTCGTATCACCATCACTTTTACCTTTTGTTTCCTATTTTCGACCTTTAGCCTTTTCATGTTTTAGTTGAATAAAAGTTTAGTATGATCTATCTTCGAGTGCTAGTTTCGTGATCTATCCTTCTATGCAATCGAGTGAGAGTTATATAATAAAGTTTAGTTTGAGCCTTTGCCCCTTTTACTTTCGTGTTGCAATCATGATAAAAGAAAATAAATGAAAAATATCATATGCTAATCTTATGGTGAGTAATGACATCACAATAAAAAATTATAAGTGGTAAAATTTATTGGAGATTGGAAAACATAGCATTAGTCAATGATGAAACTCATGAAAGAATTAATTAGGGAAGAGGAGATTCACATGCAAATATACTATCATGGACATCTTTTGTGATTATGAGCCCCCATTAAATATTATATGCCAAAATTGTTGACGTTGGACAAGGAAGACAACATAATGATTTATGTTAGTTCATATTCACATGGAAGTTATATTGTCATAGATCCTTTAACATGTGGTGCTTGCCCAATATCTTTGCTAGCCAAAAACTCCGCACTAAGTAGAGATACTACTTGTGCATCCAAAAACCCAAAACCCAAACTCATGTTTGAGAGTCCACCATACCTACATATGGATTGAATAAGATACATCAAGTAAGTTGTCATCGGTGCATCAAGGCAATAGAAACTACTTCTAAAAAGTTTTGGATCAATTAGTGTAAGAGAAAACTGAGCATTGCACGAACTTGTGATGGAAAAGTAATAAAAGCGACAGACTGCATAATAAAGGTTGCTATAACAAGAGACAATGCAACGTGACATTCTTCCGCGCTAAGGATCTGGCATACAAACTAAAAAGCACATGACAACCTTTGCTTCCTTCTGCGAAGGGACTATCTTTTACTTTTATGTACTTACTTTTATGCAAGAGTCAAAGTCTTCTTCTCTATTCCTTTTTATTTTTTCTCCTTTGGCAAGCATCATGTGGTGAGGAAAGATCTAGGAACATATGACGGGTTGGATATGAGTGAGCATGAGTTATTATTGTTGACATCACCCTTGAGGTGAATATGTTGGGAGGCAAACTTAATCCCCTATCTTTCTATGTGTCTGGTTGAAACTTTTTGTCCATGGGTATGCTGTGAGCATTAGCAATCATAGAAGACTAAATGATGGTTGAGTATGTGGACTTGCCAAAAGGCTCCTACATGAGACCCTTCCTCAAAATATGATGAATTATAGTTGCAAAGTTGACTGAGAACATAGTTCGTTGGTTTCCAATAAGGTTTATGTTTTATACTTCCAGGTTATGATCAATTGTTACTTGCTCATAAGAAGTTATATGCTAATGCTATGAAATAAAAGTTTTATGAGAAAGTTTTATGTTAGTTTTTTTACTTTTATAATAATAAGCATGATGCTTCTATGTCTGTATTTTTTTATCGACACCTCTTTCTCAAACCATGTGGGCATGTTCTTCGATATCGGCTTTCGCTTGAGGAAAGCGAGGTCTAAGCTTGGGGGAGTTGATACGTCCATTTTGCATCATGTTTTAGTACTGTTATTTATAATGTTTTTATGCATAATAGTTCTTTGGGGCGTAATTCTAATGCCTTTTCTCTCATATATTGCAAGGTTTACATCAAGAGGGAGAATACCGGCAACCGGAATTCGGCACCCTCAAAAAGCACGTCAGAGATACCTATTCTGCACAACTCCAATAAAGCTAAAATTCATGGGGAATTTTTATATATTAAATAAGGATTTTTGGAGCAAAGAACTACCGGAGGGGGCCCACCGGGTTGGCACCCTCCACCAGGGCGCGCCTACCCCCTCCCCGCGCCCCGGTGGAGGGTGCGCACCCCAGGACCACCTCCGGAGCCCATCTTCTGGTATTTAGTCCCAAAAAACTTAGACAAATTAGGAGAGAACTTTTGGGACGAAGCGCCGCCGCCTCGAGGCGGAACTTGGGTAGGAGCACTTTTGCCCTCCAGCGGAGCAATTCCGCCGGGGGAACTTCCCTCTCAGAGGGGGAAACCAAAGCCATCGTCATCTCCAAAAACCCTCTCATCTTGGGTAGGCCATTCTTCATCAACATATTCATCAACACCATCTCCTCAGAAACCCTAGTTCATCTCTTGTGTTCAATCTTTGTACTGGAACCTCATATTGGTACCTGTGGGTGACTAGTAGTGTTGATTACCTTGTGTAGTTGATTGCTATATGGTTTATTTGGTGGAAGATTATATGTTCAGATCCATTATGATATTCAATACACCTCTGATCTTGAGCATGCATATTATTTGTGAGTAGTTACTTTTGTTCTCGAGGTCACAGGATAAGTCATGTTGCAAGTACTCATGTGAATTTGATATGTGTTCGATATTTTGATGATATGTATGTTGTGATTCCCTTAGTGGTGTCATGTGAACATTGACTACATGAAACTTGACCATCCTTGGGCCTAAGTGAATGCATTGTGGAGTAGTTATTAGATGATGGGTTGCGAGAGTGACATAAACTAAATCCCTAGTTTATGTGCTACTTCATAAGGGGGTGATTTGGGTCCACATGTTTAATGCTATGGTTAGACTTTGTCTTAATACTTTTCTCATAGTTGTGGATGCTTGCGAGGGGGTTAATCATAAGTAGGTTGTTAGTTCAAGTAAGAACAACATCTTAGCACTGGTCCACCCACATATCAAATTATCAAAGTAGCGAACACAAATCAAACCAACATGACGAAAGTGGATAGATGAAATTCCTGTGTACCCTCAAGAACACTTTGCTCATCATAAGAGATACTTTTGGCCTGTCCTTTTCCACAAAAGGATTGGGCTACCTTGATGCACCTTACCTATTGTTATCGTTACTTGCTCGTTACGGAATACCTTGCTATTAAAACATTTGCTACATACAATTTCAGTGCTTGCAGGAATTACCTTGCTTAAAAATGCTTATCATATCCTTCTGCTCCTCGTTGGGTTCGACACTCTTACTTATCGAAAGGACTACGATTGATCCCCTATACTTGTGGGTCATCAGGCCTGGGTGCCATGATTCCAGATCTGAACCATTTATGTTATCATCATTATATCTATGTTCTTGATCCGATATTGCCTAGTCATATGCACCTATTACGTGTTATGATCCGGAAACCCCCAGGTAAAAAAATCGGGATACTTTCCGGTGATGACCGTGGTTTGAGGAGTTCATGTATTCACTCTGTATTAATGCTTTGTTCTAGTTCTCTATTAAAAGGAGGCCTTAATATCCCTTAGTTTTCTTATGGACCCCGCTGCCACAGACTGGTAGGACAAAAGATGGCATGCAAGTTCTTTTCCATAAGCACGTATGACTATTTACGGAATACATGCCTACATTACATTGACGAACTGGAGCTAGTTCCGTGTTGCCCTAGGTTATGACTGTTATGTGATGCATATCATCCAACGAATACACCAATCCAGTGCCAAAGAGTTTTCCCATGTTGTTCTTGCTAAGTTACTACTGTTGCTGTTAATGTTACACTTGCTACAAAATCACTACTACTATTGTTACCGCTACTATTACTGTTACTACTGCTATCAAACTATCATATTACTGTGCTACTGATTTCTTTGTTGCATATATTTAATCTCCATGTGTGGTTGAATTGACAACTCAACTACAAATACTCTCAAATATTCTTTGGCTCCCCTTGTGTCAAATCTATAAATTTGGGTTGAATACTGTACCCTCGGAAAAAGTTGTGATCCCATATACTTGTGGGTTATCAAGAGCTTTTTCTGGCGCCGTTGCCGAGGATCATAGATATATTTACCGAGTCACTTGGGATTTATATCAATTTATAACTAAGAAGAATCTGAAGAATACAAGAACCAAGATTGTTCCCTCTAGGATGAGGGGAGGTACGGATTTGCCATCACACTCTGCACTTGATTCACCTTCTATTATGAGTAAACTTGCAACACCACCACATGCTATTAATCATGATATGTCACAAGTTATTGATGATGCTACATCTGCTATAAATGATGCTTATGATGATGCTAGTACCTTGCTTGATAATACGGTGCCACTAGGTGAATGTTTCTTGATGAACAATTTGCTAGAGCTAAAGAGAATGAAATTATCGAAACTGATGAAGTCTTTGAAACTGATAATTATGAAACACCTATTAGACCTAGCTCTCCTAGATTAGAAATGCCTAAGATACCCGAGGGTTATGTTATGGATGGGGAAGTAGCTAGAGACATTCTTGCTTGTAAGGATAGAAAATATCTTAAGAAATTACTATGCAAGTATAAAGAAAAGACTTTGAATGCTAGAATGAAATGTGATCCTAAGCTTGCTACTTCACCTATCTTTGTCACCGAAGTTGCATCCGGCCCAAGCTTGGAACTCGGCGATATCTCCATTCAAGGAAGGTGGGACATGGACTTTCCAGCAGTTCGTATGCCAAGTCATCCTAAGGATTGGAACAAGACTTGGTTTTACTACAAAGATACCTCTCTAGAAGGAGAGCATCCATTACCGGGTTATCGCCCGTCCTGACTCAAGACCACGACCGAGCTCCCTGACCGGATGACAGTTTCTGGACGGGCAAAGTTTGCTCCAGCTTGCACTAAAATCAAAGCCCTCATGGCCAACGGTCTGACAGGGATTGATCTGACCCGCTGCTGGGTCTCTTGGCAAGTCATGCCTTTAAGCCCGAGAAGCCGCCTTATGTGTGAATATATGGGTGATGCCAACAATCCCCTCTGTTTTAATTCTACCATTTTGTTAGAAGATGACATCGTTGCTGCCATCAAAAGCCTTATCCATGAATCTCAAGATTCTTGCCGCGCCATCGGATTATCACCCTTTTGTGCCGCAAACCCGGCCCCGGATGTAAGGGTGACACTCAATCTCCTGACTTCCATGTTTAGCTATCCCATGCATCTTTTATAATATCTGACCTCTTTCGGATGCTTTTACTTCTAGGCTAACTCCAGTTTCTGGAAAAAGAAATATGTTCCTCCTCCGAAGAAGTTGAAGGAAAAGGCCATCGGTCGAAACAAGAAACCTGCACCTCAAGAGCAGCCTGACGCTGACGACTCAGAGGTAAAACTTGACTCTCTTGGCCGTCTCTTCATGCACCTTACTGACAGCAATAACTTCATAGGACGAGACGAAGACAAGCCACGCCAACGCCCCTGAGATAACTTATGTCTCATCTGACTCAGAACATCTTGCACCACAGAAGATATGGCGGGTCGTCCGAAAAGCCCCCTTTTCTCATCCTCTTGCTTACTTAGACCCCAACTTTCTTTTGAAAAAGCAACAGCAAGTCTCCCAACGCCAGACCCGGAGCACCGGCTCTGACAACCTTATGGCCGGGTTATCTCACTCTCCGGTTTAGCGGAAATAGCCAGCTAAGGTATTTGTTTCACTTGGCTTAATTTTGTCAATCTTGCCTTACAACTTTACTCTGTCTTTACAATGCTTTAACTACTTTCAGGAATCACCTCCTTCTTCAGGCGACTCTACGGCAACCAAGTTGCCGCCTCTAAAGATCAACCCAGAGTATGTGCTTCCATATTTGCATCCTATCCTTTGTCATCCTTTGGATTTTGTATACCAACTTTCTATGCTTTCTAGGGCTCAAGAAAAGCGAAGAAAAACCATCGGGTCTACCTCGGCCCCCACTGCTCAAGAACCGGAGGCTGCCAAGCGGGACTCCCCGGCTGCACATGCTGATCCTTCTGCTGCCTCCAAGGATGCTCCTGAAGACAGTCGTCGTTCTGCCGAGCCGGCGGCCCACGAGACAGCCACAGAGAGCCCTCCGAGGACCAATTCTAAGCCGTTGAGCCCTTCAACAGTCGCCGACGATTCAACTACTCCAGACGTCATCATCACCGGGACCGGCTTTCAAACTCCTAAACCTCGTGTGTTGACAAAACACACTGAGAAAGTTGAAGCCTCTAACAAGCTGGACCTTGAACTCCCCATGTTGGAGAAGCTAAATGCTGACGAGATGCACGCTAGTTATCTGAACCGCCTCACCACGAGCCGGAACATGGAACTCAAGCTCGTCAACCTAATGAAGAAAAAATACGAGGTACTCTTTCCTTTCCTTATATCCCTACGTAGCCCCTAAGAGCCGGTTTAGTATTTAGAAATGGTAAACTGGGTCTTCCAAACCATCCCTTAAGTAGAACCACTTAACCTGTAGCCCCCAAGTATCGGCTTAATATGCAAATATTGAGCTGCTACTCAATTTTAAGTAGTTGATCAATTGTAGCCCCCATGTTCGGGTCAGTATAGAAATAATGGGCCAAATTTCCTCATGGAAAGAGCCAAATGTAGCCCCCAAGTGTCGGCTTATTTTTGACAAATATGAGTAGGAACTTCAATGTAGACTTGGACAAAGAGCCAAATGTAGCCCCCAAGTGTTGGCTTATCTATGACAAATATGAGCCGGAACTTCAATGTAGACTTGAACAAAGAGCCAAATGTAGCCCCCAAGTGTCGGCTTAACTTGATAAAGCTGAGCCGGGACTTACTTTATGGTTTGTAGTTTGTAGTCTTGGAGAGCAAATAGACATTAGCCCCCACATGCCGGCTTAACTTGATAAAGATGAGCCGGAACGTACTTGTAATCTTGGAGAGCAAATAGACATTAGCCCCCAAGTGTCAAGCATATTGCTTGCAATCTACTGGAGACTTGCATTATATTTGTTGATTTAACCATCTGATGACATGCTATCTTGGCGAGTTACCTTTCTTGCACCTTTGTTTGTCACATGAAGCTTTAAATAATGTCGAATCTGAACTGGCCGGCTTGAAGAGCAATCTGGCCTCCCAACAGGCCGCCAGGAGCGCAACAGAAGAGAAGTGCCGGCTTGCGGCCGAAGAGCTTGTAAAAGCTAAAGCTGATTTCGCCTGTTTCTAGAAAGCTGCAGAGACGGAGAAAACTGCTCTGGATCAGCTTGCAGATAACGTTGACCAGCGACTTATGGAAGTATCCGATGAACTGCATGCCCTGAAGCGCCATATTGCAAACATGTGTGCTCCTATCTTTTGTAAGTACTTTAGCCAGTATCCTTTGTGTGAAGATTTATACACGCGGCTTATAACAATACTCCACCTTATACAGGTCCAAGGAGCCATCAACTCGCCGCTGACAGTCTGTTGTCTCTGAAAGCCGTCTATACTCTCTCAGAATAGTTGTACTGTGGAACACTCTGCACCATCAAAGCGATGATTTAACTAAGAGAGTATCCCACAGTCCATGAAGGGAGTTATAGAAATGTTGTCCACTCTACCCAAGAAAATCCAGGAGCTCAAGAAATCATCTGCCAGAAAGGGAGCCATTGCGACCATAAGCCGGGCTTTAGCCTTCGCCCAAGAGCTAACTCCCGAGGAGATGATGGACGGGTTTCCATCAAAGAAGGACAACGGCTCAGAGTTCACAAAAGCCGACTATGCTCATTGCAAGAAGGTCTCCAGAGTCCTTGCATCAGTACTAGCAGAAGAAGTGAACCTGTCAACATATCAGGTGGCTTACAATGTCAAGAACAAGCGAGTACGCGACCCAACCTTCGATTCTACAGACTTAATTCCTGCACGCCGTAAGCACTTCTTTGCTCCTGAGCTTGACCCATCTCCCCTCTTTGAAGAGGCAACATTTGAAGCTTTAACCAACTGCAACTGGGACGTGGACAATCTCCAGATCGAGGAGGTCGAAGAACCAGCGCAGGGTGACCCACCGTCTAGCTGAGCCCTTTGATAATGCCATGGATAATCCGGCTCTCGTGACTCGCCGAACTTTGGGGCGTGTAAAAAACTTTAAGTCCTTGCTTTTGAGCTCTGTGGAGAGCATTGTAATAGGCTCTTAGTAAAAACGTTGCCTTGCCTGAACTGTGCCATCGTGCACTTCTTTAATATTGTAGCACTCCAATTTATACCAGATGTCGTGGCGGCTCTTCTTGAGATAACCAACCTATGGAAACAGAATATGTTCCATACTGTTTTAGTAGGGTGGCTTAAAACCGCACAACCCGGAGATGTTATATCTTTCCGGATTTGTTCTTTGAAATTTTTTTTGAACTCATGTGCTAATTCTTTTGGGTGGACTCGCTAATTAAAACTCCTAACCAGTACAGGGTCTCTATCGAGATTGGCCGTCCTTACTTAGAACGGCTCAGGGTCTCTAAGCGAGATTAACTGATAGGAAGTGTAGCGTCCCATAGAGAGACACGGCAGGGCATGAGTACCCTGGTAACTCAAAAACTGCCTCTCGCATGACATAAATCTGTCGTTTAAACCTTAAACAGTTCAGGGTCTTTCAAAGGATTGACTGTCTAAGAGTACGAACGGGCCACATAGCGGAGAGTCGGCGGTAGATGAGAGAGTTTATCCTCACTTTCCATAAGCCAGCCCTCACGTGACAAGAAACCGCCGGTTTAACCTTAACCAATACAGGGTCTCTAACGAGATTGCCCATTAATTTCTTTGAACCGGCTCGGGGTATCTAAGCGAGATTAACTGATAAGAGTTCGGCGGGTCACCTGGTGGAGTGGCAAGTTGCAAACGGGCAGGTTTAACTCTGGTGGCTTAAGAGCCGATCAAGAGGGTATGTAAGCTAAACCCAGTGGGTTGGAAGCCCCCAAATGACCTTTGTTGACGAAATCAACCATTTGGCTTGAGAGCTGATCGATAGGGTGTGATAAGCTAAACCCAATGGGTTGGAACCCCCCTAGACGACCTTTGTTGACGAAATCAACCGTTTGGCTTGAGAGCCGATCGATAGGGTGTGATTAGCTAAACCCAGCGGGTTGGAAGCCCCCTAGACGACCTTTTTTGCACAACTGAGATATGTGAAACGACAGAGGCCCCGGCTTGCAGGGATGCCAACTTTATTCACATATATATAGGATATGTACAATGATGGTGTACAATGTCGAGTCTCAATGACTTAGGTGTAGTAAGGCTGCAGATGAGCTATGTTCCATGGCTGACGGGTCTCCTGCCCAGAAGTATTTGAGTCGTCCCAGACGTCAATGAGGTAATATGACCCGTTGTTGAGATTCTTGCTGACCACAAAAGGTCCTTCCCATGGAGGGGACAACTTGTGTGCATCCGTATGATCTTGAATCAACCGCAACACTAAGTCGCCTTCTTGAAATGTCCGGGTCTTAACCCTGCGGCTATGGTAGCGATGCGGGTCTTGCTGATAGATCGCTGATCAAGCCGCCGCGAGATCACGTTCTTCTTCCAAGGCATCCAACGCGTCTTGGCATGTTGTTTCATTATCCTCCTCAATGTAAGCCACCACTCGTGGCGAGTCATGACGGATATCGCTTGGTAATACGGCTTCTACGCCATAAACCATGAAGAAAGGTGTATAACTTGTTGATCTGTTAGGAGTGCTTCTGAAGCTCCATAAGACGGACGGCAACTCCTCCACCCAACAACCTGGCGTGCGCTGCAAAGGAACCATAAGCCGGGGTTTGATACCTCTCAAGATTTCCTGGTTAGCACGTTTTGCCTGACCATTTGATTGCGGATGAGCCACTGCAGGAACATCAAGTCGGATGTGCTCACTTTCACAGAACGCTTGCATAGCCCCCTTGGATAAGTTCGTGCCATTATCTATGATGATACTGTGAGGATAACCGAAGTGATAGATCAACTTATTAATAAATTGAACCGTCGTAACCGCGTCACACTTGCTGACGGCCTCAGCTTCTACCCACTTGGTAAATTTATCCACCACCACCAAAAGGTGGGTCTTCTTGTCCTTGGATCTAAAGGCCCGACCATATCAAGCTCCTAGATTGCAAACGGCCATGTAATTGGAATCATGCGCAACTCTTGAGCCGGGACGTGAGTACGCCGGCCAAACTTCTAACATCCATCGCACTTGCGAACCAAATCCTCTATATCTCTATGAGCCGTCAGCCAGAAGAAACCATGTCGAAAAGCCTTGGCCACCAGAGATTTTGAGCCGGCATGATGACCACAATCGCCAGCATGAATTTCATTCAAGATTTCCATTCCCTTTTCAGGTGAAACACAACGTTGGAAGACGCTAGTGACGCTGCACTTATGTAACTCATCATTGATTATAGTCATAGACTTAGACTGCCTGGTGATCTGTCTAGCCAGATTTTCATCATCAGGTAACTTGTCGCGAGTCAAGTATGCAAATTACGGCACGGTCCAGTCAGGAATAGCATGTAGAGCCGCCACCAGCTGTCCCTTCGGGTCAGGTGTGACCAAGTCTTCCTCCGAAGGTAATTTAACCGACGGGTGATGCAATAAATCTAAGAAAATGTTAGGCGGTACCGGCTTACGCTAGGACCCCAGCCTTGACAGGGCGTCAGCCACCTCGTTCCTGCGATGATCAATATGATCCACCTGATAACCCTTGAAATGACCAGCGACGACATCCACCGCCTGATGATAAGCCGCCATCCGCGGGTCCTTAGAGTCCCAAGTGCCTGAAACTTGCTAGGCCACCAAGTCTAAGTCATCGAGGCACCTAACCCGGTTCGGGTTCATCTCCTTAGCCACCCGGGGGCCATGAAGCAGAACTTCGTACTCAGCTGCATTATTAGTACAAGGAAACATCAACCTTAACACACAACAGAACTTGTCACCATTGGGGGATGTTAAGACAACCCCTGCCCCCGATCCTTCCAGCTGCCTGGACCCATCAAAGTGGATTGTCCAATATGTGTTATCTGGCTTTTCCTCAGGCGCCTGACACTCTGTCCAGTCATTTACGAAATCCACCAGGGCTTGAGATTTGACCGGCGTGCGAGGAATGTATTTTAGATTAAGAGGTCCAAGCTCCATGCCCACTTAGCAATCCTGTCGGTGGCCTCTCTGTTTTGAATTATATCTCCCAACGGAGCAGAGTTGATCACTGTGATCTGGTGTCCCAGGAAGTAATGCTTCAGTTTACGATTGGCCATGAACACACCATATACTAGCTTTTGCCAATGTGGATACCTCTGCTTGGACTCTGTCAGGACTTCACTGATGTAATAAACCGGCCTTTGAACCGGATATTCCTTCCCTGCCTCCTTACGCTCAACAACGATCGTGGCGCTGACTACCCTGTTATTAGCCACCACGTATAAGAGAAAAGGCTCCTTCTCAACTGGAGCTGCTAAAACTAGCGGCTCTATGAGCTACCTCTTGAGGGCCTCAAATGCTTGCACTCTAGAAAAAGTTGTCTATCTTCTTCATCATCTGGTACAAAGGATGGCCTTTTCACCAAGGCGGCTTATAAACCGGCTTAACGCAGCGATCCTTCCCGCCAGGCGCCGAACATCATTGATGCATGCCGGCTCAGACAGGGAAGTGATAGCCTTGATCTTATCTGGATTAGCCTCAATGCCACGTTCAGAGACTAGGAATCCCAAGAGCTTTCCTGCAGGAACACCGAAAACACACTTAGCCAGGTTAAGCATCATCTTGTAAACTCGTAAGTTGTCAAATGTCTCCTTTAGGTCATCAAGCAAAGTCCCCTTCTTCCTGTATTTAATCACAATGTCATCCACATATGCATGAATGTTGCGTCCAATTTGACTGTGAAGACAGTTCTGCACACAACGCTGGTAAGTCGCCTGGACACTCTTGAGCCCGAAAGGCATAGACACATAGCAGAAGGCACCAAAAGGCGTGATGAAAGCCGTCTTCTCTTGATCCTTGACTGCCATCTTGATCTGATGATAACCAGAATAAGCATCCAGGAAACATAAGCTCTTACAACCCGCCGTCGCATCGATGATCTGGTCAATACGGGGGAGAGCAAACGGGTCAGCCGAATAGGCTTCGTTAAGATCCGTGTAATCCACACACATACGCCACGTGTTGTTCTTCTTAAGCACTAGCACCGGGTTAGCAGGCCACTCTGGGTGAAACACTTCAATGATGAAACCCGTCGCCAGGAGCCGGGCCACCTCTTCCCCAATGGTCTTGCACCTCTCCTCATTGAACCGCCGTAGAAACTGTTTGATCGGCTTAAACTTAGGATCCACATTAAGGTGGTGCTCAACGAACTCTCTCGGTACACCCGGCATGTCAGAAGGCTTCCATGCAAAGATGTCCCGATTCTCACGAATGAATTCGATGGCACACTTTCCTATTTGGGATCCATATTGGCCCCAATATTAAACTACTGCGATGAGTCGCCTAGAGTAAAATCCACTGGCTTAGTGTCATCCGCCGAGAACTTGAGGGGCGGCTCAGATTCCGTGGTGGGCTTTTTGAGCGGAGTCGTATCCTCCGGGTCAACATTCTCCTTATAGAACTTGAGCTCTACTTCCGCGCAACTTGAATCTACATAAGCCGCATCTCCTTCTCACACTCAATAGCCGTCTCTTGATCACCATGCATCGTAATCGTTCCTTTTAGGCTCGGCATCTTGAGCTGCAAGTACACATAACAAGGCCTAGCCATGAACTTGGCATAAGCCGGACGTCCAAACAGAGCATGATACGGACTCTTGATCTTGACCACCTCAAAACACAAGGTCTCTACCCTGTAGTTGTATTCGTCGCCGAAGGCGACTTCCAAAGAAATCCTTCCCATTGGATAAGCTGACTTGCTGGGCACCACACCATGAAAAACTGTTGAGGAGGGCTTAAGATCCTTATGAAGCAACTTCATCCGACGGAAAGTGTCATAGTACAAAGTATTGATGTTGCTGCCACCATCCATAAGCACTTTGGTAAACACATATCCTCCAACTTGGGGGGCAACTACCAACGCCAGCCATCCCGGGTCATCAACACACAGCGGGTGATCCTCTTTGCTCCAGGTTATGTCGTACTCTGACCACTTCAAGTACTGTGGGAGAGTCGGTGTGATGGCATTGACCGCCCGCTTGCGCAACTTCTGGTCCCGCCCGTTAAGGCTGGTTGTGAAAACGTGATACTGACCCAAACTGAGTTGCTTTGGATTACTCTGATATCCAGACTGGTTGTTTTGCTGCTGATTATTGCCATTGGTCAGCTGATGATGCCCTCCTTGGCTGCCCTGGCCCTGGTAGCCGGATCCTGAACCGCCAGATCCCAAGCTGGCACCTGACCCGCCTGGCCTTGAGCCGCCTGGCGGGCCTCCGCCATTGTTGTTATGCTGCCACACACTGTAATCCTGAAACTTGTGCAAAATGTGGCAATTTCTTCATGAGTGATTCGCCCCCTTATCGGGCCGGTTGTGCTCCGGGCATGGTTTATTGAGCATCTCCCCCAAATTAAAAGGAGTTTTACCCTTATTAAAGGGTTGTCTGAAGTTCCCATTACCTTTAGCACGATTGTTCCCGATGCTGGTGTTGGCCACCAATTCCGACTCGTCGTTCGGATTCTTCCTCTTGCCTTGGTTGCCATTGCCTGCCGGACTCTTGCCATTGTTACTCTTCTTGCCCTGACCAGGCTTCTCCTCGTCAGAACCTGGATCCTTCGTATTATCAGAGTCAGCGTACTTTGTGAGAGCCGCCATGATCTCCCCCATGTCCTGACACGAGCATTTGAGCCGGCCAAGCTTCTGCTTCAGAGGCGTGAAGTGGCAATTCTTCTCCAGAATCAAAATTGCTTGAGCCGCCGTAATCTGCTCAGACGAGTGGATGATGGTTGAGATCCGTCGGACTCAATGATGAGCCGACTCATTCTCCTGCTGAACGCAATGATCCAAATCCACAATCGTCATGGGCTGCTTGCACGTTCCCTGGAAATTTTTGATGAACTTCACCTTTAACTCGGCCCAGAAATTAATGGTGTTGGGTGGCAAGCCCTTCAACCACGTGCGAGTCGGTCCTTCCAGCATCATGATAAAGTACTTGGCACACATTGCATCACTAACATCTAACATCTCCATCGCCAGCTCATAGCTCTCAATCCATGCCTCCGGAGGCAGATCAGTAGTATAGTTTGGGACCTTGCAAGGGCCCTTGAAATCCTTCGGTAGATGTTCGTTCCGTAAAGCCGGCACCAAGCACAGCACTCCCATGGCCCTGGTGGTTACTCATGCTCCTATCGAGATAGAAGGTGTCGGTTCTTGATGAGCCGCCATCGTCGCCAGAGCCGCTTCCTTGCGTCATGCCCTTGCCCGGTCCATCAAAGCCTGAGCATCCAGAACCGCCTGATCGTCTCGTGGCAAGTTCCGGTGTCGGTCACTACTAGAAACCGTCGACGACTCATAACGCCAGCTGAAGTTGTGGCTAGGTATGGGGGTTGAGTGCACACGACTCCGGCTGTAAGTGTATTTCTCTTGCTGGGCCATCGCCGTCTGTAGGTATCCGATAACGTTCCTCACCTCTTCTACGAAGGGTGCCTCGTCCAGGATAGGAATCGTACCGAGCTGGGTAGCCGCCGCCACCATGTTCTCCGCCGGGTTTGAATAGTGATCCGCCGACATTGGAAAAGCCATTGGTGAGGGCTGGTTCCGTCGGGGTGGGTTAGGGCACTAATGTCAAGCCTCCGGCCGACTCTCTGGTGCTTCCACGGTCCGTCCTGCCCCCGGCGTGTTAAAAAGATTCCCGGCCTTGAACTATTTTGGCAAGCGGGACTGATGTCTCATCCGCTGAACCGCCACCGCGGATTGCTGCTCCAGCTCAAGGCGGAAAGCATTCGCCTAAAGGTGTTCTTCCTCTGCGTCCATCTGGGCCTTCAGCATGCTGATCCCTTGCTGGACTTCAGTCATCTGGTCCTTTATCCTTGCGATCTCTGCGTTCCGGGCGGCTTGATTCTCTGGTGTAACCTCAATGGCCATCAGGGCCGTGAGCTCATTCATCAGATCTAGGAGAACTTGAGCCGGCGGCGGGTCAACCCCCGACCCGGCTGCCCTAGTCACTGTACTGCTCGTGCATGGTGCTGAACCTACCATGAAGACGACTGCATGCATTGGCGGCCCATAGTCCTCCGACTCATGACACTCCGACTCGGGGTAAAGCTTGTCGTACCCCCGAGCCTGCCATTGTGAAGCGGGTAGAATGATTCTATCTCCCCGCTCGAAGATCCATCTTACGAACAGACGAGAGTTACCTGTAACATGGACCCCTCTAGATCCGTGCCTTGAGTAAAACCTACGAAGACATGCTTCCTGCCCGGGTTAACACGAACGGGTTGCATGCGCCGAGCTAGCTCGACGATGTTGTTGCAAACGTCCGGCCCGGGTGTAGATCTGCCGACCTTGCCGATGAAAACATGGATCCCACCAAAGGGGACTCGGAAGCCATACTCGACAGAGTCGGCCTTGGGGCCCCAGCCGTCGTCGTCGATGTAGAGCCAGCCGCGACGACTCTTCGTCATCCTGCCGACAACGTATCCCTCGTTCCCTGGAAGGGAGCCCTTTGAGAACTCAAAACTACCAAGCGCTATCCCCAAGATGGGCGCCAACTGTCATGGTTTTATCACGATAGATGTCCGAGGACTTATGTTCGAGGCCATCGCTAAGGTGATGGACTCAAAGGGGTTGGTTGGGACGACAGACACAAGTTTACCCAGGTTCGGCCCCTCGAGATGAGGTAAAAGCCTATGTCATGCTTGTGTTGTATTGATTGGAGTATCGATTACAAGGGAGCGGATTCGCTTTACCTAGTTCTCGATCGATTGGTCTCTCTCTAAGTCGCCTCGGGTCTCGCCCTTATATAGGAGGCCAAGACCACGAGTTACAAGTCTCATACCGACTCTTACAATGTATCTGAATCTCTATCTCTATGTCACCTTGCCTTCTTGGGCAAGCCGTCTCCGAGCGGCTTAACCGCCCGGGTCTTCGTGCCTTCTTTGTCTGGGGCTCGCCTAGGCCCATCTTGGTAAACCGCCATATGTCTAAGCTTACATCTCCAGGCCCATCAGCCTTAGTTTGGTATATGAGCTGCTAGGTATAACCCGGACCCACCTGGGCGAGTCTCACCACGGGGTTATATCCCCAACAGATAAGGATTATGAATTCTCTGTCGACCCAGAGTTAATTACTTTGGTTGAATCTGATCCTTTCCATGGCTATGAAACTGAAACTGTAGTGGCACATCTTACCAAGTTGAATGATATAGCTACCCTTTTTGCTCGATGAGAAGATTCGCTATTACTATATTCTCAAATTATTTCCATTCTCATTAAAGGGTGATGCTAAGATATGGTACAATACTCTTCCTCCTGGTTGTGTGCGTGGTCCCTAGGATATGATTTACTACTTCTCTGGAAAATGTTTTCCTGCTCATAAGAAACAAGCTGCTTTATAGGAAATATTTAACTTTGTGCAATTTGAACAAGAGAGTCTCTCACAAACTTGGGGGAGTCTTCTCTAATTGCTTAATGCTTTGCCTGATCATTCTCTAAATAAAAACAAAATACTTGATATCTTCTATAATGGACTAACTGGTGCTTCTAGGGACTTCCTAGATAGTTGTGCTAGTTGTGTTTTCTCGGAACGAACTGTTGAACAAGCTGAGGAACTATTGAATAATATATTGAAGAATTATGATGATTGGACTCTCCCTGAACCACCGCTTGAACCCACTCCGAAGAAGAGGAACATCTTATTTCTCAGTCCTGAAGATATGCAAGAGGCAAACAAATGTATGAAGGAAAAAGGTATTAAAGCTGAGGATGTTAAGAATTTACCACCTATTGAAGAAATACATGGCCTTGACACACCACCACCTCCAAAGGTGGTAGAGGTAAATTCTTTATTAAAGTTTGGTGACGGTGACACCCTTAAAATAAACATCCTAGTCAATGCTTATATGAGTTTGATAACTACATTGGGAAACAAGATCACTTCAATGCAAATGTTCTGAAACAATTGAAATATAATTCTGATAAGATTGCTCGCTTGAGTGACTTGTTAGTTAGAATCAATAATGATGTTAGAGGTGTAGGAAAACATGCCTCTATGGTTCAAACCTAGTTAGAACAAGTTGCTAAATCTCAAAGAGAATTGCTTAATGAAATGAATAATAATATGAATGATCATGCTATTAGAGTAGTGACTAGAGGAGGTAGAATGACCCACAAACCACTTTATCCTGAAGGTCATCCTAAATGAATTGAACAAGAATCTCAAGGAATTAATGCTAATGCACCTAGTCCATCACACTCTGCACTTGATTCACCTTCTGTTATGAGTAGACTTGCAAGATCACCACATGCTATTAATTCTGATATGTCGCAAGTTATTGATGATGTTACTTCTGCTATGAATGATGTTATTGATGATGCTAGTACCTTGCCTGATGATACTGTGCCACTAGAAGAATTTCTTGATGAACAAATTGCTAGAGATAAAGAGAATGAAATTATTGAAACTGGTGAAACTATTGAAATTGATGAAGTCCTTGAAGCTGAGAATTATGAAACAACTATTAGACCTAGCTCTCCTAGATTTGAAATGCCTAAGATACCCGAGGGTTATGTTATGGATGGATAAGTAGCTAGAGACATTCTTGCTTGTAATAATAGAAAATATCTTAAGAAATTACTATGCAAGTATAAACAAACGACTTTGAATGCTAGAATGAAATGTGATCCTAAGTTTGCTACTTCACCTATCTTTGTTACCGATAAGGATTATGAATTCTCTATCGACCCATAGTTAATTACTTTGGTTGAATTTGATCCTTTTCATGGCTATGAAACTGAAACCGTAGTGGCACATCTTACTAAGTTGAATGATATAGCCAACCTTTTTGATCATGATGAGAATATTCGCTACTACTATACTCTCAAATTATTTCCGTTCTCATTAAAAGGTGATGCTAAGATTGTTGGGGAATGTTGCATGGGAAACAAAAATTTCCTACGCACATGCAGATATATCCATGGTGATGAGCATCTACGAGAGGGAGAGTGGATCTACATACCCTTGTAGATTGCTAAGCGGGAAGCGTTAAGAAACGTGGTTGGTGTAGTCGAACGTTTTAGTGATCCAAATCGCCGTGCATCCCGCAATCCAATCGCGATCCGTCCCGTGATCCAATCACGATCCGTCCCGCGATCCGATCATGATCCATCCCACGAACTTGATCAGGATCCGTCCCACGAACTATATCACGATGCTTCCGATCTAGCACCGAATGGACGACACCTCCGCGTTCAGCACACGTACAGCTTGATGACGATCTCCGCTGTCTTGATCCAGCAAGTGGGAGTGGATAGGAAGAAGAGTTCTCCGGCATCCTGACGGCGCTCCGGCGATGGTGGTGGAGCAATTTCGGCACGGCTTCGCAAGCACTGTAGAAAACCGATCTAGAGGAGAAACTATGCACTGGAGGAACGGGTAGCACGTGGCTGAAAAAACTAATGCAAAAACTCAAAACCCTCTAGTATATATAGGAGGAGAGGAGGAGAGGAGGCAGCTTGGCCTCCAAGGCTAGTTGGTTTGGCCAAACCTACTAGGAGAGGAGGATTCCTCCTCCAATCCTAGTAGGACTAGGATTGCTCCTTTTGCCCTTTTTTCTACCTTTTCCTATTGGGTTTTTCCACATGGGCCTTGTGTGGGAGTTTCCACCAGCCCACTAAGGGCTGATATTCACTCTCCCACAGCCCATGAAGCCTCTTGGGTCGAAATACCCCTCCCGGAGGCCTCCCGGTACACTACCGGCACTCCCGGTACACTACCGATGAGCCCGAAACTTTTCCGGCGACCAAAACAGGACTTCCTATATATGAATCTTTACCTCCAGACCATTCCGGAGCTCCTCGTGACGTTCGGGATCTCATCCGGGACTCCGAACAAACTTCAGTCACCACCATACATAACTTTATACTACCGAAACGTCACCAAACCTTAAGTGTGCAGACCCTGCGGGTTCGAGAACTATGTAGACATGACCGAGACCCCTCTAAGGTCAATAACCAATGGTGGGACCTGGATGTCCACATTGGTTCCTACATATTCTACAAAGATCTTTATCGGTCGAACCTCTATGTCAAGGATTCACTCAATCCTGTATGATGTTCCCTTTGTTCTTCGGTATGTTACTTGCCCGAGATTCGATCATCGGTATCTCCATACCTAGTTCAACCTCATTACTGGCAAGTCTCTTTACTCGTTCCGTAATACAAGATCTCGCAACTAACACTTAGTCACATTGCTAGAAAGGCTTATTGTGATGTTGTATTACCGAGTGGGCCCTGAGATACCTCTCCGTTACACGGAGTAACAAATCCCAGTCTTGATCCATGCCAACTCAACAGACACCCTCGAAGACACCTGTAGAGCACCTTTATAGTCACCCAGTTACGTTGCGATGTTTGATACACACAAGCTACTCCTCCGATATCTGTGAGTTGCATGATCTCATGGTCATAGGAACATATACTTGACATGCAGAAAACAGTAGCAATAAACTGACACGATCATAAGCTACGTTTGTTGTTTGGGTCTTGTCCATCACATCATTCTCCTAATGATGTGATCCCATTATCAAATGACATCTCATGTCCATGGCTAGGAAACCTTAACCATCTTTCGATCAACGAGCTAGTTCACTAGAGGCACACTAGGGACATTGTGTTTGTCTATGCATCCACACATGTATCCATGTTTCCAATTAATACAATTATAGCATGGATAATAAACAATTATCATGAAAAAGGAAATACAATAATAAACACTTTGTTTATTGCCTCTAGGGCATATTTCCAATAGTCTTCCACTTGCACTAGAGTCAATAATATAGTTTCACATCACTATGTGATTTACATTGTAACGAATCGAACACCCATGCAGTTCTGGTGTTGATCATGTTTAGCCCTTGGAAGAGGTTTAGTCAACGGGTCTGCAACATTCAGATCTGTGTGCACTTTGCAAATATTTATGTCTTTCTCCACGATGTAATCGCGGATGGAGTTGAAGCGTTGCTTTATGTGTCTGGTCCTCTTGTGAAACCTTGGTTCCTTGGCCACAGCAATGGCACCAGTGTTGTCACAGAACAGGTTCATTGGATTCAGTGCACTAGACACTACTCCAAGATCTGTCATGAACTGCTTCATCCAGACACCTTCCTTCGCCGCCTCTGAGGCTGCGATGTATTCCGCTTCGCACGTAGAATCGGCTACCACGCTTTGCTTGGAACTGCACCAGCTTACTGCTCCCCCGTTAAGAATAAATACATATCCGGTTTGTGACTTAGAGTCGTCCAGACCAGTGTCAAAGCTTCCATCAATGTAACCCTTTACGACGAGGTCTTCATCACCTCCATAAACGAGAAACATTTCCATAGTCCTTCTCAGGTACTTAAGGATATTCTTGATCGCTTGCCAGTGCTCCATTCCAGGATCACTTTGAAACCTTCCGGCCATACTTATGTCAAGGCTAACATCGGGTCTTGTGCACAGCATTGCATACATGATAGAGCCAATGGCTGAAGCATAGGGGATGACACTCATCTTTTCTCTATCTTCTGCAGTTACTGGGCATTGAGTCTTACTCAACTTCACAACTTGTAACACAGGCAAGAACCCCTTCTTGGACTGTTCCATTTTGAACTTCTTCAAAACTTTATCAAGGTATGTGCTCTGTGAAAGTGCTATTAAGCGTCTCGATCTATCTCTATAGATCTTAATGCCTAATATGAAAGCAGCTTCTCCTAGGACCTTCATTGAAAAACTCTTGTTCAAATATTCCTGCACGCTTTCCAGCATTTCTATATTGTTTCCAATCTGCAATATGTCATCCACATATAATACTAGAAACGATATAGAGCTCCCACTCACTTTCTTGTAAATACAAGCTTCTCCGTAAACTTGTATAAAAACGCTTTGATCACCTCATCAAAGCGCTTATTCCAACTCCGAGATGCTTGCACCAGTCCAGAAATGGATCGCTGGAGTTTGCAAACTTTGTCAGCATTCTTTGGATCGACAAAACCTTCGGGTTCAATCATATACAACTCTTCCTCAAGGAAATCGTTGAGGAATGCTGTTTTGACATCCATCTGCCAAATTTCATAGTCGAAATAAGCAGCTATTGCTAACATGATTCTGACAGACTTAAGCATCGCTACGGGTGAGAAAGTCTCATCGTAGTCAACTCCTTGAACTTGTGAAAAACCCTTTGCCACAAGTCGAGCTTTATAGATGGTGACATTACCGTCCGCGTCTGTCTTCTTCTTAAAGACCCATTTGTTCTGAATAGCCTTTCGCCCTTCAGGTAATACTTCCAAAGTGCATACTTTGTTTTCATACATGGATCCCATCTCGGATTTCATGGCCTCTAACCATTTCTCGGAATCCGGGCCCATCACTGCTCCTCCATAGCTCGTAGGTTCATTATTGTCCAACAACATAACCTCCAAGACAGGGTTGCCGTACCACTCAGGGGTAGTACGCGGCCTTGTCGACCTATGAGGTTCAATAGCAGCTTGATCCGAAGCTTCATGATCATCATCATTAACTTCCTCTTCTACCGTCGTAGGTTCCATAGAAACATCTTTCAGTGCTGTGCTACTTTCTGGTTGAAGTAAAGGTTCAATAACCTCATCAAGCTATATTTTCCTCCCACTCAATTCTTTCGAGAGAAACTCTTTCTCAAGAAATGTTCCGTTCTTAGCGACAAACACTTTGCCTTCGGATCTGAGATAGAAGGTATACCCGACTGTCTCTTTCAGGTATCCTATGAAGACGCATTTCTTCGCTTTGTGATCCAGCTTTTCAGGCTGAAGCTTTTTGACATAAGCATCACATCCCCAAACTTTAAGAAACGACAACTTTGGCTTCTTGCCAAACCATAGTTCATATGGTGTCGTCTCAACGGATTTTGATGGTGCCCTATTTAAAGTGAATGCAGTTGTCTCTAATGCATAACCCCAAAACGATAGTGGCAAATCAGCAAGAGACATCATAGAACGCACCATATCTAATAAGGTTCGATTACGACGTTCGGACACACCATTACGCTGTGGTGTTCTGGGCGGTGTCAACTGTGAAAAAATTCCACATTGTCTTAAGTGACTGCCAAACTCATAACTCAGATATTCACCTCCCCGATCAGATCGCAGGAACTTAATCTTCTTGTTACGATGATTCTCAACTTCACTCTGAAATTGCTTGAACTTTTCAAACGTTTCAGACTTGTGTTTCATCAAGTAAATATACCCATATCTACTTAAGTCATCAGTGAAGGTGAGAAAATAATGATATCCACCACACGCTGTAACATTCATTGGACCACACACATCAGTATGTATGATTTCCAATAAGTCACTTGCCCGTTCCATTGTTCCAGAGAACGGCGTTTTAGTCATCTTGCCCATGAGGCATGGTTCACATGTGTCAAGTGATTCAAAATCAAGTGACTCCAAAAGTCCATCGGCATGGAGCTTCCTCATGCGTTTTACACCAATATGACCTAAACGGCAGTGCCACAAGAAAGTGGTACTATCATTATCAACTCTACATCTTTTGGCATCAATGTTATGAACATGTGTATGATCACTATCAAGATTCAGTATGAATAAACCCCTCACACTAGGTGCATGACCATAAAAGATATTACTCATATAAATAGAACAACCTTTATTCTCTAATTTAAATGAGTAACCGTCTCGCAATAAACATGATCCAGATATAATGTTCATGCTTAATGCAGGCACTAAATAACAATTATTCAGGTTCATCACTAATCCTGATGGTAATCGAAGAGAGAGCGTGCCGACGGCGATCACATCAACCTTGGAACCATTTCCCACGCGCATCGTCACTTCGTCCTTTGCCAGCCTTCGTTTATTTCGTAGTTCCTGCTTTGAGTTGCAAATGTGAGAAACCGAACCGGTATCAAATACCCAGGCACTACTACGAGAGCTAGTAAGGTACATATCAATAACATGTATATCATATATACCTTGTTTGTCATTGGCCGCCTTCTTGTCAGCCAGGTACTTGGGGCAGTTCCGCTTCCAGTGACCAGTTCCCTTGCAATGAAAGCACTCAGTTTCTGGCTTGGGTCCATGCTTGGGCTTCTTTACAGGAGTTGCAACTGCTTTGCCATCCTTCTTGGTTTTACCCTTCTTGCCCTTGCCCTTGACTTTGCCATTTTTCTTGAAACTAGTGGTTTTATTGACCATCAACACTTGATGTTCTTTCTGGATTTCAGACTCAGCGACTTTTAGCATCGCAAACAGCTCGGCGACTGACTTGTTCATCCCGTGCATGTTATAGTTCATCACAAAGCTCTTGTAACTAGGTGACAGTGATTGAAGAACTCTGTCAGTGATCGCCTCTGGCGGAAGGGCAATTCCCAACTCCGCTAGACAAGTTGAATACCCAGACATTCTGAGTATATGTTCACTGATAGACCCGTTCTCCTCCATCTTGCAAGCATAGAACTTATCGGAGGTTTCATACCTCTCGATCCGGGCGTTCTTCTGAAAGATAAACTTCAACTCCTAGAACATCTCATATGCTCCATGATGTTCAAAACATCTTTGAAGTCCCGGTTCTAAGCCATACAATATTGCACACTAAACTATTGAGTAATCTCGAGTACGTGTCTCCCAAGCGTTCTTAACGTCTTCGGAGGTCATGTCTTCTGGTTGGTCACCAAGCGGTGCATCAAGGACATATGATTTCTAGGAAGCCGTGAGGATAATCCTCAGATTACGGGCCCAGTCAACAAAGTTACTTCCATCATCTTTCAACTTAGCTTTCTGTAGGAACGCATTAAAATTCAGGGGTGCTACTGCGCGAGCCATTGATCTACAACATAAATATGCAAAGTTTACTTAGACTATTGTTCAAGATAATGAGTTTAGTTAATCAAATTACTAAAGCTCCCACTCAAATTGACATCCCTCAGGTCATCTGAGTGTCACATGATCCAAATCCACCAACTCAAGTCTGATCATCACGTGAGTTGAGGTGGCTTCAATGGTGAACATCATTATGTTGATCATATCTACTATATGACTCATGTTCGACCTTTCAGTCTCTTGTGTTCCGAGGCCATGTCTGTACATGCTAGGCTCGTCAAGTTTAACCCGAGTGTTCTGCGCGTGCAACACTGGCTTGCACCCGTTGTATGTGAACATAGAGTCTATCACACCCGATCATCACGTGGTGTCTCAACACGACGAACTTTCGCAAGGGTGCACACTCGGGGAGAACACAATTTATCTTGAAATTTAAGTGAGGGATCACCTTATAATGCTACCGTCGTACTAAGCAAAACAAGGTGCATAAAAGGATTAAGATCACATGCAATTCATAAGTGACATGATATGGGCATGAAATTGTGCTTTAGATCTCCATCTTGAAAGCACCGGCATGATCTCCATCGTCACCGGCAAGACACCATGATCTCCATCATCTTGATCTCCATCAACGTGTCGCCATCAGGGTTGTCACGCCCAACATGCTTCTACTACTATTGCTACCGTTTAGCGATAAAGTAAAGCATTACGTAGCGCTTAATGATTGACACGCAGGTCATACAATAATTAAAGACAACCCTATGGCTCCTGCCGGTTGCCGTACTCATCGACATGCAAGTCGTGAAATTCTATACATCACATGATCATCTCATACATCACATATATCACATCATGTAATTGGCCATATCACATCACAACATACCCTGCAAAAACAAGTTAGACGTCCTCTAATTGTTGCTGCATGTTTTACGTGGCTGTTACGGGTTTCTAACAAGAACGATTCTCACCTACGCATAAACCGCAACGCTGATACATAATTTGCTTTTCAACCTTCTCAATGACCGCCTTTGTCGAATCCGATCCAACTAAAGTGAGAGAAACTGCCACCCGCAAGACATCTAGGCAACAAGTTGCGCCGAGGGAACCGGTCTCTCGTAAGCGTACGAGTAATGTTGGTCCGGGCCGCTTCATCTCACAATACCGCTGAACCAAAATCTGACCAACGGAGGAAGCAATCTAAGCATCAACGCCCACAAACCTTTTGTGTTCTACTCGAGATCTCATCTACACATAGACCTAGCTCTGATACCACTGTTGGGGAACGTTGCATGGGAAATAAAAAATTCCTACTCACACGCAGATCTATCCATGGTGATGAGCATCTACGAGAGGGAGAGTGGATCTACATACCCTTGTAGATCGCTAAGCGGGAAGCGTTAAGAAATGCGGTAGGTGTAGTTGAACGTCTTCGCAATCCAAATCGCCGTGCGTCCCGCGATCCAATCACGATCCATCCCGCGATCCAATCATGATCCATCCCGCGACCCGATCACGATCCGTCCCACGAACTTGATCACGATCCTTCCGATCTAGCACCGAACGGACGGCACCTCCGCGTTCAGCACACGTACAACTTGATGACGATCTCCACCGTCTTGATCCAGCAAGAGGGAGTGGATAGGAAGAAGAGTTCTCTGGCAGCCTAACGGCGCTCCGGCGATGGTGGTGGAGCAATTCCGGCAGGGCTTCGCCTAAGCACTACAGAAAACCGATCTAGAGGAGAAACTATGCACTGGAGAAATGGGTAGCACGTGGCTGAAAAAACTAGTGCAAAAACCCAAAACCCTGTAGTATATATAGGAGGAGAGGAGGCAGCCTTGGCCTCCAAGGCTAGTTGGTTCGGCCGAACCTACTAGGAGAGGAGGATTCCTCCTCCAATCCTAGTAGGACTAGGATTGCTCCTTTTTGCCTTTTTTCCCACCTTTTCCTATTGGGTTTTTTCTTCCAGCCACATGGGCCTTGTGTGGGAGTTTCCACCAGCCCACTAAGGGCTGATATTCACTCTCCCACAGCCCATGAAGCCTCTTGGGTCGAAATATCCCTCCCGGAGGCCTCCCGGTACACTACCAGCACTCCCGGTACACTACCGATGAGCCCGAAACTTTTCTGGCGACCAAAACAGGACTTCCTATATATGAATCTTTACCTTCGGACCATTTCGGAGCTCCTCGTGACATCCGGGATCTCATCCAGGACTCTGAACAAACTTCGTTCACCACCATACATAACTTTATACTACCGAAACGTCACCAAACCTTAAGTGTGCAGACCGTGCGGGTTCGAGAACTATGTAGACATGACCGAGACACCTCTACGGTCAATAACCAATGGCGGGACCTGGATGTCCACATTGGTTCCTACATATTCTACGAAGATCTTTATCGGTCGAACCTCTATGTCAAGGATTCAGTCAATCCCGTGTCATGTTCCCTTTGTTCTTCGGTATGTTACTTGCCCGAGATTCGATCGTCGGTATCTCCATACCTAGTTCAACCTCGTTACTTTCAAGTCTCTTTACTCGTTCCGTAATACAAGATCTCGCAACTAACACTTAGTCACATTGCTTGCAAGGCTTATTGTGATGTTGTATTACCGAGTGGGCCCTGAGATACCTCTCCGTTACACGGAGTAACAAATCCCAGTCTTGATCCATGCCAACTCAACAGACACCCTCGGAGACACCTGTAGAGCACCTTTATAGTCACCCAATTACGTTGCGATGTTTGATACACACAAGCTACTCCTCCGATATCTGTGAGTTGCATGATCTCATGGTCATAGGAACATATACTTGACATGCAGAAAACAGTAGCAATAAACTGACACGATCATAAGCTACGTTTGTTGTTTGGGTCTTGTCCATCACATCATTCTCCTAATGATGTGATCCCGTTATCAAATGACATCTCATGTCCATGGCTAGGAAACCTTAACCATCTTTCGATCAACGAGCTAGTTCACTAGAGGCACACTAGGGACATTGTGTTTGTCTATGTATCCACACATGTATCCATGTTTCCAATTAATACAATTATAGCATGGATAATAAACGATTATCATGAACAAGGAAATGCAATAATAAACACTTTATTTATTGCCTCTAGGGCATATTTCCAACAAACATATGGTATAATACTCTTGCTCCTGGTTGTGTTCGTAGCCCCCGACGACATGATTTATTACTTCTCTAAAAAATATTTTCCTGCCCATAAGAAACAAGCCGCCTTACAGGAAATATTTAACTTTGTGCAAATTTAAGAAGAGAGTCTCCCACAAGCTTGGGGGAGGTTTCTCCAATTGCTTAATGCTTTGCCTGATCACTCTCTTAAGAAATATGAAATACTTGATATCTTCTATAATGGACTAACTGATGCTTCGAGGGACTTCCTAGATAGTTGTGCTGGTTGTGTTTCCAGGGAACGAACTGTTGAACAAGCTGATGAACTATTGAATAATATATTGAAGAATTATGATGATTGGACTCTCCCTGAACCCCTACTTGAACCCACTCCGAAGAAGAGGGGTATCCTATTTCTCAGTCCCGGAGATACGAAGGAGGCAAAGAAATGTATGAAGGAAAAGGGTATAAAGCTGAGGATGTTATGAATTTACCACGTATTGAAGAAATACATGGCCTTGACACACCACCACCTCCACAGGTGGTATAGGTAAATTCTTTATTAAAGTTTGATGAAGGTGACATTCCTTACAATAAACATCCTAGTCAGTGCCTATATGAATTTGATAACTACATTAGGAAACAAAATCACTTCAATGCAAATGTTCCGAAACAATTGAAATATAGTTATGATATGATTGCTCACTTGAGTGAATTGTTATTTAGAATCAGTAATGATATTAGAGATGTAGGAAAACATGCCTCTATGGTTTAGACCCAATTAAATCAAGTTGCTAAATCTCAAAGAAAATTACTTAATGAAATGAAAGATTTTTTTGGTCAAAATAGGAAAGCTGCAGAAGCAGAAGTAAAAGCCCAAACAAATAGGGCCTTAGAAGCACACCTATAATCTACCTTGGACAACCGAACAAAGCCTTAGAGCATCTACAGTCGGACCCCTCATACCCTCCTCAATTGCCCGGGACGGCCGCCCAGTCACTGACCGGTTACGAAAAAGCGACTCAGACGAGCCTCTCAAACAGGCCTCAAACGCTCGGGCTGACCGGCACCCCCCATTCCCAAGCCAAATATGGGAGGATATGGGGCCCGGGCACGTCCACCACGTCGGCCAGACGGCGTGGCCCCATGCGGTCTCGCTAGGAAACCCGACAGTCCGATGACCGCCTCGATCGTCGGCGCATTATGAATGCCGCGTGGCGCCGCTCCGCCTCCCCGCCCGAGGTCGGGGCCGACTATTTAAGGCGGTCGACGCCCCTAGCCCTAGCACATCCGCCTCCTCCCTCTTTTCGCCGCCACCCAAGCACATCCGCCTCCTCTCGCACTCCCCTCTCTGTTAGGATGGTCCGCCAGCTCATCACCACCTACGCGTAGCTCACGCCGAAGCAGCGCATGCAAATCGAGGCGGAGATCCAGGCTCGCCGTGCTGCCCGGATCGCCACGGGTCTCCCTACGGACTCGTCGGAGACGGAGGAGGAGGAGGAGGAGCCGGATGTCATGGAGGAGGATGCCCCGGAGGAGGGGGCTCCCGATTTGAGCATGGCGGAGACGGAGGCGGAGTTCGCCGTTGCCCAATCGGAGGAGATGGCGGAGCAGCAGGCCATCCTGGATTCCATCCGTGATGATGAGGCCGAGGTGGAGGCCAACCGCCGGCTCATCCGATAGAGGTAGACGGAGGCCGACGCCCTCTTCGATGAGCTGAAGGCTAAGATTGAGACGGAGGAGGCCACAACGGAGCAGCCGAAGGGGGCGGACCTGCGGCAGGCGACCAATTATCCGCCGGAGGGCACGAAGATCGTCGACATCTCCGACAAGGAATATATAGGTTTTACGTAGTACATATGTTTTATATCCTACATGTTTTTGTATGAATTTGAGGAATCTAATATAAGATGTCTAGTTATAGAATGAGTTAATTGAGTCGTGACCGGTCAGTGTCCGCGGACGCGTGCGTGGAGCCGAATTTGTAAGTCCAGCTATAGATGCTCTTAACATGAACTTTGTATATGTTAGAAATAAATTAATTAGATTAATTAAAGGGTTAATCCCTGCTATGTCGGTTGCTACTTGTAGCAACTGTCTCTTTGTAACTGCCTTGTACCAGGGGTATATATACTCTCAATCCATCAATGAAAGCACCGGTTCCATCATTTTTTTCCTTCTCTCGTTTTTACACTTTACACGTTATCAGCACGAGCTCTGCCGAGAGCGACAGAGAGGCATCACGAGAAAGGTAAGAATGGCAGGGAGGGACTTGCCGTCGATTGCTTTCGCTTTTGCACGCTTTCTGCAGAAAGAGAGCAGTCGTTTTCCACGCACCCATCGCCACCGTGTTGCACGTCGCCGTCAGGGACTTGGTGCAAGGAGTGGCCCTCGTCGTCGCTTCTTCGCCAGGAACCACCGCCAGAACCGTCGCCGTGGCTATGCCCGGCGAGGCAACCACCCACTACGTGGGCAAGCACCGACGGTGCACCGGGCTGGATCCTCCGCTCCGACCCCTGCTGCAAATGGAGACATACCTGCAATACATCAGGCCGGGCCTTCGGCTCCGACCGTCGCCGGCGACTACATCGCACCGGCCACTCCGCCATCCGCCTTCAACATCCCTCCTATGGATTGGCTTCTTGCAGGGCCATTAGCACCGTTCCTGGGAGAAGAAGAGATGTTCCCTTGCGAACTCACGCCGCCACCTCTACCCTCGTACTGCATGCAGCACGAGTTCGGACCGTGCCCAGCGCGTACGGGGGCACCACCGCGGCTACCATCGCCAACGCCATCAGACGAACTGCCGGAGCACCTCTTCCCCCAAGGATACGGCCCCGTCTCGGATTTGCCGTCCTCGACGCCGGCAGCAGCGGAAACGGGCAGTTACCCCGCTGTTCCCGATCTGAACGGTGCCATCAAGATGGAAGAAGAAGGAGAGGGCCAGGGCTCGTCGTCGACGCTGCCTCCACCATCACCGGCGACTCCGCCCCCGCCTCCAGCACCACTCCTCCCTCCCACGCCTCCACCAGAGGCGCGCTGCATCCTGCGGCAGTTCGCCGCGGCCATGGCGCAGAACCGGGCTGCAGTTAGGGGCGCGTGGTCGCCGGCGGCCCTCGGCCTCACCGGCGCCCCCGGGGCGAGCAGCAGCGGCGGTGGTCGTGCGGAGGCGCGGGGACCTCCCCGCCTCCGGTAGAGAAGACGCCATGGACGGGAGTGCTCGAGTGGTGAGGTACTGGGCTCTGCATCGGGAGAAAATGGGGAATGGGAGATGTGATGCGCTGTGTGGTGGAAAACTCCCAGCCATCCTCTCTCTTATCCATATCGCACATGCTAGCCCAGGCCACATCCCTCACGGCCTCACCTACCAGGATTGCATTATTAATCCTAAACGTACTTAAATAAAGTGGCTGCTAATGTTGTCATTTTCATCAGAAAACAGTACATAGCAGTATATTGCAAAGCAGCATGTTTGTTTTAGTTCGGTGTGATATATATTATTGTATTTGAACCTCAGTTTATATTCTATCACTATTGTATTGTAAGTTTGTATATATTTAGACTATGTATCGTCTAAAATAAAATCGCAGACTATGTGTATATATTCTATATAATTGCCTCAGCATTTTTTTTAGTACAATAATTTTTATTTTACAATTCAAATTTTGGGATCACAAGGTAGATGAGGCATCTACTGCACTTTGCAGATTATCCTCACCGCTGAAAGATCTACATTTTGCCTCCATTATTTTGGCAAAATGACTATCTTCATGTGCTCTTCCAAAATATGTGAATTAACGTGATTACCTCAAATATGATACTTGCAAATCACAAGGTAATTGTGTGATCTACTGCATCAAATTGCAGACTATCCACTCTTACTGTGAGGTCTACATCTAATCATGAGATAGATGACTACCTTCAATGTGTTTTTGTAAAATGTAATATGACACAAGATAATGGAT
Organism: Hordeum marinum; assembly: GCA_022496015.1. Lineage (NCBI taxonomy): Eukaryota > Viridiplantae > Streptophyta > Magnoliopsida > Poales > Poaceae > Hordeum > Hordeum marinum. The sequence continues at coordinate 28,752,420 of CM039676.1, forward strand.
ATATAAACATCTACTGGTCAAAACCAAATTATGTTCTCCATTACTGTGAGATCTACACCGCAGCGGTGACTATCTTCAACGTGTCATCTACATAAAATGAGGTCTACACATATAAGTATAAAGCATCAGCTATACTTGCAAAATTTGCTTCGTCAAAGCATTTGTTGTTACTTATATTTTACTCTCATAGTAAAACTAAATTATGCATGAAAATACCATGCAGGAAATGGCTGGCGTCATGCATCGTGAATTTCATGAACTTGAACTAGATGGTAGTAACTATTTACCATGGGCTATGGATGCAAAGATAGCCCTCAAAAGCCGTAAACTCGGTTTCACTATCACCACACCTGATGAAGGCGCCGGAGAAATCCCCACAGCAGCCAAATATACAGCTTTAAGTTTCTTAAGGCACCATCTCCATCCAGACTTAAAGTCAGAATATTTGATGGAAGAAGATCCACTAGCTTTGTGGAACTCTCTCAAGGAGAGATATGACCAACAAAGAGCAGTTATGCTGCCAGAAGCACAGAGAGAATGGTCCCTCATAAGGTTCCAAGACTTCAAATCTGTGGCAGCATATAACTCTGCAGTTCACAAGGTTAACTCAAAACTAAGGTTTTGCAATCAAGCAATTTCTGAAGAAGACCTTATTGAGAAGACCTTGTGCACTTTCCACCCCTCGATGAGAGTACTACAACAGCAGTACCGTCAACAAAAATACAAAAAGTATTCTGAGCTCATATACACTCTACTTCAGGCTGAGAAACATGATGAACTTCTCATGAAGAATCATCAAACACGCCCAACGGGCTCAATGCCACTCCCTGAAGCACATGCCAACACTCAGTTTACTAAAAAGTATGGGGGCAACAAAAAGAATTTCAAGAAATTCAATGGAAAATGGAAAAGGAACAACAAGCAGAAAAGCTTTGGTCAATCTAAAGGTAAAGGTCACTTCAAGAAAAATGACCGAAACACCAACTCCGAGATTTGTCAAAAGTGTGGATGTACTAACCATCGTACTAGCAAATACCGTACTCCCAAGAATCTAGCGGATTTATACCTCAAATCCACTAGGAAAGGCAAACAAGTTCATGGGAAAGCTGAAGCTCACTTCAACGCTTTACAACAAGAAGAAAACCTTGAAGCTAGCACTTCTCAAAGCGCTCCTAAGGAAACAAGGCAAAAGACTGAAGATCTTCTTGATGTTGACAACATGATGGTGGAATACACCCAAGACGCATATGGAGATCTTATATAATCTCCACATCACTCATTTGACGTTATCAGCTATTTTATTGTAATAATGGATGTTATAATTTGTATAACTCTAAGTAGAATAAAGTCCTACGGACCAATCGTATTATGTAATTCAAACATAATGTCATATTTATATTTGTAACTGTAATATGAATACTTTGTATATTTATATTTATATGTGAGTAATATGAATAAATTTTCATCCTAAAAAATTCTCTTACTCTATATAGATTTTACGGGAAGATAATCCAATGGAAGAAGAATTATGTTTGGTGGACAGTTGTACCACTAACACAATATTAAGGGAAATAAAATATTTCCAAACTCTAACTAAGAGAAAAAAGAATATTATGACAATCGCCGGTCGCGATGTGTCGATTATTGGTTCAGGACGAGCCACACTCGTTCTACCTATGGGTACTACAATTGTAATTAAGGATGCACTATTGTATCCTGAATCTACACACACCCTTCTAAGTTTCAAAGACCTCAGATCAAATAATTTCCATCTAGAAACAATTTCTGAAAATAATTCTGAACATTTGCTCTTAACAAAGAGTAATGGGTCTGAGAAACAAATTCTTGAGAAATTCCCTTCACTTCCATCTGGATTATATTACAGTTATATAAAGCCCATATCACATGTTGCGTACAAAATAATTTTTCAAGACCTTGATAAATTCAAGACTTGGCATGATCGCCTAGGTCATCCTGGCGTAGGGATGATGAGAAAAATTATTGACAATTCTATTGGTCACAGCCTTCCAACTAAAAATTTCCCAAAATCATCAGATTTTGTATGCACCGCATGTGCAACTAGGAAATTAATTATAAGACCATCTTATCTTAAGGTAAAAAATGAGTCACTTAATTTTCTTGAACGCATTCAAGGAGATATATGTGGTCCAATTCAACCACTCTCAGGACCTTTTAGGTATTTCATGGTACTCATAGATGCATCTACAAGATGGTCACATGTGTGTCTATTGTCCACACGAAATCATGCTTTTGCCAAGCTAATTGCTCAAATTATCAAATTAAGAGCAAATCGTCATGAAAATAGGATAAAAACAATTCGAATGGATAATGCCGCTGAATTTTCTTCACGTGCATTCATTCATTTAGAACATTCTGTGCCTTATGTTCATACTCAAAATGGTTTGGCTGAATCTCTCATCAAAAGAGTAAAGTTAGTTGCTCGACCACTATTACAGAATTGTAATTTACCAGCATCTTGTTGGGCACATGCGGTATTACACGCCGCAGACCTGATACAAATCAGACCAACTGCATATCATACAACCTCCCCCGATACAACTAGTATGTGGCACTCAGCCAAGTATTTCCCATTTGCGAAAATTCGGTTGCGCAGTATACATACCGATATCACCAGCACAGCGTACAACAATGGCCCCCCACAGAAAACTAGGGATCTATGTGGGTTATAATTCTCCGTCAATTATTAAATATCTTGAACCTCTTACAGGGGACCTGTTTACTGCCCGCTACGCTGATTCAATTTTTGATGAGGACCATTTCCCGGCATTAGGGGGAGAATCAAACCACAAAGAATGCCAGGAAATAGATTGGAATGTAACAGGCATTCAATCCTTAGATCTACGTACTAAAGAATCTGAAACTGAAGTTCAGAGGATCATAGATTTGCAACACATTGCAAATAATCTGCCAGATGCATTTACTGACCATAAAGGTGTCACTAAATCACATATTCCCGCTTTTAATGCACCAGAACGAGTGGAGGTACCAACTAAAACCACTCAAACCCCAAATGAGAGTAAGAGGGGGAGAAATCTGGTTAGTCGGAATATAGCTTCTCAAAAGCCTCCGCAGAAACAGAGGAAATCAAATTCTATACCAGTAAATGCAATTCAACCTCAAGTTGAAGGACACCAATCAGATGCTCAACATCTTGAACCTAGCATAAATGCGCATAAAAACACAATAGCTGGGACATCGGAACACCATGATTCTATTGTTGTGGGAAATCACATAGAGTCCGAAGGTATAAAAGAAATTTCCATAAACTATACAGAATCAGGAGAATCATATAATAGAGAGACTACAGTTGTCGACATATATTTCGCCTCCGAAATTGCTGAAACCCTTCAACTGGATCCAGAACCAAAGACCGTCAGAGAATGCCTCAAGCGTCCTGATTGGCCTAAATGGAAGGAAGCAATTGAGGCAGAACTGCACTCGCTCAACAAAAGAGAGGTATTTTCCTCAGTAATACCTACTCCTCATAATGCCTTCCCTGTTGGAGCAAAATGGGTTTTTGTTCGAAAAAGGAATGAAAACAATGAGGTGGTGAGATACAAAGTGAGGCTTGTAGCACAAGGGTTCACGCAAAGACCCGGCATCGATTACGATGATACATACTCTCCTGTTATGAGTGGAATAACGTTTTGATACTTAATATCTTTGGCAGTACAAATGAATTTATCTATGCAGTTGATGGATGTAGTGACAACATACTTATATGGGTCACTCAAATCAAACATATATATGAAGGTCCCTGAAGGACTTAAAATGCCGAATCCAAAAGCAAATCGCAACGCATATTGTGTAAAATTACAAAAGTCACTATATGGCTTAAAACAGTCAGGTAGAATGTGGTATAACCGACTGAGTGAGTTCCTTATTCAAAAAGGCTACTCAAATAATGATGATTGCCCTTGTGTATTTATAAAGAAATCCTCAAATGGATTTTGCATCATCTAAGTGTACGTTGATGACCTCAATATCATTGGGAGTACACCTAATATAGAAGAAGCACGCAATCATCTAATGGCGGAATTTGAGATGAAAGATTTGGGAAAGACCAAATTCTGCTTAGGCTTACAGCTTGAGCATCTTCCCTCAAGAATTTTAGTATACCAACCTGCTTATATTCAAAAGGTTTTGGAAAAATTTAATATGGATAAATCATATCCAACCAAAACACCCATGGTTGTCAGATCCCTTGATATGAATAAAGATCCTTTTAGACCTCGGGATGATGACGAAGAGATATTAGGACCTGAGTTCCCGTATCTTAGTGCCATTGGTGCGCTAATGTACCTTGCAAATTGCACCAGGCCTGATATTGCATTTGCGGTAAATTTACTAGCTAGACATAGCGCTGCTCCAACAAAACGTCATTGGACGGGAGTAAAGAATATCCTGAGATATTTACATGGCACAAAATATCTTGGCTTATTCTATCAGAAAAAGCAAGATATGACTATGGTAGGATATACTGATGCTGGCTATCTATCTGATCCTCACAATGCCAGGTCACAGACAAGTTTCGTATTCTTATATGGTGGAACTGCTTTTTCATGGAAGTCAACAAAACAGACTCTCGTAGCAACTTCCACTAATCATTCTGAAATTATTGCATTATTTGAAGCATCTAAGGAATGTGTATGGCTTCGCAGGATGATTAACCATATTCAAACTTCATGTGGTGTTGGTTCATTAGGATCACCAACTATTATATATGAAGATAATGCAGCCTGCATTGCTCAAATGCAAATGGGTTATGTGAAAAGTAATATCACAAAACACATTTCTCCTAAGTTATTCTATCCTCATGCATTACAGAAGGATGGAGAAATTGATATTTTGCAAACCAAATCATGTGACAATCTAGCAGATTTGTTCACAAAGTCTTTACCATATTCAACATTCCAGAAATATATTCATGGAATTGGTATGAGACATTTTCGAGATTTGCAAATTTCAAGGGGAGAAACTACTAGAATCATAATCCATTAATTATCACCAGATAATAATTATTGTACTCTTTTCCTTTATGAGTTTTGCATCGGTTTTCTCATAAAAAGGTTTTTAATGAGGCAATATATTATCAAAATCATATGCCATACTTTCTATTTTCCCTATTGGGTTCTTAAAGGAAGTATTTAAGACATATTAATTGTTCTCTAAACTCACAAATGATTTTTCTCCTTCTTCAAAGGTTTTCTCGATTGAGTTATCAAGAGACACTAATCATTATATGTTGCACTATTTTCTCCTTATTATTTTCCCACCGGGTTTAAAGAAGTTTTAACAACATATCTACACTATTCTCCTCATATTTTTTCCCACAGGGTTTTTGGGAAGACTTTCAAGATTATACAAAAGCTTTCACGAAGATGATGGACATTCTCAAAGACACATACAAAGAGGAGTCTTCATCAAGATAATAAATATCCAAGACAAGCAGTGATTAGGAGGAGTGTTAGAAATAAATTAATTAGATTAATTAAAGGGTTAATCCCCGCTATGTCGGTTGCTACTTGTAGCAACTGTCTCTTTGTAACTGCCTTGTACCAGGGGTATATATACTCTCGATCCATCAATGAAAGCAACAGTTTCATCATTTTTTTCCTTCTCTCGTTTTTACACTTTACAGTATAATCAAGAAGAAAAAAATCCAGGTTGCACGCTTGCACATGGCCCCGGCCTTCATTTTACGAGCATATCCACGCCGACGTTGCCACATGGCAGTAGCACCCGCTGACATGGATCCCAGTGACACATGGACACGTGTCATCGCCGGCCCCACGTGTCATCGCCCATCCCGGACGAATATTCGTCGCGCAGCAGGGCCACCCGGCTCCCCTCCCGCGACCCCGGACTCCAACGGCGCGCGGTGCAATCCGGTTTTTTTTCCAGGCCTCAGTCCCGCCGTCTGCGGCACGCCCACCTCGTACACACGGTCCGTAGACCGCGCGGGCAGAGCGCGATCCCCAGCCGCAGCCAGGGCGCGCGGTCCACGGACCACGTCCACGCGCGGCCAAACCCGTCCCACCGCGCCTGACGGCCGTCTCCCCGCGCCCCAACCGCTCTGTCCTGACCGACGAGCGGCCCCGTACCAAGCCGCTTACCTCACCACCCTCTCTTCTCACTGACAGACCGGCCCGAACTTGGTACACCAGCGCCAGTCCTGGACGTCAGTGACTGTGGAGGACGTGGCCGGCGGGTAGGCCGTCGGCGCGCAGGGTTTATCTACCGGACGGGGGCCGATAATAGCCGATATAAAAATCCCCAAATCCCCACACGTCCATCGTTTCCCCTCTTCCCCAAACCCACCCGCGCTCCACCCGTCCTCGCGTTCCTCGTGCGCTAGCAGAACCCCGAGGCCGCGGCAGCCATGGCCACCGGCGGCGACCACGCGGCGGAGGAGCTCGTGTCCGTCGAGATGCCCGCGCCCGAGGGATGGGCCAAGAAGGTACCCGCCGCCCGGCTCGGCGCCGTCGCGTCGAGCTGCTTTTACCTTACCTACCGACTAGCACCAGCGTGTTTGTGCCTTGTTCCGTCGCCGTGCTTCGAATTGCGTCGAATTGGGCGGCCTAGGGTTGCAATTCGTGAGGGCGGGACTCCGGGGCGCAGGGGTCGCGGGCGGTGGGGCGCGAATTTGAGCTGGATTCGTGGGTTCCGGGGTCTAGGGTTCTAGCAGATTTAAGGGTTGGATTCTAGGGTTTGGGCGCCTCGGGTTCGGCAAGGTACCACTGCCGCGATTGGGATAGTGCTATGGCTGGCTGGCCAGCGCTCCTGGTGGCATCTCGGCCTTGCCGGAGCCCCTCATGGAGCTAGATTGGAGCTGCGCTCGTGTGTGGATGAGCTCAGCGAAATGGTTGGTGAACAGTGCCGTCCCCTTTCGGGTCTGTTGGTGCTGTGAGTTTAGCGTCCCTGGGGTCGATTAGGCTGCGCCATGGCCCACGGCTCGGTGGTGGGGGCCGATTCCCAAATGTCGATTCTGTTGGTAACATGGTTGGGGTGCTTGGTTTGGCCCTGTGGTCTGGCCTGGGCTAGGAAACGGGAAATTAGATTCAGTTGGTCGACTTTGCCTGGGCATGGAACGGTGCTGCACTTTGTGGGATGAGAGTAGCCGCCTGGCTTCAGGCTTTGCCCATTTTAGTTCCATGTTCATCTGTTTGTACGTTTTAGTCGGATTCAGTTGGTTGAGTTTACCTGGAGAATTGTGTTGCATTTGCAGTTTTGTGCTGTTTCATTTAGTTGGATTCAGTGTTCCCATTTTAACTCGGTAGTTGATTTGATGTGATTTTGGTGAACCTGGTTACACTGTTTTTTATTTTATTTTACTGTTGTTACTTGTTAGACACGGCATTCTGTCAGGAAAAATTGCTTCAGCTGAGTCAGTGCATGCTTTTGCAAGCACGATGTTGGCACAACAGGCCGCTCTGGTCTGCCATGCTAATTGGAGTTTCTCCTGTCAGTGGTGGACCTAGGAAGTATTCTGACCGTGGGCAAGCTGCTTGAGTGGGGGCATATTCTATGAAAATTCTAAGAAGTTAAGCATATTTTCCGAAGAACACAAGAAAACCTTACTGGAATTTCAAATTTTGAGTGGGGTCCTTGGCCCCCACTCACCTGTTGGCTGGGAATGCTATGCCCAAGTGTTTTCACTGCTTAGTCCATTGGCTTTTTCATGGCCTTTCTGATTTTCTGGGGTTGCACCAGAAAGTCTCAACAAGGTACATGTCTTACTTCATTAGCGGATGTGTTTATGGCGGTTAGATTCCCCAAGCTTCCGAACTGAGGAACTACAGCTCATTGGCGTATGTGTTTATGGCGGGTAGACTCCCCAAGTTTCTGAACTGAGGCACTTGTTGACTCATTGGTGCATGTGTTTATAGCGGTTAGACTCCCGAAGCTTCCGAGTTGAGGAACTTGTTAGCTCATTGGCGGATGTGTTTATGGCGGTTAGACTCCCAAGCTTCTGGACCGAGCAATTTCTAGCTCATTAGCGGATGTGTTTATGGCGGTTGAACTCCCTAGCCTTTCTTCTGGATTACGCTAGCACCAAGGATCTATTAAATACTTAGGGAGTGATTTGGTTGTTTCCGTAGCATGTTTTGTTTCTATGCATGATTAGATAATAACAACAACTGGTATATTTACCCACCGGATAATAATGACAATTGGTATAACTTTTTGCCGGATAATAAGGGCACGTGTTATGGTTTAGTGTAGTTCAATGAAAAAGTTAGTTGTGACTTCAGAATCTTCATAACTCTTTACCTTATCATAACAGGGTAAGGAGTTACTTTTTTGATTATTGGTTTGATTGTACCTACCTTATCATAATATGATTGGACCATGTCACTATAGTGTGGATAAGGCATAATCTCTTGGTAGCATAAGGATTGGCCACATGGTATGGTTGCCAAACTTGTCTACTTGGGCTTGCAGTCGTTGGATATATCGTATATTGCCAATTTTGTGTTGAAAGGTGATTTTCTTTTTGTTCTAGCTCTAAAAGAGCCTAGATGGCATGTATTTTTATTGTATTGTAATTCATGATGTCTGGTTTCAATCATTTGAAAGATTCTTGATTTGAGATGGATAAGATATTTCACATTAGATCCAAGGCCTCCTGTGTGAAATTAAAAATACGTCAATACATTTCTTGTTAGCATATGTGTGATGTTTTTATTTGTTCACTTTCTTGAGAAGGTTATGCATTTTATACATACCTATATGTGATTGCACTCCAAAAATATTGACATTGTGTTTGGGATGTGTGCACTTAAGACTCTTCTATGAAATATGTGGTGCTGACTGCGCAAGCTTAGTGCCAATAGTTCTTAGATTGAACTGAAGCATTCTTGCAAACTCAGAAGATGATTCCTTTATGCGTTTTAGATGTCTCTCGCCTTTGCTATGTGACACAAGATTGATTAAGTAACAAACCATATGGGTGAGACATGATTTGTTTTCATACACTTCTAGAGATAGTCTGTTAATGTCACATCATGGAAGTTCAATATCACCTCCGAAACTAGGTCCACAGACCAAATAGCAGAAGTAGGTCCAATTTATGTAACTCTACATCATGAGCTTGCTTGGGGAAACCATAGTTCATGTAACCAATTCGGGAGATATACAAAAATAATCCCTAGTATAAATAGTTTCTATTTTTTTTTCCTTTCTGGTGGTGCTTGTAAACTCACTTAAGCAGAATTGTTTGGGAATAACTGTATACTGCCCTTTCATGGTAATATACAAGTATCTGGTATTTGCATCTCCCTTTTTTTGTAAGATTTGAGATTGTTATCTTTTACCCTCTTGAATCTCCTATGTTCCTGTTGGGAAACAGCCACCTGTTGTTAACAGTAAGTATGCTTCCACATAAGTTACCGGTGAATGATGACACTGATTGCAGTGGTGAATAATCAATTAAAAGTGAACCTAGAGTTGAGATTCTGCCTTGCTTGTTTAGTTGAGCATCAGTGGGAACAATGCTTGATAATACTTTTAACATTATTCGGATAAAGTAGAGTTGAGATTTTGCCTCGCCTGGTTTGTTGTGTATCTCTGGGAATATCGTATGGGGATATCAAAATAAACGCTAATGCTTGAATGGTTCTAGCCATGCAACATTATCTGACATTATCAGGGAGCCTGAAGTCCTAAACACAGGATTCATTCATTACCAGTATTTCTTTTCGGCGGTATCAACTAACATCTCCTCTTTCCTAATATTGCAGTTTACTCCCCAGAGCAGGGGAAGATCTGAGATTGTTTTTGTTTCACCAACTGGTGAGGAAATTAAGAACAAGAGGCAGTTGAACAGCTATCTGAAGGCAAACCCTGGAGGCCCCGCTTCATCGGAGTTTGACTGGTCAACTGGTAAGACGCCTTTCCCACTTGTGTTCTTTCATTATGTCTCTAGATAACTCTGGCTGTAGGGAGCTTATGGTTGCACAAATCTAATCAGATCATCTAAATGCTTTACAAACAGGTGATACCCCAAGGCGTTCTGCTCGGATTAGTGAGAAAGTGAAGGTATTTGATAGCCCTGAGGGTGAAAAGATACCAAAGCGTAGTAGGAACTCAAGTGGCAGAAAGGGGAAGCAAGAGAAAAAGGAGGATCCTGAAACTGAAGAAGACAAAGAAGCTGAAGCTGGCAAGGAGGCCCCTAGTGAAGATGCTGCAAAGGGCACTGATGTTGAGATGACGGTTGCTGAGGCGATTGATGCTGCAAAGAGCCCTGATGTTGAGATGAAGCCTGCCGAAACAAATGATGTGGAGATGAAAGTTGATGAGGAGGTGAAAGCTGCTCCTAGTGAAGATGCAGGGAAGGCTGAAGACTCCACTCCAGCACCTGCAGAACACAAGGAAGATGTCAAACCAGCTGAGTCTGATGCTGCTCCAGCACCAGGGGCAGAAGACAAGCAGGAAGATGTCAAGGCAGCTGAGTCCGATGCCGCTCCGGCACCAGCGGCGGAAGACAAGGAAGATGTCAAACCAGCTGAGTCTGATGCCCCTCCAGCACCAACAGTGGAAGACAAGAAGGAAGATGTCAAGCCAGCTGAGGCCGATGCCCCTCCGGCACCAGTGGTGGAAGATATCAAGCCAGCTGAGGCCGATGCCCCTCTGGCACCAGTGGTAGAAGATATCAAGCCAGCTGAGGCCGATGCCCCTCCGGCACCAGTGGTGGAAGATATCAAGCCAGCTGAGGCTGATGCCGCTCCGGCACCAGCGGTGGAAGACAAGAAGGAAGATACTAAGCCATCAGAGGCTGATGCCGCTCCTCAGGTAAGTTTGGAGGAGGTGAAGACACAGGAAGCTCCTCCGGTGAGTTTGGAGGGACCGAAGATAGAGGAAGTAGCCCCTCCAGTGAGCAAGCCAACTGAGAACTCAGTTGCTGCTCCCAGCGAGCCTGGTATTGCTCCTGCTCCAGTATCTGAAACCAAATCAGATGCTGCTGCAGTAGACAGCCAACCCGGCGCGGCCACCAGCGAGTCGCCATCCACCGTCAACAACGGGCAGCTGTCGCCTGGCGCCTCGACAGTGAAGTGCACCTGAAGCAGCTCCCCCCTCCTCCGTGCCGCCGTCTCCTAGGACCATTCGACATTCGCATTGTAATCAATCAGTCTCTGGTAAGCATGTTAATTTAGCCAGTCTGACGTTACTGGATGATGAGAACCGGTAAAGTAGGCTCTGCATTTAGTTACATTTTGTATGGCCGGCGTTCGTCACCTTGCCCGGCGCGACATACATGTACCCCACCCCCACCATATCGTCTGTTTATCTAACTTGTTAATGTTAGGGACATATATACCGTTGTCTGTCTGTGTGTGTCTGTGTTTATCATGTAGCCGTGGTGTATTGTGTTGTGAGACCTGAATGCCCTCTGTATCTTTCTGTTTATCCCCAATGAATAATGATGAGGGCTTCTGTTGTATCCTCTCATTGTAACAGTTCATTCATCAGGCTGTCTGAATTGAACTCTTCCAAGCTGCCAATTTGGTCTCTATGTAGGAATAGTTTTTTTACTGTAAGGTGTGCATAACAGCAAAAGTAAATGGTTTTGAGATGTGCCGGTGATGCTCCTCCGATCGTCCACTCTCAGGTAAGCATAGCGGTTTTAGACAAGACAATTTTTCTCGACAGTCGACACCCACGAAAAATATTTCCAGTGAAGTATATACAACCATACATACACTTTGCTTTACATCTCGAGAGTTTCAGAAAAAAGAAGTAAAAATCACGTCTGGCTGGGCGAGGGCGCTGCCGGCGCCGGTGTCGACGGCGGGGTGCGGCAGACGGGGCAGCTGGGGCGGAGGCGCAACCACTGGTCGACGCACGGCCGGTGGAAGGAGTGCGCGCAGTCCGGCAGCACCCGCAGCACGTCTCCCCGGTCGTACTCCCCCAGGCACACCGCGCAGCTCGTGGACGACGAGGACGCCGACGCCGACGCCGACGCCTCTCCAGCCCCGCCGCGCACCACCACCTTGGGCAGCGCGCTGATCGCGGCCTCGTCCATCCCGGCCTGCAGCTCCACGTCGCCGGCGCCGGCCGCCGCCAACTCCGCGCCTGACGGCGTCGGCATCGGCATCGGCACGGGCGTGGCCTCCCGCGAGCACGTGTGGAGGAAGTAGGCAATGGCGATGATGACCGCGACGCTGATGGCGGCGAAGGCGATCTCCAGCGCCGCCATTTCACATGCCCCAGGCCCCGGCGTCCGTCCGTCCTCTCCCGTGCTCCGGCGATCGAGGTGAGCTGAGCTGAGCCGAGCCGAGGCCCGCCGCGCGCGCGCCGAGCAAAGTCAGCGGCCGCCAATCTGTCTCCGCATCAGTATGGAGGATGATAAGCTATCTGATCGGATGGGATGTGTATTATCTTTCAGGCGGTGGTGGCGATGTGATCCACTCTGTTTTGGTCAACGCCTGCTTACCATTCGAGGAACTCGGCTTCTCTTCCTCCTCTTTCTTTATTCTCAAGTGGGAACGTCCCGCCGTTGCTCGAGGGGCCGTTGTCGCATGGGGCACGCCGCCGGCGGGTCAACTCCGGCCTGCTGACCGATCGAGCTCAGACGTGTTGAGCAGGGTGCGTGAAAACAGAAGAGCGACGTGGATGAGATGCTGAGAAAACCAGCAATGTTTTGCCACAAATAACTTTGGTAGGTATGTAGAAGTTGACATGGTAGATAGAGACCTGACAGTAAAAGGCTGGCTTTTATGGATAAGGAGGGGAACCATGAAAAAGAAAATTATATACTTTGCAAAATGTTTGGAAGGGATGCCCCTCACAGTAGATGTATCACATGCAAACGGAATACTTCCTATATAAATTAATATAAGAACGTTTAGAATATTAAAGTAGTATTCTAAATGCTCTTATATTAGTTCATTGTCGTTATCTCACACAGACACTAGTACTTGACTTATTTTACACATACACTATCTTGGCCATTGTTGTCATCGTTCTCGTGGAAGAGCTCCTTGCAAGGAATGTGAACCCCATCACCAAAAGGTTACGCATAGCCAAGGATGAACGGCAATTTCGTCATCCTAATGTTATCATTGTACCCATGGTCCATTAGCCCCGAGTCCCATGTCTGCGCCAAATATGGAAACCCAAAGCACCCAATGATGGCCATAATCTTATCAGTAGGACCAGAGATGCCATGGTAGGTGGACCGCAGCCTCGCGGGGAAGATCTCCGCGTGCACGATGAACGTAATGGAGTTCGGGCAAAAGTTGGCGAAGAGGAAGGTGATCACGTAGAGCACAACGAAGCGGATGTTTGTCCTCAACATGGTCTAGTGGTGGTACGAGACGACAAGGCCAAGCATGAACATGGCCATTGAGAACAAGCTGTCCAGTTGGATCTAGAATCGTCTGACACATTCGGTCAACAGCATCATGAACAATACCCAAAAATTCTATCGTAGAGGGCGATGAGGGTTTGCAGGTGGGTTGTGTGGAGGATTTCTTCCAAGGCACTCATGGTCCTAGCTCTTGGATACCTATTTGATCGCCCTAAGGATGTCTTTCTGGAAGAGCTTTTGGGAGTAGAAGGTAATGCCGAGGAGGTACAACCCATTGTGGCCTATGAACTAGTCAGAGAAGTGACCAAACGAGTTTGAGTCGCTGTCTTTGGTGGCCATGTGGTTATCGATGGTGTTGTTGACCTAGAGAACCTTGGGCATGTCTGCAGTGGCCTGCTTGCTCTTGGTGATAAGTGTCGTGTAGAGGGACGTCTTGGGTATCTTCATATGCTATTAATAGGCGAGCAGGGTCGAGACAAAGCAAAAATGAGAATGATGCGTCAAATGTAGTCGGCTTGCACGGACGTTGTCGATGGGGGTTGGTGTGTGTGTAGGAGGGGGGCATGGCCCCCACACTAGATCTGCCATGCATCACATGCATACATAGGAATATACTAGTATTTCACATTATCTCGCACAGACACTATTGTCGCCATTCTCGTCATCGTTCTCGTGCAAAAGCTCCTTACAAGGAACGCGAACCCCATCCCCAAAAGGTTGCACGTAGCCAGGATCAACATCGATTTCCTCACCCTAATTTGTCATACCCATGGTCCATGAACATCAAGTCCCACGTTTGCACCAAATATGGGAACCCAAAGCACCCAATGATGACCCTAATCTTATTAGCAGGACCAGAGATGTCATGGTAGGTGGAGTGTAGGCTCGTGGCGAAGATCTCCGCGTGCACGATCAACGTAGTGGAGTTCGGCCAAAAGTTGGCGAAGAGGAAGGTAATCACATAGAGCACAACGAAGCCGATCCTGGTCCTCAACATGATCTGGTGGTAGTACGAAACGGGAAGGCCAAGCATGAACATGGCCATTGAGAACAAGCTATACAGTTGGATCTAGAACCTCCCGACACATTCGACCAACACCACCATGTACAATACCCAAACACTCGGTCGTAGAGGGCAATGAGGGTTTGTAGGTGGGTTGTGTGGTGAATTTCTTCCAAGGCACTCATGGTCCTAACACTTGAAGACACATGTGATCGCCCTGAGGACGTCTTTCTAGAAGAGATTTGGGAGTAGAAAGCAATGCCGAGGAGGTAGAGCCCATTGTGGCCTAGGAACTAGTCAGAGAAGAGGCGAACGAGTTTGATTCGCTGTATTTAGTGGTCATGTGGTTGACATCGATGGTGATGTTGACCTAGAGAACCTTGGACATGTCGTTGGTGGCATGCTTGCTCTTGGTGATAAGTGTCGTGTAGCGGGACGTCTTGGGTATCTTCATCTGCTATTAATAGGTGAGCAGGCCAGGACGAAGCTAAAGATGAGAATGATGTGCTAAATTTAGTCGGCTTGCACGGGCGTTGTTGCCGGGGTTTCATGTGTGGCAAGGGGGGGGGGGCATGCCCCACACTAGATCCGCCCATGCATCAGATGCATACGGAGGAATATACTAGTATTTGACATTATCTCACACGGGCACTATCTTGGCCACTTTCTTGATTGTTCTCATCAAAGAGATCCTTGCAAGGAACATGAACCCCATCCCCATCAAGTTGCATGTAGTGATGATGAATAATGATTTCCTCACCCTAATGTTGTCGTTGTACTGATGGTCAACTACCCTCGAGTTATATGTTTGTGCCAAATATGGGAACCCAAAGCACCCAATGATGGCCCTAATCTTAGAAACAGGACCAAAGATGACGTGATAGGTCGAGCACAACCTCACGGGGTATATCTCTGCATGCACGATGAATGTGGTGGAGTTCGGCCAAAAATTGGCAAAGAGGAAGGTGATCACGTAGAGCACAATGAGGTCTATGTTGGTCGTTAACACGGTCTAGTGGTGGTATGAGACGACAAGGCCAAGCATGAACATGGCCATTGAGAACAAGCTATCAAGTTGGATCTAGAAACGCCCGACACATTCGATCAACACCATCTTGAATAATACCCAAAAATTCTGTCATAGAGGGGGATGAGGGTTTACAGGTGGGTGATGTGGTGAATTCCTTCCAAGGCACTCACGGTCCTAGCGCTTGAAGACCCATTCGATCGCCCTGATGATATCTTTTCGGAAGAGGTTTTGGGAGTAGACTATGATGTCAAAGAGGTAGACCCTATTGTGGCCTAGGAACTAGTAAGAGATGAGTCCGAACGAGTCCAAGTTGCTGCCTTTGGTGGTCACGCGGTGGACATCGATGGTAATATTGACCTAGAGAACCTAAGACATGCAGACAGTGGCCTTCTGGTTCTTTGTGATTGATACGTCTCCAATGTATCTTTCCTAAGGGCATCTCCCAGATGAGTCTCCCCTTCACCTGTAGGGTACTCAAGGTCCATCCCCTCAAATCCATTGGTAACTTCATCCACCCCGACAACAATATAGCCATCTGGAATCAAATTGCAATGGGAAGTTCCATCAGATCCAGTAGGTAAGACATAGCCGACCGCAACCTTCAAGGTTATGTTCATGCATTTCATAGTTAGCTCACAATGTTCCCTCTCCATGATATAATCTACGAGGTAGCGAGGAGCCGTGGTATCAGGCCGAACGAGCTCCATGGAAGCCATGCTGCTTTTTCGCTGAGATGGTGGGATAGCTTCATGGGCAGTTAGGGATGAAAATGGAGCGGAAACGAACGAAACTGGGTGCTACCACATTTGTTTTCATATTTTTTTGTAGAAGCGGAAATGAATACGGAAACCCCAAAAATGAATACAAAAATAGATACTATCGGAAACGGACACAGAGCAAATACAAAGCAGAAACAAAAACCTAAGTGGTTATTGACTGGAACTTTAAACTGCTTGAATCATAGAGAAATACACACAAAAATGAACAATTTTAATAAATTGTTAACATGTCTACAAAATAATATGGTTATGTTCCAACTTAGCATAGTATTGTAGTAGTACTAGACAATTGCGTATATGATATAGTTGAGTACATGTGTCGTAGTAGATGAGATCCATTCTACTCATTTTGCTCACCATCTGTTGTTTTGTGGTTGGGCTACCAAGTAGCCATAGGCCTATAGTAAAAAACGGAAATTCCATATTCGTGGAAATGGAAAGTTTCCTTTCCATGTCTATTCCATCGGAAAACACCATTCCATTTTTGTTTCCGTTTTCGCATAAAAAATTCCATTTCCACTTCCGGTTTGCAAATTTCCATTTCCGTTTCCATATTTCCTCTCCATTTCCATTTTTCCTTTGGAAAAGCAGAAAGTTTCCACTCCATTTTCATCCCTATGGGCAGTATCGAATGAAGGATCTTCATGCTGCTGAGATGGTGGGCCGGTAGCTCGCCGACTGGTAAGTGCCTCTAATTTCTTCTCCTGCAACGCTAATCTTACTTCTACCTTCTGCATCCGGTCTGCTTCCTCTTTCTTATTTCTCCCTCGACTTCTATAACCAGTGCTATTGGGAAACCCATGCACCCACGGAACGGAGCCTGATGTGCCTCATGTTCGTCCAGGGTGTTCAGGATTCCTGAGGGCGCGTGAAAGCTCGTCCTTCTCTCTATCGCGATGGAACCTCCCTTCCTGCACATCTTGGACTGCTTCCTGAATATGTTTGACGGGTGTTTCAAGTTGAGCTTTCATGTAGACACACTTCCCTGTTTCTGGGTGCAAAGTTCCTCCATGCCCGAAGAACCAAGTCCTTGCCCGTTCGGGCAAGTTCAATATCTTTGGTTCAATCTCTTTAGCAAGCAGGCCATTCTCAGCTTTGTCCCACGTAGGCCGGGTAACCTTGTAGCCACCTGACCGCGTAACATGGTGATATAGCTACTTTGCAGCATTTTTCTTATTTATGTGTGACCTTTTCTTAGTCTTCTCCGATTTCTTGTACGCCACAAATGCGGGCCAGTGATCTTTTATCTTCGCATATTGACCGATGAATTTTGGAGTCTCGTCTTTCTCGACAAACTATTCGTTCAATCTTTTCTTCCAGTTCTTGAATTGTTCTACCATCTTCTTAAGAGCCCACACATTGACTTTTCGTTGTATAACTGGGTTATTTGGATCCTCCTTTGGCGGTAGGCTAAATTTTTTCATGAGCGAGTTACAAAGCTCATCTTTGCATCTATTGTCGACATAATAAACTCCATCGTCGTTCTTCTTATTCCATTCTTGAATGCTGATCGGGATGCTTTCACTAACAACAACTCCGCACTGATGTATAAATCGGTTTTGGGTCCGCTCGGGAAGAGTCAGTTTGCCATCTGGAGCGGCTCCTTCGATCGTGAACCTTTCATTCTCGCCCAACCTTTTCATCGGGCCTCATCTTCTTATAGAAGGTTGGCTCGATCCGGAGGGCTAAAATAAGAAAGAAGCATTAATATATGTACATACAAAACAATTAATGCATCTAGTCAGCAGATGCTTAATTACTATATATACCTCGTCGGACTTTGCAACAGTTAAGGCTCCAACACCGACGGATCCGTCATCTCCTCCCTTCATTCGATCACCGAAGTCGTCATTTCTCTCTTCCCTCACCACCGGTGTTGTTGAGAAATGAGAAGGTGATATCAACACCTCCGTCGCGGATTATATCCCCCAACATCTCTTCTTGTTCTAAGTCTCTGTCGTGTTCCATAGTTTCTACAAATATTACAACATGGTAATATACAACCATGAGAGATGGATTAGTGGCAAACATAGACCTAATGAAAACAAGGAATCATATGCATACGAGCAATGGATTAGTGGCAAACATCATGCAAAGTTGACAAGTTTTATAACAGTCAGTTTTAGACGATCGTCAAGGACTCCCCCCCTCATGTCGAAGTTATACCGAACTTATTGGGGTTATGTTTTAACGACCCCTCTCATGTAGAAGTAAATGAGCAACATGAAAACTTCTAAGTGATTGCTAAACTTTTATGCTTCTTTTATATGAACATCAGTTATCCAATATAACTGTGTGTTGGGAAACATTGCATGGGAAACAAATTTTTTCCTACACACGCAAGATCTATCCATGGTGATGAGCATCTACGAGAGGGAGAGTGGATCTACATACCCTTGTAGATCGCTAAGCGGGAAGTGTTAAGAAATGTGGTTGATGTAGTGGAACGTCTTCGCGATCTAAATCGACGAGCGTCCCGCGATCCAATCACGACCCGTCCCGATCTAGCGTCGAACGGACGACACCTCCACGTTCAGCACACGTATAGCTTGATGACGATCTCCGCCTTCTTGATCTAGCAAGAGGGAGCAGACAGGTAGATGAGTTCTCTAGCAGCGCGACGGTGTGGTGGCGATGGTGGTGGAACTATTCCGGCAAGGCTTCGCCTAAGCACCGTCGAACTAGACTAGAGGAGAAAGACGATCTAGATGAAGTAGAGGGAGCACGTGGCAATTAGGGTTAGCTCTCCATTCTAAATACTCTAGTATATATAGCAGGGAGGGAGGGGAGGAGGCAGCCTCAACCCTCAAAGGTTGGCCGAAATTGGAGGTGGAGGGGTCCTACTCCGATCCTACTAGGAGTAGGATTCCTCCTTTCCACTTGGAAACCCTTTCCACCTTTCCACCTTTGGGTTTTCCTCACCCCTAGCCGCATGGACCTTAGTGGGTGGGGGGGGGGGTCAGAAAGCCCACTAGGGTCTACTTTGACTCCTCCCACAGCCCATGAGGTCCTTTGGGTCGAGACACCCCACCCGATGGTCCCCTGGCACCCTCCCGACACTCCCGGTACACTACCGATGAGCCCAAAACTTTTCCGGTGACCAAAACAGGACTTCCTATATATATCAACATTTACCTCCGGACCATTCCGGAGCTCCTTGTGATGTCTAGGATCTTATCCGGGACTCCGACCAACCATCGGTCACCACCATACATAACTCTATACTACCAAAACATCACCGAACCTTAAGTGTGCAGACCCGGCGGGTTTGAGAACTATGTAGACATGACCGAGACACCTCTATGGTTAATAACCAATAGCAGGACCTGGATGCTCATATTAGTTCCTACATATTCTGTGAAGATATTTATCGGTTGAACCTCTATGTACAGGATTCATCTAATCCCGTATGTTGTTCCCTTTGTTCATCGGTATGTTACTTGCCCGAAATTCGATCGCGGGTATCTGTACACCTAGTTCAATCCCGTTACCGACAAGTCTCTTTACTCGTTCCGTAATACAAGATCCCGTGGCTAACACTTTAGTCACATTGCTTGCAAGGCTTGTTTGTGATGTTGTATTACCGAGTGGGCCCTGAGATACCTCTGTGTCACATGGAGTAACAAATCCCAGTCTTGATCCATGCCCACTCGACGGACACCCTCGGAGATACCTATCAAGCACCTTTATAGTCACCCAGTTACGTTGCGACATTTGATACACACAAGGTACTCCTCCGATGTCAGTGAGTTGCATGATCTCATGGTCATAGGAACATATACCTGACATGCAGAAAACTATAGCAATAAACTGACACGATCAAATGCTATATTTATAGTTGGGGTCTTGTCCGATCCCATTATCAAATGACATCTTATGTCAATGGCTAGGAAACCTTGACCATGTTTGATCAACAAGCTAGTCTACTAGAGGCATACTAGGGTGTCGGTCTCAAAACCGGCGGATCTCAGGTAGGGAGTCCCGAACTGTGAGACTAGAACCGATGGTAACAGGAGACGAAGGGGACATAGATTTACCTAGGTTCAGGTGCTCCTATTGAGGTAATACCCTATGTCCTACTTGGATATATTGATGATATGGGGTTATAGAGTTGATCTACCTCGAGATTGAAGAGCTAACCCTATATGAGTTGTTCTATATCTACAACCTAAAACCCTCCAGCTTATATAGATGCTGAGGGTACCTAGGGTTTACACATGGTCGGTTACATGCCGAAGACATAAACATGCCTATCTACGTCGCCATCTTGGAGGACACGCCACAACTTCCAGAAACCTTCATCTATCGGTGGGGCTCTTGATCATCTCATAGTCACCTTGCAGCCCATATAGTCCGGCCCGTAAGAAAACAGGTCAGCTATCCGAGGACCCCCTAATCCGGGACTCCCTTAGTAGCCCCCGGACTAGCCTTCAATGCCGATGTATGTTTGGCCAATCTTCACGCGTCGTAATCTTTGGCTTGCGAGGTGAGTCCCTCACATCGTATTAGCAACCGACTAGTCATCGGCAAAGTCCAAAATGTCGCGAGCTCCACGGGCCCATTATAATAAGCGCCCGCGCTCCTCGATTCATGTGCATCATGGAGAGATGAGTGGTTTAGTAGTCCTTTTTACAATACTGCCCCTCCAAAAGGGGGGCACCACCCATTTAAATGAATTAATCGCGGCTTAGACCATCCCCTTCCTTCCCAACGAAAAAACTCCTAATGGAAGATCCACGAAAAACATGGCTAACGCCCCCAGCTCCTCTACGCGCCCCTACGGTTCACGTCTAGGGGACTAGACTAGCTGCTCTGTAGCACTCTTGCGGCTCCGCAATCTAGAGACTCCACCACCTTTCTCCCACGGGGCCTTGGGTTTCCCATCCACCCGTTTCTAAGGGGATTGATGGAATTCTATGGGATCCAACTCCACCACCTTACTCCGGGGTCCATCTTGCACATCTCGGGCTTCGTAGCCCTCTACAAGATGTTCTTGGGTTGCTTAGCACACTTTGAACTATGGAGAAAGTATTTCTGTCTCGTCCCCCGAACTTGGAACAAGACAATTTTTGAAGTCGGCGGAGACGAAGTGTGCCGTGTAGCGGGGACAGGGTATCTGGTGGGTACACCGAAGGAATCCGAAGAGTGGACCTCAGAATGGTTTTACATCGAAGATGTCCCCCTGTTCGACCAGCTCAGAGAGGTCTGATGCGTCTCCAACGTACCTATAATTTTTTATTGTTCCATGCTATTATATTATCCATTTTGGATGTTTTATATGCATTAATATGCTATTTTATATGCAATTTTATATTATTTTTTGGACTAACCTATTAATCTAGATCCTAGTGCCACTTTCTGTTTTTTCCTTGTTTTTGAGTTCTATAGATAAGGAATATTAAACGGAGTCCAAACGGAATAAAACCTTCGGAAGGAATTTTTCTGGAACGAAAGGAATCTATGAGACTTGAGAACCAAGACAGAGGAGCCACCGTGGGGCCACAAGCCCTGTTGGAAATATGCCCTAGAGGCAATAATAAATTAGTTAGTATCATATTTCCTTGTTCATGATAATCGTTTATTATCCATGCTATAATTGTATTGATCGGAAACTCAGATACATGTGTGGATACATAAATAACACCATGTCCCTAGTATGCCTCTAATAGACTTGCTCGTTGATCAAAGATGGCTAAGGTTTCCTAGCCATTGACATGAGATGTCATTTGATAACGGGATCAAATAATTAGGAGAATGATGGGATGGACAAGACACAAACTATAAACGTAGCATATGATCATGTCAGTTTATTGCTACAGTTTTCTGCATGTCAAGTATATGTTCCTATGACCATGAGATCATGCAACTCACTAACACCGGAGGAGTGCCTTGTGTGTATGAAACGTTGCAACATAACTGGGTGACTATAAAGGTGCTCTACAGGTATCTCCGAGGGTGTCTGTTGGGTTGACATGGATCAAGACTGGGATTTGTTACTCCGTGTGACGGAGAGGTATCTTAGGGCCCACTCGGTAATACAACATCACAACAAGCCTTGCAAGCAATGTGACTAAGTGTTAGCCACGGGATCTTGTATTACGGAATGAGTAAAGAGACTTTCCGGTAATGATATTGAACTAGGTATAGAGATACCGACGATCGAATCTCGGGCAAGTAACATACCGAAGAACAAAGGGAATAGCATACGGGATTAACTGAATCCTTGACATAGAGGTTCAACCGATAAAGATCTTCATTGAATATGTAGGAACCAATATGGGAATCCAGATCCTGCTATTGGTTATTGACCGTAGAGGTGTCTTGGTCATGTCTACATAGTTCTTGAACCCGTAGGGTCTGCACACTTAAGGTTCGGTAACGTTTCGATAGTATAGAGTTATGTATGGTGGTGACCGAAGGTGGTTCGGAGTCCCAGATGAGATCCCGGACATCATGAGGAGCTCCGGAATGGTCCGGAGGTAAATATTGATATATAGGAAGTCCTATTTTGGTCACCAGAAAAGTTTCGGGCTCATCGGTAGTGTACCGAGAGTGCCGGGAGGGTACCGGGGGACCGCGGGAGGGGTATTTCGACCCAAGAGGCTACATGGTCAGTTGGAGCATAAATACCATCCCTTAGTGGTCTGGTTGAAGTCCCACAAAGGGCCCATGCGTCTAGGAAGAAAAGTGCAAGGAGAAAAAGGTGGAAAAAGGCAAAAAGTCTAAATAAGGAAGGAGTCCTAATCCTAATAGGATTGGAGTAGGACTCCTTCACCTCCAATTTCGGCCAAATCTTGAGGGTTTGAGGCTGCCTCCTCCCCTCCCTCCCTCCTTTATATACTAGAGGATTTAGAGGGAAAAGCTAACCCTAATAGCCACGTGCTACCCGTTCCTCTAGTGCATAGTTACTCCTCTAGATCGGTTTTCTGCAGTGCTTAGGCGAAGCCCTACCGGAATTGCTCCACCACCATCGCCGTGGTGCCGTCACGCTGCCGGAGAACTCATCTACCTCTCCACTCCCTCTTGCTGGATCAAGAAGGCGGAGATCGTCATTGAGTTGTACGTGTGCTGAACGTGGAGGTGCCGTCCGTTCAGCGCTAGATCGGAAGGACCGTGATCAAGATTGCGAGACAGATCATGATGAGATCGCGGTACGGATCATGATGAGTTCGCGGGACGGATCTTGATTGGACCGCTGGACGGATCATGATGAGATTGCGGGACACTCGGCGATTTGGATCGCGAAGACGTTCGACTACACCAACCGCGTTTCTTAACGCTTCCCGCTTAGCGATCTACAAGGGTATGTAGATCCACTCCTCATAGATGCTCATCACCATGGATAGATCTTGCTTGTGCGTAGTAAAAATTATTCGCTTTTCTATCAATTGCTCGACAGTAATTTGTTCACCCATCGTAATACTTGCCATCATGAGAGAAGCCATCTAGTGAAACCTATGGACCCCGGGTCTATTTTCCATATTATATTTTCAGATCTAAAACCAAAAATACCAAAAATACTTGCTGCCCTATTTTTACTTTTAGTTTTACTTTCCGTTCAAGCATCCTATTATATCTATCTCTATTAGATCTCATCCTTGCATGTAACCGTGAAGGGATTGACAACCCCTTTATAGCGCTGGGTGCAAGAGTTTGATTCTTTGTATGCAGGTACATCTATTGGTGATTCGCTTGTATCTCCTACTGGATTGATACCTTCGTTCTCAAAAACTGAGGGAAATACTTATCTACTTTGCTGCATCAAACCGTTCCTCTTCACGGGAAACCAACGCATGCTCGAGAAGTAGCAAGAAGGATTTTGGCGTCGTTGCCGGGGAAATACATAGCAAGTCAAGATGCCAATTACCCATCACAAACTCATCTCTTGGATTTACATTATTTGCCATTTGCCAAAAGTACTTTCCTTTTTATTCCCCCTCCTTTTGTTTGCCCTTCTTTTGCTTGTGTGTTTGCTTTGCCGCCATGTTGGAATCTAGGGAGAATTTCAGTGATAAAGATAGTAATAATATTGAGGGGAATCTTGCCCTTCATGACAATTCTCAAGAGGAACCCACTATCATTCATACAGAAAGGTTCCGTACAGGTAGTGGTAATATCATTGGAAAAGGTGTTATTCAAGATTTTTTCACTTGTGCTGGAACGCTTCCTACTTTAGGAGGTTCCATTCTCAATAAAACTAGTAGTCTTGCGGATGCTATAACTTTGTTAATAAGTGAAGTTGAGAGACAATTCTTGCACATGCACCCTTGCATACAAATGATTTTCCTTGATTTTTCTAATATTCAACATTCTTCTGTTAAGCATGCTGCCACTATATTCCTAGCTCACGAGTTTAGATTTATCATGAAGTAGGTTAGTGAAATCTTTGCTCATTATAAAATTAATGGTGGATGTCCCCCTATTGAGGAGATCCTTTTTAATCAAGAAGAGATAATGAGACTACGATCTCAAGATCAAGTTGCTTATAATGAAAAGTTGAGAAAGAAAATCCCTACCGAGGTTTTGGTTGATAAGATTTATGAACTCAATGATAATTTTGCTATAAAAAATAACGGATTAGAGTTCATTCTTAAGAAAAGTCTCATGGCCTTTAACCAAAGGAAAGCTTATAATGATGAATTGATTATACACTATAAGGGACATAAGGAGGAACCTATCCCTCCCGCACTTGATCTTGATGATACCAATCCTCTTAAATTCAGCCCTTTTGATTACTTTTGCTTGCCACAACGGAAATTAGCTGCTGAAAGAAGGGAGTATGAGATGAGCATGAATGATTTAAAGAATAGCGCTTGTTGGGAGGCAACCCAATTTTATTTTGCTTTCTGCTTTTTGCTTCTATTTTGATGTGTTTGGCACATTATTACTTCTGTAGCAATTGTGTTTTTGTATTTTAGTTAGTGTTTGAGCCAAGTAAAACCTTTGGGGCGATCTATGGTAGTTTTTGATTTGATCCTAATGAAAAAATGAAACTTTTGCGCTCAGTCCAGGAATTTTCCAAAAATTTCAGAGCGTCAAATTGATCTGAAATTTTTACAGAATATTTATATACAAATTTCCCTGATTTTTCAAGTTTTCAGAATTTTTAAGTATTCGAAGTTTACAGATTTCTACAAACTGTTCTGTTTTCGACAGATTCTGTTTTCTTTGTGTTGTTTGCTTATTTTGTTGTATCTATGGGTCATATCGGGGGGTGTGAGTCATGGAAAAGTTAGAATAAGTAGGTATTACACAAATATAAATAAAGTATGAGTTCACAACAGTACCTAAAGTGGTGATTTATTTTTCTTATACTAACGGATCTCATGAGTTTTCTGTTGAGTTTTGTGTTGTGAAGTTTTCAAGTTTTGGGTGAAGATTTGATGGACTATGGACTAAAGAGTGGCAATAACCTAAGCTTGGGGATTCCCAAGAAACCCCAAGTCATATTCAAGGATACCAAAAATCCTAAGCTTGGGGATGCCCCGGAAGGCATCCCCTCTTTCGTCTTCAATCCATCGATAAATTTACTTGAGGCTATATTTTTATTCACCACATGATATGTGTTTTGCTTGGAGCGTCTTTTATGATATGAGTCTTTGCTTGTTAGTTTTCCACAATCATACTTGCTGCACACATCTTTTGAGAGAGACACACTGAATCGTTAGTCTGTTAGAATACTCTATGTGCTTCACTTATATCTTTTGAGCTAGGCAATGTTGCTCTAGTGCTTCACTTATATCTTTATAGAGCATGGTGGTGTTATATTTTATAGAAATCATTGAACTCTCGTTCCTCACTTATATTATTTTGAGAGTTTCTTAAAACAACATGGTAATTTTTTTAGGTTATGAATTTACTCCTAATATAATGGGCATCCAAGAGGGATATAATAAAAAATTTCATATTAAGTGCATTAAAAGCTATGAGAAGTTTGATTCCTTGCATATAGTTTTGAGATAATAGGGATGGTAATATGAGAGTCATGCTATGATTAGTCATGAATTGGAAGAGATACGTGTGTTAAAGCATGTGATTCCCGTAGCATGCACGTATGGTGAACCATTATGTAACGAAGTCGGAGCATGATTTGTTTAATGATTGTCGACCTTTGTGTGAGGGTCAGGAGCGTACGATGGTGACCTACCAACCTCTCCCCTAGGAGCATGCGTCTAATGCTTTGTTTGATAACTAACAGACTTTTGCAATAAGTATGTGAGTTCTTTATGACTAATGTGATTCCATGGATTATACGCACTCTCACCCTTTCACCTTTGCTAGCCTCTCTAGTACCGCGCAACTTTCGCCGGTACACCAAACCCTCCTTCCTCAAAATAGACACCATATATTCCTCAAAACAACCACCATACCTACCTATTATGGCATTCCATAGCCACTCCGAGATATATTGCCATGCAACTTCCACCATGTAGTTTTTTCTATGACTTGCATCATCACTTCATATTGCATATAGAGTTATATCTTGTCATAGGAATCAAGTTGTAATTTCTTTTTCTTTGAGTTATAAGTAAATAAAAGTGTGATGATTTTTCATTAATAGAGCATTGTCCCATGAGAGAAAAGGATGATGGAGGCTATGACTCCGTCACAAGTTGGGATGAGTATCCGGACTTTACAAAAAATAAAAGAGGCCAACAAAGCCCAAATAAAAAAAAAGAGGCCAAAGAAGCCCATCAAAAATAAAAAATAATAATAAAAAATGAGAGAAAAAGAGAAGGGATAATTTCTACTACCTTTTTCCACACTTGTGCTTCAAAGTAGCACCATGATCTTCATGATAGAGAGTCTCCTATTTTGTCACTTTCATATAACTAGTGGATATTCATCTTGCACGACCACTTAGTTTTCTTTTTGAGCTTTCATACACTTATAGCTCTAAGTGCATTTGTTGCATGGCAATCCTTACTCACTTACATTGATATCTATTGACGGGCATCTCCATAACCCGTTGATACGCCTAGTTCATGTGAGACTACCTTCTCCTTTTCCCCTTGCACCTCCTCCATATTCTATTCCACCTATAATGCTATATCCATGGCTCACGCTCATGTATTGCGTGAGAGTTGAAAAGGTTTGAGAACACCAAAAGTGTGAAACAATTGCTTGACTTGTTCATCGGGGTTGTGCATGATTTAGATACTTTGTGTGGGGAAGATGGAGCATAGCCAGACCATATGATTTTGTAGGGATGACTTTCCAAGGCCATGTTATTTAGAAAGGACACGACTACCTTGTTGGTGTGCTCGAAGTATTACTGTTTTTATGCCAATATAGACTATTGTTTTGAATCTTACAGATCTGAATATTCATGCCACAATAAAGAATATTACATGGATAAATATGGTAGGTAACATTCCACATCAAAAATTCTATTTTTATCATTTACCTACTTGAGGATGAGCAGGAATTAAGCTTGGGGATGCTGATACGTCTCCAACGTATCTATAATTTTTGATTGTTCCATGCTATTATATTATCTGTTTAGGATGTTTTATATGCATTAATATGCTATTTTATATTATTTTTGGGACTAACCCATTAATCTAGAGCCTAGTGTCAGTTTCTCTTTTTTTCCTTGTTTTTGAGTTTTGCAGATAAGGAATATTAAACGGAGTCCAAATAGAATAAAACCTTTGGAAGGAATTTTTCTGGAACGAAAGGAATCTACGAGACTTGAGAACCAAGGCAGAGGAGCCACCGTGGGGCCACAAGCCCTAGGGGCGCGACCAGGGGGTGGCATGCCGGGCAGGCTTGTGGGCCCATGGCTGCTCCCCTAACCCTAATCTTCACCCTATAAATTCCCAAATATTCCATCATTATCAAAACGAGACATGAAAACACTTTTCCGCCGCCAGAAGCTTCCATTCCCAAGAGTTCCAATCTTGGAGCCTTTTCCGGTAATTGGTCGGAGGGGGATTCGATCACGGAGGGCATCTACATCAACTTCATTGCCCCTTTGATGATACGTGAGTAGTTCACCATAGACCTACGGGTCCATAGATAGTAGCTAGATGGATTCTTCTCTCTCTCTTTGCTTCTCAATACCATGTTCTTCATGATTTTCATGGAGATCTATCCGATGTAATACTCTTTTGCGGTGTGTTTGTCGAGATACGATGAATTGTGGGTTTATGTTAAGATTATCCATGGATATTATTTGAGTCTTTCTTGAATTCTTATATGCATGATTTCATATCTTTGCTAGTCTCTTCGAGTTATTGGTTTGGTTTGGCCAACTTGATTGGTAATTCTTGCAATAGGAGAAGTGCTTAGTTTTGGGTTCAATCTTGCAATGTCCTCACCCATTGACAAAGTAGGGGTAGCGAGGCACATATTGTATTGTTGCCATCAATGGTAAAAAGATGGGGTTTTGATCATATTGCTTGAGTTTATCCTTCTACATCATGTCATCTTGTTCTTCATGAACTTATTACTCTAGATGCAGGCAGGAGTCGGTCGATGTGTGGAGTAATAGTAGTAGATGTAGAATCGTTTCGGTCTACTTGTCACAGACGTGATGCTTATATGCATAATCATTGCCTTGGATATCTTCATAATTATTCGCTTTTCTATCAATTGCTCGACAGTAATTTGTTCACCCATCGTAATACTTGCCATCATTAGAGAAGCCATCTAGTGAAACCTATGGCCCCAGGGTCTATTTTTCATATTATATTTTCAGATATAAAACCAAAAATACCAAAAATACTTGCTTCCCTATTTTTACGTTTAGTTTTACTTTACGTTCAAGCATCCTATTATATCCATCTCTATTAGATCTCATCCTTGCAAGTAACCGTGAAGGGATTGACAACCCCTTTATAGCGTTGGGTGCAAGAGTTTGATTCTTTGTGCAGGTACATCTATTGGTGATTCGCTTGTATCTCCTACTGGATTGATACCTTGGTTCTCAAAAACTGAGGGAAATACTTATCTACTTTGCTGCATCAAACCGTTCCTCTTCACGGGGAATCAACGCATGCTCAAGAAGTAGCAAGGTCTACCCGAATACTCCGATGACCCCTTGAAGAAAATATACAACTGGTGGCCAAGGAGTTCGTCCGAAGAGGAAGGTGTCGAAGTGCAATGCCTGGCGGCTCAGGTGCGGATGCTCGCTCACCACCAACTAACCATGATCGATGTCATGGCCACTGCCATCTCCCGGTGCGTGTAGCCCCTCCAACAAAGGGTACACCCGTTGTGGCGCTACAATGGGACACGCGACACCACAAGTTCTTGATGGCTGGGACCCGCCGATCAGACAGCATTGGCCTCCGCACTTGCCGACCTATACAAAGGAGAGCAAGAGGATGTTATCCGGCGAGCAACCAAGGAAGGGTACTCTAGCCATAATCCCGTCGAATGGGTGAGCTTTTCTCTTTTGCGAACATAGTTCGGGGTTTCCATTTCATCCTTCAACTGACTGAAGTTTTTAACCCTTCACGGACAGGAATGGAGGGGTTTCATCAAGACGGTCAGCTGTCCGGCGCCCCAGCCCGAAGACTATTCGCGCAATGATGATCCGGGTTGTAAGGGCATATTTCTCCCTAAGTGGTTTTGGTGATTGATGACAATGCCTTTGCGAACAAATCGTGTGCCTTGAGCATTTTAGATATCTCAGGTCTAGGCACAAGATGATTCAGTGCCCCTCAGAATCTCTCAAAGATGGTTGTTCTATGCGTTTCTTTTCCGTGGATTTGATTCGTAGGAAATCCGTACTATCAAGAGGGGGTCTGCATCAGAAAGGTCTGGGTGGAATCAACACGTGCACATTTATCCTTTGCACCTCCTTTCCCTCTCTTCAATGGATCCCCAACCCGTTTTCTTTCTCTGTACAAAAAGGAACGCCTGTGAGGTGTTTGAGTTCAGTGGCCTGCGGTAGTACCGCTCTAGGGAGCAGTAGTACCGCAGGTGCCAGCGGTAGTACCGCTCCGCAGAGCGGTAGTACCACTGTCTCCTGCCCTCGCCTCGACTCCTATGGTAGTAGGCGCAGATGTAATTTTTTACATCCGCCCTACTGCGGTAGTACCGTGATTCCCGTCCGGTACTACCGTGCGGACTTTTTTGCATAGTTTCCCTCTGAGGAGGTTGGCACGGAATTAATTTTTTTACTTCCGTGCACCTCCAGTATCTGCCTCTGCCAACCGTGTGGTAGTACCGCACGGGCTCGCGGTAGTACCACTCCGGCGGTTCTACCGCTTGCGCCTTAGTGCTAACATGCCAGGGCTAGCTACTTCTGTGCTAGCGGTAGTACCACACTAGGCTGTGGTAGTACCGCAAGCCATCACGGTAGTACCGTAAGTTTTGCGGTAGTACCGTAATGCGTGGGGCTGAGTGAGTGGGTAATAGTTGGATCTTTTCCCCCACAATAAAAGGGAGGTATTCTTCTCCAAGAAGTTTACCTCTTCCTTCCCAAAACTCCATTGTTGCTCCAAGCTCCATTTTCGCCCGATCTCTCTCCCTAGCCAATCAATCTTGTTGATTTCCTAGGTATAGGTTGAGAAGGCCCCGATCTACACTTCCACCAAGAGAAATTTGATTCCCCCCACTAATCCCTTGTGGATCTTGTTACTCTTGGGTGTTTGAACACCCTAGACAGTTGAGGTCACCTCGGAGCCACATTCCATTGTGGTGAAGCTTTGTGGTGTCGTTGGGAGCCTCCAATTCAGTTGTGGAGAATGCCCCAACCTTGTTTGTAAAGGTTCGGTCGCCGCCTTCAAGGGCACCAATAGTGGAATCACGACATCTCACATTGTGTGAGGGCGTGAGGAGAATACGGTGGCCCTAGTGGCTTCGTGGGGAGCATTGTGCCTCCACACCGCCCCAACGGAGACATACTTTCTCACAAGGGAAGGAACTTCGGTAACACATCCTCGTCTCCACCGGATCCACTTTTGGTTATCTCGCACCTTTACTTCTTGCAAGCATTTATTGTGTCATATCCCTTGCTTGCTTGTGTACTTGTATTGATTAGCATCATATAGGTTGTTGACCTAGTTGCACATATAGCTAACTTATTTGATGCTAAACCTTAATTGTTAAAGAAAAGTTAAAAAGTGGTGGTTGCCTATTCACCCCCCTCTAGTAAACCATATCGATCCTTTCAATTGGTATCAGAGCCACGTCTCTTGATTAAGGGTTTCACCACCCGAAGAGTATGGCTGGCGAAGAGGCTCGTGTGGGTGAACTTCCCGAGGCCATGGGTGTGAACATAGTCTCATGCGAGGATTTGAATGAGGCTTTGACCTTACTCAAATCCTCCATGGCCACCGTATTCTCCTCACGCACTCACACAATCTTTGCATCATGTTGGCATTGGACTTCATATGCAAAGTCGATGACGGTCTGTTGGGTCTCACTCTTCTTCTTGAAGAAATAAACCCAAGTATATCTTGAGTAATCATCCACAATCACCAAGCAATATTTTCTTCCACCAAGACTGTCAAAAGATGGAGGACCAAAAAGATCCATGTGAAGGAGCTCTAAGGTCCTCTTAGAGTATATTGTAGTGGTTGGACGATGAGCCTTCTCATGTAGCTTTCCTTCGATACAAGCACTGCAAGCATGATCTTTGAAAAAACTCACATTTGTTAGTCCAAGGATGTGATCCCCTTTGAGAAGACTTTGCAAAGATCTCATATTGACATGGGCTAGCCGGCGATGCCAAAGCCATCCCACATCAACTTTAGCCATTAGGCAAGTCATGGTCTTAATGGGTTGCTCCGAGAAGTTCACCACATAGAGACCGTTCTCGACATGCCCAACAAAAGCTACTTTAAGAGTCTTGCTCCACAAAAGGGTCAACGGGAACTTGTTTATATGCCAACTATATGTTGATGATATTATTTTTGGTTCTCCTAACAAAGCTTTCAATGAAGAGTTCGCCACTTTGATGACAAACAAGTTTGAGATGTCCATGATGGGAGAGTTGAAGTACTTTCTTGGTTTCGAAGTCAAGCAACGAAGTCAAGGTACCTTCATAAATCAAGCCAAATACACTCAAGACATGCTCAAGAGGTTCAAGATGGATGGGCTCAATCCTCCCAAGGCCAACACTCCCATGCCACTCAAATGCCATCTTGAGAGTGATCCCAATGGTAAAGCGGTGGATAAAAAGGTATATCGCTCCATAATAGGATCCTTGCTTTACCTTTGTGCATATAGACTGGATATGATGTTAAGTGTGGGTATTTGTGCACAATTTTAGTCCACACCTAAGGAGAGTCACCATGTGGCTATCAAGCAAATCTTTCGATATTTGGCTCATACCCCAAACTTTGGCTTATGGTATCCCAAGGGGGCTTCGTTTGATCTCGTTGGATATACTGACTCGGATTGGGCGGGAGCCCGTGTGTATAGAAAGTCCACTTCTGGAGGCTTCCAATTTCTTGGTCGGTCTTTGGTAAGTTGGTCTTCAAAGAAACAAAATTGTGTTTCTCTCTCATCCACCGAGGCCGAGTATGTAGCTGCTGCCAGTTGTTGTGCTCAGATTCTATGAAAGAGGCAAACTTTAAAGGATTACGGTGTCCATTGTGACAAAGTGCCTCTTTACTGTGAAAATGAAAGTGCCATTATGATCTCCAGCAACCCGGTTCAACATTGCAAGACGAAGCATATTGATATTCGTCATCATTTTCTTCAGGAACACATCAATCGGGGAGACATCAATCTTATTCATCTGAGCACTAACGAGCAACTTGTAGATATTTTTACGAAGCCCTTAGATGAAGCAAGATTTCGCGAGTTAAGGCATGAGCTAAATATCATTGATTCGAGCAATATGGATTGACTTAGTGCACACCTCCCCACACTCATCGTTATGTCTTGTCTAGATATAGGCATGAATTTAGGGGGAGTCTAGTTCTGTCAATGAACTATTACTCCTCCTATTATGCATAAACTAATCAAAGTCTATCACTTGCCATTTGTGATGGTCACTGTGCTTAACAGACAAGTCATGGTCATGGGCCCAAGGATAATTCTTCGCGATGCCATACCATCTGACTCAAACATAGGTGGCTCTAGGGCCACCGCCCTCTCTTCAGGTGAAGTAGAGGCTCACCGGCTGGTCCTATTTTCTTCTCTTCTCCGATGGACCATCGTTTTTCTTGTCTGTGTTGTGCGGATTTTGGCAATATCACTAGAAATTTCTCCACCTTCTGTTTTTGCTTTATTTTTGCTTTTATTCACCAAGAAGGCAGCACGGTACTACCGTGGAGGGCGCGGTACTACCGCTGGAGCAGTACTACCGCTCACCATGCGGAATTAAAAAATTACTTCCGCTCGCTGAGCGGTACTACCGCGATGACCCGCGGTACTACCGCAATGATGAGCGTGCGTGGGGGTTAAGAGCCGGCAGGGGTTTTTCCCATCTCCCCCATATCCCAGTTTCTCTCTTCCCCTCATGTCTCTCTCTCTCCTCCTCTCAACTGCCGCCAGATCCCCACACCGAATCTCCATCTCCGGCCACCCGATTCTTATTTGCTCTGGTGTGATCGTTGCCCACATCGTCCTCTTGCTATGTACCCCGGTATTTCCCCAATCCCCTCTTGTTTTGCATCTCTCTTTTTGAATCTAGGCTTTTGGGGAAATATGAGATGGTCTAGCCTTGTTCTGATCCGATCTATGCATGAGGAGATGTTTTGTGAGTGCTAGTGTGCTAGAAGTGCGTATTGATAGGATTAAACGGGGTATTTTGTGATCTAGGGCAGTACCATATGATCTGATCTGTGTTTTCACAAAGTTCCGTCCTGTGTGGTACTACCGCACCTGGTGCGGTACTACCGCTCGAGGGCGGAAGTAAAAAATTACTTCCACGGACGCCACGGTACTACCATTCCCGCAGTACTACCGCGTCGTGAGCGGTACTATTTTTTACTTCCGTTGTCGGAGCGGCAGTAAAAAATTACTACCGCTCTAGCCGCGGTACTACCGCTGCCAGCGGTACTACCGCGTCTGAAGTGGTACTAATTTTTTACTTCCGCTGTCAGGGCGGTACTACCGCTCTAACCACGGTACTACCGCTCCAGCGGTACTACCGCATCTGGAGCGGTAGTAAATTTTTACTGCCGCAAGATCATTTTGGTAGTCTTCTTGATCCAAAACTACCTCATTTTGTCCTTCCATTCCCTCTTCTACATGGTTTTTGTGTCTGCTTTCATCCTTGCCTTATTTTCTCATTTGTCCTTTGTGTTTGCGTTGTGTGCCCTAGGTGGTGGCTCTGGTTCTGGCTCCGCTCATCGTTCCAATCCATCTCGCAACACAAGTTCAAAGCGGCTTCGCAATCCAGATGCTCCTGAGGGCTCCAATGATCCACCCCGCCACTTCAAGAGGACTGCCTCCAAGAACAAGCAACCTGTTGAGAACTTTGATGTCATGCCCCAAGATGAATTTCTGCAACGTAGGTTGATCAATCCCTATGACAAGCCAAGGGTAGTCTCTCAGGCATATGAATTGTTCTGGTCCAAGTAGCAGTTTCTTATTCACATGGATGTGATCAAGGGCAAGAAAATCAATATGTTCCTGTCCAATACGTTGATCTGGAACACATGAGGAAGAATCCGAAATACTTTGGTGAGGCTCTGGAGTTGGTGGACCAGTTGGCTATAACAGACATCATCACCTTCCACCTTGACTTCAATCCAGAGCTTTTGGGTCAGTTCTTTGCCTCCGTTCACTTTCACTCTGATGCGGAGCGGACCATGACATGGATGACACATGGCGAGCAACTATCTGCCACCTGGAAGGACTTCATGGCATTGCTGCATGTTCCTAACACCAGACTTGATAAGCCACTTGGTATGCGCCCTCACGGCAACCCTCAGCCAGCTGGTAAAGATCGGCTCATGCCTTTCCACATTCTGAAGACCCTACGATCTGGTGAGCAAGTTCCTGTTCTCAACCCCTTCCTTGATGTCATGCACCAGATCTTCCGCAACACTCTGTTTCCTCGCATGGGAGACAAGGACAAGGTACACTCTTATCTGGTGGATATGCTGCTGCTCTGTGTGAAAGGAAGAAATGAGCACATTGGCCCTTGATGTGTCTCATGTTATGTGGTCTGAACTTCGCACAGCTATGTTTCATCGTAAGGTCCCCATTTATGGGTCATACTTGTTCTACCTGATTCGTGATACTTGGGAAAAGAAGTTTCCAAGTCAGGATATGCCGGTGCACACATTCATTCATGAGCCCATTCGTCTGTGTATGAAGGAAAAGTGGGCCAACATCACCACTCAGCCACCCTCTGCTCGCATGGAGGTCGATGAGGATGGGATCGAAGAGGAGGATGGCAACAGCTCTGAGTCCTATGTACCTCCGTCTTCTGAGCCTTCTTGGGCCAAGAAGCTCTCTCTCAAGATGAAGACTTTGTTCTGCATGCAGGCCAAGGGTCAGTATCAGACTCACGTTGCTCAGAAGGAGAGTCGCCAGCGTGACAAGCATATTCTGCGAAGGCTTGGCGAGAACATCTCGAGTGGGTCTGAGAAGGACATTACCCCTGAGGCCACTTGGATGGCTAAGCAGCAGTATCGGTGGGATGATTCAGATGCGGAGTCCGTACCAGATGCTTCGGAGGAGTCTGATGACTGAGCTTTCTGCATGGGAGCTACCACCTAGGTGTTAGGTGTCCTCTCTGCCTTTTTGGCGTCTCGATGCCAAAGGGGGAGAGAGTGTAGGATTTGCACGTATTTGTGTTTGCCTTTTTGTCGTCTCTCTGCTCTCGTTGAACCTTGCTTTATGTCGTTTGTATGTGTGTGAACTGGAGACTTCCTCTATCATATGGTGTGAGACATATGCTATCACTTTTCCTCTGTTATTGTCTAGTATGATCCGTAGCTTGTGAGTCTATCCATATAGTTCCCTTATCTTTATGCTCACATGCTATGCCTAGTTTCCATACTTAATTCTGTTCATTCTGTTGCAAAGATCGCATTGCCTATAAAATATAGGGGGAGTATTGATCCTAGTGTGTGTGCCATGCAGTCCAAAGCATATCAAGAGTGTGCACATATCTAGGTGGAGCTATCCTATATTTTGTAGGTCTTGAGGTTGCATATACTTATTGTATATCCTTCTATGCAAATCCCGTGTTGTCATCAATCCACCAAAAAGGGAGAGATTGTAAGGGCATATTTCTACCTAAGTGGTTTTGGTGATTGATGACAATGCTTTTGTGGACTAATCGTGTGCATTGAGCATTTCAGATATCTCAGGTCTAGGCACAAGACGATTCAGTGCCCCTCGGAATCTCACGAAGACGGTTGTTCTATGCGTTTCTTTTTGGTGGATTTGATTCGTAGGAAAGCCGTACTATCAAGAGGGGGTCCGCATCGGAAAGGTCTGGGTGGAATCAACACGTGCACATTTATCCTTTGCACCTCCTTTCCCTCTCTTCAATGGAGCCCCAACCCGTTTTCTTTCTCTGTGTAAAAAGGAATGCCTGCGAGGTGTTTGAGTTCAGTGGCCTGCGGTAGTACCGCTCCAGGGAGCGGTAGTACCGCAGGTGCCAACGGTAGTACCGCTCCGCAGAGCGGTAGTACCGTTGTCTCCTGCCTTGGCCTCGACTCCTGCGGTAGTACGCGTGGATGTAATTTTTTACATCCGCCCTGCTGCGGTAGTACCGTGATTCCCATACGATACTACCGTGCGGACTTTTTCGCAGAGTTTCCCTCTGTGGAGGTTGGCACGGAAGTAATTTTTTACTTCAGTGTGCCTCCAGTATCTTCCTCTGCCAACCGTGGGCTCGCGGTAGTACCGCTCCGGCGGTTCTACCGCTTGCGCCTTAGTGCTAACAGGCCAGGGCCAGCTACTTCCGTGCTAGCGGTAGTACCACACTAGGCTATGGTAGTACTGCAAGCCATCACGGTAGTACCGTAAGTTTTGCGGTAGTACCGTAATGCGCGGGGCTGAGTGAGTGGGTAACGGTTGGATCTTTTCCCGCACTATAAAAGGGAGGTCTTCTTCTCCAAGAAGTTCACCTCTTCCTTCCCAAAAACTCCATTGTTGCTCCAAGCTCCATTTTTGCCCGATCTCTCTCCCTAGCCAATCAATCTTGTTGATTTCCTAGGGATAGGTTGAGAAGGCCCCGATCTACACTTCCACCAAGAGAAATTTGATTCCCCCCACTAATCCCTTGCGGATCTTGTTACTC
This sequence comes from Hordeum marinum, assembly GCA_022496015.1. Taxonomy (NCBI): domain Eukaryota; kingdom Viridiplantae; phylum Streptophyta; class Magnoliopsida; order Poales; family Poaceae; genus Hordeum; species Hordeum marinum. The sequence goes on from CM039676.1 coordinate 28,789,758, forward strand.
TTGGGTGTTTGAGCACCCTAGACAGTTGAGGTCACCTCGGAGCCACATTGCGTTGTGGTGAAGCTTCGTGGTGTCGTTGGGAGCCTCCAATTTAGTTGTGGAGAATGCCCCAACCTTGTTTGTAAAGTTTCGATCGCCGCCTTCAAGGGCACCAATAGTGGAATCATGGTATCTCGCATTGTGTGAGGGCGTCAGGAGAATACGGTGGCCCTAGTGGCTTCGTGGGGAGCATTGTGCCTCCACACCGCTCCAACGGAGATATACTTTCTCACAAGGGAAGGAACTTCGGTAACACATCCTCGTCTCCACCGGCTCCACTTTTGGTTATCTCGCACCTTTGCTTCTTGCAAGCATTTATTGTGTCATATCCCTTGCTTGCTTGTGTACTTGTATTGATTAGCATCATATAGGTTGTTGACCTAGTTGCACATCTAGCTAACTTATTTGATGCTAAACCTTAATTGTTAAAGAAAAGTTAAAAAGTGGTAGTTGCCTATTCACCCCCTCTAGTCAACCATATCGATCCTTTCACGGGTTTTCACGAGGACCCTGATCTTTTAATTAGTTTGGATGATGGGGTCTTCTATTAGGAGAGCAATGACTGATCTCCAATGGCCATTATAGCCAATTACCCCGGGTCATTCTCCATTCCTGCGACAAAGAGGTAGAAAAAGAGCTCGTCCCACAAGAGGCAAGCATCTACCGGCGCACCAAATGCCCCGGCTCCTACTCCCAAGCATCGACGATCTGCGCGACACACGCTGATAGTCGGAACAGCACCCGGATCGGAAGCCAACAAGGGCCCAACCTACAAGCCAGCCGTGAGGACAAATTCGCCCGCTCGCTCAACCCCAAGGTATTTTGTCCGGTTGTCTGTGTATCATTACAATCAATAGATTCTCACAGCAGTTTGCATCGAAAAACTTAGGCGAAAGGCCTAGGCTTCTCCTGCCGAAGAGGTCGCCAATGTGTCTGGCGGCGCTCAAAATTACAGGGCTACGACCGAGGCCGACCCTGCTGCCGAGGCCCCTATGGCCAATCCAGCTCCCACCGATTCCAGTGATGGTGTATATGTCACTAAATCGGAGGTAGGCAGCGCTATGAATCATCGATGACGAAAGGAGGCCCTGCATCACCCGGTGTTTGAACAAGAGTTCGGCGCCCTACGCATGGCGGACGCGCACATTGGCGCGGCACGAGCTGGGTTCAGCGAGGCCCTAAAGATGATATCTGCCAGTTTGTAGGTAAGTAATCGGCTTTGAAAGAGTTCAGACGCTCATGTGCACCCAGTAGCCCCCGAGCCTTAAATTGGTTCAGAACAACCGAATTAAGGGTCTTTAACGCTGTTGTGCTGCTAATGCAGGCTTCAAAGCAACAGATTGTACAACTGGCCAAGGAGCTAAAGGAGAGCCAATCACAGGTTCAATCTATGAAGGTGGAGCTGGAGCAAGTGAAGAGCTTCACCCGGGAGGCCCATGGTGAGTATACCAGTGCTTCTAATCTCTAGTAAATGTCCATGCTGACACAAGGATTCTATTTAGCAGCCGAATCCATAAGGCATATGCCAAAAGAGCTGGATGAAGCCCGAGAAGCTCAGCGGTACGCCAAGTCTCAGCTCGAGGCTGGGTGTGGTGTTATGAACCGTCTCCAAGTGGAGAAGAAAAAGCATGCTTAATAAATTGAGAATTTAAAGGCTGAACTAGCCTAGGCCCAAGAAGAAAATCAGAAACTTCAGAGGGGCATGTTCGGTAAGTGTGATCCGAATATTAGTGAGTAAATTGTATAAAGTAAGTATAATAAGCATGTCTTTCCCTCATGTATAGGCCTTCTGTCCGGGCATCCTGAAGAAGAGTTCGGATCCTACCAGAGGAACTTGCTGAAGGAGTTGTCCGCCCTCCATGAGCATGCTTGGAAAGCAATGAAAGGAATGGTAAAAGCGCTATGACCCGCCGAACAACCACCAGAAGGGATGTCCGAACTGACCGACTGATTCAAGGGAGCTCGAAGCAGGTTCGAGCTATGGAAGACATCGGCTTGCCGGGAGGGAGCATGGGAGGCGTGGGCAATGATCAAGACCTGCTACACCGTACTTGACCCCGAGCGGGTGGCCCGGGTTGGTCCCGTGGGATCGGATGGTCAAGAAGTTCCCCTCCACCTTGTGTATGACCAGGTGATGCCTGCCGCCCGCCTATCACAGGAAGACTGCTCCCTAGACACCATAATCAATAACTTAGATCGGCAGCCGAATGTGTAATTTTGTATACTTTCGTATGAACAATCTATGTTGTAAACTTTGTCTTAACCGGCCTTCGACTTCTCCCTCCCATGTGAAGAGCGCGGGAGTGTTCCTTGCAATTTTTTATTTCAAAAGAGCAAATTTGTGTTTTGGGAACCAGGCAATCCGGCCATGTGGTGCGAATAGACAGAAAGCATACAGAGAGATATGTTATATTACTGCTTATCGTAAGAAACATCTTCCGAGGAAAATAGTACCTCTATCGATACCTTTCTTTGGGCCCCTACAAAGATCATAGGTAAAAGTCCGCATACTGCTAGTATGCGGCTAAGGGTGTTTTTAGGAAAAAAAGCAAACCCAAACAATGCCGACAACGACCACAACCGTATTAAGTGCTTCCATCACGACCGACCAATTGTCTACATAAGATAGCTAGCTTTCGGCTTCACCCGTTTGAGTACGTATCCTGAGGACCCGGTCATAACAATCGCAAAGGTGCTCCCTTTACCCTCTAGCCGAACAATCGGGAACGTAGAGGGTAAACACAAGAGCAAGGCAACCCAACTTGGCAAAGTCTTAGTCCGAATTGATGCATATGAAGGCTTGAAAGTGATAAAGGAAACGTGTGTACACGAAGAGTGTGAATAAGTGCTTTATAATATAAAAGCAGTGGCTTCGGGAAGAAGCCCCCAGGTGCTATGTTCAGATTTAACACTTAATGGTGTAAGCCGATAACCCTTGGTACAAGATCGGTTAGCCGAATATGGAAAGAAAAGGAAAAAAGTTCAATCCTACCAAACAACATAGTGTAAAGGGAAAGAAATAAAAATAGAAGGAAAAAGGAAAAATGCCGAAGTATATAGATGACACCGGTTTATCCGTAGAAGCACCGAAGACGAGCTGCGTTCCATGGGTTTGGTTCGAGGCGGTTGTCTGACGGGTTTCGAAGACTATAGGCTCCTCCCGCGAATACTTCGTCGATTATGAAGGGACCCTCCCATTTGGCATTGAGTTTATGCTTCTGCTTCTCCGGGAGTCGTACGAGTTCTCCTACATTGTATGCTTTTGCCCTGACCTCCTTGCTCTGGTAACGTCAGGCTTGCTGTTGGTAAAAAGTAGAGCGATCCCGAGCTATGTCGCGCTCTCCTTCTAAGGCGCCAAGGTCATCCTGCCGATCTAATTTGGCTTACTTTTCCTCGTACATGTGCACCCTTGGTGCGTTGTGAATAATGTCGTAGGGGAGGATTGCCTCTGCCCCGTAAACCATGAAGAATGGTGTAAATCCCGTTGATCTGTTTGGGGTGGTGCGCAGGCCCCATAAAACGGAGTCGAGCTCCTCCACCCAATGGCAGTCGGATTCATGAAGAGATCGGACCAAACGTGGCTTAATGCTGCTCATAATGAGACGTTTGCTTGTTCGACTTGTCCATTGGTCTGCGAATGATAGACTGATGCGTAATCGAGCTTAATGCCAATTTTTGCGCATCAATCCTTGACCTCTTCGACCGTGAAATTGACTCCATTATCCTTTATTATACTGTGCGGACACCGTAATGGTGTATCATGCCGGAGATAAAGTCGATCACTGGTCCGGACTTGGATGATTTTATGGGTTTTGCCTCTATCCATTTAGTGAACTTGTCGACCATGACCAGTAGGTATTTGTTCTTCTTGGTCCCCCCTTTAAGGGGTCCGACCATGTCCATCCCCCGAACCGCAAAAGGCCAAGTGATCGGAATAGTCTGAAGAGCTATTGTGGACATGAGACTTTGATTTGCGAAGAGTTGACACCCTACGGAATGTTTGACAAGTGAATGGGCGTCTGTCCGAGCTGTAGGCCAATAGAAACCGACTCGGAAGGCCTTGCTAACTAAGGTCTTGCCATGGCGTGGTGGCCTCCCATGCCTGCATGAACTTCGGCTAGGATCTCCCGTCCTTCTTCCTCGGATATGCATCATTGTAATATTCCGGTGGTGCTTTTCTTGTATAACTCACTCTCATGTACTTTGTAGGCCTTGGATCAACGACCTATGCACCGTGCCTCTATCTGGCCTTTAGGGAGTTCCTTGCGGAGACGGTAGGCGAGGAAGGGCTTTGTCCACGGCGCAATTACTGCCATTACCTCATGAGCCGAGGGCGTTTCGTCCATGACGGAGCCGCCGATGATTTGATCGTCGGGTTCGTTTATAGGGGGAACAACCTCATTCACCGTATTTAGACCGACGCCCTTGTCATCGTCATGCCACACGACGGATGACTTGAAGAGCCGCTCCAGAAAGGTGTTTTTTGGGACAGGGTCACGTTTGGCTCCCATATGAGCCAGTACGCCGGCGGCTTGGTTGTTGTCGCCTCAAACCGTGCGGATATCTTTAGGACGATGTTTCTGTATGCCACCATCTTTGGGTTTTTTGGTGTCGAATTCGCCGTTAATTTGGGAGATGGCCAAGTTGGAGTCTCCCTGTACCTCTAGCCGCCGTATGCCCATTGACACTGCCATCCGAAGACCATGTAGGAGGGCTTCATATTCAGCAGCATTGTGAGAGTCGGCATACATGATCTGCAACACGTATCACATGTTGTCGCCTGTGGGGGATGTGAGGATAACTCCAGCCACAGTCTGGCCAGGATTTTTGATCCATCAAAGTACATTGTCCAATGGGAGCATGCACTGTATTCCTTGGGGAGCTCGGCCTTTGTCCATTCAGCCAGGAAGTCTGCCAATACCTGGGATTTGATGGCACAGCGTGGCTTATAGGCTATTTCAAAAGGAAGGAGCTCGATGGCCCATTTGGCTATGCGGCTGGTGGCGTCCCTATTGTTGATTATACCGTTCAGGGGTACTTCGGAAGCCACCGTTACCGCACACTCTTGGAAATAATGTCGGAGTTTCCTTGATGCCATAAACACTGTATAAGCGATCTTTTGGTAGTGCAGATATCTAGATTTGCACTGCGTTAGTACTTCTGACACGTAATAGACCGGCTTTTGAGTCTGGAACTTGTGTCCCTCCTCATCACATTCGACGATGAGCACCACACTGTCAACTTGGTTGGTGGATGATATGTATAACAACATGGGCTCACTGCGCCTGGTGCTCTGAGGATATGATTGGTTGCCAGTACTGGTTTGATTTCCTCTAACACAACCATTTCTTTGTTGGTCCACTCGAAATTGTTGGTCTGTTTGAGCAGTTTATAAAGCGGTAAAGCTTTCTCTCCGAGGCGGGAGATAAAGCGGCTTAACGCCGCTACACACCTAGCTAGCCTCTGGACATGCTTTAGCTCTGTGGGGATTGCTAGTTCCGATAGGGCACGGATTTTATCCGGATTCGCTTCTATTCCTCTATAGGAGACAATGAATCCGAGCAGTTTACTAGAGGGAACTCCGAATACACATTTTTCTAGGTTGAGTCGTATGTCATACTCGTGTAGACTGGCAAAGGTTTGCCATATGTCGTTGATTAACTGGCTAACGTGTTTGGTTTTAATTACCACATTTTCCACGACTGTTTTACCCACTTGTGTCACGAGACACATGTGGATCATGCACTGGTATGTGGCCCACTCGTTTTTAAGCCCAAAAGGCATCGTGTTAAAGCAGAATGGCCCGTAGGGGGTGATGAATGCGGTTGCCGCTTGATCGGATTCCTTCATTTTGATTTGATGGTATCCGGAATAGGCATCGAGGAAACACAACGAATCGTGTCCGGCTGTGGCGTCGATGATCTCGTCTATCCATGGTAAGGGGAAAGGGTCCTTAGGGTAGGCTTTGTTAAGGTCTTTGAAATCGACGCACATCCGCCAGGACTTGTCCTTCTTTGGTACCATCACTAGATTTGCCAACCATTCGGGGTGCTTAATCTCCTGAATGAATCTGGCCTCTAATAGTTTAGCTAATTCTTCGCCCATAGCTTGCCGTTTGGGTTCGGAGAAGCAGCGCGGAGTCTGCTTGACGGGCTTGAAGCCAGCGATAATGTTCAGACTCTGCTCGGCGAGTCGCCGTGGGATTCCAGGCATGTCGGAAGGATGCCAGGCGAAGATGTCCTAGTTTTCTTGGGGAAAGTTCCACTGAGCCTCATCCACAAGGGGATCGAGCTAAGCTCTGATGGACGATGCGTTGTTGGGGTCCATCGGGTGTAGTTGAAACTTGACGATTTTCTCTGTGAGTTTGAAGGAGGTGGGCTTGGGCCTTTTGCCGAGGATCACATCATCCTTGTCAACTATTGACCATAGTGCGGTCAGTTCTTCGTTAGCGAAAGTCTTAGCTAATGCCTCGAGGGCAAACGCTACCGTCTTATTTTTTGCCCGAAGGGCTATGTTCGGATCACTGGCAATTGTGATCACTCCATTTGGTCCTAGCATTTTAAGTTTCATGTACCCGTAATGGGGTATAGCCTAGAATTTTGTAAAGGCGTCACGCCCTAATAGGGCGTGGTAGCCGCTTGGGAAGGGTATAATGTGGGAGAGAAGTTCCTCAGATCGGTAGTTTTCGGGCGTGCCAAACACAACATCCAGAACAACGGGCCTCTTTCCTAGGAATAATTCCCTGGAAAGTTGTACTGCTATGTTCGATGCGAGATCGGTCAAACTGCATTTTATCCAGGGTGCCTACGTATATGAGGTTTAAACCGCTGTCGCCGTCCATTAGCACTTTATGCAGCCTGTAACCATCGATGATGGGGTTTAGGACTAGTGCGGCCAGTGAATGACCGAGAAGAATGGGCGGCTGGTCAGCATTTCTGAAGGTAATCGGTATGTCTACCCATGCACTTGTTGCTGCCACATGGTACACCTATTCGAGCTCTCTAAGAGCCCTCTTCCTGCTGTTCTTCGAGGGGAATGTTTCGTAGACCGTCAGGACCTTGGTATTGTATGCGGGCGGCAATGGGGAGCGCCTGTTTGATGGAGGTGCTGTGAGGATGGTCTCACCGCTCTTTGCGACCTGCCTGATGACCCATCAAGCTCTAAGGATGTGAGTCGGGTTTGTTTTTAGCAATATGGAGTGTATAGGGCAAGGTTTATCCAATAGTCCATCAAGGACAGTGCTCACCCCAGGAAGGGGTCTGTTTCTTTTTTCGGCAGGTTCGAATCTCTGCTTTGGAGTTATCCTCTTTTTCCGATCTCCTCTAGGTTGTTCAGAGAAAGTTGGTTCCGAAAATAATCATTCGGATTGCCAAGCACTTTCCCTGGCACAGTATTTTTGTACCAAGTCAAATAGCTCAGAAAAGTCACGAATGTGTCGGTGAGCCAGGGCGTTAAGAATCCCTTCATCATGGCAATTGTGAATGAAAGTTGACATTACCTTTTGTTCACTATGACCTTTTTCTCTGCTTTTGGTGAGCAGGAGTCTGGCCCAAAAGTGATGGACGGACTCTCCTTGTAGTTGCTTAATATCCCAAAAGTCCTAGGACGTTGGCTTTGGAGAGATACTAGGATTATTGTCTTGGGTGGTGGGTGGGAAAAATTCGATTCTGTGTCACGTTGAGTGTTCGGAATTATGGACTCCGAACCATGTGGTAGATCCTGGACCGATGATGGTCCGGCTCTAGGATGAACTCCCGTATCTGATTTGCTGATGAAGTCTCGGTGATCAAAGACCAAGGTGTAAACTGTTTTTAATTCTGGCTGTTGGGACGAGTCCTCAGCCGGACACTCAATGGTAGCAAAAAGGTGCGTGACCGGAGGGACAAGAATCTCCTTGTCATCGGGCCTAACCCCGAGCCGGTCATAGACCGGAATCTGGTCATTCGACATACGCATAGCTTCGACCCGATCGAACAACTCGTTTAGAAACGAGGCGATGGTAGGATGCGTGTCACTGAGGCAAGTGGACTCAATGTTCGGCATGACGGTTCCAGGGCCGCATGAGAGCGGATCCGTGTTCTGTCTAGCCAGTAGGGGTTCGGTCACATCGACCGGATTTGGCGTTCTAGACTGCCCGGGGGTGACGACTCCATTGGGGGCGATGCCCAATGTCTTTGGCGTCGAGGCGTCAAAACTTGCGGGCTCCCCCTTAAGGGTCGAAGGTTCTATCCGAACGATTGTTCCTCGTGAATCAGCGACGAAATCTACGGTTCCAACCTTGATTCTCTGATCGAGGAAGAAGTTTCTGATCTGGCCAGGGTGGCTGATCGGATTTGCGTGTGACAAGATGTCGCCGCCTGTGGGAGTCTGATCGGGGGCAAGAATCCCCTGGATGTAGATCTCGTTGCTCATGAAGAGGCGAGCCATCAATTCCTTTGTGGGTCATAGTGGAACTCTCAATGAAAGCACCAATGTCGGTGTCAAAACCAACGCATCACGGGTAGGGGGTCCCGAACTATGAGACTAGAACCGATGGTAACAAGAGACGAAGGGGACACAAATTTACCCAGATTCGGGCCATCCTATGGAGGTAATACCCTACGTCCTGCTTGGATGTATTGATGATATGGGGTTACAGAGTTGATCTACCTCTAGATCGAAGATCTAACCCTATATGAGTTGTTCTATATCTACAACCTAAAACACTCCGACTTATATAGACGACGAGGGTACCTAGGGTTTACACATGGTCGATTACCTACCGAAGAGATAAACATGCCTATCTACATCTCCATCTTGGAGAACACACCATGACTTCCGGAAACCTTCATTTGGGGACGGGCCCCTTGATCATCTGATATTCACCTTGCAGCCCATATAGTCCGGCCCATAAGAAAACAGGTCAGCTATCCGAGGACCCCCTAATCCGAGACTCCCTCATGGGGACACAATGTTGTCTATATATCCACACATGCAATGTGTTTCCAATCAATATAATTATAGCATGGATAATAAACGATTGTCATGAACAAGGAAATATAATAATAACCATTTTATTATTGCCTCTAGGGCATATTTCCAACACTATGTTCACGATATGATGCATTGGACATTATATAGAATCATATCTGATGAGCCGTCCGATCTTTCGGGAGAGGATACTTTGCGGATCGCCTCTCTCATGCCTCTCCGACGTGCAAATCATGTTTTCATTTGCCTCAAAATGATACTTATCGGGTTTATGTTTAACGACCCCTCTCATGTCGAAGTTACAACGATATTTGTACAAGATGAATAGAAGATTTATACACAAGATGAATACAAGATGAATATAAGATTTATACACAAGATGAATCCACAACACAACAAATCAACCAACCATCATCCTATGAACATAAATCAACATCCAACAAATGGGCACCTTTTGTCGAACAACGAAGGGACGATCACGGACCAACTCCACGGAGATGCAACACCACAACCTGTAATTCCACCGAGTGAAAAAAATTAGGCAAACCCAAGTATGCCACTGGATAAAATGGAATATTTTACTTGAAATGGACCTAAAGATCATGGCAAACGGATGCACAAAACTCAAATGGTGATCAAAGCAATATGCAATGCAAATCTCTCCATTATAGTCAGATTGCAATTTGAAAGCAAGATTTGAACATGCTACAAAATTTCTACATGGCAACAAATTTCATGACATGAATGTACATGTAACACATGAAAAAACATGCTTACTGAACTAATTCAAATGACCCCTAGATCCATGGCAATCGTGATGACAAGTTGACAATTATTAACAAATTTTCAGACTTGGTGATATTTGCATAGAGTAGCAGAAAACAGATTCATGATGCAACCTTTGAGGCAAGTAAAATATATGCTACAACAGTTTTTCATGGCAAAAAAGAGCACGTCAAGCATGTGCTAATTACCCTAAAAACACCCTTACTGATCATGATCCAAAGATGCACAGATTTGTTGCAAACCTCAAGGCAAAATGCAAAGTATTCATACCGCTAGATTCAGACTTAGAGAAAAATAGCATGACACTTCAAACTAGGTGACACATAAAGCATTGGCACTTCAAACTACCTATCACATTGAGTATATGTATCTAAAAGAAGTATATTTGTCACCAAAATACAACACTTGACATGGCAAAAAACATTTTTATGAAGGAGAAAATAGACCCTCTTGAACTTGAGCATTTCTCAGACTTTGAAATGCTTCTATTGAACTAAAACTATTTCAAATAAATTTTATAAAAATGCCACAAAATACCGTGAGACCCTCTAATGTCTATAGATCACTTTTATGCAAAAATACATCTTGTTCATTTGAAAAGTTTGGCCACAACATTCTCTTTTCAATTCTAGTCGATATCTAGCATATAACTACAACACTATTGTTTGTAGCTAAATAAATTCTGAAAAGTTTACACTTCATAGTCCTTGCAACCAATCCCTTAAGTTCAGAAGCTCAACCTAATTTGCATCTTTGAAGCCCACTAAATTTTTTGTCCAAGTTTGGGTCCAGAACTGAATTCCACCAAAACTTGCACTTGCAAGTTATTCAATTTTTCCATCCTACCTTGCCATCATTCTTACCATCCAAAGAGACACCCTCCTGCCAAGTTTTACTTTCGACAAAATTCTATAGATGGCCCATGGCAAATTTGTCAAGACCGGTTTTTCAATAAAACATTTATTGAAAAAACACCCTTATGGTCAGACCAGCACAGAAAATAATTCATACTGGTAGACAATCTTTAATACATAAATCCAGTATTATACAAGGTTGAGTCGAGGTTGCTCAACAATTTATTTAAACCTCACCAATGTTTTACATATAGGTGAATGTATCACAGTGGTAATGGTGGTAGTACTGCTGACTCACAATATATGGTGGATGGTGGATATGTCACAGTAAAGTGGGTGACATGACTCTAATATCTTACAACTCCAGGATATTATAGCGTAAGCAGTTATAATACAAGCGCTAGACTCTAGGATCGCAAAGGACTGATTGGGACTCCTCTAGGCGTCGAACTCGCTATCATACTCTTCGTCCATAAGATGGCCTTCATCAGCATCTGACAAAATCAACAAGCCACGTGAGTACTTTGAATGTACTCGCAAGACAGTTTGGACATAAGATATAACAAATGCAAACATGATGCACTTAATCAGGTTAGATTAAAGGACACAAAAAATCATTAATAGCACAACAAGATAAAGTATATGAAAAGTCAGGCGGTAGTCCTCCCGAAATTCCAAGAAGATAAAATAAGACCGATCGGGTGTCTAAAGCGATGCCTCGAAGGGTAAAAATAAAATGAACATGCCTCAGTCGGGCATCAGGGCGACACCACATAAAAGGCTTATACTGAAAATACATAACATGGGTCCCACATTCGTACGTGTGAGCGATATGGCATAAAGGGCTTGTGATGAAAGTAAATAATATGAATGCCACAGTCGGATGTCTGAGCGACATCACATAAAGGGCTTGTAATGAAAATAAATAATATGATTGCCAAGTCGGACGTCTGAGCGACATCACATAAAGGGCTATAATGAAAATAAAAAACATGATTGCCACAGTCGGACGTCTGAACGACATCACATAAAGGGCTTATATTTCAATACTTAAATACGAGCATCTTCTGCGAGGTAGGACTATCCCAAGGGATACTCGGTACATCACACCAATAATCAGATTAGTCCATTAATAGAAATAATATTAAGCCAAGATTATTTCTGTCAATAAACATATTAATTCTCTAGAGACTGACATTGAGACTGACACTTGACCTGTCAACCAACATCCTTGACCGTGGACACGACTACTCGAATAGTTTTGACTCTAGAGAGGTTGTACTCTTTACCCATAGTTAACGGATTTCCGTAGTCATGACGGACTAGTTCCGTCCACGGTATTTTAGAAGAAAACCCACCTAACCAGTAAACACCCATTTCACCTCACGACGCCCGATATTACTCAAGGCAACATTCAAGAAAAACTATAAGATGGGGAGGCCGATGCCTCGAATAGCATGGGATCAAATTTATGCCGTGCGCTACTAAAGGGTGCCCTCCTCTCGACCTCAGCCGGAAACACCCATGCCCCCTGACCGGATGACGGGCATTATTGCAGGGCCATGGAACCCTGATCATAATCCCTCTATTTTTTGTGTACATGAAAAGAGGTTTTGCAACTTTCTAAACCATATTCCTTCCAGAAAACATGTGGCAGCACGAAAGTAAGGTGAACGGAGACAAGACTTGATCTATGTCAACATTGGAGTTATGTAGCTTTTAGATAATACTGACATGCTCCAACATCACCAACACGCAACCTCTCATGTCACCACATGACTAGGTTGGTCAATCACTTCGTGATCTTACCAAGTTTTTAGCTCACCTGCAAGTCATCATGCATGCAATATATCGTTCATTATATGTCTGATATTAAGATGCTATAAGAAATCATGTCAAGCAAACATGAAAAACACTCATCATATCAAAGGTTCAAACATGCTTGCCTGGATCGTAGCCGGAGTCTAGCTCGGCGAAGTTGACGTCAGCGTCTCCTCCTTCGGTATCTATGCCACACAAATATCGAATACTACGTAAATACCGAGCACGTATAAAATTTGTCTCAAATATTTTTGAATAAATATCACAAAAAACTAGACAGAAAACTAATTTTTTTTAGAAAAAGAATCAACTAAAAATCATTTTCTGTTCAAAAGTTATTAAGAAATTAATTCCAGGGACCTATCTGTGATAACCAGAAAGTTATCCAGGGTCTAGACAGAGAAAATAGAAAACGCTTTCAGAGGAAATACGCAAGCCAAAGAGGAAAGTGTCTTCGGTTGGTATACTGTTTTAGAAAACGGTTCGAAAAAGAAAGAATCCTGACAGCGGGTTAGCCCTGTCAGGTTTGAAAATGAATGCCGGCGACAGAGCGCTCGTGGTGATTGCCGGCGACGATCTGCTGCGATCCAGAGAGGGGCAAGGGGCTATATGCACTCATAGGTTCCTTCCGCGCTGGTGGGTGGTGGAAGTGGTCATTGGCGAGCACCACGTCGACGGCAACCTTCACTCCGGCAGACGGCGGCTTCGGGTGTAGGTCGATCTCGCCAGAGAGACCTGCGACCGTCAAATTAGAGCATGGGTCAGAGGTATAGGTGCACTAGGAGTTTACTTGCCAAGCTAGGGCTGTGTGTGCACGCTCACCAGAGCGAATTTTGCCAGAGCCCGAGGCGGCCGGAGACGGGGAAGAAGGCCTCCTCGGGGTCCTCCGAGGGGTTGGGCGTGCCTCTGCGGTGTTGTGGAGTGGTGTTGGATTGTAGAGTGTCTCGGGGGTCTCCTATTTATAGGCGGGCGAGGCGGTTGCCATGACGGAGCAAACTCCGGGGCGGATCACGGCGAGCTGGGGGTTTTGCATGTGCTTACGGTGGCGGGAACGGCTACAACGATCATCCAAGGTTCCATTTTGCTGCTAATCGAGGTCATCTACACAAGGGTGTCGCCGCTTTGACGGAACGACGATCACAGGCGCGGCTGCTGCAGAGAGCGTACTCTATGCTGCTCAGGCCACGGCGACGGTGCTGCAGAATGTGCAGTGTGGGGGACGGGCATGTGTTGGCTCCAGAAGGCTTGGGCGGCGCCGTTATGCAGACTTGGCCCATGGCGGCCGCAACGGGTGACTCTGCCACAGCGGGAGAGGTCGGAGCCGGCGTCCAGTTCACAACCGATGACCAGACCCGCCCAGGTAACCGTGCGGCGCTCTGGATAAGAAGGGAGCACAGTGAGCAAGGCTCTAATGGAGGCACTGGCGAGATTATCACTGAACCTCACAATTTCTGAATTTTTTCTCAAATATTGCACGCCACCTGTTCGATCGATTGCTAGAGGGACTAAAACAATTTTCCCGGGGCTGAAACTTGGAGGGAATATCCACTTGGGCTTGTAGAGGTTCCCTGATTTTTCTTAGAATTTTTGAAGTAGGGGAAGGTGGGTATCCAGCAAGAAATTCCTTTCTGGTCCAGTTTTCATTTGAATGCAGTTTAAATTTTTTGAACTGGAGACTAGTGGGTTTTTGCATAATTAGGTTGTGAGTACTAAGGTGTACCAGGGCTAATTTACTTGAGGCCAAAAGCAAAAGGGATCTGGTACTTCCTTTGGAAATCTTGAGATCCCAAAATAAAAGACAAAAATTGGTTTCGTAATATTTTATGAAGAAAAAAAATCATATTTTCTGCTTGGGTCCTTTGGGAAAAAGGATTGGTTGCATCCTTGGGTCAGATAGGGGAAATTTTAGAGATGAGGATTTTGAAATGATGAATAAGCTAAGAGGGATTATGGTTCTTAAGAATAAGGTTTTAGGAATGATTTCCCCAAAGATATTTTCACATGAAAAAAATGAATATGTCAAGACAATTTTCGTTAGGTCAAAAACACCAACTGAAATATTAGAAAACCAGAACCAAGGTTTATCAAAACGTTTTATAGGAATTTTCATCCTTTGAGTTGAAAAGAGAAATCATGTCAAAAGTTTTAGATATTCCATCTCAAAGGAATAAAAATATTGTCAAATCAAAATTGAATTTTTTTGGGGGTGTTTCAACACCTACCCCCTTAGGAAAAATCTCGGCCCTGAGATTTCAGCTGGTCCTCAAATAGGTGTGGATGTTCTGCCCCGAGGAAATCCTCTCTTTCCCATGTTGCCTCATCCTCGGTGTGATTGCTCCACTGAACCTTGAAAATTTTGATTACAGTCTAATGGGTCCTTCTTTTATATTCATCCAATATCTTTATAGGACGCTCTTTGTATGTGAGGTATAGTTGAACGTCTATGCTTTCATGTGATACTTGCTTCTCTGGGTTACTCACACACTTCCTCAACTGGGAGATGTGGAACACGTCGTGGACTACTGACAGTTCTAGCGATAGGTCTAGCTGGCAGGCCACTCTGCCTCTTTGTGCAATTATCCTAAAAGGCCCAATGAATCGGGGTGCCAACTTTCCTTTGGCCTTAAATCTCTACAGCCCTCTCACTGGAGATACTCGAAGGTATACGTATTCCTTTGGCTCAAAACTGGCGTCACGGTGCTTTTGATCGTAGTAGCTCTTCTATCGACTCTGGGCTGCTTTGAGTCATTCTCTGATTATCTTAACCTTTTCCTCGGATTCCTTAAGCATGTCCGGGCCGAAGATACGGCTATCTATGGTCTCGGACCAATTAAGTGGGGTACGACATATTCGTCCATACAAGGATTCGAAAGGTGCCATTTGTAGACTCGCCTGATAACTGTTGTTGTATGAGAATTTGGCGTACGATAGACTTTCTTTCCAACTGGTTCCATAGGTGAGAACACACGCCCTTAGCATGTCTTGTAAGATTTGATTTACGCGTTCAGTCTGTCCTCCAGTCCGAGGATGGTAAGCTGTACTGAATACCAGTTGAGTTCCTAGAGCTTGTTGTAGGTGATCCCAAAATCTGGAGACGAATTGTGTGCCCCTGTCCAACCTTATGGTCTTTGGTATTCCGTGTAGGCACACGATGCGGGCGAGATAGAGTGTGGCAAGCCTTTGCGTTGAGTAGGTGGTCTTCACTGGAATAAAGTGTGCCACCTTAGTTAACTGATCTATGATGACCCATATGGCATCATTTCCATGTCGTGACTGAGGTAGCCCGACGATAAAATCCATACCTATCTCGTCCCATTTCCATTCAGGTATCCTGTTTGGCCGCAAGAGTCCTACTGGTTTTTGATGTTCGACTTTGATGCGCTGGCATGAATCACAACATGCGATGAATGTGGCTATATCTCTTTTCATACCGTGCCACCAAAATTTCTCTTTAATGTCCTTGTACATCTTGGTCCCTCCTGGATGGATTGAATACGGAGTTGTGTGGGCTTCGTTCAAATTTTGTTGCTTGAGGTCCTCTTTATTTGGTACGCATAGCGTGTCCCCATACCATAATATTCCCTTGTCGTCCATGACAAACTCCGAGGCCTTGCTCATGCTCAGTTTCATTTTTATTCTTTCGATGCTGGGGTGCCCTTGCTGAGCTTGTTTGATTTGTTCGTCCAAGGTGGGCTATATTTCCAAATTTTCCACGGTGCCTTCTATGACCAAAACCATGTTGAGTTTGGCAAACTCCCGTTGGAATTCAGGTCATAAATATTGTAGACTGTCGCTGTGTGTGCTTGGTTTTTGACTGAGAGCATCATCCACAACATTTTCCTTGCCCGGATGGTAGTGAATTCCTGCATCGTAGTCCTTCACTAATTCTAACCAGCATCGTTGCCTTAAATTGAGTTCTGGCTGTGTGAAATATATTTTAGGCTTTTATGGTCCATATATATTTCACAACGATTGCGAAGGAGAAAATGCCACCATTCTTTGAGTGTGTGAATCGCTGCTACCAATTCCAAGTCATGTGTAGGATAATTCTCCTCGTGTCCTCATAGTTTCCTTGAAGCATAGGCGATCACTTTACCCTCTTGCATCAGTACACATCCTAGACCTTTCCTAGATGCGTCGCAATAGACTTCAAAAGTTTTGTGGATATCTGGTACGACTAATACCGGTGTTGTTGTTAATCTTTTTTTAATTCTTGAACACTTTTCTCGCGGGCTTTGGTCCACACGAAATTTTTATCCTTCTTGAGCAACTTTGTCATGGGTTTGGCTATGGTGGAAAAGCCTTCAATAAATCTTCTGTAGTATCCAGCCATTCCAAGAAAACTTCGGATATCTGTTATGTTGGCTGGTTGCTTCGACCCAAGTAAGGCCTTGAATTTTCCTGGGTCCACGACAACACCTTCTTGGGTTAGTACATGACCTAGAAAACCAACTTGTTTTAACCAAAATTCACACTTGCTGAATTTGTCGTATAGTTGATGCTTCCTTAATTCTCCCAGCACGATTCTGAGGTGTTGAGCATGTTCTTCTAGTGTCTTGGAATAAACCAATATATCGTCAATGAACACCACAACAAACTTGTCCATATATTTCATAAAGACTTTATTCATGAGGTGCACGAAGTATGCGGGGGCGTTGGTCAGCCCAAACAGCATCACTGTAAATTCATATAATCAATATCTCGAGGTGAATGTTGCCTTGGGGATATCTTCTGACTGTATCTTTAATTGATGATACCCTGACCTTAAATCAATTTTGGAGAAGATCTTGGCTTGTGCGAGCTGGTCAAACAAATCATTTATTCATGGTAGTGGATATTTATTTTTGATGGTAGACATGTTGAGAGCTCGGTAATCTATACACAGTCTCAAGGTTCCATCTCTCTTCTTGTCAAATAATACTGGTGAACCCCATGGTGATAAGCTTGGTCTGATATAACCCTTGACCATCAAATCTTTTATTTGCTTCTTTAACTCTACCAATTCGGATGGTGCCATCCGATATGGTTTCTTGTAAATGAGAGTGGTGCTAGGTGCTAGTTCAATGATGAACTCTATCTCCCGGTCTGGTGGCATACCTGGTAGCTCTTCAGGAAATACATTTGGAAATTCACATACCACTGGAACCTTACTTAATTCTGAAATATCCACTTAATTCATCCTTACTTGTGGTGGGGCTGGTCTCTCTATGGCTGCAATTCTTATTGTCTTCCCCTGGTGATGGGCGAGAGCCACCGTCTGGTTGCAGCAGTCAATAAAACCCTTGTTTGTTGTCAACCAATCCATTCTGAGAATGAGAGTCACAGTCCGGTTGCAGCAGTCAATAAAACCCTTGTTTGTTGTCAACCAATCCATTCTGAGAATAACATCCAATCCATTATGTTCCAATACAATGAGGTTTGCCCAAAACATTAATCCTTTAATCTCGATAATCACGCCTTGGCAGTAACTTTGAGTGATTTGCTTAACTCTTGGGGATTTGACCATCATAGAATTTTCCAAGGGGAGAATCGAAAAATGATTTTACAAAGTAAATTTCTTTAAAATGAACGAGTGAGAAGCTCCAGAATCAAACAAAACCGTGGCAGGAATTGTGTTGACAGGGAACATACCGAGTACGATGTCAGGAGCATTTTGTGCTTCACCCTTGGCCACATGGTTCAAGTGGCCCTTCCTGTGATTGTTATTGAGGTTGAAGTTGTTGCACTTAGGATCTGAAGTATTCCCATTGTTGTACGGCTTTGGAGCCGTATTTCCTGGCTTTGGGCACTGCCTGGCATAAGGTCCTTCTTCTCCACATGCGAAGCAAGTATTGCATGTGTGGTATGTAAATTCCTTATTTCTGGCAAGATAATTATTGTTTGGGCGAGGTGCTATAGCTGATGATTTAGGTGCCCCATTTTTCTGAAAATCATTTTTGGGCTTGTTATTGCAAGAATGTGCAGACTTGTATCTCTTGCGCTTGCGAATGTCATCCAAGCTGTGGTGCTCGTTTTCCAGTACAATGGCCTAGTCCACAAGTATCTTGAAGTCTGGAAAGGTGTGAACAACCAGCTAGCATTTAAGTATTGGTGCGAGACCATCCAGGAATTTTTCCATCTTCTAATTTCAGTTATATATTCTTCATTAGCATAGCGGGATAGTTGGGTAAACTGACTGAGATATTCTGTTAGTGTCATGCTTCTCTGCTTGAGGTCTTCAAATTCTATTTTCTTGATTTTCATCGCACTGTTTGGGATGTGCGCCCTATGAAAACTTTCCTTGAACTCTTCCCATGTGATGTTGTCCTCATTGGGGTGCATGCTTAGGAAATTTTCCCACCATGACGCGGCTGCTCCAGTCAGGTAGTGTGGTGCATAAAGTACCTTTTCATGATCTGAGAATTGTGCAGTAATTAGCTTTCTCTCAATGCCTTGTAGCCAGTCATCTGCTTCCAGAAGCTCATCAGTGTGAGAGAAAACTGTGGGCCGGGTCTTCTGCAGCTCAAATAATCTGGAACGTTATTTGTATGGTGATTCCCCATATTGATAATATGATTCATCATCTCTTGGTGCTGCTGCTGGCTTTGCTCATAAAGGCGACATACTTGAGAAAATGCTGCTTCATTGTCCTGCTGACTTGGCTGTCCCTGTGCGTAATTGTTGCCTGTCTGTGTACATTGGTTTTCCTCTGGCGGACTGGGCATGGAACTTGTCTAGGGACGATGCCTTTTTCACTCTGGGGTATTTTTGCCAAATACATGAGATAAATACGGTGACAAAATAAATAATTTTGCAACGAAAAAAATTGAAATACTCAAAGATTTTTCACGAAAATATCATTGCGTACAGAGAAGGACCGCATGGTACATATCTTACAAACAAGCCATAATTATACAATACATCACTCAGGATAAGCGTACACATTTGTGACATATTACTTAAGCTAGTGCACTCCTCCGAACTCGTACATGATGCGCGCGCACACACACTACTTCTCTCCAAGCCTATATACACATTTAAGCATATCTTACACGCGGCATCATCACACCTCTGCTTGGTGCACTCAGTCTGAAATGGTAAGAACGTCGCTCGGCCTGCCGAGGGTAAGTCCGAAACGAGGTGCTGGGGACTCAACCTCCTCAGGAATAGGCTCTAGGCGATGGACACAAGGTTGCGAGGTGGTGTGGTGGTAGCAGGCGGTGCAACTCTAATAAGGGTAGGAGCAATAACTTGGTTACACTTCTCGCTGCTAGGGAGACAACGGGTAGTGGACATGATGGATGGTGAATATGAGGTTGCAGATGAGATGTACGACAATGGTGGTGTTGTATGGAGGAGCTCCTTCCTGTTGAGCACACATGCCTGAAATGAGTCCATATGAGAAGCCACAAACTCGTCCACGAGGTTATCAAAAGCTACCTCAAGAGCCTTGAGGTACTCAACGAGCATCTCAATTGCTTCATCTCTCTCTCCCCTGGTGCAAGAAAAAGCATAGTGGCAGGTGTAGGGGACGTGGCATGGGAGGTAGCAATAACGACGAGTCTTCATCGATGGAAGAGCGTCCCGGAGGCGGCCAATTGCCTCTCGGGAAGCCATCTGCACATCATGCCTCTCCGTAGGCATAGCTCTCTCAACAAATCAGAAGTGGTGATTCAACATGCCCTCCATTGAACTGCACCAAGGCCTGGTGCATAGTCAGGTTGTCGCTGATCTTGTGCTGGTAAAGTGTGGACTCGGGACAAGTTGATGGCCGAATCACGATCTTGGCGATGGCGACGAGGAGCTTGGAAAACCCCTCTGGTTCATTGGCGAACACCTGAGATTGACAGTCGCCGCTAGCCATCTACAAAAGTAGACATAAATTCTAGATAGTCATATCATGAATTTATGATGACTAACATAATTTCTACAATGTGCATGGTGCTAAAACAATTTCATTAGATTAATTTCTGGTTAGCGATCTCACCTAGTGGCTTCCTACAGTCAGCCTCGCTCTGGTACCAAGGTTTACAAGACCGGTTTTTCAATAAAACATTTATTGAAAAATCGCCCTTATTGTCAGACTAGCACATAAAATAATTCATAGCGGTAGACAATCCTTGATACAGAAATCCAATAGTACTTATTATTATACAAGGTTGAGCTGAGGTTGCTCAATTTTTTTTACAAGCTTGCTAATGTTTAACATATAGGCAGATGTATCACAGTGGTAATGGTGGTAGTACTACTGACTCACAATATATGGTGGATAGTGGATATGCCACAGTGAAGTGGGTGACATGACTCTAATATTTTACAACTCGTCAAGCGTTAGAGTGAGGCTCGACGCTTTTATTTGGGCAGCGGAAGCGGTTGTAACACAAGAGGTAGACTCCAAGATCGCAAATGATTGACTAGGACTCCTCTAGGCGTTGGACTCACTATAGTATGCTTCATCCATAAGATCGCCTTTATCAACATCTGGTCAAATCAACAAGCCAGGTGAGTACTTTGAATGTACTCAGAAGACAGTTTGAACATAAGATATAACGAAGTCAAATATGATGCACTTAATCAGGTAAGAGTAAAGGACACAAAAAATCATTAATTACACAACAAGATAAAGTATATGAAAAGTCGGACGGTTGTCCTCTCAAAATTCCAAGAAGATAAAAGAAGACTGATTGGGTGTCTAAAGCGATGCCTCGAAGGGTAAAAATAAAATGAACATGCCTCAGTCAGGCGTCGAGGCGGCACCACATAAAGGACTTGTACTGAAAATAAACAACATGCGTGCCACAGTCGGACGTCTGAGCGACACTGCATAAAGGGCTTGTGATGGAAGTAAATAATATCAATGCCATAGTCGGACGTCTGAGCGACATCACATAAAGGACTTTTAATGAAAATAAATAACATGATTGTTATAGTTGGACGCCCGAGCAACATCACATAAAGGGCTTATAATGAAAATAAATAACATGATTGCACAGTCGGATGTCTGAGCGACATCACATAAAGGGCTTATATTTTAATACTTAAATACGATCATCCAAGAGGTAGGACCATCCCAAGGGATACTCGGTACATCATACCAATTCAGGTTAGTCCAGTCATAGAAATAATATCCAGTCAAGATTATTTCTATCATTAAACATATTAATTCTTCATAGTCTGACACTGAGACTGACACTTGACCTGTCAACCAACATCCTTGACCGTGAACACAGCTACTCAAATATTTTTGACTCTACAATGGTTGTACTCTTTACCCACGGTCAACGGATTTTCGTAGTCATGACTGACTAGTTCCGTATATGGTATTTTAGAAGAAAACCCACATAACCAATACACACCCATTTCACCTCGTGATGCCCGGTATCACACAAGGTAACGTTCAAGAAAAACTATACGATGGGGAGGCCGTCGTCTCGAATAACATGAGATCAAATTTATACAGCATGCTACTAAGGGGTGCCCCCCTTTCGGCCTCAGGCAGAAACACCCATGCCGTCTGACCGGATGACGGGCATTATTCCAGGGCCATGGAACCCTCATCACGACCCCTCTATTTGGTGTGTACATGGAAAGAGGTTTTGCAACTTACTAAACCTATTCCTTGTAGAAAACACGTGGCAACATGAAAGTAAGGTAAACAGAGACAAGACTCTCGATCTATGTCAACACTAGAGTTATGTAGCTTTTAGATAATACTGGCATGCTCCAACATCACCAGCACACAACATATCATGTCCACACGTGACTAGGTTGGCCAATCACTTCATGATCTTACCAAGTTTTTAGCTCACTTGCAAATCATCATGATGCAATATATCTTTAATTATATATCTTATATTAACATGCTATAAGAACTCATGTCAAGAAAACATAAAAAACACTCATCATATCAAAGGTTCAAACATGCTTGAGTCGGAGTGTCGCTCGGCGAAGTTGATGTCAGTGTCTCCTCCATCGGTATCTGTGCCACACAAATATCGAATATTACGTAAATACCGAGCATGTATAAAAGTTGTCTCAAAATATTTTTGAATAAATATCACAAAAAACTAGACAGAAAACTATTTTTTTACAAAAAGAATCAACTAAAAATCATTTTTTGTTTAAAAGTTATTAAGAAATTAAGTCCAGGGACCTATTTGTGATAACCACAAAGTTATCGGGGGCTAGATAGAGAAAACAAAAAACGTTTCAGAGGAATACGCAAGCCAGAGAGGAAAGCGTCTTCGGATGGTATACACTTTCAGAAAACGGTTCGAAAAAGAAAGAATCCTGACAGCGGGCCACCCCTGTCAGGTTTGAAAATGAACATCGACAATAGAGTGCTCGCGGCGATAGCCGGCGACGATCTCATGCGATCTAGAGAGGGGCAAGGGGCTAGATGCACTCACGTGTTCCTTCCGTGCTGGTGGGTGGTGGAAGTGGTGTCGACACTGGATTGTGGTATGGTCGAAAACATAATTAAGAAGGCCCTAAATGGAAAAGTGTTCAAAGTGAGAAAGTTCAGTATCGTCGAAAGGAGAAACTTTGATATATGGTCCATAGCCATCCGATCTCATCTCTAAGGTCGTAGTTGTGTTCGAAGTACCGAGATTTTGTATGTAGAACACTATTCAGCTGATTACACCCCCAAGACTGTCTCATATGAGAAAAGTTTCTACAGGGATTGTCTTCGTGTCATCGAAACGGTCGATTTTGATATAAAAAACATCTCCGTTTAAGTTCGTATGCAAAAGTTAGAGCCATCGGAATGCAGCCCTGCTAGGAGGCAAAATATGGCGGGCCCCACAAGACACGTGTCTGATGGGTAGCGCCACGAATCAGCTGTTTTGCGTAAGAGATTTGGCAGTCAAGATGGCTTCGAATAGAAAAATGTTCAACATGAAAGTTGTTCGTCTCGTTGGAGCGGTCAAATTTGTGTTTTGGTATCATCTTCATCCGAGGTCGTTCGTGGCATGTGGAACCTAAAAACCTAACTAATGTCCCACACATACCTAAATCCGAGTTCGGTTATTTTTGGAAAGATTTGGACGTGATTTGGAGTCCTTTCCTTGCATGGTAAGTCCAGCCGCCTCATAAATAGATGAGAGGTGACGGCCGATTGAACAACACACAATCGAACAAACACATCTACTACTTTTTCGTGTTCATCTATCTCCTACCCTTGTATCTTTCTTCTCATTCTTCGTTCATTCTTGTCTTGAAGGCCAGCGATCTACGAGGCCCTAGGGGCGACCAGGTCGACCTAGGGAAGCCCGTAGCCGCTGCGCGCCCTAACGGGTCTGTCCCAGGCGTGTGGGGCTTCGGGTCTACAAAATCACCCGCCGGATTGCTTGCGTACCGTGCTTCCGGACGGGTCTCCTTTGCCATGAGCTGCGGTGCATGACCCTCGATGTTGGAGGTACACGGTGACGTGTTCATGTGCGAACATACTTTTTGGCGACTCTGCTAGGGACGAAAGATCAAGAATCGTCATCAACCATGTCTAATCTTCACCAGCCCTTAGAAGTTAACGCCGATAACATCATTAAGCCCAGTCTTGATGAACTATCGGAGGAACATCTTCAAGCCTACGAAGCGCACAAGAAACAACACGAAGAGGCTTTTGAGGGACTCAAGAAAAAGCGCGAGGAGGAGGATTTGCAGGCGTTTGTTGCAAGTTTCAAGAAGGACAGTGAAGGCAACATCACTCCGGTTGAAAGAGTTAATTTCCCTCCTCTTATTGACGAGCAAGATGAAATAACTGTGAGTAAAGTTTTTTCTCAAGAGCAAGTGGCTATGATTGAAAGTCTTGTTAGTAAGGGTAATGGGATGACGTACAATTCTTTTGTGGCAAATACTAATGCTAAGAAAAACATGCCCCCGTCATCTAATGGTACTGTTGGTATATCTGAAAACCCTAGTCGAACTTTACCTATTTCATCGGCACCTCCTATGCAACAACACTATAATATGTTGTTGAATTTTTACCCTAGTCAAACCAACCAGCTTGTGGTTGTACCTACATATCCTAATCCTATTATGAGTATGCCCAATTCGGTGTCAACACCGAATCACTTTGTCACACAACCCATAGGTGCAAGCATGTTTGGTCTTTTGCCGAATTATGGTTCGGCACCAATCCCACAAGTTGCGCCACTAGCTAGTACCCAAGTTGCTCCTATGTCATTGCCACAAGCATCTTCATCTACCTCGGATCCAATTTTAGCCAAATTGAGCGATGATTTTCATAAGATGTTTCAGGAAACTTTCAGTAACGAGCTGAAAGTAAAGAGTCATGTGTACAAAAAGCTTTATCCTAAACACTTAGATGCACTTTTGTACCCTCAAGGCTATAAGGTTCCTAATTTTGTTAAATTTAGTGGAGAGGGCACGAAAACAACTTGGGAGCATGTGAGTCAGTATCTAGCACAGTTGGACGAAGCAGGTTCCATAGAGGAATTGAAAGTGCGTTTATTTCCCTTATATTTGACCGACACCACATTTTCATGGTTTGTTGATTTGCCACATGGTTCTATTCTCTTATGGTCGCAATTATAGTAGAAGTTTCATGATCACTTTCATAGCGGCGATACTGAGCTAAAATTATCACACCTTACATCGGTTAGAAAAAAGCATGATGAATCGGTCACTGATTATGTCAAGAGATTTAGAGATATTAAAAACTATGTTATAGTTTAGTAATAAGTGAGAGAGACTTGGCAGATCTTGTGCTTAATGGTTTGAAACCATATATCAAAGAGAGGTTGGAAAGTTATGAGTTTTTGAGCATTAACCAAGTCTTGCAAAAAGCTTTAGCTCAGGAGAATAGGAGTAAAGAGGTTCATAGATCTACATGAGATCGTCCCTGAGTGCATATGGTTGAGTATAATGATGATAATTTGGGCGATGAGGCTGATGTCTATACCACTGAATTTGTTTGGTTCTCAAAGAGAAAACCCTATACATGCAATGCTCTTAAGCCGATTCGTAAGAATCATGATGCGGGGATGAAGTTTATTTTTCATATATCTAAGTGTGATGAAATATTTGATGCACTCTTGAAAGATAAGATGATTAGAATATCACACACCTTACCTCCATTTGAGGAGCTGAAAGGGCGTGCTTATTGCAAATACCATAATTCATTTTCTCATGCTACTAATGATTGCAATGTTTTTCGACGACAGATACAATAGGCCATTAATGATGAACGATTGATTTTTTCAGAGATGAAGTTGATAAAGAACCCTTCCCGATAAACACCATGGATTTAGAAGGGAAGAAAATGTTAATTCGGCCTAGCATAGCCGAATCTGCTAATAGATATAATATTGTTATTGGTGAACCCAAGAAAGGTAAGGAGGGTGGCAAAGTCTTGGGAAGAGAGGTTGTGCTTGAGAAGCAACCCGATGGCAAGGAAGTATTGAAGATCACCATGAAAAATCCCACACTCGTGGGGCAATCACAAGTACAAGAGGATACTCATGCTAAAACTATCAAGCCCATGAATCCAGAAGATGGCAAGTGGAAATAGAATGAAGCTGAGGGCAAGCGAGTCCAGCCAACTTTTGATATGTTACTGTCAAATATGCCAATCAAGTGTCCGGTTCTAGCTCTAATCAGCCATCACATTTAAAGCATTCAAGATCACCTTCGAAGCAAGAATTTTGACGCGATGCAAGGCCATATGGGTCATGGGCATCAACACCGTGGATGTCGCCACCCCCTATGCGCCATATTACAAAGGAGACTTCAATGGAGGATGGGGGCAGCCCCCAATGCCTCCTTATGCTTTTCATATGGGGTGGGCAGCTCCTAGAAGGCTTACTCGCAAGAGGCTTTTATCCTACAAAAGGCCGTTTGAGCTATGGTGCTAATCGGCCAACGATTTTTTTTCCAAACAAGGTCAATAAAAAAGTGTGGCGTATTAAGTCGTCTAATGCGGAAATTTCAGAATATGACAAGGAAAAGGAGATAAAAGAGCCGATTATTCGTAATCTGGCTAGTTCTAATGGTGATATTGTTATTGTTCAGCAGGGTTCCATGGCTAATGATCATGAGGATGGCACGAGCAAGGCCAAACATAGGGATCCCAAATATGCTCAACCTAGGTGGTGTCCTCTGAGATTAACTAAGGCCATGAAAAGGAGATTACAATGCATGAGGAATCATGAGAAGGTAGAGAGCAAAGAAGAGAAGCAAAGGGACGAATTGTTCAATAAAATTCGGCCCATGCCACTCACAAAACAAGTGTGGATGCCTATACAAAAACAAAATCCATATGTTTCTACATTAGCTATAGACACACCTACACCACCAAAAGAGGATGATGTGACCCCTATTACATAGTCCACACCACCAGAAGCATCCCCTTCAATTGAGGAAACTTCAAGTCCAATATTCACATTGGGAGATGAAGATGAGATTGTGGATTACGAATCTACGCTGGTTTGGAAAGGTATGGATATTAATATGGTGTATTACTAACCTGCCGAGTTTCGTGCTATAGGTGAAGAAGGGGAGGTGGCCCAAGTAGATTTTGGTCCTAAGAACACTATCTTCGAGAAGCCAAAAGAACCAGTGAAACACTTGAAGCCATTGTAACTCAAGGGTCATATTAACGGATTACCGGTTGCTAGGATGCTTGTAGATGGTGGTGCTTTGGTAAATCTTATGCCCTATTCGGTCTTCAAGGAGTTGGGGTTACATGATGATGCATTGATGAAGACCAATATGGTACTTAACGGATTTGAGGGTAAAGAAAAGACATAGGCCAAAGGTGTGATGTGCATGGAACTCACTGTAGGAAGAAAAACTTTGGCCACCACATTCTTCATCGCCGAGGTGCAAGGTAACTATAATGTTATATTAGGCCATGATTGGGTTCATGCTAACCAGTGCGTGCCATCTACCATGCATCAATTCTTAATACAATGGGTAGATGATGAAGTAGAAGTCGTTCATGCGGATAATTCGGCTTGTGTTGCTTTGGCCGATGTATCAGTGGATTGGAATCATCCTGATGTTACCTGCTTAATAGGGCGTGACCTCTCAGAGTTTGATTTCCTTAGTGCTACAAGGAACGAGTTCATTCCCATCTCTTTAAAGCCGATTGGTGGTAATCGGTTCCAAGGTATGATGTAAACAAAAATTTGAAGTCAATGGCCGATATAGAATTATCGTCGTAAGCATATAAATGGCCGATAGAGTGTTGACATCATCCTTAGAACAAATGCAATGCAGATTATTTTTTAGCACGCAAGCTTCGCCGAAAAACAGGGGGCATGTGTTGACACCGGATTTTGGCATGTTCAAAACAATAATTAAGAATGCCTCAAATGGAAAAGTGACCAAAGTGAGAAAGTTATGTATCGTTGAAAGGAGAAACTTTGATATTTGGGCCATAGCCATCCAATCTCATCTCTATGGCCGCAGTTGTGTTCGAAGTACTGAGATTTTGTATGCAGAACACTATTTAGCTAGTTACGCCCCCAAGACTGCCTCATATGAGAAAAGTTTCTACAGGGATTGTCTTCTTCTCATTGAAATGGTCGATTTTGATAAAAAACGTCTCAATCCAAGTTCGTATGCAAAATTTAGAGCCATCGGAATGCAGCCATGCCAGGAGGCAAAATATGGCGCGCCCCACCGGATACGTGTCTGATGGGTAGCGCCACTAATCAGCTGTTTTGCGTAAGAGATTCGTCTCTCAAGATGGCTTCGAGTCGAAATGCGTCCAACTCGAAAGTTGTTCGTCTTGTCAAAACGGTCAAATTTGCTTATGGTATCATCTTCATCTGAGGTCGTTTGTGGCCTATGGGACCTATAAACTAAACTAATGTACCAGACATCTAAATCTGAGTTCGGTTAATTTTGGAAAGATTTGAGCGTGATTTGGTCTCCTTTTCTTGTACGGGAAGTCCACCCGCCACATAAATAGATGAGAGGTGACAGCCGATTGAACAACACACAATCGAACAAACACATCTACTTCTTTTTTATGTTCATCTATCTCCTAACCTTGTATATTTCTTCTTGTTCTTCGTTCGTTCTTATCTTGAAGGCCAGCGATCCATGAGGCCCTAGCGGCGATCAAGTCGACCTAGGGCAGCCCATAGCCACCGCACGCCCTGACGGGGTCCCTTTTAGGCGTGTGGGGTTTCGGGTCTACAAAAGCGCCCACCGGATTGCTTGCGTACCACACTTCTGGACGGGTCTCCTTCGACGTGAGATGCGGTGCATCACCCTCGACGTTGGAGGTACATGGTGACGTGTTCGTGTGCGAACAAGTGGTCATCGACGAGCACCTCATCAGCAACAATCTTCACTCCGGCGGACGGCGGCTTCGGGTGTAGGTTTATCTCGCAAAAGAGACCTGCGACCGTCAAATTGGACCGCGAGTCAGAGGTGTAGGTGCACTAGGGGTTTACTTGCCAACCTAGGGCTGCAGGTTCACGCTCACCAGAGCGAATATCGCCGGAGCCCGAGGCGAATTGAGGCGGCCGAAGATGGGGAAGAAGGCCTCCCTGGGGTCCTTCGAGGGGTTGGGCGTGCCTCTATGGTGTTGTGTAGTGGTGCTGGGTTGTAGAGTGCTGACCCACAAGTATAGGGGATCTATAGTAGTCCTTTCGATAAGTAAGAGTGTCGAACCCAATGAGGTGCAGAAGGAAATGACAAGCGGTTTCTAGTAAGGCATTATCTGCAAGCACTAAAATTATCGGTAACAATTAGTTTTGTGATAAGATAATTTGTAACGAGTAACAGGTAACAAGTGTAGCAAAGGTGCAGCAAGGTAATCCAATCCTTTTTGTAGCAAAGGGCAAGCCTGGACAAACTCTTATATAAAGCAAAGCACTCCCGAGGATACATGGGAATTTCTGTCAAGCTAGTTTTCATCATGCTCATTTGATTCGCTTTGTTACTTTGATAATTTGATATGTGGGTGGACCGGTGCTTGGGTGCTGCCCTTACTTGGACAAACCTCCCACTTATGATTAACCCCTCTCGCAAGCATCCACAACTACGAAAGAAGAATTAAGACAAATCTAACCATAGCATGAAACATATGGATCCAAATCAGCCCTAACTAGGGTTTAAACTTCTATCACTCTAGCAACCCATCATCTACTTATTACTTCCCAATGCCTTCCACTAGGCCCAAATAATGGTGAAGTGTTATGTAGTCGACGTTCACATAACACCACTAGAGGAGAGACAACATACATCTCATCAAAATATCGAACAAATACCAAATTCACATGATTACTTATAACAAGACTTATCCCATGTCCTCAGGAACAAACATAACTACTCACAAAGGATGTTCATGTTGAAGATCAGAGGAGTATTAATTATCATAAAGGATCTGAACATATGATCTTCGACCAAGTAAACCAACTAGCATCAACTACAAGGAGTAATCAACACTACTAGCAACCCATAGGTACCAATCTGAGGTTTGAGACGGAGATCAGATACAATAGATGAACTAGGGTTTGGAGTGGAGATGGTGCCGGTGAAGATGTTTATGGAGATTGACCTCCTATCGATTAGAGGGTTGTTGGTGGTGACGATGGCTTTGATTTCCCCCTCTAGGAGGGAAGTTTCCTCGGCAGAACAACCATGTCGGAGCTCTAGATTGGTCCTGTCCAAGTTTCGCCTCGAGACGGCAGCGCTTCGTCCTGAAAGCTCCCTCCTGAATTTTTTCAGGTCAAAACCCTTCATATAGCAAAAGATGGGCGTCGGGGACCTGGCAGGTGGGTCACAAGCCTGCTAGGCACGACCACCCCCTGGCCACGCCTTGCAGGCTTGCCACCTCCTGGTGGGCCCCCTCTGGTATCTGTTTCGCCCAGTGTCGTTGTCAAAACCGGCGGATCTCGGGTAGGGGGTCCCGAGTTGTGAGACTAGAAGCGATGGTAACAGGAGATGAGGGGACAAGGTTGTATGAAGGTTTAGGCCCTCCTAGGGAGGTAATGCCCTACGTCCTACTTGATTGTATTGATGATATGGAGGTTACAGAGTTGATCTACCTCGAGATCAAATAGCTAACCCTAGATGATTGTTCCTCTGTCTACAATGCAAGACCCTCCGGTTTATATAGACAGCGGGGATACCTAGGGTTTACACATGGTCGGTTACACACCGAAGAGATAAACATGTCTATTCTCTACATCAAACGTGGAGTACAAGCCGTGCTTCCCGAAGCTTCCATCTTGGAGATAGGGCCTTCAGTTGATCCTGTGTTTGGTAAGTGGCCCATATAGTCCGACCCATAGAAATAGGCCAGCTCCCCGAGGACCCCTTAATCCAGGACTCCCTCAGTAGCAACTGAACTTGACCAACGCCAAGGGTCTTTTGCTTCAATTGCTTCGCTTGATCAGAGTCTTCGGCTTGCGAGGTGAGTTATTCCCGTTGAATTCAGTTCGGCCTCCAATGACAAGTAGTTTTCCGAATTTTGGCACGTCCGAACACTCTGAATAGGTCGGCCCTAAAGGCCAAACGTTAAGGGGTAAAATAATGTCCCCTCGCGACCTTTCTAACGAAAGGTCACGACCCACCACGACCACTTAGGCCAATTGCAAAAAGTTGATTCGCTGTTCGAGGATGTTTTAATCAACATGATCTATCAATGTGCAGATCGTGCCCAATTTTACATGGGATATGTTTAATCATGCACGTGCAACAACACACACATTTCGGGAATCAGAGAAATTCACGGTGCAGCGAAGGGGGTCCTAACAATAATTCCCATAAAAGGGGGAAAAGCCCCAAAGCCTATTCACGCTACCCGTTTGCCTTCTCTGCTTTCCATTCCTCTGAATCTCCAAAGCATAGATCTAGGTTTTCCGCCCCCACCACAGAGCTCACCAATGGTGGGATCCTGCTCCAATGGCCAGTGGGAGGTTTCCACAGTCACCGACCGGGATATCCTAGACCTCAAGAAGGCTGGCTATCTCTCCGCCGACATCCTTCACTGCGCACCAGAGGAGGGCCAAGTGATCCCCACTCCCAGGCCGGGCAAATGGGTGTCTTTCTCCCCCACTTCATTCGGGGGTTGAGCTTCCCGCTCCATCCCTTCACCAGGGGGCTGATGTTTTTCTATGGCCTCGACTTCCACGACCTCCCGCCGAACTCGTTCATGCATATATCAGCATTCATCCTCGTTTGCAAGGCTTTTCTGCGGGTCGAGCCACACTTCGGACTTTGGCTCAAATTATTCAATGTCAAGCCGAAGTGCATCAGAGGCAAGCACGCAGACTGCGACAGAGCTGTCATCGGCAAGCTCACCCGTGTCACATGGCCATTAGGTACCTTCATCGACACCATCAAGGTGTGGCAGAGGGAGTGGTTCTACAACACTGAGCCACGGGAAGAAGGTCAGATTCCCCCTGCTGAATTCAGATCCGGTTCCCCCCACTAGATTAGCTTCATGGCTCAAAAAGGGCCTTAGCTGGGGACCGAGCAAGGAGGTGAGCGACCTGCAGAAGCGCATTGGCTCCATGATCAAGAAGGACGTCAAGGTGACCAATGTGGTACAGGTCATCCTCCGGAGACAGATCCTCCCCTGCCAGCGCTAGGATACTCCCTTGTGGGCTCGTCAGCTTGACGACGCACCCACAATACGGAACCTCTTTCGCACTACAAGGGAGAAGCTGTGGAAGGCGCTCTTCAAGTCGCAAAAGAGCTGGCCATCCGAGGAGGAAGATAGGGTCTGCATGCCGCCAAGCCCGCTTCCGAGGTACCGTATAATTTTGTTTGGTCGGCTTTATTCTTCACAGAGAGGACCCATAACAGTTTTTCCGATCATCCCTTTGCAGACATGGATAAAGAAAGTCGTTATCATCAGCAGTCCAGCACCTCAGCCAGAAGACGCCAGGTCCGGTCTATTAGCGGAAATGCTCATGGTGAAGCCTTACGAGGCCCCCATGAAGAAGGTGTTGGGGAACGTCGCATGGGAAACAAAAATTTTCCTACGCACACGCAAACCTATCCATCGTGATGAGCATCTACGAGAGGGAGAGTGGATCTATGTACCCTTGTAGATCGCTAAGCGGGAAGCGTTAAGAAACGCGGTTGGTGTAGTCGAACTTCTTCACGATCCAAATCGTCGAGCGTCCCGCGATCCAATCACGAACCGTCCCGCGAACACATCATGATCCGTCCCGTGAACTCATCACGATCCGTCTCACGATCTTGATCACAATCTGTCCCGCGAACTCATCACGATCCGTTCCGTGATCACATCACGAACCGTCTCGCGATCTCGATCACGGTCCTTCCGATCTAGCGCCGAACGGACGACACCTCCGCGTTCAGCACACGTGCAGCTTGATGACGATCTCCACCGTCTCGATCCAGCGAGAGGAGGTGGAGAGGAGAGAGAGCTCACCGGCAGCGTGACGGCGCTCCGGTGATGATGGTGGAGCAATTCCGGCAGGGCTTCGCCTAAGCGCTACGGAACTACGATCTAGAGGAGAAACTATGCACCGGTGGAATGGGTAGCACATGGCCGGAAATTCTGTCCAAAAACCACCCAATCCACTAGTATATATAGGAGGAGAGGAGAGGAGAGGAAGACAAGGCCTTTGGGTCGGCCGAAATAGGAGGTGGGAGCAATCCTACTTCACCTCCAATCCTAGTTGGAGTAGGATTGCCTCCTATTGGCTGATTTTCCACCTTTTGCTTTAGGACTTTCTCTCCTGCGCCATGGGCCTTTGTGGCTGTTTTCCCAGCCCACTAAGGGCTGGTTATTATTCTCCCACAGCCCATGGACCTCTTTGGGTCTAAATACCCCTCCCGGAGGTCCCCGGTACACTACCGGCACTCCCGGTACACTACCGATACTCCCGGTACACTACCGATGAGCCCGAAACTTTTCCGGCGACCAAACTGGGACATCCTATATATGAATCTTTACCTCCGGACCATTCCGGAGCTCCTCGTGACGTCCGGGATCTCATCCGTGACTCCGAACAACCTTCGGTCACCACCATACATAACTCTACACTACTGAAACGTCACCGAACCTTAAGTGTGCAGACCCTGCGGGTTCGAGAACTATGTAGACATGACCGAGACACCTCTACGGTCAATAACCAATGGCGGGACCTGGACGTCCACATTGGTTCCTACATATTCTACGAAGATCTTTATCGGTCGAACCTCTATGTCAAGGATTCAGTTAATCCCGTATAACGTTCCCTTTGTTCTTCGGTATGTTACTTGCCCGAGATTCGATCGTCGGTATCTCCATACCTAGTTCAAGTTTGTTACTGGCAAGTCTCTTTACTCGTTCCGTAATACAAGATCCCATGACTAACACTTAGCCACATTGCTTGCAAGGCTTGTTGTGATGTTGTATTACCGAGTGGGCCCTGAGATACCTCTCCGTCACACGGAGTAACAAATCCCAGTCTCGATCCATGCCAACTCAACAAACATCATCGGAGATACCTGTAGAGCACCTTTATAGTCACCCAGTTACGTTGCGACGTTTGATACACACAAGGCACTCCTCCAATATCCGTGAGTTGCATGATCTCATGGTCATAGGAACATATACTTGACATGCAGAAAACAGTAGCAATAAACTGACACGATCATATGCTATGTTTGTAGTTTGGGTCTTATCCATCACATCATTCTCCTAATGATGTGATCCCGTTATCAAATGACATCTCATGTCCATGGCTAGGAAACCTTAACCATCCTTTGATCAACGAGCTAATCCATTAGAGGCATACTAGGGACATGGTTTTGTCTATGTATCCACACATGCATTTAAGTCTCCGATCAATACAATTATAGCATGGATAATAAACGATTATCATGAACAAGGAAATATGATAATAACTAATTTATTATTGCCTCTAGGGCATATTTCCAACAGTCTCCCACTTGCACTAGAGTCAATAATCTAGTTCACATCACCATGTGATTCGCATTGTTATGAATCCAACACCCAATGAGTTTTGAGGCTCGATCATGCTTTGCATGTGAGAGAGGTCTTATAGTCAACGGGTCTGCGATATTCAGATCCGTGTGTACTTTGCAAATCTCTATGTCAAACCGTAAACACTACTACCACACTCCACTTGGTACTATTTCCAAATGGCTGCTCCACTATACGGATCCAGATTGCTACTACTAGTCATCCGGATAGGTGTTAAAGCTTGCATCGACGTAACTCTTTACGATGAACTCTTTATCACCTCCATAATCAAGAAACATTTCCTTAGTCCTCTGGTTACTAAGGATAATGCCGACCACTGTCCAGTGATCCACTCCTGGACCACTCTTGTACCCCTTGACAGACTCATGGCAAGGCACACATAGGTGCGGTACACAACATGGCATAATATAGAGCCTATGGCTAAGGCATAGGGGACGACGTTCGTCATTTCTCTTTCTTCTGCCGTAGTCGAGCTTTGAGTCTCACTCAACTTCACACCTTACAAATCAGACGAGAACTATTTCTCTAGCTGATCCATTTTGAACTCTTTCAAAATCTTGTCAAGGTATGCACTCATTGAAAGTCTCATCAAGCATCTTGATCTATCTCTATAGATTTTGATGCTCAACAATTAGGTAGCTTTATCCAGGTCTTCCTTTGGAAAACACTTTTAAAACAACCTTTTATGCCTTCCAGAAATTCTACATTATTTCCGATCAACAATATGTCAACCACATATACTTATCAGAAACTCTACAGTGCTCCCACTCACTTTATTGCAAAAACAAGTTTCTCGTAAAGTTTGTATAAACTACAAAAACTTTGATCACCTCATCAAAGTGTATATTCCAACTCCGAGATGCTTGCTACAGTCCATAGAAGGATCACTAAAGCTTGCTCATCTTTTAGCATCCTTAGGACTGACAAAACCTTCTGGTTGTATCACATACAACCTTTCCTTAAGTAAACCGTTAAGGAAACGATGTTTTGACATCCATCTGCCAGATTACATAATTGAAAATGCAGCAACTGCTAACATAATTCCAACAGACTTTTAGCATCACTACGAGTGAGAAAGCCTCATCGCAGTCAACTCCTTGAACTTGTCACAAACAACTTTGCAACAAGTCGAGCTTTACAAATGGTGACATTCACCATCAGTGTCTGTCTTCATTCTAAAGGTCCATTTGTACTCAACGACCTGCCGTCTAACGAGCAAGTCTACCAAAGTCTATACTTGGTTTTCATACATGGATCCTATCTCGGATTTCATGGCCTCTAACCATTCGTCAGAATCCGGGCCCATCATCGCTTCTCCATAGCTCGTAGGTTCATCGTTGTCCAACAACATGATCTCCAAGACAGAGTTGTCATACCACTTAGGAGCAGTACACATCCTTGTCGACCCAGGAAGTTCGATAGTAACTTGATCCTGAAGCTTCATGATCATCATCATTAACTTCCTCTTCAACTAACGTAGGCTTCACAGAAACATCTTACGCGCTGCGCTACTCTCTGGTTGAACAAAGGTTTATCAACCTCATCAAGTTCTATCTTCCTCCCACTCAATTCTTTCGAAAGAAACATTTCCTCGAGAAAGGATCCATTTAAGCAACAAACACTTTGCACTAGGATCTGAGATTGAAGGTTCGCCCAACTGATCTTAGGGTATTCTATGAAGATGCATTTGTCCGCCTTGGGTTCGACCTCATTAGGTGAAAACATTTTCCACACAAGTGTCACAGCCCCAAATATTAAGAAATGACAGCTTAGGTTTCTATCAAACCATAATTCACACGGTGTCATCTCAACGGATTTAGATGATGCCCTATTTAAAGTGAATGTAGTTGTCTCTAATGCATAACCCCAAAAATTATAGTAGTAAAAAGATAAGAGACATCACAGTATGCACTATATCAATAGAGCATGACTATGATGTTCGGACACACCATCACACCATGGTCTTCCAGGTAGCGTTAGTTGTGAAACAAATTTCACATTGTCTTAAGTTGTATGCCAAACTCGTAACTCAGATATTCACCTCCACAATCATATCGTGGTCATTTTTATCTTCTTGTCACGATGATCTTTAAACTTCACTCTGAATTTGCTTGAACCTTTCAAACGATTCAGACTTGTGTTTCATTAAGTAAGTATACACTATATCTACTCAAATCATCAGTGAAGGTAAGAAAATAATGATATCCACTACACGCTACAAGACTCACTAGATTGCATACACCAACATGTATCATTTCCAATGATTCACTTGCCCGCTCCATCCAATGGGGTCCTTTAGTCATCTTGCCCAAGAGGCATGGTTCGCATGTTTCAACCGATTTGAAATCGAATGAGTCCAAATATCCATCAGCATGGAGTTTCTACATGCACTTTATACCAATATGACATTTAGCGGCAGTGCCACAAGTATGTGGTACTATCATTATTAACTTTGTATCTTTTGACATCAATGTTATGAACATGTGTACTACTACGATCAAGATTTCAACAAACCATTCTCACTGGGTGCATGACCATTGAAGGTATTATTCATGTAAACAGAATAACCATTATTCTCTAACTTAAATGAATAACCGTATTGCAATAAACATGATCTAATCATGTTGAAGCTCAACGCAAAACACAAAATAACATTTATTTAGGTTCGTCACTAATCCTGAAGGTAGAGAGAGCATGCGATGTTGATCACATCAACCTTGGAAACACTTCCAACACATATCGTCACCTCACCGTTAGCTAGTTCTCCATTTATTCCGTAGCTTTTATTTCGAGTTACTAACATTTAGCAACCGAACCGGTATCCAATACCCAGGTGCTACTAAGAGTACTAGCAAGGTACACATTAATAACTCGTATATCAAATATACTTCTATTAATGTTGCCAGCCTTCTTATCTACCAAGTATCTAGGTTGTTCCGCTTCAGCGACCCGCTCACCTCATAACAGAAGCACTTAGTCTCGGGTTTGAGTTCAACTTTGGGTTGCTTCACTGGAGCAGCAACTGACTTGCTATCCATGAAGTTTCCCTCCTTGCTCTTGCCCTTCTCGAAACTAGTGGTTTGATTAACCATCAACACTTGACGCTCCTTCTTGATTTCTACCTTCGCGGTGTCAAACATCGCGAACAGCTCAGGGATCAACATTTCTTTCCCTGGCATTTTATAGTTAATCACCAAGTTCTAGTAGCTCAGTGACAGTGACTTGGAGAACTACATCAATCACTATCTTATCTGAAAGATCAACTCCCACTCAATTCAAGCGATTGTAGTACCCAGACAGTCTGAGCACATGCTCAACGATTGAGCTATTCTCTTTCATCTTGCAGGCAAAGAATCTCGTTGGAGATCCTATATCTCGCAACTCGGGCACGAGCCTGAGATCACAATCTCAGCTCTTAGAACATCTCATATGTTCCGTGACATTCAAAACGTTTCGGAGCCTCAATTCTAAGCCGCAATGCATGACGCACTAAACTATCAAGTAGTCATCGAAACGTGCCTGTCAGATGTTCACAACATCTACAGACGACGCTAGATGGGGTGGCGCACCAAGCGGTGCATTAAGGACATAAGCCTTCTGTGCAGCAATGAGGACAATCCTCAGATCACGGACCCAGTCCGCAATTTTGCTACCAACATCTTTCAATTCTATTTCTCTAGGAACATATAAAAATACAAGGGAGCTACAGCACGAGCTAGTAATCTACAACATAATTTGCAAAGACACTTTGACTATGTTCATGATAATGAGTTCAATTAATCATATTACTTAAGAACTCCCACTCAAATTGACATCCCTCCGATCATTCGAGTGATACATGATCCAAATTTACCAACTCAAGTCCGATCATCACGTGAGTTGAGGTGGCTGCAATGGTGGACATCATCATGTTGATCATATCTACTATATGACTCATGTTCGACCTTTCGGTCTCTTGTGTTCCGAAGCCATGTCTGTACATGCTAGGCTCGTCAAGTTTAACCCGAGTGTTCTGCATGCAACACTGGCTTGCACCCGTTGTATGTGAACGTAGAGTCTGTCACACCCGATCATCACGTGGTGTCTCAACACGACGAACTTTCGCAACGGTGCACACTCGAGGAGAACACAATTTAGCTTGAAATTAAGTGAGGGATCACCTTATAATGCTACCGTCGTCCTAAGCAAAATTAGGTGCATAAAAAGGATTAACATCACATGCAAATCATAAGTGACATGATATGGCCATGAACTTGTGCTTTTGATCTCCATCTAGAAAGCACCGGCATGATCTCCATCGTCACCGGCATGACACCATGATCTCCATCATCTTGATCTCCATCAACGTGTCGCCATCGGGGTTGTCACGCCCTACATGCTTCTACTACTATTGCTACCATAGCGATAAAGTAAAGCATTACATAGCGCTTAATGATTGACACGCAGGTGATACAATAATTAAAGACAACCCTATGGCTCCTGCCGGTTGCCGTATTCAACGACATGCAAGTCGTGAAATTCTATACATCACATGATCATCTCATACATCACATATATCTCATCATGTAATTGGCCATATCACATCACAACATACCCTGCAAAAACAAGTTAGACGTCCTCTAATTGTTGTTGCATGTTTTACATGGCTGCTACGGGTATCTAGCAAGAACGATTCTCACCTACGCATAAACCACAACGGTGATACATAGATTGCTTTTCAACCTTCTCAAGGACTGCCTTTGTCGAATCCGATCCAACTAAAGTGAGAGAAACTGTCACCCGCAAGCCATCTAGGCAACAAGTTGCGTTGAGGGAACCGGTCACTCGTAAGCGTACGAGTAATGTTGGTCCGGGCCGCTTCATCTCACAATCCCGCTGAACCAAAATACGACCAAGGGAGGAAGCAATCTAAGCATCAATGCCCACAAACCTTTTGTGTTCTACTCGAGATCTCATCAAATCATCAACCTAGCTCATGATGCCACTGTTGGGGAACGTCGCATGGGAAACAAAAATTTTCCTACGTACACGCAAACCTATCCATGGTGATGAGCATCTACGAGAGGGAGAGTGGATCTACGTACCCTTGTAGATCGCTAAGCGGGAAGCGTTAAGAAACGCGGTTGGTGTAGTCGAACTTCTTCGCGATCCAAATCACCGAGCGTCCCGCGATCTAATCACGAACCATCCCGCGAACACATCATGATCCGTCCCGTGAACTCATCACGATCCGTCTCACGATCTTGATCACGATCTGTCCCGCGAACTCATCACGATCCGTTCCGTGATCACATCACGAACCGTCTCGCGATCTCGATCACGGTCCTTCCGATCTAGCGCCGAACGGACGGCACCTCCGCGTTCAGCACACGTGCAGCTTGATGACGATCTCCACCGTCTCGATCCAGCGAGAGGAGGTGGAGAGGAGAGAGAGTTCACCGGCAGCGTGACGGTGCTCCGGTGATGATGGTGGAGCAATTCCGGCAGGGCTTCGCCTAAGCGCTGCGGAACTACGATCTAGAGGAGAAACTATGCACCGGTGGAACGGGTAGCACGTGGCCGGAAATTCTGTCCAAAAACCACCCAATCCACTAGTATATATAGGAGGAGAGGAGAGGAAGCCAAGGCCTTTGGGTTGGCCAAAATAGGAGGTGGGAGCAATCCTACTTCACCTCCAATCCTAGTTGGAGTAGGATTGCCTCCTATTGGCTGATTTTCCACTTTTTGCTTTAGGACTTTATCTCCTGCGCCATGGGCCTTTGTGGCTGTTTTCCCAGCCCACTAAGGGCTGGTTATTATTCTCCCACAGCCCATGGACCTCTTTGGGTCGAAATACCCCTCCCGGTACACTACCGATACTCCCGGTACACTACCGATGAGCCCGAAACTTTTCCGGCGACCAAACTGGGACATCCTATATATGAATCTTTACCTCCGGACCATTCTGGAGCTCCTCATGATGTCCGGGATCTCATCTGGGACTCCGAACAACCTTCGGTCACCACCATACATAACTCTACACTATCGAAACGTCACCGAACCTTAAGTGTGCAGACCCTGCGGGTTCGAGAATTATGTAGACATGACCGAGACACCTCTACGGTCAATAACCAATGGCGGGACCTGGACGTCCACATTGGTTCCTACATATTCTACGAAGATCTTTATCGGTCGAACCTCTATGTCAAGGATTCAGTTAATCCCGTATAACATTCCCTTTGTTCTTCGGTATGTTACTTGCCCGAGATTCGATCGTCGGTATCTCCATACCTAGTTCAACCTCGTTACTGGCAAGTCTCTTTACTCGTTCCGTAATACAAGATCCCATGACTAACACTTAGCCACATTGCTTGCAAGGCTTGTTGTGATGTTGTATTACCGAGTGGGCCCTGAGATACCTCTCCGTCACACGGAGTAACAAATCCCAGTCTCGATCCATGCCAACTCACCAAACACCATCGGAGATACCTGTAGAGCACCTTTATAGTCACCCAGTTACGTTGCGACGTTTGATACACACAAGGCACTCCTCCAATATCCGTGAGTTGCATGATCTCATGGTCATAGGAACATATACTTGACATGCAGAAAACAGTAGCAATAAACTGACACGATCATATGCTATGTTTGTAGTTTGGGTCTTATCCATCACATCATTCTCCTAATGATGTGATCCCGTTATCAAATGACATCTCATGTCCATGGCTAGGAAACCTTAACCATCCTTTGATCAACGAGCTAATCCATTAGAGGCATACTAGGGACATGGTTTTGTCTATGTATCCACACATGCATTTAAGTCTCCGATCAATACAATTATAGCATGGATAATAAACGATTATCATGAACAAGGAAATATGATAATAACTAATTTATTATTGCCTCTAGGGCATATTTCCAACAGAAGGAGAAGAAGAAGAAACCAGGTAGGGGTGGCCTTCGCATCAGGGACCAGTCAGAGACTGTGTCTGGGGAAACTCATGCCTCCTCGAATCAAGAGGAGCCTGAGGAGGAAGAGGAAGAGGAGGAGCAGGAGGAAGAGGAGGAGGATGAGGTCGAGGGGGAAGGCGATTCCCCCCTCGCAATAAAGAGGGCGGTGACATTAGGCACCCCGGAGGAGGTACACCCTCCTCCCTAGAAGAAAACACGTCGGGCACAGGTGATCCTGTCCGATGACAACTCGGACTCAAACACTGAGTCCGATGACTTCGAGCCGGTTCCACAAAGGAACCTCAGGGTCAAGCCCCGTGCTCGAAGGCTAGGATCCGAATGTCCCCTTGTTCGTCATTAATAGGTTTAAAGTTTATTAATACGTGAGTACTTATTAACTTCGTAGCCCCCCCGCGCATCCTTCCCACCGATCAAGTATCGGACGGGGAGTCCCCGCCCGCCGAACTAGTTGAGAGCAGGAATGCATCGCATCCCGCCACTCTGGGCGCCATGAAGGACACTGTAGAGGTGTCATCCCATCATGCTTTGGGGCCGGGCACTAGCGATGGGGGAGATGACATCATGGCTGAGGCTAAGTCCTCGGTCATCGAAGCCCGGGGGGTGGTACCCCACCCGGATACTGAGGAGGCCGGACGAGCAGCCGGTCAGTACCCTCTAAAGGCATCCCCAGAGCGCACCACGCCTGTGGAGACAACGGTTCAAACCCCTATTGGTGATCGGGTTGTCCGATCCCCACCGGTGCCACTGAGCAATGGGTGGCTGGTCATGGAGGAGGCTTTATCAAGCGCCTCCATCGCTGAAGAGCACCGCATCCTTATGGGTGTGGTATTATAGAGCATTCAGTCTGTCAACAACGTACTAAAGGAGGCCTTCAAGGGTCTTCTAACGGGCTTTCAAGTAAGTCACGCGGCACTCTTATCTACAAAAATGTTTATTTATTTTTATGATTATATACATCGCAGTGCCCGAGCCCTAGGTAAGTTTGAAAAATCTTACCTAGGAGTCAATCACGGATCCGTTTCCGAACTTCATACACAAAATGCGGGTTCGAAACATTCGAGTAACCCCTAAGAGGACCGGTCATGTGGTCGGACTGACCATAGCTCGGAAGTGTTGATCCCATGTATCTTGACAAGGATTTGTATTTTACAGGCTTCATCATCGGTGGCGGCCGTAAATGGCGCCGAGCTAGATGAACTGAATCTGAAGCTAAAACACTCCAAGAATGAAGTTGATGTCCTCAACAAGAGATTCGACGAGTCACAAGGTAAGTCTATACAAAATCTGAACACCTTTGCCAAAATACTATCAAGTTAGGTCTTCATATAGTTGATGATGACACAACCTCGGCGAAAGAAGTGGAGAGGCTTAAGACCGAGCTTCAACAAGCGAAGCATGCAGCGGCCCTCGAGAGGGTGGCTGATACGTCTCCAATGTATCTATAATTTATGAAGTATTCATTCCATGTTTATAATAATTCTTTATGATTTTGGTATGATTTTATTAGAACTACCCCGGACTGACACTGTTTTCAACAGAACTACCATGGTGTCAGTTTTTTTGCAGAAATAAAAGTTCTTGGAATGGGTTGAAACTTTACGGTGATTTTTTATGGACCAAAAGAGACCCCTGAAGCATTGGAGTTGGGCCAGAAGAGCCACGAGGCTGCCACAAGCCAGGGGGCATGTCCTACCCCCGGGAGGGTGCTCCTGGCTTCTGGACTCCACAAGAACCCCTTTGACGTGAGACCGATGCAAAAAATTCCTATAAATACCAAACCCCCCAGAAATAAACCTAGATCGGGAGTTTCGCCGCCGCACACCTCCAGAGCCACGAAAAACCAATCTCGTCCTTCTCCGGCACCCTGCCGGAGGGGGTCACTATCACCGGAGGCCATCTTCATCGTCTTGGAGGGGCCATCAACACCATGGAGGCCAAGAACCAGAGGGAGAACCTCTCCCCATAGAGGGTTAGCCCATGGAGGAGGAAGCACAAGGGGGAGAACCTCTCCCCCTCTCTCCCAGTGGTGCTGGAGTGCCATTGGGGGAAACATTGCCGCGGTGATCATCCTCATCAACATCACCTTCTTCATCGCCATCCTCATCTCCTTTTAGCGGTCCACTCTCCCGCACCCCGCTGTAATCACCTACCTAAACATGGTTCTTTATGCTACATATTATGATCCAATTATGTGTTGCCATCCTATGATGTTTTGAGTAGATTACTTTTGTCCTTTGGGTTGATTGATGATCTAGATTGGTTTGAGTTGCATGTTTATTTTGGTGTTGTCCTATGGTGCCTTCCGTGGCCCGCACGCGTGAAGTATTCCCGCTATAGGGTGTTGCAATACGTTCATGATTCGCTTATAGTGGGTTGCTTGAGTGATAGAAGCATAAACCCGAGTACGGGGGTTGATGCCTATGGGATAAAGGGGACTTGATGCTTTAATGCTATGGTTGGGTTTTACCTTAATGATATTTAGTAGTTGCGGATTTTTGCTAGAGTTCCAATCATAAGTGCATATGATCTAAGTAAACAAAGTATGTTAAATTATGCCTCTCCCTCATATAACATTGCAATAATGATTTCCGATCTTGTTAACAATTGCCTAGGATAATTCCGCACATAGACCCATCATTATTCCACACTCGCTATTTGAATATATTGTAATATTATGTTAACAACACCTATTTCAATATTTTAGTTCTCCGATATCATGCAAAGCTATCCTCTTCATACCCACAACGTAGTTTTATTTCTCGTTTCTAGATGGAAGCAAACGTTCGGTGTACGTAGAGTCGTATCGGTGGCAGATAGGACTTGAGAGAATATTGATCTTAACTTTAGCTCCTTATGGATTCTACACTCCATACTCATCACTTCCACCTTTGGAAATTACTATGATGATTCCTTACACTTGGGGATTATCAAGCTCTTTTCTGGCGCCGTTGCCGGGGAGCAAGAACGTGGGTTTGATATTTTAGTGTATGCTTGTTTGCTTTCTTTGCTAAATAGATTTTGTTTTCCCTTTTTAATTTCTGTAGTTGTGGGTGAAACAAAAAAGATAAAAAAATGAAAAATACAAAAAGAGGTACTTGGGTCTTATGCCTAAGAAGTTTTTCAAAAAGAGAAGTGACTAGAAGGTTGTGCATTGGAGAAGTGACGGTCGACCTTGAA
This sequence comes from Hordeum marinum, assembly GCA_022496015.1. Classification (NCBI taxonomy): domain Eukaryota; kingdom Viridiplantae; phylum Streptophyta; class Magnoliopsida; order Poales; family Poaceae; genus Hordeum; species Hordeum marinum. Next base: position 28,834,287 of record CM039676.1, read on the forward strand.
CACTTGTATTCATGCTCGTGGAAACAATGTAGAATTTTTCATGGAAGCTTATGAAAACTAATTATCACCTTGTATGTATCCATTGTATTATAAAAATAATGTGCCAAAATTCGCTTTTAGAATGATTAGATTGCTTGTTTGGTGTGTGCAGTGCAAAAACATAAACTTTGTCTGTAGTGCGTGAATTTACATTTTTGACTGGAATGTCAATAGTTTCTAAAATTTTTACACAGTACTAATATGCAATTTTTTTATTTTTTTTCTAAATGTTCAGAATTTTAGTTACATAAGTATACGAAGTTTCCAGATTACTACAGACTGTCCTGTTTTGACAGATTCTGTTTTCTATGCATTGTTCTCTTATTTTGATGAATCTATGGCTTGTATCGGGGGGTATGAACCATGCTGAAATTGCAATACACTACATATAATGCTAATATTAATTTGGAATGAGTTCACAACAGTACTTAAAGTAGTAATTTTCTTTATTATACTAACGGATCTCACAAGGGTTTTGTTAAGTTTTTTGTGAATGAAGTGTTCGAAGATCGAGGATGTATCGATATAAGAAGAATACAGAGAGACAAGAGTTAAAGCTTGGGGATTACAAGGGCACCCATGTAATTATTTCAAGGAGACTCAAGCACCTCAGCCTGGGGATGCCCCGGAAGGCATCCCATCTTTATTCTTCAACAATTATTGGTATACCTCGGTTTTTGTTTTGTTCACATGATATGTGTCTTTAATATTTGTCTTTTCCTTTATGCTCCCTTATAGTATGAGATTCTCCTTGATGGATTTGTATAATGCTCTTTGTTATTCACTTAAATCTTTTGAGTATGAATTTGTAGAATGCTCTTTGTGGTTCACTTAAATTTTTTGAGTATGGCTTTGTAGAATGCTCTTTGTGCTTCACTTAAATCTTTTGAGTATGGCTTTATAGAATGCTTCGTATGCTTCACTTATATATTTTGAGCTTGGATATTTGTTAATCTATATTAATTAAGAATTCTATATTAACTTCACTTATATCTTTTAGAGTATGAATATAATGATCGTCGGAATTTGGCTTGGAAGAGTATCACTGAAATATCATGCCTAGCTAAAAAGGCATTAAAGAAAAGCGCTTGTTGGGAGACAACCCAACACTTTTACTTTATGTTTTGATGTGTTAACATGATTAAGATACTATATTATTCATTTTTTGTGCCTTTTATTTCAATGAAGTGCCAAGTGAAGCCTTTGGGATAGTGTGGATAGTTGCTTGTTTGATTCTGTGCAAAAACAGAAAGTTTTGCATCCAACATATGAATTGTATGATTTTACTAGGGAGTCAAAAAATTCTGAAAATTTTACACAACATTTAAAGGCAAATTCTGTCATATATAATAATTTTGCAGAAATTTTGGGGTAAGGTAAATATTTTGATCATTCTGATCTTTACAGACTGTTCTGTTTTTGACAGATTCTATTTTGCATGCATAGTTTGCTTGTTTCAAGTTTTCATATAGCTTATATTGAGTAATATAAATTATGGGAATGATATAATATATTAGGTATCATGGTGAAAAATTATGAATCTTGCCTTGACAGTACCTAAGTGAATGATTTATCTTTATTACACTAACTCTTCTCACGAAGTTCTTATAAGTTTTGTGTGATTGAAGTTTTCAAGTTTTGGGTGAGACACCGATATGAGGAGAATAAGGAGTGACAAGAACCTAAGCTTGGGGATTCCCAAGGCACTCCCAAGGAAATATTCAAGTAAGACTCAAGCGTATAAGCTTGGGGATGCCCCGGAAGGCATCCCCTCTTTCGGATTCAACACTATCGGTATATCTTACTTGGAGCTATATTTTTATTCGTCACATCATATGAGTCTTGCTTGGAGCGTCATTCTTTTTCTCTGTTAAGTGTTATTTATAATCTTGTTTTTCAATAAAAAGTTCCATGAATTGCCTTTAGGATGCTTGAATGGCATGTTTGATGTGTTCTGTGTAAAAACACAAACTTCTGCTGTAGTCTTTGAATTTTCATATTTTACCAGAACGTGCAAAGTTTCTGAATTTTTTACACAGTGTTTTAATATAAATTAATTAGAAGGTAGTAAATTTTCATAATTGTTTGATTTACATAGGGACACTGATATAATAAATTGCTACAGACTGTTCTGTTTGGACAGATTGCTGTCATAGTTTTGTTATCTACTTATCCTATAGTTTCCATAGCTTATATTGGTAGATATAAATTGAGGAAATGATATTATACAGTATATAATGCTTGAAAATTATTTTGCAACTTGTCTTGGAAGTACAGGAAGTGTTGATTTATTGTTATGTGTACTAACCTATCTCACGAGTTCTTTTGAGTTTTGTGTGGATGAAGTTTTTGAGAATAGGTGAAACCATGATATGACAGGATTGTAAAAGATAAAAAAGCTCAATATTGGGGATGAACAAGGCACCCCAAGTAAATATTTCAATAAGTCTCAAGCATCTAAGCTTGGGGATGCTACGCATCCCACCTCTCTTCATCAACAATTATCGGGGAGCCTATGTTGAGCCTAAATTTTAATTCGTTCACTTGATGCGTGCTATTCTTGGAGTGCTATTTTTATTTTGCTTGTTGTTTAAATAAAATACTCAGATCTGAAAATATTTATTGAGAGAGAGGGAGAAAGTCCTCACATATCTACTTAATTGTTTGACTACTCATTTATCTTCACTTATATGTTTTGGAGTAGTTTTGTCATTTACTCTCGTGCTTCACTTATATCCTATGAGTAAATGGTTGAATGAATTGAATATCATAAATCTGAAATTATATATGTTTTATATGCTTATCCCAGGGGGAATAATTATTTCACATATAAGAAGTATAGGTGGTAAAATTTATTGAAAATTAGCAAACACCGCATTGGTCACTTGAACCATTTATAAAAATATTGAAGGAAGAGAGATTTCACATATAAATATACTATCTTGGACATCTTCTATGATTGTGATTACCCATTAATTATTTTCAAACTTGAGCAAATTAGTTGAAGTTGGACAAGGGAGACAACGTAATGAGTTATGGTTGCGTATATTTGCATAGAAGTTATATTGTTATGGATCCTCCAACATGTGGTGCTTGCTTCCACCTCATATTAGACAAAACTTCCGCACCAAGTAGAAATACTACTTTTGCATCCAAACACCCTTAAACCCAAAGTTGTTCCATATGAGTCCACCATACCTACCTATATGCGGTATTTACCTGCCGTTCCAAGTAAATTTGCATGTGCCAAACTCTAAACCTTCAAATATTATTCTGTTTTGTATGCCCGAATTGCTCATATAGTAACTAGGGCTGTCAGTATCTTCCATGCTAGGTGGGTTATTCTCACAATGTGTGTTGATTCACTATCATTCACGAGAAAGTGGCTGGTAATAGGGATTCCCAGTCCCAAAATCAAAGAAAATGCAAATAATTAAACAAAACTCCCCCAGGAATGTTATTGGTATGGACGATACCCGTGGATTTGGCTCACCGTGGAGTGTGATTGATTGGTGGAGGGGGAGTAAAAACTTTACCATTCTGTTTGGGAACCGCCTATAATGTATCTAGCATGGAAGATACCGAGATCTGTCGGTTGTTATGGTGACAATGAAAGCATACCGCCCAAAATTATTATTCATCTCTATTTTAAAAGATCGAGCTCTATCACCTCTGCAAATCAATGCTTCCCTCTACGAAGGGCCTATCTTTTACTTTCTAGTACTTACCTTGATGCAAGAGTCATGGTGATCTTCACCACTTCCTATATTTTGCCTTTTTCTCTTGGCAAGTGTCATGTGTTGGAGAAAGATCCAAGCATATATGGCCATTCAAATATATTTGATCATGAATTATTATTGTTGACAATTATCTATATGATAAATAAGTTGGGAGGCGAAACTGTAAGCCCCTATCTTTCTCTGTGTTCAACGGATGCCATTTGCTCTAAAAATATGCTTTGAGTGCTAGCAATCATGGAAGACTATATGATAGTTGAGTATGTGGAATTTGCTAAATCAAAGCTCTTACATAGACCCTTCCTGAAAATAAGATGAATTGCAATTGTTTGGTGACTGAAAGCACAATTTGTTAGTCTATAATTTAAACATGTGGATAGCTTGTTATTTCATCATAAAGGTTTATGAGATGCGCTACCGTTTATGATATATAATGATGCTAGAAAAAGTGTTTGGTATTACCATTGATCAAATTTATGCACTATGCTAGCATTCACACTTCATAAATTATTTCTTTTATCATTTACCTACTCGAGGACGAGCAGGGATTAAGCTTGGGGATGCTGATACATCTCCAATCTATCTATAACTTATGAAGTATTCATGCCATGTTTACAATAATTCTTTATGATTTTGGTATGATTTTATTAGAACTAACCCGGACTGACGTTGTTTTCAGCAGAACTACCATGGTGTCGTTTTTTGTGTAGAAATAAAAGTTCTCGAAATGGGCTGAAAATTTATGATGAATTTTTATGGACCAAAAGAGGCCTCCGAAACATTAGAGTTGGTCCAGAAGAGCCACGAGGCTGCCACAAGCCAGGGGGCGCGTCCTACCCCCGCGAGGGTGCTCCTGGCTTGTGGACTCCTCGAGAACCCCCTTGACGTGAGACCAACGCAAAAAATTCCTATAAATACCAAAACCCCCGGAAAGAAACCTAGATCAGGAGTTTCACCACCGCACACCTCCAGAGCCATGAAAAACCAATCTTAGCCCTCTCCGGCACCCTGTCGGAGGGGGTCACCATCACCGGAGGCCATCTTCATCGTCTCGGAGGGGCCATCAACACCATGGAGGCCAAGGACCAGAGGGAGAACCTCTCCCCACAAAGGGGGGAGACCATGGAGGAGGAAGCACAAGGGGGAGAACCTCTCCCCCTCTCTCCGGGTGGTGCTGGAGTGCCATCAGGGGAAACATCGCCGCGGTGATCGTCTTCATCAACATCACCTTCTTAATCACCACCCTGCTGTAATCATCTACTTGAACATGGTGCTTTATGCTACATATTATGATCCAATGATGTGTTGCCATCCTACGATGTTTTGAGTAGATTACTTTTGTCCTTTGGGTTGATTGATGATCTAGATTGGTTTGAGTTGTATGTTTATTTTGGTGCTATCCTATGGTGCCTTCCGTGACGGGCACACGTGAAGGATTCCCTCTGTAGGGTGTTGCAATACGTTCATGATTTGCTTATAGTGGGTTGCTTGAGTGACAGAAGCATAAACCCGAGTAAGGGGGTTGTTACATATGGATAAAGGGGACTTGATGCTTTAATGCTATGGTTGGGTTTTACCTTAATGATCTTTAGTAGTTGCGGATGCTTGCTAGAGTTCCAATCATAAGTACATATGATCTAAGTAGATAGAGTATGTTAGCTTATGCCTCTCCCTCATATAAAATTGCAATAATGATTTCCGATCTTGTTAACAATTGCCTAGGATAATTCCGCACACCGACCCATCATTATTCCACACTCTCTATTTGTAATATATTGTAATATTATGTTAACAACACCTATTTCTACATTTTAGTTGTCCAATATCATGCAAACCTATCCTCTTCATACCCACAATGTAGTTTTATTTCTCGTTTCTAGATGAAAGCAAACGTTCGGTGTACGTAGAGTCATATCGGTGGCACATAAGACTTGAGAGAATATTGATCTTACCTTTCGCTCCTTGTGGGTTAGACACTCCATACTTATCACTTCCACCTTTGGAAATTGCTACGATGATTCCTTACACTTGGGGATTATCAGCGGCGGCCAAAGAAGCGGCTACCGCCCTCTGTGCCTTACGAGCCACCAGCAACAAGCATGAGGCTCGTGTGGCAGAGATCCAACAGGAGCTCAAGGACGCTAGCCAAAAGTGCAAGGTCCTTGAGCAGAAGGGCAAGGAGAGCGCGGCCGAACTGTCCACCCTAAAGGCCGATCTCAAGAAGGAGCGTGTGGACAGGCGGTTCTTTGAGGTGCAGGTCCGCCAAGCGAAAGATATAATGGATGGTAAGCCATACTTACTAAAGTGTGTCTTTGGGGATAGCAAGTTCAAATTTCTTTCGCAGGCATTTCATTCCTCAGGCACCTCCTCCGATCTCCAGAAGAGCGTAGCGGATGCCAATCAGATGTTCACCTCGAGGGAAGAAGGAGATGAAGCTCGTCTGTTCTGGGCGCAGTCCGGGGCCCCCAACACTCTCCTCTTCTTGTAGAGCAAGTGAAGCAGCTTATGAGCTGCACCAAATGGCGGAGTGGACCGTGAAGGACCTCTGCATCCGCCTATGGCCCAACGAGCCACTGCTAGTCAGCTACTTTGGCCTGGTGCAGAAGTTAATTGCCACTTCGCCCCGCCTCAATACTGTGAAGCACTCCTCCTGCATCGAGGGAGTCCGGATGGCCCTTGCCAAGGCCAAGGTGCACTGGCCGGGGCTGGATCCAATGAAGACAGCCACCGCCCCGCCGCCTCCAGGGAAGGAACATACACGCGCCAAGCTATACTTCGTCGGAGTAATGGAAGGTTCTCGGGCGATAGCGTCACAGTGTCCGGGCGATAATATGTTTGAATAAGTTGTAATGCGTCCGAAGACATTTCAAAGGTTTAATGTTATAAGTTATTATGCGTTTAATTCTGTTTATTCCTTTATAACTCCTGTGTGGCCGTTTGAAACTGAAAGATGGGAGTCGTCGGCTTCAGCCCCCATGTAGATACTACATGGGGTGTCTCTGCCAATGCACTATGTCCCTTAGCCAAGTGATCGGAACCCGAAGGCGGTAGAGTGCGGTGGACTAGGCAATCAGACTATAGTGCCTTATTTATTTCTTAGCCATAGGGGCACGAAAAGGACTGCGGGGGGCTAAAGACTAGCCCCCGGAGTGTTGTGATGTTCGGATGAACCATGGCTAAGGCCATCATCACAAGGTTTGCATGGAGAGTAAACCCCTCGCACAACAGGGAATATCCTCTAACGATGATTTAAGTATAACACTTTAAGCTCGGATTCGTAGACCGGCTCTCGCATAGTATGACTGTCAGTTTTCGTCTTTCTCCCCTGAGGTGCTTGACCAGACTATCTGGAAACTCAATCGTAGGGGTTCTCCCTTTGCCCCTTTAGCCGAACGAGCATAACGTAAAGGGGCAAGCACAAGAGCCGGGCAACCCAACTATTGAGCCAAGACATAGTTCAGAACCAATGCATATAAAGTGAACTCCAAGACACCGAACACATAATAAGTTGTACGTAAGGCGATTTGTTTGTAAGCTCGAGCCCCCGGTGTATTACCCGGTTGCGTCGTAACATACCGAACTGTTTCATGAGAAGAGGTTGAAAAGGAAAATGTGTGCCAAAAAGGACAACAAGACAAACATGTAAAATGATGCTATATTTTTTCTCGACAACTCTTATTACTCAGAGTGCCGAAGCAACTATTTATAGGTATGTGAATAAAGAAATTACACAGGAGTGGTTGTACCAGGGGTCTTCGATTGGTGGCCTTACGTCCTTGATGTGCCCTGTAGCTACTTTACTGCTGCTCTTTGATTCACCTCGACGGGTGGTACTGTTCGGCGAATGGATCTTGCAAACAAGATCTTGAGAAGTCGCTGAATTGTGGATCAGCTTTACACCATTGGCGGGCCTTTGAATGGTCCCTGCATTGTGTCCGAAGATACGTTAATGGTAGTGGTTCGATACAGCAGGACATCCACCTTTGTTTCCCCACCGTTACCCATGGAATTTTAAGTGCAAAGTTGTTCCTCGTTGGCACATACTTTGCTGGTCCTAGGGTTGTGCGATGGGGGGCGAGTCCCTATTTAAGGGTATAGGAAGGCTTTGAGAGTTCGGACTGAAGCCGAGCTTGCTTCCTAGTCTTGTGTGCCTTTACGGCAGATGTCAGAACTTTCCTATCATCTTTGTAGTTAAATTCGGTCACCAGGGCCAGCGCATGTTCCTCGGTTCGTAAAGAGCGCTTCGTGTTGCCGTTAACAGTGATGACCCCCTTGGGGCCAGACATCTTGATCTTGAGGTATGCATAATCCGGGACAACGTTGAAGCGAGCGAATGCTTTCCGGTCAAGTAGGGCATGATAACCACTATGGCAGGGTACAATGTCGAAGATCAAGTCTTCACTGCAAAAGTTATCGGGCGAGCCGAACACAACTTCCAGTGTTACGGAGCCTGTGCATCGGGCCTCGACACCTGGAATCACTCCTTTAAAGGTAGTGTTACTGGGTTTGATCTTCACGGATCTATGCCCATCTTTTTCACCATGTCCGAGTAAATCAGGTTAAGGCTACTTCCTCCATCCATTAGGACCTTTGTGAGGTGATACCCGGGGTCAAGGACGAGTGCAGCTGAACCCCCGTGATGGATACTGGTCGGGTGATCGCGCCGATCGAAAGTGATCGAATATGCCGACCATGGATTGTACTTTGGGGCTACAGGCTCTACAGTGTAAACCTCTCGAAGGGCGCGCTTCCTCTCCTTCTTAGGTATATGGGTGGCATATATCATGTTTACTGTTTTGACTTCTGGAGGAAATTTCTTTTGGCCGCCACCAATCGGGCCCCGAGGCTCATCCTCATCCTTGCTGCGAGGGCTCTTGCCTTGATCCTCGGGTGGGAGCTTGCCGACCTGTTTAAACACCCAACAATTGCGGTGTGCGTGATTGGCGGGCTTCTCTTGAGTCCTGTGGATTTGATAGTGCCTTTCCATGATCTTTTCTAGTGGGGTGGGTCCTTCGTGATTGCCTTTAGGAGGCTTCTTCTGCTGCCCATGACGGGAATTGTGGAAGCCGGCGTTAACAACCGTATCATTGACATCACTATAATTGTGCCGGCACTTGTTCTTATTGCGCTTGGGTTTCCCATTGCCGTCCCTAACTTCGGAGGTTCCAAAATCATTGTAGTTGTGGCTGCGTCTTGCTAGCCAATTGTCTTCACCCGCACAAAAGTGGGTCATCAGGGATGTAAGGACGGACATGGTCCAAGGTTTATCCTAGCCGAGCTGGCGGGCTAGCCATTCATCCCGAATATTGTGCCAGAAGGAGGCTATTGTCTCAGCGTCTGGGCAGTCAACAATCTGGTTCTTTTTGGTCAAAAACCTATTCCAGAATTGCTAAGCGGACTCTCCGGGATTCTAAATGACGTTGCTTAAGCCAGAGGAATCCGATGGCTGAACATAGGTTCCCTAGAAGTTAGAGCGGAATGCATCCTCAAGATCTTCCCAGCATCCCATGGAGTTTTCGGGGAGGCTGTTTAGCCAATGCCGAGCTGGCCCCTTAAGTTTGAGGGGCAAATATTTGATGGCTTGGAGATCATCTCCTCATGCCATGTGTATGTGCAGGAGGACATCCTCAATCCATACGGTTGGGTCAGTTGTCCCATCGTACTGTTCGATATTCATGGGTTTAAACCCTTCTGGGAACTGATGCCCCATTACCTTAGCTTTGAAGCACAGTGGATGAGTGGCGCCTCAAACCCGCGCTATATCGCGCCGGTATTCAGCGTCTATTCTAGCCTGGTTCTGTTCCTAGTCTCTGTTATTGCTTCGGTCGTGCCATGGTCTGTACCCATCCCATCTATCGGGTGAGTAGCCTCTCGATCCACAGATTGATCTTGTGCGACCTGCTCTGTGGTCTAGGTTGTCTCGTAGGTCGAACCTTTCTTTGGCGCATGGCTGGTCTGTGACCGGTATCATCCGCCATCGTGTCACGCCCGCGAGGAGGGCAGTTCGGCTTGTCGTATGGGGTATGTTTGGGACACGGAGTATCAGTAAGCTCATCATCAAATTGTGGCAGCAACCTTCTGTGTGGATAACTCTTGGGTTGGTCTGACGGACCAGTACCGTATCCCTCCTTTGCTGAGAGGACTCTAGCCCATCAATCGTTGAGGTTGTCTTGTTCGGATTAAAGTTGTCGTTCTTTTGCTTTAAGGCTGCGGGCAATGAGCTGTTGTCGGAACAATTCTTGATCTTCAGAGTTATCGGGAATGTCTAGGTCATCAGCTTCCGAGATGTCCTCCTCCTCGACGGGAGGTACGTAATTGTGATCCTCGGAGCTTTTGAAGTCATCGGGGTTGCTCTGGTCCTCAGGCCCTTCCTGACCCCCTAATGGGTGTTTGGGGATATCGGGGTTGCCACGGTCCTCGGGGATATCTTCGTCCCCGGTGCTGATGATAGCTTTCCTTCCCTTTTTGCCTTTGGATCGCTTATGTGGTTTCCGACGCCGTGACGGTGCGTTGCCCGACTTGTCACCGTCATTATTAGGTGTTTTGTCGCTATTAGTGGCAGGAGTGTCCACCATGTATACGTCATATGTAGAAGTGGCGGCCTATCGCATGATGTTAACAGGGGTCGGAACACAGTCCTCTTCGTCCATGTAGTCTGCCTCCTCGGAGGCATAGTCCAGCATGTAAATTAGATCTTCAACTGTGGCTATGAAGTGGTTGGTGAGTGGGCAGAAAAATTCTTCCGGACCCGCTCTGTAACTGATCCAAGCATATCTAGATCGGAGTTGAATCGTTGGAAATTTTCATCGACGAGATCCGATCTAGGATTTCGTCAAATGAAGAGAGCTCGATTGGATCAGATTGTCCGGAACTTTCAGAGTTGACCTTCGATGTGTCCGAACGGGATGGATGTTCGGCAAGAACGCATGTCCGGCCTTCCGACATTATGGCTAGATACGGACTAGGAATACCACCGTGGTTAACCCCGTTGGTGTGACCGAAGAAGGAACTTGAGGTTATGTAACATCCCAAACTTTGGAATGTTATAATAATAATCAGAATGATTGTTTATTTGCTTGAGTGACTGAAAGTGAGTGAAATTTGAAACTTTTTGAAAGTTGATGAGAGGGAATGAAATGACCTTCCCAAAACTTTCACTCTGCATTTTGATCACCAGGAATTCAAATTCATTTCATCACAAAACCCCCAGAGTGAAGATGACATGACTTCTTCCATTTAAAGAAATGAAAAGGGATTTGAAAATGGTTTGAATTCCCATTTGAAAATATTTCAAGTTCAGAAACTTTATGCAACTCAATGATTTTCACGAGAGAGGATAATATGACTTCTTCAAATGTGTGAAATATGAGTTGGAAGTTTAATTATTTGAAGTTGAAAACTATTTGATAAAAGTCTCATATGGAGTTTCAAATTCATTTCAGTTTCCTATTTGAAATTTCATGCATCCAAACCCCTTGCAAAGATTTTGAGAGGAGTAAAAGGACACTCCAAAGCCAGGGGGTTAATTGTGAAGTTTTTTGAATCATAAAACCCAAGGGGTTATATGAAAAATAATTTGCAATAATAAATAAAGCCATTTAGGCATTTTCTGAAAAATAAATTTTTAAAAAGTATTTATTTTGGCTGTGGAAAAATGTCCATTAAATGACATTTATTTCCCTGGTCATTTTGATATATACTCTTTAATTGTTTGGACAAGTTTTGAATGCATTAAATAGGTTTTTATTGCTCTGGAAATTAATAAGGGAAATTTATTCGCGTGTATTAAACAGGCCGGCCCACAGGCTTTACTAGTGAATTTAAGCCGAGACCGTTACCGGTCTGCTGACCGACGCGCAACCGCCGCTACCCTCTCGCTGACATGTGGGACCCGCCGCCCGACCGAAACCGTCGCCGGTCATCCTCATCCTTCCACGCCCCCGACGACCTCCGGTGATCTCTCTCCCATGATCTCCTCCCTCCTTACTCCCCCGACCCCCTGAGACCCCTATAAGTAGCCGCATACCCCCGCACCTCCATTCCCCTTGTTTCCCCTCCTCCCGTGCCCTCCCGATGCCGGATAGCTCACCGGACTTCACCACGGCCGCCGCGCCATTGCTGCTCCACAGCTCCACTCCGACCTCCCCGAGCGCCACCAAGCCTGCCATTCGCCTCTCCATGATAGTGCACATATCCCCGACTCCTCACCTCCACCGGAGACAGCCAGAACACCGCAAACGGACCTCGCCGGAGTTCGGATCCCCACCGGATTTTTCCCGAGCTCGTGGTCGTCGCCACGGTCATCCCCGCGCCCTTCAACACCACCACCCGTCGCGGGGACCTCACCGCCGTCACTTGGGGCCCTCTGACGACTCCCTCGACCGCTGTAGCAACTCCCCGAGCACCTCGACGTTTCGGCCTTGTCGGAAACACCCTCGCCGGCGACTCCTTTCCCTGTGAGCTCCCCTCCCCCTCTCCTAACCTTTGGATCTGGATCTGACGATCCAGATTAGATCGTATTATAAATCGCGAACCGTTTTGTGCTAAATACCGGTCGACCGCCCATAGTACTCGCACGCACACCACTTCGACTCATCAGGAGACGCCACGTAGCCCACCCGTCCGTTAGAAACCATTTTCTCTTTTTCTGTTTTAAATTCAAAAACAGAATAGTTATGTTTTCATTTTCTTTATATCTTTTACGTTTTTAAGTATTTTTAATTGATTATTTTTGAAATAGATCAAAAATTTCATCTAGTTTCTGTGAATACCAAATTTGACTATGTTTGAACATTTAAATTTGAATTTAAACAGATTGGATTTAAATCTTGTTTTCTGAATATCTTGAGTTTAAAATGTATTTTTGATTGATTCTTTTTGCTACTTGTCACTAATGATATTAGTTATCGTTAGGAAGAGTTTGAGAATTTTTAGAATATTTTAAAATAGTGTTTTCAACTAAAACAGATTCTGTTTAGTTCCTATGTTGTTTAGTTTGTTTAATTTTTTCTTTAGTTATTTTGAAAATCTGAATATGATTTATATTATGTACTAGATTTAATTTAGTTCTGTTGTTCTAAATTTAGGATTTATACTTGTTGTTAACAAAAGTTAATTTGTTTAGTTTATAAATTTTTTTGTAGGGATCTATACCCTCTTTCAAATAGGTATAGTTGTTTTAAAAGGAAATTTGTTAGTAACAATTCTTTTAACTAAAGTCTTAAGTAATTAGGTTCTGTTTTCTAATAAATTTGTATTAATTCCTTTCTGTTAATAAATGCTTAGTTAATATAAATAATTTAATTATGATAGGAAACTAGATTATCTTTCATTAGGTAATATGTTATAAAACAATTTAGTTTGTCATAGAAACTCATTTCACAAAAAGTTTTAGATGATTTAATTTTATTTTATAATAAAGATTTTTATTAATTACCTTCTGTTAACTTAGTTGTTTCATAATTTGTTTTCTCTTAGTTTATGGTTGTGCTTGTAGTTAAGTTCATTAGGCAAACACCTATGTTGTTTTGAATGTTGTTTTCATAGTTTTACTCGTTCTTTAAAAGTAAATCTTTTTGCTAGTAAAATATTTACTAAAATACTTTTGTTGTAGTTTACTTTGTTATTGTTACCATTTGAAAATAATTGTTTATAGGGGAAAACTACCTTAGTTGCTTTTATCAAAAATTTCTTGATTTTAACTTTTGTCCTAAGTATTTCCTTCATTATCACCTTAGTTGTGTTGATGTAGTTTTGTTACCTTGAGTTTTTGTCTTAAGTATTTTCTTCATCAACCTTGTTGTTTTGTTTCTTGTGTTACCTTGTGATTGTTAGAATCGATTGCTAGTCTGATTTCTTATATGTATGTAATGTCTGTTTGTATAGATTTTTTTTATCGAAGAGTGACGAATAGTCTATCAAGTTATTTCTGAGAGCGATCTTTCTCTTCATCAACAGTACATGCAAGTTCACTTTGACCATCTTTTCATACCTACGTTTTATTGCATGTAGTGACATCATTCAGCAAATCCCTCCCGTAGTGTTATTGAAATTCTTGTACTTGAGTAGAATGCATGAGGTAGGAACCCAGCACTTGTTACTAAAGCCCCGGGAACGCTAGTTAGTTCAAAACTATGCTAAAGTAGACGGGGTCTGGTATGAGTGTTCATGAGTGGTGTGAAGAAGGACTCCACGTCAAAACGACGACTTCATGAAGGCTTCTTCAAGACCTGCATATTCAAGACCTCAAGACTTCGAGACTCGAGAAACAAGTTTTTCAATACACACTACTGGGTGAGGGATGGTTGAAACGGTACCCTGGAGAAACCAGTGGATTTGCCTAGGTGTTGCTGGAGATGGCCAGTATTCACGCGAAAAGCCTCACCCAGACTCAAAGAGAAGGATGAATACTTCATGCCCGGAAGCTTACCTGTGTAGCCACAAGTCATTATGGGCTCTGGCTTGGTTGATCTTTGTTGTGACTCTGCTGGGCAGTGCTACAAGATGTAGTCGACGTTAGGATTGGATGGGCACTGTCGGACAGTCAGGGAAACACTTTGAAAGACCATGTTTCGTTCATCCTGTTCTCAAACACCAGGCAGTGCGAGGACTTACCAGGAGGGAACGAATCTTGTGGGTAAAGTACACACCACTCTGCAGAGTTAAACCTAATCGATTAGCCGTGTCCCCGGTTACGGACAGTTTGAGCTTCTAGACTTGGATCTATCTCTGAACTCTCAACACTGGACTGATAACTAATTGTGGGCAACTTAATGATACTGATGGGCATTGAGACATTGGTTGGCGGAACCATGTCATGATAGGTAATTCCATAGTGAAATTCCTGATATTCCTTTGTTGTAGGAAAATAAAATCAGCTTTTATGCAAAAACTCAGACACAGAGCCACAAAGCCTTTGCATATAGAATAGTCTTTATTTTTCTGTTCTACTATGGTGATCTTGCCAGTACATTCAATGTACTGACCTACACGGCTGCAACGTCTTGTGTTGCAGATACTCTTCTACAACGGGTAAGAGTACGATTCAGGGTTACGGTCCGCACTCAACTTGCCCTTGGTGTTATTGGGACTCCACTCCCGTTGACTGTATCCGCTGCTATTTTAAGGTATATATCAGTTTTACGTTATTTACATGTGATTGCACTTTGATATATACATTGATGTACTGTGTGCGCCAGCATACTGATCCAGGGATGGCACATAACACACAGAGGCTTGACTCGTTTTGAGTCGGGTCGCTACAGAAATGGTATCAGAGCACATGTTGACTATAGGACGTGACCCTAGAAACTGGAAATCCCTTAGGAAAATATTTCTCTCCAACTTGTTTTTTTTTAAAAGAGTCTTTACTTCTCATCCTTTCTGAGTTTTATCAAATAATTAGAAAATACTCCTTCCCTTTTGACCACACGAAGGATCAACTGAAGCCACTCCAAGAAGGACAAGATATCGAAACAACTGATGGTCCTTTCAAAGTAAAGAAGATTTCACCATGCATTAGAAGAATTTAAGCTACACAAGTTGAAGACTATATAGACCTCAAGAAATTGAAGACCATGCAGAATTTTCCAAGATGTTATGCCCCTAGAAGACCAAACCCCTGCTGTATACTTACGTTAGATACGATGATTTGTGAGCTGTCATTTGTGTGTATGTTTTAATTTTCGACAGCCACAACAAAAATCTATTTTCAAAACCATTGTTTGTATTGTGTGTATCCTCTCCTTTCTCTCTCATACCCATCTCATCCCCAAAACCTTGAACCCAATAGATGACGAATGAAGATGGACTTGTGTATTCTGGATCAATGACTCGGCTGGAGACAGAAGTTTGGATTCATAACATGGAGAATCACTTCAGGAGCAACTCGATAGCACAGAAGTATAAGGTTCAATATGCTCTCCAACACTTTACCCAAAGTGCCGCAACTTGGTGGAAAATGCATCATGCCATACAAGGATTTAATGGAGCAAAGAATTAGGAAGAACTCAAGAAGACTCTGTTAAGATCTCGTCTCATTCAGAAGCATTGTGTTATCCCGATGAAGAAGACCCGAGCCTGCAAGATATGTGGATAGATAGGACACACCCAAGAAGAACACAAGGAAGGATGCCCTTACTATGAAAAGAAACACCCTGCTGAGGAATGCCAACTGGGCAAGTGACATGTTTCCTGTGTGAAGGAACTACACATTACCTGGCTCAGTGCCAAATGTACCCCAAGGTACAAGAAGTCATCAAGCAGCAGAAGGAAGCCATGGAGGTAACCTTCATAGAAAACTTAGGAGAACTTATGACGAAGGAAGATGTTGAAGACCCTAATGAAGAAGGATTAACCAGATTTTACTCAAATGCCTGCTATACATGTGGAGAAGAAGGACATTTCTCACAGGACTGTACGAAGGAAAGAAAAGAGTATCTGGGAAACTTCTCGGTAGAAGAAGTGGAGTTTGATCCATGGGAAATTGAAGTGTTGATCAGAACAAAGAACCCCATGAAGAGACAAGCCCCTGAACAGAAGGACCTGAGTCATGTTCGATGCTTCAAGTGTAAGGATATGGGCCACTATGCCAATAAGTGCCCAAGAAAGGAACCAGAACTCCCAGGAGCAAAAACCAACATCAAGAAGCCCCGAGAATTGTGAGAAATCATCTGTTTCCAGTGCAAGAAGACAGGATACTATGCCGATAAATGCCCAGAGAAGAATGGCTAAACATGAGTAGTTTGAGTTTTGGATTTTCGAAGTAATAAATGTAATAGGTAACACTCTTATTATTTTGAAGTTATGTAATGGAAGTTCCAGAGTTTGTAATAAATTCATGAGATCAATGGAATTTATGGTGTCATGATTTATCTTATGTTGTATTACATGAGTTGTTACTCTATGACCCAAAATCTCCGACCATTTTCAAGGATATGAGAAAATATGGTCTATGCATACATGAGTGCATTTCATTTAAGTGTGGTAGAAACCACAGGTACCTTTCCCGGATTTAGGAGTTTGGATAAGTGAATACCGGTGAAGAGAATGTGGAACCACCTCAAACTATCTGGATGATAACCTTTGTGACAACGTGTCTTTGAAGTTGGAATATTGAGAAAAGAATGATTGTGGTGAAACCATACCCAAGGTTAAACAGACCAATGGAAAGGAAAATGAATTCCATGGAGTGGAATCCAGACAATAATAGGTCTGTAAATTGTTGCCTCAAGGGTATAATGGAGTGAACTGAAGGTAATGCTGGAATATGGATCGATAGTCACCCCACGGGTGAGATGAAGTTGTTCAAGTATTCAAGTGAATCCACAAGTCACTGACCTCAGGATTGATAAGGATCAAGCCCCACCTTTGTGAAGGAAGAAACCTGGAAGAAGCTACGATGGTCAGCAAACGTTTTCTTAGGAGTTTACAAAAACCTGAGAGTGTGAAGAAACAATAGATGTTTTGCTTAGCTTGCAGAATCAATGGATTTATCCGAACTTTGTTCGTTGACAAGAGAAATTTCTGCAATGCTTGTGAGGAAGACCAAGTGTTAGAATACGAGATTCACTAAACCTTATACAAGGTAATGATTTCAGTGCGACATGGTTTGGCCACCATGATGACTTACTCTTATCATTCTCTTGTTATTCGGATTGGTAAATCTGAGTGACTTACCCATAGTGAGAGACGACGTTCTTTGAAGCTTTTTGTTTAAACCTTAGAACGGTATGATGGAAACCCCTTGTACATGACAGTTGCTGTCACACGTAGGAATTCTACGGTGAGGAATGAAGCCAAGACCCATTTCACTGCAGGGTAACCACAAATGGTAGACCACCATGAGATCATAGATAAGTTATTTAGAATGATCGCGAGACCTGTCAGTTAAGAAGACCCAGTATCGTAGGAATTACATGTTGTTATGAGGACACAAGACTTTGATATAACGGAAGAGCATCACCGAAGAAGCTATCGGGAAGAAGGTGAATAGACAGATGTACCAGTGGACTGCCAAGAGTTTGAGAGACCAGTAACTCCCACTTTAAGTGTGGTAGACCCACGCTTCCAGGTCAATGGAGTCTTGTTGGAAGACCCCTCACCTTCTTGGTCAATGGATTTGCTAAGAAGATCCCCAAAACCCTAACCTTTTATTTCTAGCCTTTTCGAATCTCGAGGACGAGATTCGTTTTAAGTGTGGTAGGTTTGTAACATCCCAAACTTTGGAATGTTATAATAATTATTAGAATGATTGTTTGTTTGCTTGAGTGATTGAAAGTGAGTGAAATTTGAAACTTTTTGAAAGTTGATGAGAGGGAATGAAATGACCTTCCCAAAACTTTCACTCTGCATTTTGATCACCAGGAATTCAAATTCATTTCATCACAAAAACCCCAGAGTGAAGATGACATGACTTCTTCCATTTAAAGAAATGAAAAGGGATTTGAAAATGGTTTGAATTCCCATTTGAAAATATTTCAAATTCAGAAACTTTATGCAACTCAATGATTTTCATGAGAGAGGATAATATGACTTCTTCAAATGTGTGAAATATGAGTTGGAAGTTTAATTATTTGAAGTTGAAAACTATTTGATAAAAGTCTCATATGGAGTTTCAAATTCATTTCAGTTTCCTATTTGAAATTTCATGCATCCAGACCCCTTGCAGAGATTTTGAGAGGAGTAAAAGGACACTCCAAATCCAGGGGGTTAATTGTGAAGTTTTTTGAATCATAAAACCCAAGGGGTTATATGAAAAATAATTTGCAATAATAAATAAAGCCATTTAGGCATTTTATGAAAAATAAATTTTCAAAAAGTATTTATTTTGGCTGTGGAAAAATGTCCATTAAATGGCATTTGTTTCCTTGGTCATTTGGATATATACTCTTTAATTTTTTGGACAAGTTTTGAATGCATTAAATAGGTTTTTATTGCTCTGGAAATTAATAAGGGAAATTTATTCGCGTGTATTAAACAGGCCGGCCCACATGCTTTACTAGTGAATTTAAGCCGAGATCATTACCGGTCGGCTGACCGACGCGCAACTGCCACTCCCCTCTCGCTGACATGTGGGACCCGCCGCCCGACCGAAACCGTCGCCGGTCATCCTCATCCTTCCACGCCCCCGACGACCTCCGGTGATCTCTCTCCCGTGATCTCCTCCCTCCTTACTCCCCCAACCCCCTGAGACCCCTATAAGTAGCCGCATATCCCCGCGCCTCCATTCCCCTTGTTTCCCCTCCTCCCGTGCCCTCCCGACGCCGGAATAGCTCACCGGACTTCACCACGGCCGCCTTGCCATTGCTGCTCCACAGCTCCACTCCGACCTCCCCGAGCGCCACCAAGCCTGCCATTCGCCTCTCCATGACAGTGCACATCTCCTCGACTCCTCATCTCCACCGGAGACAGCCAGAACACCGCAAACGGACCTCGCCGGAGTTCGGATCCCCACCGGATTTTTCCCGAGCTCGTGGTCGTCGCCACGGTCATCCCCTGGCCCCTCCAACACCACCACCCGTCGCCGGGACCTCGCCGCCGTCAGTTGGGGCCCTCCGACGACTCCCTCGACAGCTGTAGCAACTCCCCGAGCACCTCGACGTTTCGGCCTCGCCGGAAACACCCTCGCCGGCGACTCTTTCCCTGTGAGCTCCCCTCCCCCTCTCCTAACCTTTGGATCTGGATTTGACGATCCAGATTAGATCCTATTATAAATCGCGAACCGTTTTCTGCTAAATACCGGTCGACCGCCCGTAGTACTCGCACGCACACCACTTCGACTAATCAGGAGACGCCACGTAGCCCACCCGTCCGTTAGAAACCATTTTTTCTTTTTCTGTTTTAAATTCAAAAACACAATAGTTATGTTTTCATTTTCTTTATATCTTTTACGTTCTTAAGTATTTTTAATTGATTCTTTTTGAAATAGATCACAAATTTCATCTAGTTTCTGTGACTACCAAATTTGACTATGTTTGAACATTTAAATTTGAATTTAAACAGATTGGATTTAAATCTTGTTTTCTGAATATCTTGAGTTTTAAAATGTATTTTTGATTGATTCTTTTTGCTACTTGTCTCTAATGATATTAGTTATCGTTAGGAAGAGTTTGAGAATTTTTAGAATATTTTAAAATAGTGTTTTCAACTAAAACAGATTCTGTTTAGTTCCTATGTTGTTTAGTTTGTTTAATTTTTTCTTTAGTTATTTTGAAAATCTGAATATGATTTATATTATGTACTAGATTTCATTTAGTTCTGTTGTTCTAAATTTAGGATTTATACTTGCTGTTAACAAAAGTTAATTTGTTTAGTTTAGAAATTTTGTTGTAGGGATCTGTACCCTCTTTCAAATAGGTATAGTTGTTTTAAAAGCAAATTTGTTAGTAACAATTCTTTTAACTAAAGTCTTAAGTAATTAGGTTCTGTTTTCTAATAAATTTGTAGTAATTCCTTTCTGTTAATAAATGCTTAGTTAATAAAAATAATTTAATTATGATAGGAAACTAGATTATCTTTCATTAGGTAATATGTTATAAAACAATTTAGTTTGTCATAGAAACTCATTTCACAAAAAGTTTTAGATGATTTAATTCTATTTTATAATAAAGATTTTTATTAATTACCTTCTGTTAACTTAGTTGTTTCATAATTTGTTTTCTCTTAGTTTATGGTTGTGCTTGTAGTTAAGTTCATTAGGCAAACACTTATGTTGTTTTGAATGTTGTTTTCATAGTTTTACTCGTTCTTTAAAAGTAAATCTTTTTGCTAGTAAGATATTTACTAAAATCCTTTTGTTGTATTTTACTTTGTTATTGTTACCATTTGAAAATAATTGTTTATAGGCGAAAACTACCTTAGTTGCTTTTATGAAAATTTCTTGATTTTAACTTTTGTCCTAAGTATTTCCTTCATCATCACCTTGGTTGTGTTGATGTAGTTTTGTTACCTTGAGTTTTTGTCTTAAGTATTTTCTTCATCAACCTTGTTGTTTTGTTTCTTGTGTTACCTTGTGATTGTTTGAATCGATTGCTAGTATGATTGCTTATATGTATGTAATGTCTGTTTGTATAGATTTTTTTTATCGAAGAGTGACGAATAGTCTATCAAGTTATTTCTGAGAGCGATCTTTCTCTTAATCAACAGTACATGCAAGTTCACTTTGACCATCTTTTCATACCTACGTTTTATTGCATGTAGTGACATCATTCAACAAATCCCTCCCGTAGTGTTATTGAAATTCTTGTACTTGAGTAGAATGCATGAGTTAGGAACCCACCACTTATTACTAAAGCCCCGGGAACGCTAGTTAGTTCAATGCTATGCTAAAGTAGACGGGGTCTGGTATGAGTGCTCGTGAGTGGTGTGAAGAAGGACTCCACTTCAAAACGACGACTTCATGAAGGCTTCTTCAAGACCTGCATATTCAAGACCTCAAGACTTCGAGACTCGAGAAACTAGTTTTTCAATACACACTACTGGGTGAGGGATGGTTGAAACGGTACCCTGGAGAAACCAGTGGATTTGCCTAGGTGTTGCTGGAGATGGCCAGTATTCACGCGGAAAGCCTCACCCAGACTCAAAGAGAAGGATGAATACTTCATGCCCGGAAGCTTACCTGTGTAGCCACAAGTCATTATGGGCTCTGGCTTGGTTGATCTTTGTTGTGACTCTGCTGGGCAGTGCTACGAGATGTAGTCGACGTTAGGATTGGATGGGCACTGTCGGACAGTCAGGGAAACACTTTGAAAGACCATGTTTCGTTCATCCTGTTCTCAAACACCAGGCAGTGCGAGGACTTACCAGGAGGGAACGAATCTTGTGGGTAAAGTACACAACACTCTGCAGAGTTAAACCTAATCGATTAGCCGTGTCCCCGGTTACGGACAATTTGAGCTTCTTGACTTGGATCTATCTCTGAACACTCAACACTGGACTGATAACTAATTGTGGGCAACTTAATGATACTTATGGGCATTGAGACATTGGTTGGCGGAACCATGTCATGATAGGTAATTCCATAGTGAAATTCCTGATATTCCTTTGTTGTAGGAAAATAAAATCAGCTTTTACGCAAAAACTCAGACACAGAGCCACAAAGCCTTTGCATATAGAATAGTCTTTATTTTTCTGTTCTACTATGGTGATCTTGCCAGTACATTCAATGTACTGACCTACACGGCTGCAACGTCTTGTGTTGCAGATACTCTTCTACAACGGGTAAGAGTACGATTCAGGGTTACGGTCCGCACTCAACTTGCCCTTGGTGTTATTGGGACTCCAGTCCCGTTGACTGTATTCGCTGCTATTTTAAGGTATATATCAGTTTTATGTTATTTACATGTGATTGCACTTTGATATATACATTGATGTACTGTGTGTGCCAGCATACTAATCCAGGGATGGCATAGAACACACAGAGGCTTGACTCGTTTTGAGTCGGGTCGCTACAGGTTAAAGCCTCGGAGTCTTCGAGTCTGGCAAGTGAAGCTGCAAGCCCGGTTAGTGACAAGTCGCCCTGAGAATCCCCGAAGAACTCTAGGTTCCTGAATCTGACATCTCGATCAGGGGTGAATCTCTGAACACGGCCTAGATGTTCAGTCGGGTCGGCGTGCAGCACAAAGCTGCTCAAGGCGAAGATCTGTCCGGGGACGAAAGTGTCCATGTTGCGGACCTATTCGCCGATGACAAGGCGAGCCATCGATTCCTTGGGCGCTTATAGCGGAACTCTCAATGAAAGCACCCATGTTGGTGTCAAAACCGGCGGATCTCAGGTAGGGGGTCCCGAGCTGTGAGATTAGAAGCGATGGTAATAGGAAACGAAGGGGGCAAGGTTTTACCCAGGTTCGGGCCCTCCTATGGAGGTAATACCCTACGTCCTGCTTGATTGTATTGATGATAAGGGGGTTACAGAGTTGATCTACCTCGATATCGAATAGCTAACCCTAGATGAGTTGTCCTCTGTCTACAATGCGAAACCCACCGGTTTATATAGACACCAAGGGTACCTAGGGTTTACACATGGTCAGTTACACGTGGAAGACACAAACATGCCTATTCTCTACATAAAACGTGGAGTACAAGTCGTGCTTCCCGAAGCTTCCATCTTGAAGATAGGACCTTTTGTTGATCCTGTGTTCGGTAAGTGACCCATATAGTCCGACCCATAGAAATAGGTCGGCTCCTTGAGGACCCCTTAATCCAAGACTCTCTCACCCAGTATTTTTTATATATTACAAAACAATTCTCCGTAAATTTTCAGGACTTTTGGAGTTGTGCAGAATAGGTATCTCAGATTTGCTCCTTTTCTAGTCCAGAATTCCAGCTGCCGGCATTCTCCCTCTTCATGTAAACCTTGTAAAATAAGAGAAAAAAACATAAGTATTGTACCATAACGTGTAATAACATCCCATAATGCAATAAATATCAATATAAAAGCATGATGCAAAATGGATGTATCAACTCCCCCAAGCTTAGACCTCACTTGCCTTCAAGCGAAAGCCGAGATCGATAAAGATGTCCACATGTTTAGAGATGAGGGTGTCGATAAAATAAAATACAGACATGAGGGAATGATGAACATCTTTAGAAAATAAATACATATTGTAATATGATTTCTTATGCTAGAGTAACAATTCATTAACAAGATAAACTATGAACCAAGAACTCTATTGACAACCAACAAACTATGCTCTCGGTCGTTGAAGCAATTAGCAATTTATCATAACACCGGAAAGAGTCAATATAAGAGCTAGTAAAGCAAACCCACATACTCAATCATCTTTTAGTATTTCATAATTGCTAACACTCAGGCGGTACTCATGAGATCAAAGCTTCAATCGGACATAGAGAAAGATAGGGGCATATAGTTTTGCCTCCCAACTATTCACCTCAAGGGTGATGTCAACAGTAATAACTCATGCCCACCCACATCCAAATGGGTATGTGTGTATAGATCATTCCCCAACACATAATGCTTGCCAACAGAGAGGCGAAATATAGGAACTGGTGAAGATCACCATGACACTTGCATAAAGGTAAGTACTTAGAAAATAAAAGTAGCAGATAGGCCCTTCGTAGAGGGAAGCACAGGTTGTCATGCGCTTCTTGTTTTGGAATGACCAAACCCTTAGTGCAAAGGAACTCCGCGTTGTATTCCCCTTTGTGATAGCAACCTTTATTATGTAGTCTGTCGCTTTTATTTCTTTACTATCGCAAGTTTGTACAACGCTTATTTCCCTTACAATAAAAGATCACACATATTTAGGAGCAATTCTTATTGGTTTTTGCACCGATGACAAGTTACTTGAAGGATCTTACTCAATCCATAGGTAGGTATGGTGGACTCTACTTGGTGCGGAAGTTCCGGCTATATGAGCTGGAAGCAAGCACTACATGTTGGAGGATCTAAAACCATATAACTTCTGTTCGGAAGCAAGCAAACATAACCCATTATGTTGTCTTCCTTGTCCAACATCAACTTCTTGGCATTTAATATTTTAACAAGTGGTCACAATGATAAAATATGTCCAAGATAATATATTTATATGTGAATCTGTCTTTCTATCACTTCCTTTTTAATTGCACCAATGACTAATCGCTATGTTTATTAACTCCCAACAAATTTCAAATGACATACTTCTTATATGTGAAGTCATCACTCCCCATAGGATCATTATGTATACTCTTTGCTTTTATTCTATTCTTCTTTTACTTATTACTCTCAAGAGCATAGAAAGCTAGCAAAGCCCTCACATCAAAACTACTTTTTATTATATAACTCTCGGACTTGCTTACATAAGGGGAGAAAAAAGCAAAAACTCAAAGCTTGATCATACTAAAACTTTATTCTAGTAGATCAAGACAAAATCAAAAAGGATCGAACTAAGAAAAAAAAGAAAAGGAAAAAGGAAAAAGGGTGTGATGGTGATACGATATCGGGGCACCTCCCCCAAACTTGGCACAAGCTAAGGGGAGTGCCCATACCCATGTGCTTAGATGTCCTTCTACGGAGGCAATGGTGGTGGAATTGTTGTTCAGATTGGAAGCTGGTCCTCCATCTTCCAAGGCATAGGCTCACCATCGTAAAAAGATGAACGGGTTAACGGTATCCTTAAATCTGTAGCCAAACTCATTCTCTTAAATCTGTATTCATACTCACAATTTTGGTTTTGCAGATCATAGATTTGGGCTTGGAGATGCTCGATTTTCTCATAAAGCTTGAAGATGTGCTCCCCGATGTCCTTTGTGTCCAGCTTGTGTTTACGGGTGAACTCCGAGATCATCATATGATTGGCATTGAGTCCACGTTCCACCATCCCTTGGCACCTGAAAACTTGCTGCTCCATAGCTTCGAGCCTTGTTTCCATGCTTCCGATCTTGTTGGGCCCCTCAACATCATGGATGTGCAGCACCCCCTCACGCATCTCAATGGTTTGAGGATGTTGCAGTACCTCCGCAAGATAAGGGTTGATGACCTTCTCGAAAAACTTGTCCTTCGGAGCACTTGGGGACGCCATGATGATCTAAATCTGTAGCAGAAACAACTCAAAACGAAAACAAGAGGTTTTGTTGTGATACAAAAGTCCAAACCATCGGGAGATTATATAATAATTTTTTGCTGACCCAAAGGAGTGTACCACACGAAAACAGAGTCGGAGGGTGCACGGGGTGGTGGCAAGCCCCCTAGCGGGCTTGTCACCTCCTCGTGCGTCTTTTGGACTACCTTTGATTTTCCTATTTTTTTAAATATTCCAAAATGGAGAAAAATAGCTACTGGGAAACCTTTGGAGTCGGTTTACTTACCGTACCACATACCTATTCCTTTTCGGAGTCTAAAACATTCCGGTTGGTCTCCATAATATAATCCTTCGGAGTTATGGTATTAATAATATTGGTTCCCACATTTATGGGAGTACCTGAGATATAATGTTTGATTCTTCGCCCATTTACCACCTTCGGATTTGTGCCTTCGGGTTGTTAATCTTGATGGCACCAGAACGATATACTTCCTCGACAATGTAACACCCTTCCCATTTAGAGAGAAGTTTTCCTGCAAAAAATCTTAAACGAGAATTGTATAGCAATACATGGTCACCTACATTCAATTCGTGCTTTTGTATCCTTTTATCATTCCATCTCTTAACTTTCTCTTTAAACATCTCGGCATTCTCATAGGCCTAGGTTCTCCATTCATCAAGTGAGCTAATGTTAAATAACCTCTTCTCACAAGCAAGTTTGAAATCATAGTTGAGCTATTTGATTGCCCAATAAGCTTTATGCTCTAGCTGTAGAGGTAAGTGACACTTACCATAAACCATTTTATACGAAGACATACCCATAGGGTTCTTGTAAGCAGTTCTATAAGCCCATAATGCATCGTCAAGTTTCTTAGACCAATTCTTGCTAGATCTATTAACCGTATTTTGCAAGATCGATTTAATTTCTGTATTGCTTAATTCTACTTGACCACTAGACTGAGGATGATAAGGAGATGCAATTCTATGATTAACATCATACTTAGCAAGCAACTTACGGAATGCACCATGAATAAAGTGTGAACCACCATCAGTCATTAAATATCTAGGGACTCCAAATCTAGGGAAAATAAGTTATTTAAGCATCTTAATAGAGGTTTTGTGATCAGCACTACTAGTTGGAATAGCTTCCACCTACTTAGTAACATAATCAATAACAACTAGAATATGAGTATACCCATTGGACATTGGAAAAGGTCCCATATAATCAAAACCCCAAACATCAAATGGTTCAATAACAAGAGAATAATTCATAGGCATTTCCTGACGTATACTAATATTTCCAATTCTTTGACATTCATCACATGACAAGACAAACTTACGAGCATCCTCGAAGAGAGTAGGCCAATAAAACCCAGATTGTAGTACCTTATGTGCAGTTCTATCTCCGGCATGATGTCCTCCGTAGGCCTCGGAATGACACTTGTGTTGAATCTGTTCCTGTTCATGCTCAGTTACACAACATCTAATAAAACCATCTACTCCTTCTTTATAAAGGTGTGGATCATCCCAAAAGTAATGTATTAAATCATAGAAGAACGTTTTCTTTTGTTGGTATGTGAAAATAGGCGGTATAAATTTAACGACAATGTAATTAGCATAATCAGCATACCAAGGAGCATTACGCGAAGCATTTATGACAGCTAATTGTTCATTAGTAAAGCTATCATAAATAGGTAGCGGGTCATCAAGAACAATCTCTAACCTAGACAAGTTATCTGCTACGGGGTTATCAGCACCCTTTCTATCAACAATATGCAGATCAAATTCTTGTAGCAGAAGAACCCACCTGATAATTCTAGGTTTATCATCTTTCTTTTCCATAAGATATTTAATAGCAGTATGATCAGTGTGAATAGTCACTTTAGAATAAACAATATAGGGTCTAAACTTATCACAAGCGAACACAACTGCCCAAAATTCTTTTTCAGTGGTAGCATAGTTTCTTTGAGCACTGTCTAGGGTTTTGCTAGCATAATGGATGACATTTAATCTCTTATCAACTCTTTGTCCTAGAACAGCACCAACAACATAATCACTAGCATCACACATAATTTCAAAGGGTAGGTTCCAATCGGGTGGTTGAATAACATCTGCATAAATCAAGGCATTCTTAAGAATTTCAAATGCTTCTACACAATCATCATCAAAAACGAATGGAACATATTTTTGCAAAAGATTAGCGAGAGGCCTAGAAATCTTAGAGAAGTCTTTAATAAGTCTCCTATAGAAACCAGCATGACCAAGGAAACTTCTTATACCTCTGATATCCGTAGGACACGACATTTTTTCAATAGAATCAACTTTGGCTTTGTCAACTTCAATACCTCTTTTGAATATTTTATGTCCCAAGACAAAACCTTAATTTACCATAAAGTGGCACTTCTCCCAATTCAAGACAAGATTAGTTTCTTCACATCTCCGAAAAACTTGATCAAGGTTTCTCAAACAATCATCAAAAGAAGTTCTGTAAATGGAAAAAATCATCCATGAAAACCTCAACAATCCTTTCACAAAAATCAGAGAATATAGCAGTCATACATCTTTGAAAGGTATCAGGTGCATTGCATAAGCCAAAAGGCATACGTCTATAAGCAAAGGTATCGAAAGGACAGGTGAAAGTGGTCTTGTCTTGATCATCTTTTGATACGGGTATTTGAGACAAACCAGAATATCCATCTAGAAAGCAAAAATGTGTGTGTTTGGAGAGTCTTTCTAGCATTTGATCAATAAAAGGTAGAGGGTAATGATCTTTTCTACTAGCTTTATTTAATTTCCTAAAATCAATTACCATTATATATCCTATAACAATTCTTTGCAGGATCAATTCATTTTTATCATTAGGAACTACTGTAATACCTCCTTTCTTAGGGACACAATGAACGGGACTAACCCAGATACTATCAGCAATAGGGTAAATGATACCTACCACCAGAAGCTTTAATATTTCATTTCTTACAACTTCCTTCATTTTAGGATTTAACCGTTGTTGGTGATCAACGACTGGTTTAGCATCCGCCTCCATTTTAATTTTATGCTGACATAGAGTGGGACTAATGCCCTTAAGATCATCAAGAGTATATACAATAGTAGAATGATGCTTCCTCAGAGTTTTCAATAATCCCTGTTCATCATGCTCTGAAAGGTTAGCACTAATAATAACAGGATATATCTTCTTTTCTTCAAGATAAGCATATTTCAGAGTATCCGGTAATTGTTTAAGCTCAAACACGGGATCACCCTTGGGTGGAGGAGGATCCCCAAGTATTTCAGCAGGAAAGTTGTGTTTCGGAATAGGACGTTGATCAAAGAAAATATTATCTATTTCATTCCTTTCATTCATATGCATATCATTTTCATGGTATAGCAAATATTGTCCTAAGGGATCAGTAGGAGGCACAACAATAGAAGCAAGACCAATAATTTCATCATTACTAGGCAATTCCTTATCGTGGGGTTGTCTACGAAATTTAGAGAAGTTAAACTCATGAGACATGTCCCCAAAACTTACAGTAACAATCTATCCTGGCATTAACGGTATTCAAGAAGCGTCTACCAAGTATAATGGGACAAAAATCATCTTGTGGGGAGTCAAGGACAAGAAAATCAGTAGGATATTTTATTTTCCCACACAAGACTTCAACATCTCTAATAATCCCAACTGCTAATATAGTATCTCTATTAGCAAGCTTAATTGTAACATCAATTTCCTCTAACTCAGCTAGTGCAATATCATTCATAATCTCTTTATATAAGGTAAAGGGAATTTCATTCACACTAGCATCCATATCACATAAGCCATGATAACAATGATCACCTATTTTAACAGAAACAACAAGCGTGCCAACAATGGGTTTGTGTTTATCTTTAGCATCAGGCTTAGCAATTCTAGCAGCTTCATCACAAAATTGAATAACATGTCCATCAATATTATCAACCAAGAGATCTTTAACCATAACAATACTAGGCTCAACTTTAATTTGCTCAAGGGGTGTAGGTGTTCTAGCACAGCTCTTACGAACCATAGTTGAAGCTTTAGCATGTTCCTTTATTCTAACAGGGAAAGGTGGTCTTTCAATATAAGTAATAGGAATAACAGGATCAACATTATAACTAATAGTTTCCTCTTCAACTTTAATAGGTTCAACTACTTTCACTTCAATGGGAGGATGATATTTAAACAACTTCTCCTTAGGGAGATCAACATGAGTAGCAAAAGATTCACAAAAAGAATCTACTATCTCACAGTCAAGTCCATATTTAGTGCTAAATTCACGAAAAGCATCAGTGTCTACGAAGGATTTACACAATCAAACTTAAGGTTCATACTGACTCCTTACCTTTGCCGAGTTCCCAATCTTCAGAGTTGTGTTTAATTCTTTCCAATAAATCCCATTTTAAGTCAACATCCATCTTCATATAGGAACCATCACAAGAAGGATCGAGCATGGATTGATCATTACGAGAAAGCCGAGCATAAAAATTCTGAATAATATATTCACTCGAGAGCTCATGATTGGGGCGTGAATATAATATTGACTTAAGACTCCCCCAAGCTTGAGCAATTCTTTCTCCTTCACGAGGCCAAAATTATAGATATAATTCCTATCACGATGAACTAGATGCATAGGATAGAACTTCTGATGAAATTGCATCTTTGATCGGTTGTAGCTCCATGATCCAATATCATCACATAGCCTATACCATGTAAATGCCTTCTCCTTAAAATATAGAAGAAATACCTTCTTCTTGATGTGATCCTCGGGCAGACCTGCAAGCTTAAATAATCCACAAATTTCATCCACATATATTAGATGCAAATCAGGATGTAGTGTTCCATCTCATGCATAAGGATTAGCCATCAGTTTCTCTATCATACCCGAAGGAATTTGATAAAAAATATTTTCAGTAGGTTTAGTAGGTTGAGGGACAACTCTTTGTGCTTTCGGTCGAGGTGAAAATACCCCGAACAAGCCCCTCAAAGGATTACTTTCCATAGTAATAAGCGACAGTAATTTCAGCACACTATATAAATTTTTTCCTTACCAAAGGCGCTTCACTCCCCGGCAACGGTGCTAGAAAAGAATCTTGCTGACCCACAAGTATAGGGTATCTATCTTGGTTCTTTAGATAAGTAAGAGTGTCGAACCCAACGAGGAGCAGATGGAAATGACAAGCGGTTTCCAGTAAGGTATGCTCTGCAAGCACTGAAATTATCGATAATAGATAATTTTGTGGTAAGATAATTTGTAATGAGTAACATGTGTAGCAAAGGTGCAACAAGGTATCCCAATCCTATTTGTAGCAAAGGACAAGCCTGGACAAACTCTTATATAAAGCAAAGCGCTTCCCAGGACACATGGGAATTTCTGTCAAGCTAGTTTTCATCATGCTCATTTGATTCATGTTCGTTACTTTGATAATTTGATATGTGGGTGGACTGGTGCTTGGGTGCTGCCCTTACTTGGAAAAACCTCCCACTTATGATTAACTCCTCTCGCAAGCATCCGCAACTATGAAAGAAGAATTAAGACAAATCTAACCATAGCATGAAACATATCCAAATCAGCCCCTTACAAAGCAACACATAAACTAGGGTTTAAGCTTCTGTCACTCTAGCAACCCATCATCTACTTATTACTTCTCAATACCTTCCCCTAGGCCCAAATAATGGTGAAGTGTTATGTAGTGAACGTTCACATAACACCACTAGAGGAGACACAACATACATCTCATCAAAATATCGAACGAATACCGAAATGACATGAATACTTATAACAAGACTTATCTCATGTCCTCAGGAACAAACGTAACTACCCACAAATCATGTTCATGTTCAACATCAGAGGAGTATTAATTATCATAAAGGATCTCAACATATGATCTTACACCAAGTAAACCAACTAGCACCAACTACAAGGAGTAATCAACACTACTAGCAACCCACAGGTACCAATCTGAGGTTTGAGACAGAGATCGGATACAAGAGATGAACTAGGGTTTGGAGAGGATATGGTGCTGGTGAAGATGTTGATGGAGATTGACCCCCTCTCGATGAGAGGATCGTTGGTGGTGATGATGGCTTTGATTTCCCCCTCCGGGAGGGAAGTTTCCCCGACAGAATAGCCCTACCGGAGCTCTAGATTGGTTCCGTCCAAGTTCCGCCTTGAGACAGCGGCGCTTCGTCCCAAAAGCTCCCTCCTGATTTTTTTCAGGTCAAAACCCTTCATATAGCAGAAGATGGGCGTTGGGGATCTGCCAGGTGGGTCACAAGCCTGCGAGGCACGGCCTAGGGGTGGACCCTCTGGTATCTGTTTCAGCCAGTATTTTTTATATATTCCCGAACAATTCTCCATAAATTTTCAGGACTTTTGGAGTTGTGCAGAATAGGTATCTCATATTTGCTCCTTTTTTAGTCTAGAATTCCAGCTGTCGGCATTCTCCCTCTTCATCTAAACCTTGTAAAATAAGAGAGAAAAGGCATACGTATTGTACCATAACGTGTAATAACAGCCCATAATGCAATAAATATCAATATAAAATCATGATGCAAAATGGACGTATCATAGAGTGGCTTAGGGGTCTCCTATTTATAGGCGGGCAAGGCGGTTGCCGTGACGGAGCAAACAATGGTGCAGATCACGGCGAGCTGGGGGTTTTGCATGTGTTTATGGTGGTGGGAATGACTATAACAATCATCCAAGGTACCATTTTGCTGCTAATCGAGGTCATCTAGACAAGGGTGTCGCCGCTTTGACGGAATGACGATCATGGGCGCAACGGCTGCAGAGCGCGTGCTCTGAACTGCTTAGGCCATGCCGACAGTGTTGCAAAACATGTAGTGTGGGGAACGAGCACACGTTGGGTCCAGAAGGCTTGGGCGGTGCCGTTCTGCAGACTTGGCCCTTGGCAGCCGCAATGGGTGACTCTATGTCCACAGGAGAGGTCGGGGCCGGCGTGCTAGCTCGCCACCGATGACCAAACCCGTCCAAGGAACCGTGCGGCGCTCTGGATAGGAAGAGGGCATAGTGAGCAAGGCTCCAATGGAGGCACTAGCGAGATTGTCACTGAACCTCATAATTTCCAAATTTTCTCTCAAATAGTGCATGCTACCTGTTCGACCGATTGCCAGAGGGACTAAAACAATTTTCCTGGGGCTGAAACTTGGAGGGCTTATCCACTTGGGCTTCTAGAGGTTCCCTATTTTTTTCTCAGATTTCTTGAAGTAGGGGAAGGAGGGTATCCAGGAAGAAATTCCTTTCTAGTCCAGTTTTGATTTGAATGCAGTTTGAAAATTTTGAAATGGAGACCAGAGGTTTTTTGCATAATTAGGTTGTGGGTACTAAGGTGTACCAGGGCTAATTTACTTGAGTCCAAAATCAAAAGGGATCTGGTACTTCCTTTGGAAATCTTGAGATCCCAAAATAAAAGACACAAATTGGTTTCATAATATTTTATGAAGAAAAATATATATTTTATGGTTGGGTCCTTCGGGAAAAGGATTGATTGCATCCTTGGGTTAGAGAGGGAAATTTTAGAGAGGAGGATTTTGAAACGATGAATAAGCTAAGAGGGAATATGGTTCTTAAGAATAAGGTTTTAGGAATGATTTCCCCAAAGATATTTTCACATGAAAAAATTCACGCATGTTTTTTAGATAAAAATACTAAAATTTGCAATATCAATTCTACCATGGCAAAAAGTGTTCTCCATAAGCCAAAAACATGACACGAACTTGACAAAAATTGCATTGAGGAACTTGACAGAAGCTCGAGCGCAGGGGGGGCGGCCATGCTGACGGATCAAGGCAAGAAACAGAGGGGGAAAGAGTGCTGCTCATGGAGGAGCACACGAAGTCTCGTTGAGGGACTAGTAGTAGCAGACAGAAGCGGGATCGACGGAGAACGGCGACGACCATAGGAGGAAGCAACAGAGCTCAATGGGGAAGGGATCGATAGAGAATGGTACCGGTCCTCATAGTCGAAGCAGTGGATCTCGTCGGGGGCAATGATGGCGAGGAGTCCTGGCGACGAGGCTAAGCGGGCTCAGAGGCGACGACGATCTCCAGCGCAACAGCCTGATGGCGTCGTGCTGTGGTTCGGTTTGTGATAACCCACAAGTATAGGGGATCAATTGTAGCCTTTCTCGATAAGTAAGAGTGTTTAACCCAACTAGGAGCTAAAGGTAGAAAAAATATTCCCTCAAGTTCTATCGACCACCGATACACCTCTACGCACGCTTAACGTTCACTTTACCTAGAACAAGTATGAAACTAGAAGTACTTTGTAGGTGTGATAGGATAGGTTTGCAAGATAATAAAGAGAACGTAAATAAAAACTAGGGGCTGCTTAGATAAAGAAACAACTAAGTTAATCTTAGTAGAGAGCTTTTTGTCACAAGAAAGTTATTTGTCCCTAGGGAATCGATAACTAGACCGATAATCACTATTGCAACTTTATATGAGGGAGAGGCATAAGCTATCATACTTTATCTACTTGGATCATATGCACTTATGATTGGAAGTCTAGAAAGCATCCACAACTATTAAAGATCATAAAGATAAAACCCAACCATAGCATTATAAGGTATCAAGTCCTCTTTACTCCCATATGCAACAATCCACCTACTCGGGTTTATGCTTCTGTCACTCAAGCAACCCACCATAGGCAAATAATGAGCACATTGCAACACCCTACAGCGAGGATCCCTCATTCTTGCACGACACAGAGAGCACCATAGGACAGCACCAATAATATATGCAACTCAAACTAATCATGATCATCAATCAACCCATAGGACGAAATGGATCTACTCAAACATCATAGGATTGCCATACATCATTGGAAAATAATATATAGCATTGAGCACCATGTTTAAGTAGAGATTATAGAGCGGAGCATAGGTGTCGAACCTCTGCATAGAGGGGGAGAGAGAGTTGGTGATGACGGCGGCGAAGTTGTTGGTGTAGATCGTTGTCACGATGATGGACCCGGCGGCATACCGGTGCCACCGAGAGAGAGGAGGGGAGAGCCCCTGCTACCTCTTGAGCTTGCGTTGGTTTTCCCTTGAAGAGGAAAGGGTGATGCAGTGAAGTAGATAAGTATTTCCCTCAGTTGTTGAGAACCAAGGTATCAATCCAGTAGGAGGAACAAGCAAGTCACCAATGGTTGCACCTACAGAAACAATCAAACTCTTGCACCCAACGCTATAAAGGGGTTGTCAATCCCTTCATGATAATTTGCAAGGATTAGATCTGAAAGATATAGATGTAAACAAAAACGGAAAGTAAAAGGTAAATAAATTGCAGCAAAGTATAAATCTGGAAATATATGATGGAAAATAGACACCGGGGCCATAGGTTTCACTAGAGGCTTCTCTCTTAGAGGCAAATATCATGGTGGGTAAACAAATTACCGTCAAGCAATTGATATAAAAGCGAATAATCATGTAGTTATCCAAGGCAATGATCATGCAGATAGGCATCACGTCTGTGACCAGTAGACCAAAACGATTCTGCATCTACTACTATTACTCCACACATCGACCGACTCCTGCCTGCATCTAGAGTATTAAGTTCATGAAGAATAGAGTAACACATTTAGAAAGATGACATGATGTAGAGGGATAAACTCAAGCAATATGATGAAAACCCCATCTTGTTACCCTTGATGGCAACAATACAATACGTGCCTCGCTACCCCTACAATGTCACTGGGTGAGGACACCGCAAGATTGAACCCAAAACCAAGCACTTCTTCCATTGCATGAATTGCCAATCTAGTTGGCCAAACCAAACCAATAACTCGAAGAGACTAGCAAGGTTATGAAATCATGCAAATAAGAATTCAGAGGAGATTCAAATAAGATTCATGGATAATCTGAACATAAACTCACAATTCATCATATCTTGACAAAAACACCACAAAAGAGGATTACATCAGATAGATCTCCATGAAGATCATGAAGAACATGGTATTGAAGATCAAAGAGAGAGAAGAATCCATATAGCTCCTATCTATGGACCCGTAGGTCTGTGGTGGACTACTCACACATCATCGAAGGGGCAATGGAGTTGATGTAGATGCCCTCTGTGATCGAAACCCCCTCCGACACATTACCGAAAAAGGCTCCAAGATTGGATCTCTCAGGAATGGAGGATTATGGCAGCGGAAAAGTATTTGCATGGATCTTTCTGATGTTGGGGAAATATTTGGGTCTTTTCAGGCCAGAGAATAGGGTTAGGAGACCTGCCAGGGAGCGAGAAGCCTGCTAGGCGTGGCCAGGTGGCCCGTGCCTAGCAGGCTTGTGGCGCCCTGGCACCTACCCAGATATGCACTCCAAGCTTGATCGACTTATTTCCTTCCAGAAAAAATCCTTCCAAAGGTTTTATGCCGTTTGGACTCTGTTTAATATCCCATATCTGCAAAACTCAAAAACAAGAAAAAAAAACAAAAACTGGAACTTGGGTCTATATTAATAGGTTAGTCCCAAAAATAACATAAAATAGCATATTAATGCATATAAAACATCCAAAATAGATAATAAAATAACATGCCATCATAAAAAATTATAGATATGTTGGATACATATCAGTATCCCCAAGCTTAATTCCTGCTCGTCCTCGAGTAGGTAAATGACAAAAACGGAATTTTTGATGTGGAGTGCTACCTAACATATTTATCCATGTAATATTGTTTATTTTCGCATGAATATTCAGATTCATGAGACTCAAACAAAAGCTTAATATTGATATAGAAGCAAACATTTCAAGCATACTAGCAAAGGAATTGTATATCTTCAAAATATAATGGCAAAAGAAAGTTATCCCTACAATATCATATGGTCTGGCTATGCTCCATCTTACTCACACAAAGTATTTATATCATGCACAACTCCGATGAAAATTCAAGAAATTGTTTTCACACCTTTATTTTCTCAAACTTTTTTCAACTCTCACGCAATACATGAGCGCGAGCCATGCATATAGCACTATAGGTGGAACAGAATATGGTGGAGGTTAGTTGTCAAGGAAAGGGAGAAGATAGTCTCACATCAACTAGGCGTATCACTCACATCATTAGATATCAATGTGAGTGAGTAGGGATTGTCATGCAAAGGATGCACTAGAGCTATAAGTGTATGAAATCTCAAAAGGAAACTAAGTGGACGTGCATCATGAAGAAAATTTCCACTAGCTATATGAAAGTGACAAAATAGGAGACTCTCTATCATGAAGATCATGGTGCTACTTTGAAGCACAAGTGTGGAAAAAGGTAGTAACAACGTCCCTACTCTCTTTTCTCTCATTTTTTATGTGTGGGCATCTAAGGCCTCTTTTATTCATTCTTTTATTTGGGCTTCGTTGGCTCTTTTTTTAAGTCTGGAATCTTATCCCCACTTGTGAGGGAATCATAGCTTCCATCATCCTTTCCTCACATGGGACATGCTATATTAAGGATAATCATCACACTTTTATTTACTTACAACTCAAAAGAAAAATACAACTCGATACCTATGACAAAGTATGACTCTATATGCAATATGGAAGTGATGGTGCATGTCTTAAAAGGAAACGGTGGAAGTTGCATGGCAATATATCTAGGAATGGCTATGGAAATGCCATAATAGGTAGGTATAGTGACTGTTTTGATGAAAGATATATGGTGGCTATTTTGAGGAAGGTACATGGTGGATATTTTGATGAAGGTGTTTGTTGCACCGGCGAAAGTTGCACGGTACTAGAGAGGCTAGCAAAATTGAAAGGGTCGGAGTGCGTATAATCCATGGACTCAACATTAGTCATAAAGAACTCACATACTTATTGCAATAGTATATTAGTTATTGAATCAAATCATTAAACGCATGCTCCTAGGGGGGAGGTTGGTAGAAGTTAACCATCGCGTGCCCCTGACCCTCACACAAAGGTCGACAATCTATAAACAAGTCATGCTCCGACTTCCTTACATAATGGTTCACCATACGTGCATGCTACGGGAATCAAAAACCTTTACACAAGTATTTTTACCAAATCACAATTTAGTTCCTAACATGTCTCTTAGCATTACCATCTTTATATCTCAAAACTTTATGCAAGGAATCAAACTTCTCATAAATACTCAATGCACTTAATACGGAAGTTTTTATTATATCCCTTTTGGATGCCTATCATATGAGGACTAAATTCATAACCAAGACCGATTACCATGATGTTTTAGAAACTCTCAAAATAATATAAGTGAGGTACGAGAGTTCAAGTATTTCTATAAAACGCAAACACCACCGTGCTCTAAAAGATATAAGTGAAGCACATAGAGCAATATTGCCCAACTCAAATGATATAAGTGAAGCACCTAGAGTATTCTAATAAATTCACGATTTAGCGTGTCTCTCAAAAAATATGTGTGCATCAAGGATTGTTGTGGCAAACTAACTAGCAAATACTCATATCATACAAGACGCTCCAAGCAAAACACATATCATGTGGTGAATAAAAATATAGCCTCAAGTAAATTTACCGATGGGTCGAAGACGAAAGAGGGGATGCCTTCCTGGGCATCCTCAAGATTAGGATATTTGGCATCCTTGAATATGACTTGGGGTGCCTTGGGCCCCAAGCTTAGTCTCTTTCCACTCCTTATTCAATAGTCCATCAATTCTTTACCCTCAACTTGGAAACTTCACAACACAAAACTTAACAGAAAACTCATGAGATCTGTTAGTATAAGAAAGTAAATCACCACTTTAGGTACTGTTGTGAACTCATTATTTATTTATATTTGTATTATACCTAGTGTAATATAACTTCTCCATGGCTCATACCACATGATACAACCCATAGATTCATCAAAATAGGCAAAGAACTCAAAGAAAACAGAATCTGTCAAAAATGGAACAGTCTGTAGCAATCTGAAAACTTCGTATACTTGTGTAACTCAAAAAATTATTTACTATTAGGAAAACCTGGAAACTTTATATATAAATATTTTGTAAAAAATTCATATCAATTCGAAGCTCTAAAAAAATTAGAAAATTCCTGGACAGAGCACAAAAGGTTTTGTTTTTCAGCAAGATCAAATCAACAACTACCATAGATCACCCCAAAGATTTACTTGGCTCAAATACTAATAAAAACACCAAAACACAATTACTACAGAATTTATAATGTGGGAAACAATCAAAAACAGAAGAAAAAATATAACACAAAAATAAAATTGGGTTGCCTCCCAACAAGCGCTATTGTTTTATGCCCCTAGCTAGGCACACTAGTAGAAAACAGGGAATCGGTTCGGACCGGGCCATGCCATTAGTCCCGGTTCAGTCACGAACCGGGACTACTTGGAGCAACAGTCCCGGTTCGTGAAGTCAGGGGCCGGGCGGGCCACATGGGGCATTGTTCCCGATTCGTAGGACACCTTTGATCCCGGTTCCAGACACGAACCGGGACCAATGTGCCTCGCTCCTGGCCCACAACCATTGGTCCCGGTTCGTGGCTGGAACAGGGACCAAAGGGGGTAACTGTTCGCCTGGTGCGAGCCCCTTTAGTCCCAGTTGGTGGCCCAAACCGGGACTAAAGGTTCGAATGGTTTGCATCCCATGACATTTCGCGCTCCGAGAAAGAGGAATTGTTCCTCGGCGAGGGCTACAGTAACTTCACCCATTTCTCTTCTTCTCCTCTCTTCTTCTCCTCCATTCTCCTCCATTCTCCTCTCTTCTTT
Source organism: Hordeum marinum (assembly GCA_022496015.1). Taxonomy (NCBI): domain Eukaryota; kingdom Viridiplantae; phylum Streptophyta; class Magnoliopsida; order Poales; family Poaceae; genus Hordeum; species Hordeum marinum. The sequence goes on from CM039676.1 coordinate 28,873,314, forward strand.
CCCATATCTTCTACCATGAATCCAATCACTCTCTACGGGGAGGTGCTCGCACATGGCACGACCAATCTCTATGTCGTCTACACGAACGACAAAACCATGGTGCCGTGTTTTCTTTCCCTTTTGTAGAAATGGCTTGAAGTGGCGGGTGAGAAAGACAAGTTTAGGGCTTGATCTCGAGTACACGGCCAAGCAAGAAGATGTTGCCATCATCCACCTATGTTTCAAGAAACATGTCATGATCTTCCAATGGGCAAGTTGAGTTTTGAGGGTTTTCCTTGATCAATTAATAATTTATGGATTATTATGAAAATTGCATAGGATAGAAATATGTTCCATTTTGAATCCTATGGGAAAGATCAATATTTCTTTTACGTATGTAGTGAAACAATTTTCCTTGTTGCAAAACATGGGAGAACATATATGTCATATAGTTAATTTAGGGTTTCTTCATCAATTCATAGGATATGAAAATTGCATATATATAGGATATAGCAATATATATGTTCTATTTTGAATCCTATGGCAAAGATCAATTTCTCTTAAGTTGTAGTGAAATAATTTTCCTTTATATAGTTGCATATTATAATTCCTTTATATAGTGGCATATATGAGATCGATTTTTTTGTGATATCACTGTTCACCGGGCTCAAATGAGCCTGGGAGCAAAAACTCCGCGTCTTCCTCTTTTGTTGCAGCGAAATAATTTTCCTTTATATAGTTGCATATTATAATTCTGCCGAACTATACTTGTTGCAGCAGTATTTAACATTTGTTCCATTTTAATTTGTTGATGTTGCAGTAGTGACAAGCACTGCCCAACACTCATGGACTTCCTACGCAGCGGCATACATTTTGCTAGCGTTGATGTAAGTAATGACAAGCTAAAGATGAGGCGCAGCTTCGGTATTGAGATACTAGCTAGCTGCCTTATTGATATCCAAGACATATTCAGGCTTCAATATGAGAGGACTTCGATGGCTTCTATGGCAGTCGCCTTGATCGACGACTATTACGGAGATATGCAGACCAAATTCCCCGAAGCGCAGCACAAAGAGTGGGAGAGGACCCCACTTTAGCCTATCAACATTGGGTATGCAGCAAAAGATGCATACGTTGCATATGAGTTGTACCGCAAGATTCGAACCGTGAACTATGGGCAGCATCACCTCGCACCACCACCACCATGGGAATATTCTTCCGATTCAGACTAGCTAGTAGTGTTCGCTTGGACGAGTACTTTCTGTAATGGATATCTAAACTATTATATATTACATATCTCTCTAGCTATTATATATTTGTAGTGCTTTTCAATTTAGTTTTTTCTTAAATTCTGATTGTGGCTGAGAACAAAATGCAACAAAAAAGTCGGTTGTCATTGTTGGCAAGCACGCACACCATGCCAACTTTCAACCTTTTTAGAGTTCATTTGTAGTGCTTTTCAATTTCAGGGTCATAATTAGCTCAAAAAAAATCATTAAATGCATGAAAAATACCAAATGAAGTCAGAAAGGGTTGAAAATTGATGATGTGGCTTTGAATGGTGCATTTTGAACACACGAAAAGCCTGGAGTTAAAATAAGTTAATGAAAATGAAATGCCTTTTGTAACCGATGAGTTTTTGTCCGAAACCCCGATACTTAGAAAGTGACTGTCCGTTTTGTACACGAAGTGCATCCAGCTTTTGCCGTAACCCTCTCAACTTTTTATCACATCCTATGTGGGTGAAATGTTGATACCATGCCAACTTTCAACCTTTTCAGAGTTCATTTGTAGTGCTTTTCAATTTCAGGGTTATTTAGCTCAAAAAAACATTAAATGCATGAAAAATACCAAATGAAGTCAGAAAGGGTTGAAAATTGATGATGTGGCTTTGAATGGTGCATTTTGAACACATGAAAAGCCTGGTGTCCAAATAAGTTAAAGAAAATGAAATGCCTTTTGTAACCTATGAGTTTCCGTCCGAAACCCCAATACTTCGAAAGAGACTGTCCGTTTTGTATGCGAAGTGCTTCCAGCTTTTGCCGTAACCCTCTCAACTTTTTAGCACATGCTATGTGGGTGAAATGTTGATACCATGCCAACTTTCAACCTTTTTGAAACTAAAATTATATAAAACATAAAAATTACCAAATTGAATATAATGTTAAAATAAAGTAATATTAAATAACTGCATGAAAAATACCAAATGAAGTCAGAAAGTATTTTTTAAACTAAAATTATATAAAACCTAAAAATTACCAAATTGAATATAATGTTAAAACAAAGTAATATGAAATAGCAGGAAAAATAGCAAAGAAATAACATGTGCAAAAAGTGAAAATAGATGCGCTTACACTGAAATTGAGCCTAAATTCCAAATGGTAGTTAGGCACCTAACTAGTACTTTGAATTTAGGTTGAATTTCAGTATAAGCGCATTTATTATCACTATCACAGGAGCTCAACATAAGAACCGTGGCAAGGCTTATAATCAGGTTCGGGCAACCTTCATTTGGCGAGGTGGGACTAAACTCCCACCATACCGCTGTGCAAGGTCATTGGTCCCAGTTGGTGGCACCAACCGGGACCAATGCCGCCCTTTCGTCACGGTTCGTGCCACCAACCAGGACCAAAGGGGCAGTTTCCCGCCCTTTGGGCTGCGGAAAACAGGGCTTTGATCTCGGTTGGTGGCACCAACCGGGACCAAAGGTCCTTGTTTTCCGCCCTTTGGGCAGCGGAAAACAAGGCTTTGGTCCCGGTTGGTGCCACCAACCGGGACTAAAGGAGTCATTGGTCCCGGTTTGTACCACCAACCGGGACCAATGCTCCTTCTATATGACAAGCACTTAGCAAATTTTGCAGTTTTCATTCCACTTCACGCCCTCGTCGCCGCCCCGAGCCCGCTGTCATCGTTCCCATTCCCGTCGCCGCCCCCCCCCCCCGCCGCCCCGTCGCCTCCCCCGCCGACTCCCCTGCCGCCCCCGTCCCCTCCCCCGACGCCCCCATCGCCTCCCCCGCCGCCCCCGTTGCCTCCTCCGCCGCCCCCCCTGCCATCCCCATCGCCGCCCTGGTCGCCTCCCCCGTCGCCCCGTCGCCGCCCCGCTCCCGTCGCCGCCCCTCCCCCATCACCTCCCCCGCCTCCCCCATCGCCGTCGCCACCCTGCCCCGTCCCCGTCCCGTCGCCGCCCCGCCCCTGTCGCCGCCCCCGCTGTGAGCCGCCGCCGCCCCGACTCGTTGCAATATTTTTAAATATATGTGTATTTTTATGCTTTTTAGTATGTGTATGTTAGATTAGTATGTTTATGTTAGCTAGATTAGTATGTGTATGTTAGATTAGTATGTTTATGCTTTTTTAGTATGTAAATGTTAGCTAGATTAATATGTGTATGTTAGATTAGTATGTTTTTGCTTTTTTGAAAGTAGATTAGTATGTTTATGTTAGATTAGTATGTGTATGTTGATTTTGGGTTTTCTGAAAAATTAGTCGACGATGCCCGTCCCGCATCCTCGTCGTCGAGTAGTCCGCGAGAGCCTGCTTGATAGGCGTCATGTCCGGGACTGGGATCCGCCGAGCTGGCACTGGGAGGTGCTACCTTCCCAGGCTCGGAGGTTGGTGAGGAATGCGGGTATCATCATCGACCCGAACCTTCTGTGGTGGCGGTCACGGGGGCCACTTTCGATGCGGAGGGAGCCGGCACCCGCAGAGGTGGTACGTCACCGTGTCAGGGAGAAGGACGAGCACATCCGTCGCTATATGGCGGCGTTGGATGCCCGGTTTGACAATACTTGGGAGATCCTCCAGGGATCTCACTTGAGTTATGATCCCATGATGGTTCCTTATCTTTTGGTGTCCACCACCCGTGCCCCAGGAACTGTTAGTGACTTAGATTATTCGATAGTATTCGATCTGAATTAGTGATCTTATATGATAATATTCGAGATGTATAAGTTAATATTTGATGACGCATTAACTGGATTATTCGGGATGATGTATTAGTGATATTATATTCGAGGTCATTATAAATATTAATGTATTAGTGATATTTTATCGCTATAATGTGTGTGTGACTTTCGGTCTATCGAGGCTTTCCTTAAATAAATTTCATGTGTGTTCTTGATGGAGGAATCCCGACTGTTGTCATGGGGAGCGCCTCTTCTTTCTTCTCTTCTTTGCGATATATTCATTGGTATATTGCGCAAGAAGAGAAGAGGAGGGGTGTCCATCACCGACGGTCGAACTATTACTGTGAGAGAGTGTCCACCAACATATATACACCACCGTATCAATGGGACAGAGTGCGCACCAGCACACAATGAGATATGGGAGTTATTTAAGGAAAGCCTCGATGGACCGAAAGTCACACTCACGCATTAATTAAGATCCAAAGCATGCCGTAATTCTTGAACTGGATTATTCGGGATGATGTATTAGTGATATTATATTCGAGTTCATTATAAATGTATTTGTGATTTGCAAGTCATTTCGGCAAAACATAGGAAATTTTTTTATGTCATTGCTCGATATATGGAATGGGTTGACTTTAGGTCTGTTTCGGATACTTGTGTGTCTTTCACTCAGGGAGAGTGTCCACCATATATAAATATGAGAGATGAAGAATCCCGACTGTTATCGTGGGGGTCGCTTCTCCTTCATTCCCGTGTGCTAGACATTTTGGTGTAATGCACTCGGGGATGAATGGAGGAGCCACCATCACTGACTGTCGCAATATTAGAAGGAGTGCCCTCCATATACGTGAGATGAGAGTTTAGGAAGGAAAGACTCGACAGACCTAAAGTCAACCTGTTGCATATTGAGTAATAGTGATCTGTGTGTTGATCAGTTTTCTCATAGTTTCCTTCGATCAGTTTTAAATGTTTCAACTATGAACATAGGAAATGTCTGACGACGAAAGTGAATTCGGTATTGTAGCGACCCGACCTGAAAGGTCGAATCTCCGGTGTTTCCATACCATCCCAAGATCATGCTGGTACAGCCACGGTACATCAATGTATATATCAAAGGGAAATTACACAACTTTATAAATCGAAATCTCATATCGAGTCCTTTATTACAATAAGAATTACAATAAAGTGGCTGAAGGCCAACTCATGAGAATAACTAATCTTGCGGAAGCTTCAAAGGTAGTTGAGTCCATCTGACTCCAAGGGCATCTCACCGACCGTAGAGCGTATCCTCACTCCTGGTCGGAAAAATACTCTGCAACATGATACGTTACAGCCATGTAGGTCAGCATATTGCATATGTCGGCAATGTCACAAAAGAGGGGGTGTCAAGTAAATCATCTATTCTATATGCATATCTGGCAGGTGGGGTAGTAAGTTTTGCATAAAGCCATTTTTTTCCTACTACAAGAGGGGGGGCTATTTTTACTACAATGTTGCTTGATTAATGAGATGGTTCCACCAACCAATTCTCATACCCAAGTTGTCATTTATACCCACATCAATATCATTATTTGTGTTGAGAATTCCAGATAGTTTCAGTTCCTTTGGCTCAAGTTGTCCATGCCCATGGACACGGCTAATAGATTAGGTTTGGGTACTCTGCAGAGTTTTGCACATGTTCCCCACAAGATTTGATAGCCTCCGTTGGATTTCTCGCACTTCCGGGTGTTTGAGAAACGGAAGACCAAAACATGGTCTTCTAAAGGGTTTCCCTGAGACTCTGTCGGTGCCCATCCTTTCCTACTGTTCTTCTACATCTCGTAGCACTGCGTGTCCAGGGTCACCAAGATATCCAACCAAGCCAGAGCCCATAATGGCTTGTGGCTGTGCAGGTAAGCCTTGGGTCTTGAAGCATCCATCCATCTCTTTGTGCCTGGATGGACCTTTCCGCGTGAATACTAGCACTTCTCCAGCAACACCTAGGCTAACCACTGGTTTCTCCAGGGCGCCGTTCAACCATCATCCACCCAGAGGTATGTTGAAAACTCGGGTCTTGAAGTCTTGATCATCTTGTAGGTCTTGAAATTATTATCTCACAACTCTCACGAATCACACAACCAACCCCGTCTACTATTAGCATAGCAAAATATAAATCAACGTTTCCCTGGGCCAATGTGTAAAAAGGGTTGAGGGGATCCTACCACATGATACTACCTCAAGTAACCAAGTTTCCAAATTACCTACTTTGCATGCAATTGGGGAGATGGTAGAACTAATGCAATAAAAACTTGGGTAAACATGACCAAAGTGACTTGCCTTGTTGACGATCCTCGTACTCAAGTGACTCTAGATAACAAGCTTCGCACTCCGGATGATCTAACAAATCAAACAAAGCACACAATAAGCATACAACTAATAATACAACTCACACAATCAGCAAGATTAAAATAAAACAATTCAATAGTATCAATCAAGAGAAAGAAATTCAAACCCAATATTTGTCTCAAAATTTTTGTGTGTGTCAAAACAACTAAAAAAATAAGACCAATCAACTATTTTTAATAACAAAACAATAGTTAACAGAAAATAAATAAGAAAATTTATATTTAATAAACATAATTAAATCAACTAAAACTTTAGTGAAAAGACTAAAATTATAAATTTTTATAAAACACCACTTAATGTAGATACTAGAGTTTCCAATAGTATTTGAGTATGAAACAAAATAATAATAATAATTATTATTATAAACAGAACATCACTTAACAGAAATGAATTACTAAAATTCTTTATTAGAATACAGAATTAAATCTCCTAAATGTTTTGCGAAAAGTAAAACTAAATTGCTTTATAAAACTATACCTAATGGAAAGGAATGAAGATTTCCTATAACAATGAGGTATAAAACTAAACAATTATTTTTATTAACAGCGAGTATTTCACTTAATGTTGAAACAACATAACCTAATGAAAACCAAAAACAAAAGTTAAACTAACTCAGATTCGAACCAAACTAAAATCAAATTAACTAAACTCTATTAAGAACTAAACAGATTCTGTTTTTGTTAAAAACACTAACCAAATTTATCCTAAAAATTCTCAAACTTTGTAGGATCATAAGTCTAACTAATACAAACTAGTGGCAAAAAGATTCATACAAAACTATATTTTTAAACTCTAGTTATACAGATTTTAGTAATTCAAGCAAATTTGGTTAGATTCAAATTTAAGAGTTCAAATTTGAAATCTAAGACTATAGGATGAAACTAAATGAAATTTGTGACCTAATGCAAAACGAATCAATTAAAAATAGTAATTGTTTTAAAAGTTACAACTAAAACAAAAACAGAAAACATTCTGTTTTCTAAAACAAAACAGAAAAGAACAAAATTCCTAGCGAACGGACAGGGCTACGTGGCATGCTGTTATTTGCCGAGGTCATGAGCGTGTGGGGTGTCTGCGGCGGACGACCAAAAACTAATGCGTACCGGTTCGTTTTTATAAAATTTCTAATCTGGAGTATAGATCCTAGATCTGACGGTTGCGGGTGGAGGTGGCGGCTTACAGAGGAGGGGGTCGGAGTTCCGGCGACGTCGACGGCGGCCAGAGGTCGGAAATGCTCGAGGATGGTGCTGCGGTGGTCGAGGGCGGCGTCCGAAATGCTCAGGCGATAGCGGCGAAGATACAACGTCGAATGGTGGCGTCAGAGGGGAGTGGGGGTGGGTGTGGCGGCGGCCAGGAGCTCTGGGGGTTTTGGGTGGAGTCAGAACTCCGGCGAGGTGGCGCAGTGGCGTTCCGGCGAGGGTAGAGGGGGTAGCGGGGTGGAACGGAGAGCAGCAAGGGCAGGGCTTTTTATAGGCCAGGTGCGGGGTCGGGAGAGGGAGAGAGGAGGGAGATCCGGAGAGGAGAAATCTCCGGCGATGTGGTCTGGCGCGAGGAAGGAGACGGGCGTGCGGATGACGCTGTCAGACAATGGGTCCCGCGTGTCAGTGAGAGAGAGGGCTAGGTTAGCGCGTCAGTGACCGATCCGGAGGGATCTCGGGGTTTAAAGGCTGTGGGCCGGCCGGTTTTCTAATTAAACGCTTTAAATCTGTTTCCTTTTCTATTTTTCCAGAGCGTTTAAAACTCTTTAATGCATTCAAATCATTTCCAAACATAGGAAATATATATATCAAAATGATCAGGGGAATAAATGCTATTTAATGAACATTTTCCCCCTGTCAAAATGAATACTTTAAAAATTTAGTTTTTTTCTTCAGAAAATGCCTAATTGATTTTAAATTCTTTTGAGATAAACTTTCAAATAACCCCCTGGTTTTATTGTTCAAATAACTCACCAAGATGCCCCTAGTGTGGAGTGTCATATTACTCCTCTCTTTTTATGAATTTTCCAAGGGCTCAGTGCTGCTGGAGAAAGTTGGTGGATTCAGCCTCAGAAAATGGGTGAGGTTGTCGCCTTGAGGTGGTGGGTGGTTGTTGTGGTTGTTGGTCTGGTTCTGGATCAACAGCTGCATCAGGGCATTCTGCTGCTGGACAAGTTGTGTGAGTTCCGGCGGGAATGTGAAGTCGGGCTCACGTCATGGAGGCATCTTGCTATTTTCAGAGGGGTGAGAATTAGAATGGAACAAGGACCTAAAAGGTAATTTCACTACCCATATGTAATGCAACAAACATATCACACCAAACACTCATTCATTTATTCAACTCAAGGTTCAAACATCGAGATACAAATCTCCAAATCAAACTAAGCATCGACCTACGCTTTAACAACGAAAATAAAGATACATGGGGGCATAACTAAAGTTCTTCTCAAATGTACATGGTGAAGTGGCCTCCTCCGGTGATGCTCTCCTCATAGTCATCATCGTTGCTGATCAAGGGAGCCATGTCTCCTTCTAGGTGAAGATTTTCCCCCATTTCCAACTGTTCCTCCAGAGTTGCAATGCGAGTGTTCAGCTTATCAATCCTTCACTTCATGCTCATGCTTGTACTAGGCTTCCCGTAGGTCAGCTTCAATGTCAATCTCGCGGTTCATCAGCCTCTTGATCGTCTTCGTGTCGGCACGTACCCGAAGCTCCAAGGTCCTGATGTGCATCTCCAAAGTCTGGGTATAGGAAATGGTGGAGTCTTTAGTGGGAGTGTTTATGATATTTCCATTGGCATCCCTGCGACAAACCATGCTGAGTGCTGGTGAAATGGGACCACCCGTGTATTCCTCCTGAATACGTCCAAGGGCACGGTGAATTGCCATGTCCCTCCCAAGAATCCAGCTGGGTGCCACAAACTTGAAGTCGATGGGTTCCTTACAATTTCCAAAGGTCTTTCCAGGGATGTTGGTTGATTAATGAGATGCTTCCACCAACCAATTCTCATACCCAAGTTATCATTTATACCCACATCAATATCATTATTTCTGTTGAGAATTCCAGATAGTTTCAGTTCCTTTGGCTCAAGTTGTCCATGACCGTGGACACGGCTAATCGATTAGGTTTGCGTACTCTGCAGAGTTTTGCACACGTTCCCCACAAGATTTGATCGCCTCCGTTGGATTTCTCGCACTTCCGGGTGTTTGAGAAACGGATGAGCAAAACATGGTCTTCTAAAGGGTTTCCCTGCGACTCTGTCGGTGCCCATCCTTTCCTACCGTTCTTCTACATCTCGTAGCACCGCCTGTCTAGGGTCACCACGATATCCAACCAAGCCAGAGCCCATAATGGCTTGTGGCTATGCAGGTAAGCCTTGGGTCTTGAAGCATCCATCCATCTCTTTGTGCCTGGGTGGACCTTTCCGCGTGAATACTGGCACTTCTCCAGCAACACCTAGGCTAACCACTGGTTTCTCCAGGGCGCCGTTCAACCATCATCCACCCAGAGGTCTGTTGAAAACTCAGGTCTTGAAGTCTCTATCATCTTGTAGGTCTTGAAATTATTATCTCACAGCTCTCATGAATCACACAACCAACCCCGTGTACTATTAGCATAGAAAAATATAAATCAATGTTTCCCGGGGACAATGTGTAAAAAGGGTTGAGGGGATCCTACCACATGATACTACATCAAGTAACCAAGTTTCCAAATTACCTACTTTGGATGCAATTGGGGAGATGGTATAACTAATGCAATAAAAACATGGGTAAACATGATCAAAGTGACTTGTCTTGTTGACGATCCTCGTACTCAAGTGACTCTAGATAACAAGCTTCGCACTCCGGATGATCTAACGAATCAAACAAAGCACACAACAAGCATACAACTAATAATACAACTCACACAATCAGCAAGATTAAAATAAAACAATTCAATAGTATCAATCAAGAGAAAGAAATTCAAACCCAATATTTGTCTCACAAATTTTTGTGTGTGTCAGAACTACTAAAAAAATAAGACCAATCAACTATTTTTAATAACAAAACAATAGTTAATAGAAAATAAATAATACAATTTATATTTAGTAAACAGAATTAAATCCACTAAAACTTTAGTGAAAAGAAATGCTACTAAAATTATAAATTTTTATAAAACACCACTTAATGTAGATACTAGAGTTTCCTATAGTATTTGAGTATGAAACAAAATTATTATTATTATTATTATTATAAACAGAACATCACTTAACAGAAAATAATTACCAAAATTCTTTATTAGAAGATAGAATTAAATCTCCTAAATGTTTTGTGAAATGTAAAACTAATTGCTTTATAAAACTATGCCTAATGGAAAGGAATGAAGATTTCCTATAACTATGAGGTATAAAACTAAACAATTATTTTTATTAACAGCAAGTTATTTCACCTAATGTTGAAACAACAGAACCTAATGAAAACTAAGAACAAAAGTTAAACTAACTTAGATTCAAACTAAACTAAAATCAAATTAACTAAACTCTATTAAGAACTAAACAGATTCTGTTTTTGTTAAAAACACTAACCAAATTTATCCTAAAAGTTCTCAAACTTTGTAGGATGATAGGTCTAACTAATACAAACCAGTGGCAAAAAAATTCATACAAAAATATATTTTTAAACTCTAGTTATACAGATTTTAGTAATTCAAGCAAATTTGGTTAGATTCAAATTTTAGGGTCAAATTTGAAATATAAGACTACAGGATGAAACTACATGAAATTTGTGACCTAATGAAAAAATAATCAATTAAAAACACTAATTAGTTTAAAAGTTACAACTAAAAAAATAGAAAACATTCTATTTTCTAAAACAAAACAGAAAAGAACAAAATTCCTAGCGAACGGACAGGGCTACGTGGCGTGCTATGATTTGCCGAGGTTGTGAGCATGCGGGGTGTTTGCGGCAGATGACCAAAAACTAACGCGTGCCGGTTTGTTTTTATAAAATTTCTTATCTGGAGCGTAGATCCTAGATCTGACGGTTGCGGGTGGAGGTGGCGGCTTACAGAGGAGGGGGTCGGAGTTTCGGCGATGTCGACGGTGGCCGGAGGTCGGAGATGCTCGGGGGTGGTTCTGCGGTGGTCGAGGGCGGCGTCCGAAATGCTCAGGCGATGGCAGCAAAGATACGGTGTCGAATGGTGGCGTCAGAGGGGAGTGGGGGTGAGTGTGGCGACGGCCAGGAGCTCTGGGGGTTTCGGGTGGAGTCAGAACTCCGGCGAGGTTGCGCGGTGGCGTTCCGGCAAGGGTAGAGGGGTTAGCAGGGTGGAACGGAGAGCGGCTAGGGCAGGGCTTTTTATAGGCCAGGTGCGGGGTCGGGAGAGGGAGAGAGGAGGGAGATCTGGAGAGGAGAGATCTCTGGCGACGTGGTCTGGCGCGAGGAAGAAGACGGGCGTGCGGATGACGCTGTCGGACAATGGGTCCCGCGTGTCAGTGAGAGAGAGGGCGAGGTTAGCGCGTCGGTGACCGATCAGTAGGGATCTCGGGGTTTAAAGGCTGTGGGCCGGCCGGTTTTCTAATTAAACGCTTTAAATCTGTTTCCTTTTCTATTTTTCCAGAGCGTTTAAAACTCTTTAATGCATTCAAATCATTTCCAAACATAGGGAATATATATATATCAAAATGATCAGGGGAATAAATGCTATTTAATGAACATTTTTCCTCTATCAAAATGAATAGTTTAAAATTTTATTTTTTCCAGAAAATGCCTAATTGATTTTAAATTCTTTTGAGATAAACTTTCAAATAACCCCCTGGTTTTATTGTTCAAATAACTCACCAAGATGCCCCTGGTGTGGAGTGTCATATTACTCCTCTCTTTTTATGAATATTGCAAGGGTTTTCAAATAGGAGGAAACAAGTATAAGAAGAAATTGAAATAGCCTTTCAGAATTCCAAAAGAAAAACTTCAACAATTCACTTCATTCAAACAATGTGATGATGATGCATAGCTATATATCATAACATTCCAAAAATGAAATTTTGGGATGTTACAGGTATGTGTGAATACTGCGAAGACTAGCGCGGCCTCTGTGACAAAACTTTCCTAGTTGATGGTAGGCGCTTCAGCATCATGCTGGATGAGAACTTCGAAGTGGATACAGTAAGTCACAATGACAAGTCTTTTTTCATGATTAAGCATGACTTCTGTCTCTTTTGCTTCAACTTATAATTAATTTTAATTTTTTACTGTTCTACTAGTGTATCCCTTGCCATGCAAGAATTGTTGTCTTGGATAAGATTGGTTTCAATACTAAAAAAGAAATGGAGGTAAAGATAGTTCACTTGAGGACCGAGCATGGTTTCACTTTTGCAGTAAAATTGTACCATGCAGACACCTATTGCTATTTTGAATGCCAAAATTGGCAAGCACTATGCAAGGCTTATGCATTTGAGCCTAATATGCTTATCACCTTTCATATTTGTCCGAAAGATGAAATAGAAGGTAATATCGACATCTGGGTCGATGTGCAGACGCCTCCAATTCTACCATTATGTGAGTTTCTCAACCATATTTATTAGTTAATCTATATTGTTTATTTAAAAATAGTTGACAACTTATTTGCATTGAGAGCTTATTTTCATTCTTCAAAAAATGTACAGAAGATGGTAGATAGAACCTACTACTACAATGATGAAGTAGAAATAACTTATAAGGAAAAATATTATCGTATGCATTTCTTAGTCATCTTGAGAATTACAATAGCTATTATCAAACTCCTACACATTATGGTCAATACGTCCCACTAGTGCACGTGGTGAACTACGGTAACATCCATGGAGATTGCATGGTAAGATTTTAATTCTACTATTACGACATCCATGCATCTTTTGCATAAATTCTTCTAAAACTAAACTATGTTGCTAACTACAAAGTTATTACTATGTTTTTCAACAGAAAATCCCGGAGGATTGTGTGCCTCATCTGATGTTTCCAAGAGATCGCATTGTTGTTACGAGCTTAGGGCCACCACGGCAAGGTCAGCCTACGCATCACTCCTGTCCATACCGGATTTCTAAAACTGATGGAGTCATGACAATCAAAGATTGGAAAAAATGTATGCTTAGTCTTAGAGAGCTTCTTGGAAGCAACATTGTGCGTAGGCTAAGATTGGGAGACAGGATGATCTCTGTTCTCCATAATGGAGAGTCAGGGCCTATCTCGTTTTATGATATTGTACCTAAGAGAGGCTAGAGTAGGTCCTACGAGATAGGAGTACGTAGGTCCTAGGTACAATGTGTTATTATGTGCTACAATGTGTTAGAGTTGATGATGATAATGAGGAGGAGGAATTGTGATTATGACTAGTGACCAACTTGTGATATGATGTCTCATTGAAGAAAGTGATGATTAAATTGTGTCATATGTTCTATCTATAAGTATAGTACGCAGTGTCATGACCAAGCACGGAGATAAGAAAAAACACTTCTCTCTATTAGCTATCTAACAATATATATGAAAACCCTAAATTAACCCTCAAAAACCCTCAAAACCCCCCCTCTTTCAAAAAAATAGCCCCTCAGCTGCTATCGCGTGGACGCTCTTTGGTCTCAGTTGGTGTTACCAACCGGGACCAAAGGCCCTCCTGCCTGGGCTCGGCAGAGCGGCCACGTGGAGCCCCTTCTGTCCCGGTTCATAAGGGAACCAGGACTAAAGGTTTTGGGCTTTAGTCCTGACCCTTTAGTCCCCGTTCCGAAACCGGGACAAATGGGCCTTAGGAACCGGGACAAATGGGCCCTTTTCTACTAGTGTGACACTCCTAAAAGGATCAAGAGACAGAGGACTACAAAGCCCTTTGGTGATGATTTTCTTGTGTATCTCATAGACGACACTCCCAGTTCTATTTCAAAGGCCTATGCATCTGAAGACGCTAACTACTGGAAGGCAGCGGTCTGTAGTGAGATGGATTCCATCTTGGCAAATGACACTTGGGAGATGACAGATCGACCTTATGGGTGCAAACCTATAGGGTGCAAATGGGTATTCAAGAAAAATCTTAGGCCTGATGGTAATTGAGAAGTATAAGGCACGGCTCGTGGAAAAGGGTTATACCCAAAAGGAAGGCGAAGGCTTCTCTGATACTTATTCACCTGTGGCTCGACTAACCACTATTCGAGTTTTACTTTCACTATCTGCCTCACATGCTCTTCTCGTTCATCAAATGGATGTTAAGACAAATTTCTTGAATGGAGAGTTGGATGAGGAAATTTACATGGAACAACCTGATGGGTTTATAGTGGACGGTCAGGAAGAAAAAGTGTGTAGATTGTTGAAGTCTTTGTATGGAGTCAAACAAGCACCTAAGCAGTGGCATGAGAAGTTTGAAAGAACTTTAACAACTGTAGGCTTTGTTGTAAATGAAGCTGAAAAATGTGTGTACTATCGCCATGGTGGGGGTGAAAGGAGTTATCATTTGACTATATGTTGATGACATACTGATTTTCGGAACAAATCTGAACGTCATTGAGGAGGTCAGGAATTTCCTATCTCATTGTTTCGAGATGAAGGATTTAGGAGTAGCTAATGTTATTTTAAATAACAAGCTGCTGCGAGATGATGATGGTGGGATTACATTGCTTCAATCTCACTATGTGGAAAAGATCTTGAGTTGCTTTGGTTATAGTGACTGCAAGCCCTCTCCGACACCTTATGATGCTAGCGTGTTACTTCGAAAGAACGAAGAATTGCTAGAGATCAGTTGAAATACTCTCAAATTATCGAATTCACTACACTGGGTACCCAAAGGTGATTGAAGGGTATAGTGACTCTGACTGGATCTCTGATGTTGATGAGATAAAGGCCACGAGCGGATATGTATTCACTCATGGTGGTGGCGCTGTTTCTTGGAAGTCTTGCAAGCATAACATCTTAATGAGGTCAACAATGGAAGCAGAACTCACAACACTAGATACAGCTACGGTCGAAGAAGATTGGCTTCGTCGGTTCTTGAATGACTTACCGGTTGTGGAGAAACTTGTACCGGGTATTCTTATGAACTGCGACAATCAAACTATGATTGCCAAAGTGAGTAGTTCAAAGGATAACATGAAGTCATCAAGACATGTCCAGAGAAGGTTAAAATCTGTCAGGAAAATGAGAAACTCCAGAGTTATTGCATTGTATTATATCCAAACGTCTAAAAATCTGGCAAATCCTTTTACGAAGGGTCTATCACATAATGTGATAGATAATGCATCAAAGGAGATGGGTACGAGACCCACAACATGAGTTTTTCACAGTGGTAACATATTCTATGTGATCGGAGATCCCGTGAATTAGATGTGGAAGACAAGCTGTTGGTCAACTGAGAGGAAAGTATCCGTACTACTAATAATACCACTCCATGAAGATACAATACTTTCCTAATATGCATGGCAGGTTGATATAAATCTTAATGTGTTCTAAGTGGCTTATTTAAGCAGACATGTTGTCCTGCAGAAAATATTTTGAAGAATACACCTATATGAGTCTGATTATTAACGTCGCAATCTATGAGAGTAGGGTGCTCTCTAGTAAACTCATGAAAGGTCTGGGAGTATGACACATAAGCTCCACCCGCAGGGAAGTCCCACGGCAGCCTAGTATCGGTCAAGGCTTTGTGTGAAGCTAGATTCGCAGAAAACTTGCAGTTCAAGGCATAATCCACTGTTCAAGTTGCTTACTAGTGTAGCATAGAGTTCTAGGTGGAAGTTCAACTTAACAGTCTCCACTGCAGTACCGGTATATAAACAGTGTTTTGGAACCAAAGGCAATTTTTTGTGTGTCTCTTGGATCTGGTGGGGGATTGATGGAATTTGCTCTAAAAATGGGATAGCTTTTAAAAAATTCCTAATAAATCCTAGAGGCCCACTAAGCCCATTCGTGCAAGGCAAGAGATGGGACAAAAGTGTAGTCCCACATTGCTAGTTGAGTAGGAGTTGGACCTCCTTATAAGGGAGGATGTTTCTCCACATGTATGAGCATGAGAACAAGAGGGACATACCCGCGCGCTCCTCTTTCGCCGCCCGCCTCGCCATGACACGTCGTGCCATGGGTATGAGCCGAGCCGATGTCTAAATTTTTGTCACGCACGACTGGTATACGAAAGTATGATGCTGCACCATTTGGACTCCTGTCACTGCAAGTTTGCCTCCTTCTCCTATGCCTATAAAAGGGAGCACTCGGCATGACTACTGGCTTCTTCATCACGAACGCCACGGATACCGACGATCACTTCCCAAACGACGACTTCTTCCCCGACGTCAACGACCTCTTCGACGACATGGCCGGTGAGGATGTCAATGCCAACCCAGCTGCTACCACCGCTCAGTACGTATTCATGTTTTTCATGTTCGAGATTTTGCTACAATTACTTGGTCTAGTTTCTATTCTACCTATGTTTCAATATAGTTCACATGTTCATATAATATTCACCTACTATACTTTAGTTTCCCTGATAAGTTTCGTTCCTCTTATTATGGCATATTCTCCTCTAAGTCGCATGACTAATGTTGCCTATTTTACTATAATCTTGTTATATCAGTTGCTTATTTCCTTTAAATCTTTAGGTAAATTGCTCATATTTCCAACGGTTTCTCATCAAAGTAATACTCTTTTACGGTTCCTTGTTGCATGCGCCAGATGATTCATGAGCATGCTTCGTGTGCTTAGTTGTGATGTTTTTTTGAGGGGGGTACTTTCTGTGATGTTGGTAACCTGTTGGGTGGCAGTACTACTCAGTCTGTTGTCTGGTGGTATGTTACCTATGACAAAATATGACTCTATATGCAATATGGAAGTGATGGTGCATGTCTTAAAAGGAAACGGTGGAAGTTGCATGGCAATATATCTCGGAATGGCTATGGAAATGCCATAATAGGTAGGTATAGTGACCATTTTGAGGAAAGATATATGGTGGCTGTTTTGAGGAAGGTACATGGTGGCTATTTGGAGGAACATGTTTGTTGCACCGACGAAAGTTGCGCGGTACTAGAGAGGCTAGCAAAATTGGAAGGGTCGGAGTGCGTATAATCCATGGACTCAACATTAGTCATAAAGAATTCACATAGTTATTGCAATAGTCTATTAGTTATTGAAGCAAATCCTTAAACGCATGCTCCTAGGGGGGAGGTTGGTAGAAGTTAACCATCGCGTGCCCCTGACCCTCACACAAAGGTCGACAATCTATAAACAAGTCATGCTCTGACTTCCTTACATAATGGTTCAGCATACGTGCATGCTACGGGAATCACAAACCTTTAAACAAGTATTTTTACCAAATCACAATTTAGTTCCTAATATGTCTCTTAACATTACCATCTTTATATCTCAAAACTTTATGCAAGGAATCAAACTTCTCATAAATACTCAATGCACTTAATACAGAAGTTTTTATTATATCCCTTTTGGATGCCTATCATATGAGGACTAAATTCATAACCTAGACCGATTACCATGATGTTTTAGAAACTCTCAAAATAATACAAGTGAGGTACGAGAGTTCAAGTATTTCTATAAAACGCAAACACCATCGTGCTCTAAAAGATATAAGTGAAGCACATAGAGCAATATTGCCCAACTCAAATGATATAAGTGAAGCACCTAGAGTATTCTAACAAATTCACGATTCAGCGTGTGTCTCTCAAAATATGTGTGCATCAAGTATTATTGTGGAAAACTAACTAGCAAATACTCATATCATACAAGATGCTCCAAGCAAAACACATATCATGTGGTGAATAAAAATATAGCCTCAAGTAAATTTACCGATGGGTTGCAGACGAAAGAGGGGATGCCTTCCGGGGCATCCTCAAGATTAGGATCTTTGGCATCATTGAATATGACTTGGGGTGCCTTGTGCCCAAAGCTTTGGATCTTTCCACTCCTTATTCAATAGTCCATCCAATCTTTACCCAAAACTTGGAAATTTCACAACACAAAACTTAACAGAAAACTCATGAGATCCGTTAGTATAAGAAAGTAAATCACCACTTTAGGTACTGTTGCGAACTCATTCTTTATTTATATTTGTGTTATACCTAGTGTAATCTAACTTCTCCATGGCTCATACCACATGATACAACCCATAGGTTCATCAAAATAGGCAAACAACTCAAAGAAAACAGAATATGTCAAAAACAGAACAGTCTGTAGCAATCTGAAAACTTCGTATACTTGTATAACTTAAAAACTTATTAACTATTAGGAAAACCTGGAAAATTTATGTATAAATATTTTGTAGAAAATACATATCAATTCTAAGCTCTGAAAAAATTATAAAATTCCTGGACTGAGCACAAAAGTTTCTTTTTTTTAGCAAGATCAAATCAACAACTACCATAGATCACCCCAAAGATTTACTTGGCTCAAATACTAATACAAACACAAAAACAAAATTACTACATAATTTATAATGTGTTAAACACTCAAAAACAGAAGCAAAAATATAACACAAAAATAAAATTGGGTTGCCTCCCAACAAGCGCTATTGTTTTACGCCCCTAGCTAGGCATAATGATTTTGATGATGCTCACACAAAAAGTAGTCATTGAAATATGCAAGAAAGCATCATGAATCTTATGAAAATGAAATTTATTTATAACCCACTTCCTATGCATAAGGATTTGTGAGCAAACGATTTATGGGAGCAAGTATCAACTAGCATAGGAAGGCAAAACAAGCATAACTTCAAAACTTTGAACACATACAGAGGAAACTTGATATTATTGCAATTCCTACAAGCATATGTTCCTCCTTCATAATAATTTTCTGTATCATCATGAAGGAATCTCACAATATAACTATCACATAAAGGATTCTTATCATGATCAATTATAACATACGTGTCGTCACCAAAACCTGGGGAACAAAAAATATCATCTTCATCAAGCATAGCATCCCCAAGCTTGTGGTTTCGCATATCATTAGCATCATGGATATTCAGAGAATTCATACTAACAACATGGCATTCATTCTTTTCATTCAAGGAACTATCATGAATCACCTTATAAATTTATTCTTTTAACACTTCATCAAACTTTTCAGATTCATGATTTTCAAACAAAAATTCATAGAGATAATCAAGTCCACTCAACTCACTAGCAATTGGTTCATCATAATTCGGTCTTTTGAAAATATTAGCTAGTGGATGAGGATCCATATCAATATATTTTTAGCAAGCAAAGATGCAACCAAATAGAAGGCACATGGCAACACAAGCAAACATAGCAAACAAGAGAACTAACAAGAAAAAGACAAACGAAAAAGAGAGGGCGAATAAAACGGCAAATTGGTGAAGTGGGGGAGAGGAAAACGAGAGGCAAAAGACAAATAATGTAAATGCAAGAGATGAATTTGTGATGGGTACTTGGTAGGCTTGATGTGTATCCTCCCCGGCAACGGCACCAGAAATCCTTCTTGCTACCTCTTGAGCTTGCGTTGGTTTTCCCTTGAAAAGGAAAGGGTGATGCAGCAAAGTAGATAAGTATTTCCCTCAGTTGTTGAGAACCAAGGTATCAATCCAGTAGGAGGAACAAGCAAGTCACCAATGGTTGCACCTACACAAACAATCAAACTGTTGCACCCAACAATATAAAGGGGTTGTCAATACCTTCACGATTATTTGCAAGGATTAGGTCTGAAAGATATAGATGTAAACGAGAACGGAAAGTAAAAGGTAACTAAATTGCAGCAAAGTATAGATATGAAAGTATATGATGGAAAATAGACCCAGGGGCCATAGGTTTCACTAGAGGCTTCTCTCTTGAGGGCAAATATCATGGTGGGTAAACAAATTATTGTGAAGCAATTGATAGAAAAACGAATAGTCATGTAGTTATCCAAGGAAATGATCATGCATATAGGCATCACGTCCGTGACAAGTAGACCGAAACGATTCTGCATCTACTACTATTACTCCACACATCGACCGGCTCCTCCCTGCATCTAGAGTATTAAGTTCATGAAGAACAGAGTAACGCATTAAGAAAGATGAGATGATGTAGAGGGATATACTCAAGCAATATGATGAAAACCTCATCTTGTTACCCTTGATAGCAACAATACAATACATGCCTCGCTACCCCTACTATGTCACTAGTGAGGACACCGCAAGATTTAACCCAAAACCAAGCACTTCTCCCATTGCAAGAATTACCAATCCAGTTGGCCAAACCAAACCAATAACTCGAAGAGACTTGCAAGGATATGAAATCATGCAAATAAGAATTCAGAGGGGATTCAAATAAGATTCATGGATAATCTGAACATAAACTCACAATTCATCAGATCTTGACAAACACACCACAAAGGAGGATTACATCGGATAGATCTCCATGAAAATCAGAAAGAACATGGTATTAAAGATCAAAGAGAGAGAAGAAGTCATCTAGCTACTAGCTGTGGACCCGTAGGTCTGTGGTGGACTACTCACGCATCATCAGAGGGGCAATGGAGTTGATGTAGATGCTCTCCGTGATCAAAACCCCCTCCGACAGATTACTGGAAAAGGCTCCAAGATTGGATCTCTCGGGAACGGAGGCTTCTGGCGGCGAAAAAGTATTTGCGTGGCTCTTTCTGATGTTTGGGGGAATATTTGGGTATTTAAAGGCCAGAGAATAGGGTTAGGAGACCTGCCAAGGAGCAACAAGCCTGCTAGGCGTGGCCAGGGGGGCCGGTGCCTAGCAGGCTTGTGGCGCCCTGGCACCTCCCCTGACGTGCACTCCAAGCTTGACCGACTTGTTTCCTTCCAGAAAAATTCCTTCGAAGGTTTTATTCCATTTGGACTCCGTTTAATATCCCATATCTACAAAACTAAAAAACAAGGAAAAAACAAAAACTGGCACTTAGCTCTAGATTAATAGGTTAGTCCCAAAAATAATATAAAATAGCATATTACTGCATATAAAATATCCAAAACAGATAATATAATAGCATGACGTCATAAAAAATTATAGATATGTTGGAGACGTATCAGCCCCCCTCCTTATTCTTCTTCCTTCACCCCCCTAGATGGGAGGAGGGTTTTCCCTATGGTCCTTGGCCTCCATGATGTCGGAGGGGCGGGAGCCCCTCCGAGATTGGATCTCTCTTTGTTTCCTTTTGTTTCTACGTTCCCACATTCTGGTCTTTCACTGTTTCTTAAATATCCAAAGATTCGAAACTCCAATCGGGCAGAAATTATGAGTGGATTTTTATCCAGATATTAGCTTTCTTGCGCCGGAAGAAGGGCACCAACCGCCTTAAGGGGTGACCACAAGGGCCCAGGGCGCGGCCAGGGGGGTAGGTCGTGCCCCCTGGCTTGTGGTCACCTCGGGCATCGTCTCACATTGATTGTTTTCCCAAAAATCAAATATATTCCAAAAAAATCTCTGTAAGTTTTTATCACATTTGGACTTCGTTTGGTATGGATATTCTATGAAAGGAAAAACATGCAACAAATAGGAACTAACACTGGGCGCTGGATCAATATGTTGTAGAATATTGGCACGAAACAATAAAAAATTATAGATACGACGGAGACGTATCAGCATCCCCAAGCTTAATTCCTGCTCGTCCTCGAGTAGGTAAATGATAAAAAAGATATTTTTTGATGTGGAATGCTACCTAGCATAATCTTGTTCATATAATCTAATCATGGCATGAATATTAAGACATGAGTGATTCAAAGCAATATTCTATCATTTGACATTAAGACAATAATACGTCAAGCATACCAATAAAGCAATCATGTCTTCTCAAAATATCATGGCTAAAATAAAGTTATCCCTACAAAATCATATAGTCTGGCTATGCTCCATCTTCATGACACAAAGTATTTATATAATGCACAACCTCGATGACAAGTCAAGCAATTGTTTCACACCTTTTATGTTCTCAAACCTCTTCAACTTTCATGCAATACATGAGGATGAGCCATAGATATAGCACTATAGGTGGAATAGAGTATGGTGGAGGTTGTAAGGAAAAGGATAAGATAGTCTCACATGAACTAGGTGTATCAATGGGCTATGGAGATGCCCATAAATAGATATCAATGTGATTTAGTAGGGATCGCCATGCAACGGATGCACTAGAGCTATAAGTGTGTGAAAGCTCAAAAAAACTAAGTGGGTGTGCATCCAACTCGCTTTGCTCAAGAAGATCTAGGGCAATTTGAGGAATACCATCATTGGAATATACAAGTCAAGTTATATAATAAAAAAATTCCCACTAGTATATGAAAGTGAAAAAATAGGAGACTCTCTATCATGAAGATCACGGTGCTACTTTGAATCACAAGTGTGGAAAAAGGATAGTAGCATTGTCCCTTCTCTCTTTTCTCTCTCTATTTTTGGTGGGCATATTTGGCCTCTTTTTTTATTTGGGCTTCATTGTCCTCTTTTATTATTTTTAAAGTCCGGAGTCTCATCCCAACTTGTGAGGGAATCATAGCTTACATCATCATTTCCTCACATGGGACAATGCTCTAATAATGATGATCATCACACTTTTTTTAACTTACAACTCAAGAATAATACCTAGAAACAAATATGACTCTATATGAATCCCTCCCGCGGTGTACAATTATGTGCGATGATATAACATAGCAAATGACATCAGAAAAGGGACAAGTCATGAAAACATCATGCTAACTATCTTACGATCATGCAAAGCAATATGACAATGATGGTGCGTGTCATAATAAACGGAACGGTGGAAGTTGCAATGCAATATATCTCGGAATGGCTATGGAAATGCGATGATAGGTAGGTATGGTGGCTTTTTTGAGGAAGGGTATATGGTGGGTTTAATGCACCAAAAAAAGTTGCGCGGTACTACAGAGGCTAGCAAAGGTGGAAGGGTGAGAGTGCGTATAACCCATGGACTCACATTAGTCATAAAGAACTCACATACTTATTGCAAAAGTCTATTAGTTATCTAAGAAAAGTATTAGATGCATTATCCTAGGGGAGAGGTTTGTAGCAGTTAACCATCGCGTGCTCCCAACCCTCACACAAAGTATGACAATCAATAAACAAATCATGCTCCGACCTCGTTACATAACGGTTCACCATACGTGCATGCTATGGGAATCACAAACCTTTAACACAAATATTTCTACCAATCCACAATTAGTCACTAGCATGACTCTAATATCACCATCTTTATATCGCAAAACTATTGCAAGGAATCAAACATATCATATTTAGTGATCTACAAGTTTTATGTAGGATTTTATGACTAACCATGTGAATGACTAACTCCTGTTAACTCTCTAAATAGATATAAGTGAAGCATTAGACTTTAATTCTTTCAAAAAAAGATATGCCCATGCTCTAAGAAATATAAGTGAAGCAAAAGAGCATTTTACAAATGGTTGTTTTCTATGTGTGAGAAACAGGCAATCCAAACTTCAAATGATATAAGTGAAGCACATGAAGCATTCTATAAAGCCATACTCAAAAGATATAAGTGAGGTGCAAAGAGACTTCTGTACATCAACAAAGGACTTTCTCATACCAGCATGGTGCATTATTAGAAGAAAAATAAAAAGGCACATGACGCTCCAAGATTTACGCATATCATGTGACGAATAAAAATATAGCTCCAAGGAAAATTACCGATGGTTGTTAGAAGAAGAGGGGATGCCTTCCAAGGCATCCCCAAGCTTAGTTTCTTGGGAGTCCTTGAATATTACCTTGGGCTGCCTCGGGCACCCCCAATCTTAGTCTCTTTCAACTCCTTATTCCTTCATCCATCGTGATCTCGCCCAAAACTTGAAAACTGCAATCACACAAAACTTAACAAAACCCTCGTGAGATACGTTAGTATAATAAAACAAATCACCACTTTAAGTACTGTTGCAAATCAATTCATATTTTGTTTTTGCATTGTATCTACTGTAATATAACTTTTCCATGGCTTATACCACCGATACAATCGATAGTTTCATCAAAACGAGCAAAACAATGCATCAAAAACAGAATTTGTCAAAAGCAAGACAGTCTGTAGTAATCTGAACATTCAGCATACTTCTGTAAATCTAAAAGTTCTGAACAATTAAGAAGTGATCAATAATTTGTATAAAAGTATTGTGTAAAATTTTTAGAATTTTTCCACGCTCCAGAAAATTATAGAAATTCAAACAATGCAGCAAAAGTTTCTGTTTTTACACAACACATATCAAACAAGCAATTTAAACATCCTAAAGGTAATTCTTGGCACATTATTTTTATAATACACTGGATTTGTACAAGGGGATAATTATTTTTGTTGAAAATCTTCTGTAATCAAGATTCACAAAGTTTCCATGGGAATGAACAAAGTTCAAGGCTAGCCCCCACTTCAACGTTGCTCGTCTTTCTCACTTTCACTTTTCTTTTTGAAACAGTTTTAGGTTCCCCTCTTTATTTATTTTTGTTTTTGAACTATATAAAGGCGCACAACAGAATAAATGACTCTCTAAAACTTCCGGGTTGTCTCCTTGGCAGCACATTCTTTAAAGCCATTAAGCTAGGCATAAAGTGCTCAATTAATGGATCCACCGGGATCCCGATGTATATCAGATGTATATCAAAGATAATTTTAATTAAAAATGATTTTTAATTTAGTAGTGAGCACAATGTAACATATATCATGCAATAGCGAAGTCTAACTCTCTTCCTATGCATCGGCATGTCATAAAAGAACAATTCATGCACACCAAGTAAAGGCCAATGCATAGCATACATAGTTTCTTGCAATTTTATTGTATCGGAAACATAGAGAGGTGAAGATGTAGTTCCTCTCTCTAATAATTGCAAGTAGGAGCAGCAAGCACATGCATATTATATTCATTAAAATCATCACGTGCAATAGGAAAATGCAACCCATCAATATAATCCTTAATAAGTGCAAACTTCTTAGATATAGTGTAGTTGGGAGAATTCAAAAAGATAATAGGACTATCATGTGTGGGTGCAATAGAAACAATTTCATGTTTAACATAAGGAACTATAGCAAGTTCATCTCCATAAGCATCATTCATATTGGCATCGTGGCCACAAGCATAGCAACCATCAAGTTCATCAAAAAGGGATATTTCAAACGAATCCAAGGGATCATAGCAATTATCATAGCATTCATCCTTCGGTAAGAATGAAGGGAAATTAAACAATGTATGAGTTAAAGAGTTACTCTCATTAGAAGGTGGGCACGGGTAGCTAATCCGCTCTTCCTCCTTTTCTTCTTCGCTCTCCTCCTCATCTTTTTCATCTATTGAGCTCACAATTTCAGAAAATTCCTCTTCCATAGGTTCCTGCAAAATTTTCTTCCAAGGCAGCGTTCATTCTTTCAATAAATTCTTTAATATAAGCATTAGAAGCATAGTTTTCATAGCAATATTTAAGTATGACAAAATTTTCACATTTGTAAAGAATAGCATCATACTTTTCAATGAAAGAACAAATTTCATAGGCACCCTTAAAATATACAAATTCTTCAATTTGTTCAACATCATTATAGCAATAGGCCTCCTTGACATAAGAGGTTAATATTTCATTATCATTAAACACACATTGCTAGGGCAGGTGTTTTTAGCTTCTTTAGAGGAACAAGTAAAGTCATAAATTTCACATAAATTCCAAGCATAGCAACACAAAGTATTAATTTGATGCCACAAGAGTTTCCCTTTTTGAGATATGATGTGTCACACATAATGAGCATACTCATTTAATGATTTTCCATCAACTAAGCTAGTTGGGTTTTCAGCACGAGCACAAGTGGATCAAAGATGACCCAAATAATATTCTTCGGTGGTACGGAACACAAGTGGTTCCTCAACTTTTGGAGCAGCAAGTACATCTTTGTTTTGGTATTTTGCGTTTCCTACCCATATCTAAAGACAGAAAACAAGTTAACAACAGAAAAATAAAAAATACTTAGTGATAAAGCAAACAAACACACACGAGAATATTCATTCCACGCTATTGCGCCCTGGCAACTGCGCCAGAAAAAGGTCTTGATAACCCACAAGTATAGGGGTCAATTGTAGCCTTTCTTGATAAGTAAGAGTGTTGAACCCAACGAGGAGCTAACAGTAGAACAAATATTCCCTCAAGTTCTATCGACCACCGATACAACTCTATGCAGACCTAACATTCTCTTTACCTAGAACAAGTATCAAACTAGAAGTACTTTCTAGGTGTGATAGGATAGATTTACAAGATAATAAAGAGCACGTAAATAAAAACTAGGGCCTGCTTAGATAAAAAACAACTAAGTTAGTCTTAGTAGAGAGCTTTTTGTCACAAGAAAGTTATTTGTCCCTAGGCAATCGATAACTAGACCGATAATCACTATTGAAATTTTATATGAGGGAGAGGCATAAGCTAACATACTTTCTCTACTTGGATCATATGCACTTATGATTGGAAGTCTAGCAAGCATCCAAAACTACTAAAGATCATTAAGGTAAAACCCAAGCATAGAGTTATAAGGTATCAAGTCCTCTTTACTCCCATATGCAACAATCCACCTGCTCGGGTTTATGCTTCTGTCACTCAAGCAACCCACCATAGGCAAATAATGAACACATTGCAACACCCTACAGCGAGGATCCCTCATGCTTGCGCGACACAGAGAGCACCATAGGACAGCACCAATAATAAAACATGCAACTCAAACCAATCATGATCATCAATCAACCCATAGGACAAAACGGATCTACTCAAACATCATTGGATAGCCATAAATCATTGGGAAATAATATATAGCTTTGAGCACCATGTTTAAGTAGAGATTACAGCGGTGACAAGAGGTGTTGAACCGCTGCATAGAGGGGGGAGAGTTGGTGATGACGGTGGCAAAGTTATTGGTGTAGATCCTCATCACGGTAATGGCCCCGGCGGTGTTCCGGTGCCACCAGGAGAGAGGGGGAGAGAGATCCCCTTCTTCTTCTTATTCCTTGACCCCCCTAGATGGGAAGAGGGTTTACCCTCTGGTCATTGGCCTCCATGGCGGCGGAGGGGCAGGATCCCCTCCGAGATTGGATCTCTCTCTGTTTCCTTCTGTTTCTGCATTCCCAGATTCTGACCTTTCACCGTTTCTTAAATATCCGGAGATCCGTAACTCCGATCAGGCTGAAATTTTGTTAGGATTTTTATCCGGATATTAGCTTTCTTGCGGCAAAAGAAGGGAAGCAACGGCCTTAAGGGGTGACCACAAGGGACCAGCGTGCGACCAGGGGGGTAGGTTGTGCCCCTTGGCTTGTGGTCACCTCGAGCATCGTCTCGCGTTGATTCTTTTTCCGAAAAATCAAATATATTCCAAAAAAAACTCTCAATAAGTTTTTATCGTGTTTGGACTTTGTTTGGTATGGATATTCTGCGAAACAAAAAACATGCAACTAACAGGAACTTTCAGTGGGCAGTAGATCAATAAGTTAGTCCCAAAAATAATATAAAAGGTTGCCAAAAGTATATGAAAGTTGTAGAATATTGGCATGAAACAATCAAAAATTATAGATACGATGGAGATGTATTAATGTCAGGGGAGAGAGTGGGAGAGATTGGGGGAAAATCCTCTAAGTGCTACTTATATACCCCACCCTTTAGTCCCGGTTGGTGGCTCCAACCGGGACTAAAGGACCCCCTTTAGTCCCGACCCGAGCCACTAACCGGGACTAAAGGTGAATTTCACCAGCCCAAAGGCCACGAAACCCAGGCCTTTCGTCCCGGTTCGTGGCTCCGACCAAGACTAAAGGGCGGCCTTTAGTCCTGGTTGGAGCCACCAACTAGGACTAAAGGGTTGGTCCTGGCACAGTCAAGGGGTGGTGGGACTTTAGTCCCACCTCGCCAAGCGAGAGGCGCTCGTATCGGTTTATAATCCCACCTGCGGCTACGTTGGCAAGTTTCTCTCAAAGCAGACAGCTCATCGTCTAACATGGCCCCTCTCTACCCTGTGGGGCATACTGACATCAGATATTCATGCCTCGCGAGCCTGCATCCTGGCCCATATATAGTTGGGTTTCTAGTCGTATGCATGTCGTAGTGTGTGAATTCTCCTGCTAGTAGGCAGGCATTTTTCTAGTTTTTGCATATGTTATGTCAACTTTTTGACCTTCTTCAAATCACATCCTAATTTTTATACATACTCACTTATGTGTAATACACATGATTATCAATGAATTTCAACAAAATATATGAAATTCTAAAAATGCAAAACTTTCATATTCTTTCTGTGTTAATGAAAGAGATCATGACTATTTTGGGTTTTAATTCTAAAGTTTTCTTTTAAACATATGCATACACGACTTGTTTTCATTTACTTCTTTTTTGCTATTAAAGTTTAAAAAAACTTTATGAAATTTTAGTTGCATAAATTTTATATAATTTTAAGATGATATTATTTTGATCATAACTAGAGTTTTATAACCCAACATACTCATGGTGTGGGGTTTGAACTCCTGATGTAAGATAATATAAAGGTACCTCAATGTTCATGAGATATGCCAAAACAATATACTATTCTCATAGGATTCTCTGATTTCTCAGCCCTCAACATAAGATCAAATCTGCTTGCATGTTAGGTAAACTTGGATCATGGTTATTTCTCAAGAATGGCCATATCTTTATGCATGGTTATTTCTCGAGAATGGCCATCTGATATGGTGTCCTCAGTTTCACTAGAAAGCAACCAGAGAACTCCTCATCTAGACTTGGCTCGACATGAGGGGTCTTCCGATCAGAGAAACCACATAGTACAATGTTTCTCTCTTATCATGTCATACAATGTTTCTCTCTTATCATGTCTGATGCTTCTGTTGTATTCCTCTATGTCAAGACATTTAAGCCATGTCTATATTAACCTTGTTATTTTATATGGAGCCACCAATGAGGACTAACCACGTATGATCAACCTTGTAAAACTTGGGAGACTAAAAGGATAGGAATAATTGAAATTTCATAACTTAATAAATAATTATTATAAATCATGTTTCAAATGCCAAAATGCCCTATCTAGCTCTTACAAAGATTCCCTCATGTTTGTCTAAAGTGGCACTTTCCAGCTATAAGTCCGGAAACTCACACTAGAGAGAAAGTGATGGCGGTGAAGCCAGTCACATCCCAGAGTGGGATCTTCGGGTATAAAACTATTTCTTCATGTGTGTCCCTTGCTTACTGCACCATGACCATGGATAATCTTCATCATTTAACATGATGCTTGGGTCGGTCTTCACTCTGCAGGGAGGAATTTCATGAAACTTTTCATTATCTTCTGACATGCTTGTCTTGTCCTCCACTCCCATGATATTTCTTTTCCCTGAAAGAATTATGTGGCGCTTTGGCTCATCGTACGATGTAGTCACTTCCTTATCTTTTCTTTTTCTCAATTTAGTAGAAATTTCCTCCACATAGAAAACTTGCGCCACATCATTGGCTAGGATGAATGGTTTGTGTGTGTACCAAGGATTGTTGAGATCCACTATTGTCATTCCGTACTGTGGGTCTACATGTACCCTGCCCCCTGATAGTTTGGTGCACAGAAACAAAGGGACCTTAAAATCACATCCATAGTCAAGTTCCCATATGTCCTCTATGGTAACCATAATATGTGTCCTCTGCCCTATTGGTGTTTGTTGCATCAAAGTGAACACCAACGTTTTGGTTGGTGCTCTTTTATCTTGGGAGATCTTGTAAAATGTATTCCCATTTATCTCGTACCCTTGAAAAGTCAATACAGTCAACGATGGTGTCCTGGCCAGGAAGTACAACTCATTTCCAATAGTGGTGTTACCATGAGATGTGTTTGCAGCCAAATCGCCGAAAGTCCCCATGCGTTCACGTGTGATCCAGTCGTCATACTACTCTGGGTGTTTGGAGCATAGAATATTCTTATGTTCATCGATATACGAGGCCACAAAGGTAGAATTTTCTGGAACACATATTATTGAGTTTGGTCCTAGCGTGCATTTTCCACTCGGTCTCCCCTTATGCCGTGATTCAGGAACACCAATCGTCTTAAGGTCAGGATTAAGTCAACACAAAACTCAATAACCTCCTCTATTTCATGGCCCTTGGAGATGCTTCCTTCTGGCCTAGCACGGTTACGAACATATTTCCTTAAGACTCCCAAGAACCTCTCAAAGGGGAACCTATTGTGTATAAATACACGACCCAGAATGGCAATCTCGTCGACGAGATGGACTAGGACGTACATCATAATATTGAATAAGGATGGTGGGAACACCAACTCAAAACTGACAAGACATTGGACCAAATCATTCTGTAACCTTGGTAGGTTTTCTGGATCAATTACCTTATGATAAATTGAATTGAGGAATGCACATAGCTTCACAATGGCTATTCGAACATTTCTGGTAGAAGCCCCCTCAATGCAACCAGAAGCAGTTGCATCATAATCACGTGGCGGTATTGAGACTTTAGATTCTGGAATTTTTTTCTCTACCACATTTATTATTCCCTTTATATTCGACGAGAAGCCAGACGGGACCTTTATACTGAGCACGCATTCAAAAAATATTTCCTTATCTTCTTTGGTAAGAGTGTAGCTGGTAGGACCTTGATACTGCTTTGGATGCATGTCATCTTTTTCGTTCTTACGTTGCTGGTCCTTCCATGCCTACCATGTATCTTTTGTATTCCCATACACGCCCAAGAAGCCTAGCAGGTTCACGCAAAGATTGTTCATCACGTACATCACGTCGATTGTAGAGTGAACCTCTAGGACTTAACAATATTCTAGCTCCCGAAATATAGATTTCTTCTTCCACATGGGTGCATGTTTGTCAGCGTCATTTGGAACAGATTGTCCGCCAGGACCCTTTCCAAAGATTACTTGTAAATCCTTGACCATATCAAGTATATTGATACGGCTCCAACGTATCTATAATTTTTGATTGTTCCATGCTATTATATTATCTGTTTTGGATGTTTTATATGCATTAATATGCTATTTTATATTATTTTTGGGACTAACCTATTAATCTAGGGCCTAGTGCTAGTTTCTGTTTTTTCCTTGTTTTTGAGAATTGCAGATAAGGAATATTAAACGGAGTGCAAACGGAATAAAATCTTCGAAATAAATTTTTTTGGACCGGAAAGAAACCAGGAGACTTGAGAACCAAGCAGAAGAGCCACCGTGGGGCCACAAGCCCTAGGGGTGCGCCCAGGGGGTAGGGCGCGCCTAGCAGGCTTGTGGGCCCGCGACAGCTCTCCCAACCCTAATCTTCGGCCTATAAATCCCCAAATATTCCATCATTATCAGAACGAGCCACGAAAACACTTTTCCCCCGCCAGAAGCCTCCGTTCCCGAGAGATCCAATCTTGGAGCCTTTTTCGATAATCTGTTGGAGGGGGATTCGATCACGGAGGGCATCTACATCAACTCCATTGCCCCTCCGATGATGCGTGAGTAGTTCACCATAGACCTTTGGGTCCATAGCTGGTAGCTAGATGGCTTCTTCTCTCACTTTGCTCTTCAATACCATGTTCTTCATGATCTTCATGGAGATCTATCCGATGTAATACTCTTTTGCGGTGTGTCTGTCAAGCTCCGATGAATTGTGGGTTTATGTTCAGATTATCCATGAATATTATTTGAGTCTTTCCTGAACTCTTATATGCATGATTCATATCTTTGCAAGTCTCTTCGAGTTATTGTTTTTTCCCCCAACTAGATTGGTAATTCTTCCAATGGGAGAAGTGCTTTGTTTTGGGTTCAATCTTGTGGTGTCCTCAGCAAGTGACAAAGTAGGGGTAGCAAGGCACGTATTGTATTGTTGCCATCAAGGATAACAAGATGGGTTTCTCATCATATTGCTTGATTTTATCCCTCTACATCATGTCATCATACCTAATGTGTTACTCTGTTCTTCATGAACTTAATACTCTAGATGTAGGCAGGAGTCGATCGATGTGTGGAGTAATAGTAGTAGATGCAGAATTGTTTCAGTCTACTTGACACGGACGTGATACCTATATGCATAATCATTGCCTTGGATATCTTCATAATTATTCACTTTTCTATCAATTGCTCGATAGTAGTTTGTTCACCCACTGTAATACTTGCTATCATGAGAGAAGCCTCTAGTGAAACCTATGGCCCCCGGGTCTATTTTCCATCTTATACTTTTAGATCTAAAACCAAAAATACCAAAAATAATTTGCTGCATTATTTTTACCTTTTTTTACTTTCCATTCAAGCAATCTATCTCTATCAGATCTCATCCTTGCAAGTAACCTTAAAGGGATTGACAACCCCTTTATAGCGTTGGGTGCAAGAGTTTGATTCTTTGTGTAGGTACACCTATTGTGGACTTGCTTGTATCTCCTATTGGATTGATACCTTGGTTCTCAACAACTCAGGGAAATACTTATCTACTTTGCTGCATCACCCGTTCCTCTTCACGGAAACCAACGCATGCTCGAGAAGTTGTTGGGGAACGTCGCATGGGAAACAAAAAAAATCCTATGCACACGCAAACCTATCCATGGTGATGAGCATCTACGAGAGGGAGAGTGGATCTACGTACCCTTGTAGATCGCTAAGCGGGAAGCGTTAAGAAATGCGGTTGGTGTAGTCAAACTTCTTCGCGATCCAAATCGCCGAGCGTCCCGCGATCCAATCACGAACCGTCCCGCGAACACATCATGATCCGTCCCGCGAACTCATCACGATCCATCTCACGATCTTGATCACGATCTGTCCCGCGAACTCATCACGATCCGTTCCATGATCACATCACGAACCGTCTCGCGATCTCGATCACGGTCCTTCCGATCTAGCGCCGAACGGACGACACCTCCGCGTTCAGCGCACGTGCAGCTTGATGACGATCTCCACCGTCTCGATCCAGAGAGAGGAGGTGGAGAGGAGAGAGAGTTCACCGGCAGCGTGATGGTGCTCCGGTGATGGTGGTGGAGCAATTCCGGCAGGGCTTCGCCTAAGCGCTGCAGAAAACCGATCTAGAGGAGAAACTATGCACCAGTGGAACGGGTAGCACGTGGCCGGAAATTCTGTGCAAAAACCACCCAATCCACTAGTATATATAGGAGGAGAGGAGAGGAGAGGCAGCCAAGGCCTTTGGGTCGGCCAAAATAGGAGGTGGGAAGCAATCCTACTTCACCTCCAATCCTAGTTGGAGTAGGATTGCCTCCTATTGGCTGATTTTCCACTTTTTGCTTTAGGACTTTCTCTCCTGCGCCATGGGCCTTTGTGGCTGTTTTCCTAGACCACTAAGGGATGGTTATTATTCTCCCACATCCCATGGACCTCTTGGGGTCGAAATACCCCTCCTGGAGGCCTCCCGATACACTACCGGCACTCCCGGTACACTACCGATGAGCCCGAAACTTTTCCGGAAACCAAACTGGGACTTCCTATATATGAATTTTTACCTCCGGACCATTCCGGAGCTCCTTGTGACGTCTGGGATCTCATCCGGGACTCCGAACAACCTTCGGTCACCACCATACATAACTCTATACTACCAAAATGTCACCAAACCTTAAGTGTGCAGACCCTGCGGGTTCGAGAACTATGTAGACATGACCGAGACACCTCTACGGTCAATAACCAATGGCGGGACCTAGACTTTCACATTGGTTCCTACATATTCTATGAAGATCTTTATCGGTTGAACCTCTATGTCAAGGATTCAGTTAATCCCGTATAACATTCCCTTTGTTCTTCGGTATGTTACTTGCCCGAGATTCGATCGTCGGTATCTCCATACCTAGTTCAACCTCGTTACCGGCAAGTCTCTTTACTCGTTCCGTAATACAAGATCCCGCAACTAACAATTAGTCACATTTCTTGAAAGGCTTATTGTGATGTTGCATTACCGAGTGGGCCCCGAGATACTTCTCCGTCACACGGAGTAACAAATCCCAGTCTCGATCCATGCCAACTCAACAGACACCATCGGAGATACCTGTAGAGCACCTTTATAGTCACCCAGTTACGTTGTGACGTTTGATACACACAAGGCACTCCTCGGAGGTCCGTGAGTTGCATGATCTCATGGTCATAGGAACATATACTTGACATGCAGAAAACAGTAGCAATAAACTGACATGATCATATGCTACGTTTGTAGTTTGGGTCTTGTCCATCACATCATTCTCCTAATGATGTGATCTCGTTATCAAATGACATCTCATGTCCATGGCTAGGAAACCTTAACCATCTTTTGATCAACGAGCTAGTCTACTAGAGGCATACTAGGGACATGGTGTTGTCTATGTATCCACACATGTATCTGAGTTTCCGATCAATACAATTATAGCATGGATAATAAACGATTATCATGAACAAGGAAATATGATAATAACTTAATTTATTATTGCCTCTAGGGCATATTTCCAACAGTCTCCCACTTGCACTAGAGTCAATAATCTAGTTCACATCACTATGTGATTCGCATTGTTATGAATCTTACACCCAATGAGTTCTAGGGCTCGATCATGCTTTGCATGTGAGAGAGGTCTTTTATAGTCAACGGTTCTGCGATATTCAGATCCGTGTGTACTTTGCAAATCTCTATGTCGAACCGTAAACACTCCTACCACAGTCCACTTGGTACTGCTTCCAAATGGTTGGTCCACTATATGTATCCAGATTGCTACTACTAGTCATTGGGATTAGTGTTAAAGATTGTATCGACGTAACTCCTTACGACGAACTCTTTATCACCTCCATAATCGAGAAACATCTCCTCAGTCTCTTAGTTACTGAGGATAATCGTGACCGCTGTCCAGTGATCCACTCCTGGTTCACTCTTGTACCCCCTGACGGACTCATGACAAGGCACACACAGGTGCGGTACACAGCATGGCATAATATAGAGCCTATGGCTAAGGCATAGGGGACGACATTCATCCTTTCTCTTTCTTCTGCCGTTGTCGAGCTTTGAGTCTCACTCAACTTTCACACCTTACAAATCAGGCGAGAACTCTTTCTCTGACTGATCCATTTTGAACTCTTTCAAAATCTTGTCAAGGTATGCACTCATTGAAAGTCTCATCGAGCATCTTGATCTATCTCCATAGATTTTGATGCTCAACAATTAGGTAGCTTCATCCAGGTCTTCCTTTGAAAAACACTTTCCAAATGACCGTTTTATGCTTTCCAAAAACTCTACATTATTTCTGATCAACAATATGTCATCCACATATACTTATCAGAAATTCTATAGTGCTCCCACTCACTTTATTGCAAATACAAGTTTCTCGTAAACTTTGTATAAACATCAAAAACTTTGATCACCTCATCAAAGTGTATATTCCAACTCCGAGACGCTTGCTTCAGTCCATGGAAGGATCACCGAAGCTTGCACACCTTTTAGCATCCTTAGGACTGACAAAACCTTCTGGTTGTATCACATACAACCTTTCCTCAAGTAAACCGTTAAGGAAATGATGTTTTGACATCCATCTGTCAGATTTCATAATTCAAAACGCAGCAACTGCTAACATAATTCCAACAGACTTTAGAATTGCTACGAGTGAGAAAGTCTCATCGCAGTCAACTCTTTGAACTTGTCACAAACAACTTTGCAACAAGTCGAGCTTTACAAATAGTGACATTTACCATCAGTGTCTGTCTTCACTTTAAAGATCCATTTGTACTCAACGACTTGCCGTCCAACGAGCAAGTCTACCAAAGTCTATACTTGGTTTTTCATACATGGATCCTATCTCGGATTTCATGGCCTCCAACCATTTGATGGAATCCGGGCCCATCATCGCTTCTCCACAGCTCGTAGGTTCATCGCTGTCCAACAACATGACCTCGAAGACAGGGTTGTCGTACCGCTTAGGAGCAGTACACATCCTTGTCGACCTACGAAGTTCGATAGTAACTTGATCCTGAAGCTTCATGATCACCATCATTAACTTCCTCTTCAACTAATGTAGGCTTCACAAAAACATCTTTCTGCGCTGCGCTACTCTCTGGTTAAACAAAGGTTTAACAAACTCATCAAGTTCTATCTTCCTCCCACTCAATTCTTTCGAGAGAAACCTTTCCTCGAGAAAGGATCCGTTTTAGTAACAAACACTTTGCACTTGGATCTGAGATAGAAGGTTCACCCAACTGATCTTAGGGTATTCTATGAAGATGCATTTGTCCGCCTTGGGTTCGACCTCATTAGGTGAAAACATTTTTCACACAAGTGCCGCAGCCCCAAGTATTAAGAAATGACAGCTTAGGTTTGTATCAAACCGTAATTCATATGGTGTCATCTCAACGGATTTAGATGGTGCCCTATTTAAAGTGAATGTAGTTGTCTCTAATGCATAACCCCAAAATTATAGTAGTAAAACAACAAGAGACATCATAGCACGCACCATGTCCAATAGAGCATAACTATGATGTTCGGACACACCATCACACTATGGTGTTCCAGGTGGCGTTTAGTTGTGAAACAACTTTGACATTGTCTTAAGTTGTATGCCAAACTCGTGACTCAGATATTCACCTCCACGATCATATCGCAGTCATTTTTATCTTCTTGTCACGATGATCTTTAAACTTCACTCTGAATTTGCTTGAACCTTTCAAACGATTCAGACTTGTGTTTTATTAAGTAAATATACACTATATCTACTCAAATCATGAGTGAAGGTAAGAAAATAACGATATCCACTGCACACTACAAGACTTCACTAGATTGCATACATCAACATGTATCATTTCCAATGAATCACTTGCCTGCTCCATCCAACGGGGTCCTCTAGTCATCTTGCCCAAGAGGCATGGTTCGCATGTCTCAACCGATTCGAAATCGAATGAGTCCAAATATCCATCACCATGGAGTTTCTTCATGCGCTTTATACCAATATGACATTTTGCGGCAGTGCCACAAGTATGTGGTACTATCATTATTTAACTTTGTATCTTTTGACATCAATGTTATGAACATGCGTATTACTACGATCAAGATTTCAACAAACCATTCTCACTGGGTGCACGACCATTGAAGGTATTATTCATGTAAACAGAATAACCATTATTCTCTGACTTAAATGAATAACCGTATTGCAACAAACATGATCTAATCATGTTCATGCTCAACGCAAAACACCAAATAACATTTATTCAGGTTCGTCACTAATCCTGAAGGTAGAGAGAGCGTGCGATGTTGATCACATCAACCTTGGAAACATTTCCAACACACATCGTCACCTCACCCTTAGCTAGTTCTCCGTTTATTCCGTAGCTTTTATTTTGAGTTACTAACATTTAGCAACCGAACCGGTATCCAATACCCAGGTGCTAACAGGAGTACTAGCAAGGTACACATCAATAACTTGTATATCAAATATACTTCTGTCGATGTTGTCAACCTTCTTATCTACCAAGTATCTAGGGTTGTTCCGCTTCAGTGACCTCTCACCTCATAATAGAAGCACTTAGTCTCGGGTTTGAGTTCAACTTTGGGTTGCTTCACTGAAGGAGCAACTGACTTGCTATCCATGAAGTTTCCCTCCTTGCTCTTGCCCTTTTCGAAAGTAGTGGTTTGATTAACCATCAACACTTGACGCTCCTTCTTGATTTCTACCTTCGCGGTGTCAAACATCGCGAACAGCTCAGGGATCAATGCTTCTATCCCTGGTGTATTATAGTTCATCACTAAGTTCTAGTAGCTTTAGTGACAGTGACTTGGAGAACTATATCAATCACTATCTTATCTGGAAGATCAACTCCCACTTGATTCAAGTGATTGTAGTACCCAGACAATCTAAGTACATGCTCAACGATTGAGCTATTCTCCTTCATCTTACAGGCAAAGAATCTTGTTGGAGATCTCATATCTCGCAACACAGGCACGAGCCTAAGATCACAATCTCTGCTCCTAGAACATCTCATATGTTCCGTGACGTTCAAAAACGTTTTGGAGCCTCAATTCTAAGCCGTAATGCATGATGCACTAAACTATCAAGTAGTCATCGAAACGTGCCTGTCAGATGTTCACAACATCTATAGACGATGCTAGAGGGGGTGGCGCACCGAGCGGTGCATTAAGGACATAAGCCTTCTGTGCAGCAATGAGGACAATCCTCAGATCACGGACCCAGTCTGCAATATTGCTACCAACTTCTCTCAACTCTATTTCTCTAGGAACATATAAAAATTTAAGGGAGCTACAGCGCGAGCTAGTAATCTACAACATAATTTGCAAAGACACTTTGACTATGTTCATGATAATGAGTTCAATTAATCATATTACTTAAGAACTCCCACTCAAATTGACATCCCTCCGATCATTCGAGTGATACATGATCCAAATTCACCAACTCAAGTCCGATCATCACGTGAGTTGAGGTGGCTGCAATGGTGAACATCATTATGTTGATCATATCTACTATATGACTCATGTTCGACCTTTCGGTCTCTCGTGTTCCGAGGCCATGTCTGTACATGCTAGGCTCGTCAAGTTTAACCCGAGTGTTCTGCGCGTGCAAATCTGGCTTGCACCCGTTGTATGTGAACGTAGAGTCTATCACACCCGATCATCATGTGGTGTCTCAACACGACGAACTTTCGCAACGGTGCACACTCGGGGAGAACACAGTTCATCTTGAAATTCAAGTGAGGGATCACCTTATAATGCTACCGCCATACTAAGCAAAACAAGGTGCATAAAAGGATTAACATCTCATGCAATTCATAAGTGACATGATATGGCCATGAACTTGTGTTTAAGATCTCCATCTTCGAAACACCGGCATGATCTCCATCGTCACCGATACAACATCATGATCTCCATCAATGTGTTGCCATTGGGGTTATGGCGCCAGCCCTCCTTCTACTTCTATTGCTACCGCTTAGCGATAAAGTAAAGCATTACATAGCGCTTAATGATTGACACGCAGGTCATACAACAATTAAAGACAACCCTATGGCTCCTGCCGGTTGGCGTACTCAACGACATGCAAGTCGTGAAATTCTATACATCACATGATCATCTCATACATCACATATATCTCATCATGTAATTGGCCATATCACATCACAACATACCCTGCAAAAACAAGTTAGACGTCCTCTAACTGTTGTTGCATGTTTTACGTGGCTGCTACGGGTATCTAGCAAGAACGATTCTCACCTACGCATAAACCACAACGGTGATACATAGATTGCTTTTCAACCTTCTCAAGGACCGCCTTTGTCGGATCCGATCCAACTAAAGTGAGAGAAATTGTCACCCACAAGCCATCTAAGCAACAAGTTGCGTCGAGGGAACCGGTCTCTCGTAAGCGTACGAGTAATGTTGGTCCGGGCCGCTTCATCTCACGATCCCGCTGAACCAAAATCCGACCAAGGGAGGAAGCAATCTAAGCAACAACGCCCACAAACCTTTTGTGTTCTACTCGAGATCTCATCGAACCATCAACCTAGCTCTGATACCACTGTTGGGGAACGTCGCATGGGAAACAAAAATTTTCCTACGCACACGCAAACCTATCCATGGTGATGAGCATCTACGAGAGGGAGAGTGGATCTACGTACCCTTGTAGATCGCTAAGCGGGAAGCGTTAAGAAACGCGGTTGGTGTAGTCGAACTTCTTCGCGATCCAAATCGCCGAGCGTCCCGCGATCCAATCACGAACCGTCCTGCGAACACATCATGATCCGTCCCGCGAACTCATCACGATCCATCTCACGATCTTGATCACGATCTTTCCCGCGAACTCATCACGATTCGTTCCATGATCACATCACGAACCGTCTCGCGATCTCGATCACGGTCCTTCCGATCTAGCGCCGAACGGACGGCACCTCCGCGTTCAGCACACGTGCAGCTTGATGACGATCTCCACCGTCTCGATCCAGCGAGAGGAGGTGGAGAGGAGAGAGAGTTCACCGGCAGCGTGACGGCGCTCTGGTGATGGTGGTGGAGCAATTCCGGCAGAGCTTCGCCTAAGCGCTGCAGAAAACCGATCTAGAGGAGAAACTATGCACCGGTGGAACGGGTAGCACGTGGCCGGAAATTCTGTCCAAAAACCACCCAATCCACTAGTATATATAGGAGGAGAGGATAGATAGTAATCCAAGGCCTTTGGTTCGGCCGAAATAGGAGGTGGGAAGCAATCCTACTTCACCTCCAATCCTAGTTGGAGTAGGATTGCCTCCTATTGGCTGATTTTCCACTTTTTGCTTTAGGACTTTCTCTCCTGCGCCATGGGCCTTTGTGGCTGTTTTCCCAGCCCACTAAGGGCTGGTTATTATTATCCCACAGCCCATGGACCTCGTGGGGTCGAAATACCCCTCCTGGAGGCCTCCCGGTACACTACGGGCACTCCCGGTACACTACGGGCACTCCTGGTACACTACCGATGAGCCCGAAACTTTTCCGAAAACCAAACTGGGACTTCCTATATATGAATCTTTACCTCCTGACCATTCCGGAGCTCCTCGTCACGTCCAGGATCTCATCCGGGACTCTGAACAACCTTCGGTCACCACCATACATAACTCTATACTATCGAAACGTCACCGAACCTTAAGTGTGCAGACCCTGCGGGTTCGAGAACTATGTAGACATGACCGAGACACCTCTACGGTCAATAACCAATGGCGGGACATGGACTTCCACATTGGTTCCTACATATTCTAGGAAGATCTTTATCGGTTGAACCTCTATGTCAAGGATTCAGTTAATCCCGTATAACATTCCCTTTGTTCTTCGGTATGTTACTTGCCCGAGATTCGATCGTTGGTATCTCCATACCTAGTTCAACCTCGTTACCGGCAAGTTTCTTTACTCATTCCGTAATACAAGATCCCGCAACTAACAATTAGTCACATTGCTTGCAAGGCTTATTGTGATGTTGCATTACCGAGTGGGCCCCGAGATACCTCTCCGTCACACGGAGTAACAAATCCCAGTCTCGATCCATGCCAACTCAACAGACACCATCGGAGATACCTGTAGAGCACCTTTATAGTCACCCAGTTATGTTGCGACGTTTGATACACACAAGGCACTCCTCCGATATCCGTGAGTTGCATGATCTCATGGTCATAGGAACATATACTTGACATGCAGAAAACAGTAGCAATAAACTGACACGATCATATGCTACGTTTGTAGTTTGGGTCTTGTCCATCACATCATTCTCCTAATGATGTGATCTCGTTATCAAATGACATCTCATGTCCATGGCTAGGAAACCTTAACCATCTTTTGATCAACGAGCTAGTCTACTAGAGGCATACTAGGGACATGGTGTTGTCTATGTATCCACACATGTATCTGAGTTTCCGATCAATACAATTATAGCATGGATAATAAACGATTATCACGAACAAGGAAATATGATAATAACTTAATTTATTATTGCCTCGAGGGCATATTTCCAATAGAAGTAGCATATATCATGTCCAGTATGGAGGGTAGGCTTCTTTCGGTGATCTGCCTCACCTTTGAAATGCTTGCCTTTGTTTCTTAAGGCATTCGTGGTCGGAAGAAATGGATGATGTCCCAGGTACACATTCTTCTTTCATTTGTCAAAATATATACTTTCAGTCTCATCTAAACTGTGTGTACATGTGTGGTATCCCTTATTTGTATGTCGTGAAAGGTTACCAAGAGCAGGCCAATAATTGATAGTTACAAACCGCATAGCTTGTAGGTCAAATTCCTGATGTTTGTGCTCATCCCACACACGTACACCTTTTTTTATTCCACAGCTGTAAAAGTTCATCAGCTAATGGCCTTAGGTACACATCAATGCTGTTGTCGGGTTGCTTCGGGCCTTGGATGAGCACTGATATCATAACGAACTTCCGCTTCATGCATAACCAAGGGGGAAGGTTATAGATACATAGAGTCACAGGCCCAGTGCTATGATTGCTACTCTGCTCCCCAAAAGTATTAATGCGAGCTGCACTTAAACCAAACCATAAGTTCCTTGCACCACCTATAAAGTCCATCCACTTTCT
This sequence comes from Hordeum marinum, assembly GCA_022496015.1. NCBI lineage: Eukaryota > Viridiplantae > Streptophyta > Magnoliopsida > Poales > Poaceae > Hordeum > Hordeum marinum. The sequence goes on from CM039676.1 coordinate 28,915,509, forward strand.
CTCAATTTTTTTCTGCGACCCATCGGCGGGTACTCTCAACTTCCCATCTTTCTTACGGTCTTCTTTGTGCCATCGCAACAACTTGGGATGCTTTTTTGTTCCTGAACAGACATTTCAACTGTGGTATTATACGAGGATACCATATCACCTTGACAGGAACCCTCTTGTTGGGGCGCTCGCCCTCAACATCACTAGGGTCATCTCGTCTGACCTTATACCACAATGCACCGCATACTAGTCATGCATTCAAATTCTTGTACTCCTCATCGCGGCAGAGGATGTAGTCATTAGGTCATGCATGTACCTTCTGCACCTCTAATCCTAGAGGGAAGAGAACCTTCATTGCTTCGTATGTACTCTCAGGCAATTCGTTATCCTTTGGAAGCTTCTTCTTCATTATTTTCAATAGCTTCCTAAATCCCTTGTTAGATAAACCATTCTTCGCCTTCCATTGCAGCAATTCCAGTGCGATACCGAGCTTTGTGTTGCCATCTTCGCAATTTGGGTACAACCATTTTTTGTGATCCTCTAACATGTGATCGAATTTCAACTTCTTCCTTTCACTTTCGCATCCTCTTTGTGCATCAATAATGACCCTGCGAAGATCAAGCGAAGACCATCATCGGGCACATCTGGTGCCTCTTGATCTTCAACTTCCCTGTTGTAGGATCACCTATTTAGGGAATATAGGATAGTTGTCATCATCCTCTTCTTTTTCTTTGTCTTCCATCATAACCCCTCTTTCTTCGTACTTGGTCCAAACATTATAGGGTGGCATGAAACCCTTCTCAAGCAGGTGGAAGTGAAGAGTTTTCGAGGAAGAGTAATCCTTCGTATTCCCATAGGCAATACATGGACAATACATAAAACCATTCTTCTTGTTTGCCTCGACCACTTCGAGAAAATTATGTAGGCACGTAGTGTAGTCAGAGGTGCGTCGATCACCATACATTCATTGTTGGTTCATCTGCGTGCATTATATAATTAAGTATATCAAAAACCATTACAGACATCATGAATAGAGAAATGGCCAAATTAATACAAGTTCATCATCACATTAAAACCAAAGTACAGTAATGATCAAATGTTATTACTAAAAAAATAAATACATAAAGTTCATACATAGTTCTTATAGAACAACATACAACTTTCTAGAGCATCTAATTAAAACATACATTGAAACTAGCATATAACCATGTAAAACATTTAAATGCAACAACAAATGCGATCAAAATCGCAACTAAGGTAACAATTGATCCAACAACATAATGATACCTAGCCTCATTATCAATGGCATATTTTCTTATCTTTATAATCTTCAAGCGCATTGCATCCATCTAGATCTTGTGTAGATCGACGACATCAGCAACATGCAACTCCAATTTCATTTTATCTTCTTCAACTCTTTCCAATTTTTCTTTCAAATAATTGTTTTCTTTTTCAACTAAATTTAACCTCTTGGCAAGAGGGTCGATTGGAATTTCCGGTTCACATACCTCCTAGATAAAGACATCTATGTCAAGTTGGTCGGCATAATTGTCATAAACACTAAATGAAACAAATAGTTATAAAAAATAATATACCACATCCGAATCATAGACCGGACGAGAGGCGACGGGGGCGGATACCAAAACCATGGCACTATATAATAACAAACAATAATACAAGTAAGAAAAATATAAAAGTAACTATATAAATCATACAAGTAAGAATTTTTCTTTTAAAAAAATAACAAGAGTCTCACCATGGTGGTGCCGGCGACGAGATCGGCGCGGGTGATCGATGACGGTGAGGACGGGGATGAGGATGGGACGACACCCTACACTTGTGCAAATTAAGAACTTAATTTGAGCTCAAATTGTGCATCTAAATCAAATAAACTGACACATACACTCCTCCACTAAAACCAACAAACCACACTACTTCTAGAGCATTTGAAATGAGCTAAACTAATAGTGGGAGATGAAAGGATGAAGTTGCTAACCTTTTTAGAACACTTGGAAAAAATGGAGCTTGGAGGTCAACCTTGGAGGAAGAACAGAGGAGAAAGCTTAAGTGTGGCTCGGGCATTTCATCGAACACCTCATTTGCATAGGAAGTGAGAACAGAGAACATCACACACCTCCCACCACCTATGGACAAAATACAGAGGAGAGGGCGCATGAAGCGCGTATATGTAGGAATCTTTTTAGTCTCGGTTGGTGTCTAGAACTGGGACTTAAGAATGACCTTTAGTCACGGTTCCAGACACCAACCAAGACTAAAGGGGATGCTCCAGGAGCGAGGCCCTTTAGTCCCGGTTGGTGTCTGGAACCGGGACTAAAGGTCCCAGCCGAACCGGGTCTGATGTCTGCCGAGGCCCGGCCGGCGTCCTCTCCGCTCGAACCGGGACTGTTGCTCTAATCTGGCCAGAACCAAAGCCCTGTTTTCTACCAGTATATATATAATAGCTTCGTAATTCTCTCTGATCTATCGATATAGTTTGGCTAACTAGATTGATTTATCTTCACTAGGAGAGGTGCGTTGTAGTGGGTTCAATCTCGTGTTGCTCATTCCCAATTACAGAATTGGAGATAACACGTATTTGCATTGCTGCCGCTAAGGATAAAACAATGGTGTTTATTAATATTAGTTGGATTTACTTTGTCTACATCATGTTATTGTCCTCCAAGCATTACTCTGCTTTACTTAATACTCTCGATGCATGCTGGGTAGCACTCGATGGGTGGAGCAATAGTGGTAGATGCAGGCAGTAGTTGGTATACTTGCTTACATACGTGATGCCTATATGTAATGATCATTGCTATGAATAAATATTGCATAACTATGTGCTTTTGTATCAATTGCCCAACAATAGTCTGTTTACCCACCGTATGCCTTCTACATGAGAGATGCATATAGGGAAAACTATGCCCCCTGGGTTTATTCACATATATATTTACAAAAAGTTCTATTACCTTGCTATCATTTATTTTTTTTTCTTTCTATTTTAGAATTTACAATTATCTATTGTCATCTACACTACTCATTTGCTTGCAAGTAACGAGTTCAAGGGGATTGACAACCCTCTTGCCCGCATTGGTTGCAAGTGTTTGCTCTTTTGTGTGTAGGCGCTGAAGACGGGAGTTGTGTGATCCTCCTATTGGTTTGATAACCTTGATTCTCGCCAAGGGAAATACTTCTCTATACTATGTTGCAACTTATCTATACTGTGTTGCATCATCCCCTCCTCTTCGGGAAAAAACTAAATGCAGATCACAAGTATCAGTGATAAGTGCCGTGTAGCGGGACATCTTGGGGTATCTTCATCCGCTATTATTAGGTGAGCATGGCTGGGATGAAGCCAAACATGAGAGAGAGGCGGGAAATGTAGTCGGCTTGCATGGGTGTTGTCGCTGCCACACTGCCCTAGTAGGTTGGGGTGGTGAAGACGTCATAGACAACAAGAGGATTTTTTTTCAAATCTGGCACATTTTTTATAGCAAATTTGAAAAGTAGTAGTGCGAACATGTTTTTTTTTTGCAAAAATAGCACCCCGTCGGTTAGTCGTTGGCCGAAATGGGACTCTTCAGTCACCCATTGGCCGAACAGGGACTCTTAAGTCAGCCTTTGGCCGCAGAGGTTGTCTTCGGTCAGGCGTTGGCTGAAGACCTGCAGTGCTGGGTCGAAGACCTGTCTTTCGCCAGCACATGGCCGAAGAGTCCTATTTGGTCTTTTGTTGGCCGAAAAGTTCATGCTCTTTACGTTAGAGCCTGATCGAAGATGCATGTGAGACTTTTCGGTCTTTCGTTGGCCGAAGAGTCCTTTTCGGTCTTTCGTTGGCCGAAGAGGGCATTTTCTTTCCCGCCCAGCTTTCCTGCCATTTTCTTTCCCGCCCTTCTTTCCTGCCAGTTTCTTTCCCGCCCCTCTTTGCCGCAAGTTTCTTTACCGCCCTTCTTTCCTGCCATTCTCTCCCGCCATCTTCTCTTCTGACCCTATAAAAACCCCTCCGCGACAAGGTGGGTGAGCACGCAAGTGTAGTCTCGTGAATATGTCCGGTTATCCTTTCGATTGTAGTTGTTTTCACCCTGGTATGTCCAAAACTCTTCTTAGTTTAGCCGCCAATTTCAAGATAGGCAACAGGATAGTTCCATGGGATGAACTCCTCGGTAGTGACATCTTCATGAATGAGTTGGCTCACCGGTTAAGTAGGAGTGGGTGGCCTTCAAGGACCTTTGAGGAGATACGGAAAGAACTTCTTAGGTTGCATGGTAGGTGGCAAAAAGTATTATGTAAGAGTGAAGCTTTTCAAAGGGATGCATTAGAAGATAGTTGTTTATGGAGCCAAGACAGTGAGGATGAAGACGATCTTTTCATGCCGAGCACCAAGCCCAAGATACCCGCATCGTCGAAGTCCAAGAGTATCGCACCGTTGAAGCGCAAGAGTGCTGCATCAACGGTGGATGACAACTATGACTTCATGTCGAGCACCAATCCCAAGAGACCCACATGGTAGAAGTCCAAGACTACCGCACCATCGAAGAGAAAGAGTGCTGCATCAATGGTGGATGACGAACATGACTTCATGCCGAGAACCAAGGCCAATAGATCCACATGGTCGAAGTCCAAGACTACCGCACCGTCGAAGGGAAAGGTTGCTGCATCAACGGAGCATGACGATGATGACTTCACGCCGAGCACGAAGGCCAAGATACCCACATGGTCGAAGTCCAAGACTACCGCACCGCTGAAGGGCAAGAGTGTTGCATCAAGGGAGGATGACGACGATGACTTCATGCCGAGCACCAAGGCCAAGAGACCCACATCATTGAAGTCCAAGACTACCGCACCATTGAAGGGGAAGATGTTGGAAATATGCCCTAGAGGCAATAATAAATTGGTTATTATCATATTTCCTTGTTCATGATAATCGTTTATTATACATGCTATAATTGTGTTGATCGGAAACCCAGATACATAAACAACACCATGTCCCTAGTATGCCTCTAGTAGACTAGCTCATTGATCAAATATGTCTATGGTTTCCTAGTCATGGACATGAGATGTCATTTGGTAATGGGATCACATCATTAGGAGAATGATGTGATGGACAAGACCCAAACTATAAACGTAGCATCTGATCGTGTCGGTTTATTGCTACTGTTTTCTACATGTCAAATATGTGTTCCTATGACCATGAGATCATGCAGCTCACTGGCATCGGAGGAGTGCCTCGTGTGCATCAAACGTCTCAACATAACTGAGTGACTATAAAAGTGCTCTACAGGTATATCCGAGGGTGTCTATTGAGTTGGCATGGATTAAGACTGGGATTTGTTACTCCGTGTGACGGAGAGGTATCTCAGGGCCCACTTGGTAATACAACATCACAGTAAGCCTTGCAAGCAATGTGACTAAGTGTTAGTCGCGGGATCTTGTATTACGGAACGAGTAAAGAGACTTGCCAGTAACGAGGTTGAACTAGGTATGAAGATACCGATGATCGAATCTCGGGCAAGTAACATACCGAAGAACAAAGGGAACATCATACGGGATTAACTGAATCCTTGACATAGAGGTTCGACGGATAAAGATCTTCGTAGAATATGTAGGAACCAATATGGGCATCCAGGTCCTGCTATTGGTTATTGACCGTACAGGTGTCTCGGTCATGTCTACATAGTTCTCGAACCCGTAGGGTCTGCGCACTTAAGGTTTGGTGATGTTTCGGTAGTATACGGTTATGCATGGTGGTGACCGAAGGTTGTTCGGAGTCCCGGATGAGATCCCGGACGTCACGAGGAGCTCTGGAATGGTCCGGAGGTAAAGATTTATATATAGGAAGTCCTATTTTGGTCACCGGAAAAGTTTCGGGCTCATCGGTAGTGTATCGGGAGTGCCGGTAGTGTACCGGGAGACCATCGGGAGGGGTATTTCGACCCAAGAGGCTACATGGGCTGTGAGAGAGTAAATACCAGCCCTTAGTGAGCTGGTGGAAGTCCCACACAAGGCCCATGTGGCTGGGAAGAAAAGCCCAAAGAGAAAAAGGTGGAAAAAGGCAAAAAAGGCAAAAATAAGGAGGAGTCCTAGTCCTACTAGAATTGGAGGAGGAATCCTCCAATCCTCCTTGATTCGGCCGATCAAAGAGCTGGTCCTTTGAGGGCCAAGCCTCCTCCTCTCTTCCTCTTATATATACTAGAGGTTTTAGAGTTTTTGGCACCAGATTTTTAGCCACGTGCTACCCGTTCCTCTAGTGCATAGTTTCTCCTCTAGATCGGAATTCTGCAGCACTTAGGCGAAGCCCTGCCGGAATAGCTCCACCACCATTGCCAAAGCGCCGTCACGCTGCGGGAGAAATCTTCTACCTCTCTGCTCCCTCTTGCTGGATCAAGAAGGCGGAGATCATCGTCACGCTGCACGCGTGCTGAACGCAGAGGTGCCGTCCGCTTGGAGCTAGATCGGAAGGACCGTGATCAAGATCGCGAGACGTATCGTGATGAGATCGCGGGATGGATCATGATGAGTTTGCGGGACGAATCGTGATTGGATCGCGGGACAGATCATGATGAGATCGCGGGACGGATCGTGATGAGATCGCGGGACGCTTGGCGATTTGGATCGCGAAGACATTCGACTGATGATTTGAGATATTTATTGGACCCCGTTTTCCAGATGGATGGAGCGGGCAAGTGATTTATTGGAAATGATACATGTTGATGTATGGAATCCAATGAGTCTTGTAGCATGCAGTGGATATCGTTATTTTCTTACCTTCACTAATGATTTGAGTAGATATAGTGTATATTTACGGAATAAAACACAAGTCTGAATCATTTTGAAAGGTTCAAGCAAATTCAGAGTGAAGTTTAAGATCATCGTGACAAGATAAAAATGTCTGCGATATGATCGTGGAGGTGAATATCTGAGTTACGAGTTTGGCATACAACTTTAGACAATGTGAAAGTCGTTTCACAACTTACTCCACCTGGAACACCATAGTGTGATGGTGTGTCCGAACGTCATAGTCATGCTCTATTGGATATGGTGCTTGCTATGATGTCTCTTATCGTTTTGCTACTATAATTTTAGGGTTATGCATTAGAAACAACTACATTCACTTTAGATAGGGCACCATCTAAATCCGTTGAGATGACACCGTCTGAATTATGGTTTGATAGAAACCTAAACTGTCATTTCTTAATGTTTGGGGCTGCGACGCTTGTGTGAAAAATGTTTTCACCTAATGAGCTTGAACCCAAAGCAGACAAATGCATCTTCATAGAATACCCTAAGAACAGTTGAGTGAACCTTCTATCTCAGATCCAAGCATAAAGTGTTTGTTACTAAAAACGGGTCGTTTCTCGAGAAAGAGTTTCTCTTGAAAGAATTGAGTGGGAGGAAGATAGAACTTGATGAGATTGTTGAACCTTTGTTTCAACCAGAGAGTAGCGTAGCGTAGAAAGATGTTTCTGTGGAAGCTACTTCAGTTGAAGAGGAAGTAAATGATGATGATCATGAAGCTTTGGATCAAGTTACTATCGAACCTCGTAGGTCGACAAGGGTGTGTACTGCTCCTGAGAGGTACGACAACCCTGTCTTGGAGGTCATGTTATTGGACAGCGATGAACCTACGAACTGTGAAGAAGCGATGATGGGCCTAGATTCTGACAAATGGTTAGAGGCCATGAAATCCAAGATAGGATCCATGTATGAAAACCAAGTATATACTTTGGTAGACTTGCTTGTTGGACGGCAGGTCGTTGAGTACAAATGGATTTTTCTAAATGAAGACAGACACTGATGGTGAATGTCGGCATTCATAAAGCCCGACTTGTCGCAAAGAAGTTTCTGGCAAGTTCAAGGAGTTTACTATGATGAGACTTTCTCACTCGTAGCGATGCTAAAGTCTATTGGAATTATGTTAGTAGTTGCTGCATTTTTCAATTATGAAATCTGGCAGATGGATGTCAAAACATCGTTTTCTTAACGGTCTACTTGAGGAAAGGTTGTATGTGATACAACCAGAAAGTTTGTGTCACATCCCAAAATTACATTTGGGAATGTTATGAAATATAGCTATGCATAATCATCACATTGTTTGAGTGAAATGAATTGTTGAAGTTCTTCTTTTAAAATTCTGAAAGCCCACTTTCATTTTCTCCATATACTTGTTTCTCCTATTTGAAAACCCCTCGAAATATTCATAAAAAGAGAGGAGTAACATGACACTCCATACCAGGGGCATCTTTGTGAAATATTTGAACAATAAAACCAGGGGGTTGTTTGAAATTTTTTTGCAAAAAAAATTAAAATCAAATTAGGCATTTTATGAAAAAAAGTATTCATTTTGGCCGTGGAAAAATGTTCATTAAATAGAATTTATTCCCCTAATCAATCTGATATATATATCCTCAATTTTCGAAAGAGTTTTGAATGCCATAAATGAGTTTTCATTTCACTAGTCATTAGAAAAGGAAAGGAATTAGCGTTTTAATTAAAACCGGCCGGCCCACCTATCTTAACTCCACTCCCGAAATCGCTCTGAATCGGCAACCGACGCGTGCCCGCACTTTTCTCTCTCATTGACACGTGGACCCCACCGACCACTCGCGGGATCACCGCGCTCATCTTCCTCCCCACGCTCACCACTTCGTCGGAGATCCCTCCCGCACCGGATCCCACTCCCCTTGTCGTTTCCCGAGTGTCCGCGGCGCCTATAAGAGCCCCTGCTCCCTCCGCGCCCCGTTCCACCCCCGAACACCCCCTGCCCTCGCCCGAACACCACCACACCACCTCGCCGGAGCTCGGCTCCCAACCGAAGCCACCAGAGCTCATGGCCGTCGCCGCCTCAACCCACTCCCCTCCGACGCCACCTACGAACGCTGGAGACTCGCCACCGCCGTTTGGAGCACTCGGACGCCGCCCGCGACCACCGCAACGCCGTCTCCGACCATCTCCGACCCTCGGCCACCGTCGACTTCGCCGGAGACCCCGACCCCCTCCTTTGTAAGCCATCCCCCCCTCTCCGTAGCCGTCCGATCTAGTGACAACGGACTAGATTAGAAATTTTAAAACAACGAACTGGTACCTACTTCGCTTCGGTCGTTCACCCGCTAACCTCCACACGCACATGGCTTCAGCCAATCACGGTCCGCCACATAGCCCCTAACCGTTAGACATATATTTTCTTCTTTCTGTTTCTGCTTTAGAAAACAGAATGACTCTTGTTTTTATTTTTGTTATATCGTTTAAAATATTTAGAGTTTTTGATTGATTCTTTTTGCAACATGTCACAAATTTCATGTAGTTTCTGTCTGTGGTCTTAGTTTTCAAATTTGTACTTGTAAATTTAAATTTTTTAAAATTTGATCAAATCACTAAAACTTGAATAACTTAAGTTTAGAAATTTATTTTTTAGTGATTCTTTTTGCCACTGTTTTGTATTAGTTAGGTTTATCATCCAGCACTGTTTGAAAATTATTAGGATATTTTAGATTAGGGATTTTAGTAAAAACAGATTATGTTTAGTTTCTTCTTAGTGTTTATTTGTATTGCTTTTATTTTAGTTTATTTTGTTTTTTGTTTAACTTTTTATTGTAGTTTCTTCGGTTTTGTTGTTCAACTTTAGTTGAATTATCTTCTGATAATAAAAATATTTTAATTTGTTTTGTGCTCTAGTTTAAATAGGTAAACCTTGTTTTCACCATTAGTATTGTTTAGAAAAATGTTTTGTAGTAATCCTTTTGCACAAAAAAATTTATAATAAAATACTTCCTGTTTTTCTAATAAAAGTTTTGTACTTACTTTTCTTTTATCTATTGGTAAATTGCTGAAAACCAATTTGTCTTATTATGTCTTAGTAGAAATTTTGCCACCAAAACTTTTAGAGTCTTCTAGTTTGAGTTGATTTCTTTCTTTTGATTGCTAGTAATTATGGTAGTATCTTTTTGTTTACCTTGCTGTTGTGTGAATTGTATGGTGTTTGTGATTATTGTGTGCTTTGTTTGATTCGTTAGATCATCCGGAGTGCGAGCCTTGTTATCTAGAGTCACTTGAGTACGAGGATCGTCAACAAGGCAAGTCACTTTGATCATATTTACCCATGTTTTTATTGCATTAGTTCAACCATCTCCCCAATTGCATGTAAAGTAGGTAATTGGAAACTTGGTTACTTGATGTAGTATCATGTGGTAGGCTTCCCCCTCACCCTTTGAAACTTTGGCCCCGGGAAACGTTGATTTAAATTTTGCTATGCTATTAGTAGACGGGGTTGGTTGAGTGTCTCATGAGAGTTGTGAGGTAATAATTACAAGACCTACTTGGTGAACAAGACTTCAAGACTCCGAGTTTTCAACATACCTTTGGGTGGATGATGGTTGAACGGCGCCCTGGAGAAGCCAGTGGTTAGCGTAGGTGTTGCTGGAGAAGTGCCAGTATTCACGCGGAAAGGTCCACCCAGGCACAAAGAGATGGATGGATGCTTCAAGACCCAAGGCTTACCTGCATAGCCACAAGCCATTATGGGCTCTGGCTTGGTTGGATATCATGGTGACCCTAGACAGGCGGTGCTACGAGATGTAGAAGGACGGTAGGAAAGGATGGGCACCGTCAGAGTGTCAGGGAAACCCTTTAGAAGACCATGTTTTGGTCATCCGTTTCTCAAACACCCTGAAGTGCGAGAAATTCAACGGACACGATCAAATCTTGTGGGGAGCATGTGCAAAACTCTGCAGAGTACCCAAACCTAATCGATTAGCCGTGTCCACGGTCATGGACAACTTGAGCCAAAGGAACTAAAACTATCTGGAATTCTCAACACAAAGTATTATATTGATGTGGCTATTAATGACAACTTGGGTATGAAAATTGGTTGGTGGAACCATCTCATTAATCAACCAACAATGTAGTAATAACTTTTGTTTTCCCTCTCTTGTTGTAGGAAAAATTGGCTTTATGCAAAAACTTACTACCCCACCTGCCATATATGCATATAGAATAGATGATTACTTTTAACCCCCTTTTGTGACATTGCCGGCATATTCAATACGCTGACCTACATGACTGCAACGTATCATGTTGTAGAGTATTGTTCCGACCAGGAGTGAGGATATGCTCTACGCTCGGTGAGATGCCCTTGGAGTCAGATGGACTCAACTACCTTTGAAGCTCCCGCAAGACTTTGGTTTAATTTATCTCATGAGTTGGCCTTCAGCCACTTTATTGTAATCATTATTGTAATAAAGAAATCGATATGAGATTTTCGATTAATAAAGCTGTGTGATTTCCCTTTGATATATACATTGATGTATCATGTGTGTACCAGCATGATCTTGGGATGGTACAAAAACACCGGAGATTCGACCTTTCAGGTCGGGTCGCTATAGAAATGGTATCAGAGCACACGCTGACCGTAGGACGTAACCTCTAGGATTGGAAAAAAACCTAGGAAAAAAAATCAATTTCTATTGTCTTTCAAATTCTTATATTCTCATCTGCTCATTTCTGACTTCTCTCCGATTTTCCAACCTTTCTAGATGGCCACCTTCTCCCTAGTTTTGTTCACGGAGTTTTCCTACCCTGACACGACGATGCCCTTTGGCAAAGAGCTGGTGAAGATCGTCAGGGACGTAAGGATCGCTTTGCCAAGCATCACCGGGACTCCTATCATGTCTTTGCCACAAGACGGTCGCTATAGGACAGAGGTGCACATCCCCGAAAAGACCTTTGGAAATCGTAAAGAACCCATCGACTTCAATTTTGTGGCACCCAACTGGATTCTTGGGAGGGACATGGCGATTCACCATGCCCTCGGACATATTCAGGAGGAAAACAGGGGTGGTCCCATTTCGCCAAGCCTCAGCATGGTTTGTCGCAGAGATGCCAATGGAAATATCATAATCACCCCCACTGAAGACTCCACCATTTCCTATATCCAGACTGTGGAGACTCACATCAAAACTCTGGAGCTTCGGGTACGCATAGACATGAAGACGATCAAAAAGTTGATGAACCGCGAGCTTGACCTCAAAGCTGACATACGATAAGCCAATTACGAGCATGAGCATGAAGTGAAGGAATTCTTGGAGAGGATCGAGAGGCTGAAGACTCGCATTGCATATCTGGAGGAACAACTAGATGTGGGAGAAAATCTTCACCCAGAAGGAGACATGGCTCCCTTGATCAGCAACGATGATGACTATGAGGAGAGAGCCACCGGAGGAGGCCACAGTACCATGGATTTTTTAGGAGAACTTTAGCAATGCCCTCCATGTATCTTCTATTTCATTGTAAAACGTAGGACGATGTCTAGTTTTATTTGGAGACTTGTATCTCGATGTTTGAACCTTGAGTTGAATAAATGAATGAGTGTTTTGGAGTGATATTATTGTTGCATTGCATATGGGTAGTGAATTCTTCCTTTAGGCCCTTGTTCTATTCTAATTCTCACCTCTCTGAAAATAGCAAGATGCCTCCGCGACGTGAGCCCGACTTCACCTTCCCGCCGGACTCACACAACTCCTCCAGCAGCAGAATGCCCTGAGGCAGCTGTTGATCCAGAACCAGACCAACAACCACAACAACCACCCTCCACCTCAGGGCGACAACCTCACCCGTTTTCTGAGGCTGAATCCACCAACTTTCTCTTGTAGCACTGAGCCCATTGTGGCAGATGATTGGCTCCGCAAGATGGAGAGGGAACTCATCACCGTTGGATGCACTGAGGCTGAAAAGGTGCGCTTTGCCGCCCATCAACTGGAGGGACCAGCAGCTTCATGGTGGGAGAACTACACCACCATGTACCCCATTGCTGGTGTGACTTGGGAGCAGTTCAAGCTAGCTTTCCGCACCACTCATGTCTCAGCTAGAGCCATGCGTTTGAAGAAGCATGAGATTTGCAACTTACGCCAGGGGAATCGCTCCGTGGCCCAGTATGTGGATGAATTCAGCATGTTGGCTCGTTATACACCAGTAGATGAGGCCGATGATGCAGCCAAGCAGGAGAAGTTCTTGGAAGGACTCAACGATGAGTTGAGCGTGCAACTAATGGTAGCTACTTTCAACAACTACCAGGAGCTGGTAGACAAGGCCCTCGTTTTGGAGGGAAAGCAGCAGCAAATTGAAAACCGCAAGAGGAAGTATGGACAGGGGAAGTCTAACTCCGAAGCTCAACAGAAGCCCCGCTACTCTCCGTACCCAGGAAATGTCGGATCAAGTACCGGTAAGTATGGAGGACACACTCATCCCGTGCACAAACCATGGAGGCCACAACCATGGAGGAAATGGGAATAATCATCCCAACAATGGCAACTTCAAGAATGGCAATGGAAGTGGAAATGGCAACCAGCACCATCCCACTCTAGCTCAGAAAGATCTGAACCATATCACCCGCTTCTAGTGCCAGAAGAAAGGGCACTATGCCACTGAATGTCCCTAGAACAAGCAGGGAAATGGAAACAGCAACAACAATGGCAACTCATCAGCTAAGAAGCCAAATCCTTTTCCCCGTGCTCAGGTGAACCACATTGATGTGGAGGAAGTCTATGATCAGCCCGAGACTAGAGTTGGTAAGTTTTTATTGCATTCACGTCCAATTATGGTACTTTTTGATTCCGGTGCAACTCATTCATTCATATAAAGGGTAGTTGTGGAAAAGTATGGTTTACCCACCAAAACCCTTAGTCAGCCCATCAAGGTCAATTCCCCAGGAGGTATGATGATGGCAGGGATAGGATGCCACGCATTGAAACTTAATATAGGAAACCATGTTTTTCCCACCGACCTCATCGTCTTAGAGTCCCAGGGATTAGATGTGATCCTAGGCATGGATTGGATGACCAAGTGTGAAGGAAACCTTGATTGCCCTAGCAAGTCTATTTTGCTCACCACCCCAGAACACAAGAGGATTAAATATGTATCCCGACGCACACCGAAGAGTACTCGGGTGAATTCCCTCACAGGAGTTGTTTAGGAGGAAGTGTCGCTTGTACAAGACTTTCCAGATGTATTCCCAGAGGAATTACCAAGCATGCCACCAGATAGAGAGATTGAGTTCCTGATAGAGTTACTGCCAGGAACAGACCCAATTTCCAAGAGACCCTATCGGATGCCCGCAAATGATTTGGAAGAAATCAAGAAGCAGATTAAGGAGTTATTGGACAAAGGGTATATTCGCCCAAGTTCTTCACCTTGGGGAGCCCCAGTTCTTTTGGTGGAGAAGAAGGATAAAACCTTGAGGATGGTAGTCGATTATCGTGCATTGAACGAGGTGACTATCAAGCACAAGTACCCTCTGCCGATGATTAATGACTTATTTGATCAGCTAGTGGGAGCCAAAGTGTTCTCCAAGATCAATCTTTGATCAGGGTATCACCAGTTGAAAATTCGTGAACAGGATATACCCAAAACAGCCTTCACCACAAGGTATGGCTTATATGAGTATACAGTCATGTCTTTTGGTTTGACTAATGCTCCTGCCTATTTCATGAGTATGATGAACAAGGTCTTTATGGTATCTGGACAACTTTGTCATGGTGTTCATCGATGACATATTGATATTCTCCAAGAGCGAGGAAGAACACAAGGAACACTTGCGTTTAGTTCTGGAGAAGCTTAGAGAGCATCAGTTATATGCCAAGTTCAGTAAATGTGAATTCTGGCTGACGAAAGTCGGATTCCTTGGACATGTTATTTCTGGAGATGGAATAGCAGTGGACCCCGCTAAGGTTGAAACAGTCACCGAGTGGAAGTCACCCACCTCAGTTAAGGAGATCTGCAGTTTTCTCGGACTTGTCGGATATTACAGGAGGTTCATTGAGAATTTCTCAAAGATTGCCAAGCCCATGACGGAATTGTTGAAGAAAGAGTCTAAGTATATTTGGACTGAGGAATGTGAAGCCAGTTTCTAGGAGTTGAAGAAACGTTTGGTCACAGCCCCAGTGTTGATTTTGCCAAATATTCGGAAGGACTTCCAGGTTTATTGTGATGCTTCGTGTCAAGGACTTGGAGAGTACTCATGCAGGAGGGAAAAGTTGTAGCCTATGCATCCAGATAGCTACAACCTCATGAGTTGAACTATGCCACCCATGATTTGGAGCTAGCAGCCATAGTACATGCACTCAAGACTTGGAGACACTTCCTTATCGGAAATAGTTGTGATGTTTACACTGATCATAAGAGCCTGAAGTATATCTTCACGCAGGAGGAGTTGAACCTCAGACAGAGGAGATGGCTAGAGTTAATTAAGGACTATGACATGAGATTGCATTATCATCCAGGGAAGGCAAATGTTGTAGCAGATGCCTTGAGCTGGAAGAGTTATGTGAACACACTCATAGCGGGAGGATTACCCCAGGAGTTAGCCGATGATCTCAGAGAGCTCCAGCTAGAGATAGTTCCAAGAGGATATGTTGCCACACTAGAGATCTAGTCCACTTTGACCAGAAGAATTCGTGAAGCCCAGAAATCGGGCAAGGAGATAGCTGAGATAAAGCAGAGAATGAAGGATGGAAAAGCTAAAGACTTTCCTGAAGATGAACAAGGAACTTTGTGGTTTGAGGACCGAATCTATGTGCCCAATGACCTAGAGCTCAGGAAGTTGATACTTCGAGAAGCCCACGCCTCACTTTACTCGATACACCCAGGCACCACCAAGATGTACCTGGATTTGAAGGAAAGTTACTGGTGGACAGGTATGAAGAAGGATATTGCCGAACATGTTGCGGTATGTGATGTTTGTCAGCGAGTTAAGGCGGAACATCAGAAACCAGCAGGGTTACTCCAGCCTTTGCCGATACCCGAGTGGAAATGGGATAAGCTTGGTATGGACTTCATCACAGGATTACCCAAGACCCGTTCAGGTTATGATTCCATCTGGGTAGTGGTCGATCACTTGACCAAGGTGGCTCATTTCATTCCAGTGAAGACCACATATACCAGTGCTAAGTTAGCCAAGATATATATGACCACGATCGTATGTCTGCATGGAGTTCCGAGGAGTATCGTGTCAGATAGAGGAACACAATTTACCTCAAAGTTTTGGCATGAGTTACACGAAACTTTGGGTACAAGGCTGGAATTCAGTACATCTTTTCATCCGCAGACCGATGGACAGACTTAGCGAGTCAACCAGATTCTGGAGGACATGTTGAGAGCTTGTGCACTAGACTATGGGTCTAGTTGGGATGACAACTTACCTTACACAGAGTTCTCGTACAACAACAGTTATCAGACCGGTCTGAAGATGGCCCCTTTCGAAGCTTTATACGGAAGGAGATGCAGAACACCATTGATGTGGGATGGTGTTGGGGACCGAAAATTTTTTGGTCCCGATCTTATCCGAGATTCTGAAGAAAAGGTCAAACTGATTCGAGACCGACTCAAGATAGCCCAATCCAGACAGAAGAGCTATGCTGATAGCGAACGCAAGGAAGTGACGTATGAAGTGGGAGACCGAGCATACCTTCGTGTGTCCCCACTTCGAGGAATTGAGAGGTTTGGTGTTAAAGGAAAGTTAGCACCCAGATTCATAGGCCCCTACAAAATTCTTGAACGTAGAGGCGAAGTTGCATATAAGCTGGAATTGCCGGAAGGATTGTCCGGAGTTCATGATGTTTTCCATGTTTCCCAGCTGAAGAAATGCCATGCTGAGATGGCTGATATTCCTTTGAGAGACACAGTGCCCCTAGATGCCATACAACTTGACAGTGACCTGACTTACGAGGAGAAGCTGTCAGAATTCTCGAGGCTGCCAACAAAGTTACCCATAGCAAGATCATCAAGTTTTGTAAGGTTCTGTGGAGTCACCACACCGAGGAAGAATCCACCTGGGAACGCGAAGAAGATCTTCGTCGAGACCACCCGCACCTATTTTCTAGCCAACCCGAATCTCGAGGGCGAGATTCATCTTAAGGTGGGTAGGTTTGTAACATCCCAAAATTCCATTTTGGAATGTTATGAAATATGGCTATGCATCATCATCACATTGTTTGAATGAAATGAATTGTTGAA